>OX401414.1:9743925-10363925 GCA_947846245.1 Cerastoderma edule
ACTAGACTATCATCGAGAGTATTTTTGAACTTCAGACCTCTTTCACAATAGGTGAATGAAATGAAATGAAGAATATTATTCCAGAAATATAGTGATGAGAGAAGTAGCCTTATCGAAGGTTTATATTTTACAACAATGGTATTTTCATAAAAGATAGCAGGAAAATCATGGTATCAAAATTATCATCTCTGGTTGTATTAATACTGCTAGCAGCAGCATCTCTGGTATAAATATTGCTAGAGGCATCATCTCTGGTATTAACATTGCTAGCATATCATCTCTGGTATAAATATTGCTAGCATATCATCTCTGGTATAAATATTGCTAGAGGCATCATCTCTGGTATAACATTGCTAGCAGTATCATCTCTGGTATAAATATTGCTAGCATATCATCTCTGGTATAACATGCTAGCATATCATCTCTGGTATTAACATTGCTAGCATATCATCTCTGGTATTAACATTGCTAGCAGTATCATCTCTGGTATAAATATTGCTAGCATATCATCTCTGGTATAAATATTGCTAGCATATCATCTCTGGTATAACATGCTAGCAGTATCATCTCTGGTATAAATATTGCTAGCATATTATCTCTGGTATAACATTGCTAGCAGTATCATCTCTGGTATAAATATTGCTAGAGGCATCATCTCTGGTATTAACATTGCTAGCATATCATCTCTGGTATAAATATTGCTAGCATATCATCTCTGGTATTAACATTGCTAGCAGTATCATCTCTGGTATAAATATTGCTAGCATATCATCTCTGGTATAAATATTGCTAGCATATCATCTCTGGTATTAACATTGCTAGCAGTATCATCTCTGGTATAAATATTGCTAGCAGTATCATCTCTGGTATTAACATTGCTAGCAGTATCATCTCTGGTATAAATATTGCTAGCATATCATCTCTGGTATTAACATTGCTAGCAGTATCATCTCTGGTATAAATATTGCTAGCATATCATCTCTGGTATTAACATTGCTAGCAGTATCATCTCTGGTATAAATATTGCTAGCATATCATCTCTGGTATAAATATTGCTAGAGGCATCATCTCTGGTATTAACATTGCTAGCATATCATCTCTGGTATAAATATTGCTAGCATATCATCTCTGGTATTAACATTGCTAGCATATCATCTCTGGTATTAACATTGCTAGCATTATCATCTCTGGTATAACATGCTAGCAGTATCATCTCTGGTATAACATTGCTAGCAGTATCATCTCTGGTATAACATTGCTAGCAGTATCATCTCTGGTATAACATTGCTAGCAGTATCATCTCTGGTATAACATTGCTAGCAGTATCATCTCTGGTATAACATGCTAGCAGTATCATCTCTGGTATAACATTGCTAACTGTATCACCTCTGGTATAACATTGCTAGCAGTATCATCTCTGGTATAACATTGCTAGCAGTATCATCTCTGGTATAACATTGCTAGCAGTATCATCTCTGGTATAACATTGCTAGCAGTATCATCTCTGGTATAACATTGCTAGCAGTATCATCTCTGGTATAACATTGCTAGCAGTATCATCTCTGGTATAACATGCTAGCAGTATCATCTCTGGTATAAATATTGCTAGCAGTATCATCTCTGGTATAAATATTGCTAGCAGTATCATCTCTGGTATAACATTGCTAGCAGTATCATCTCTGGTATAACATTGCTAGCAGTATCATCTCTGGTATAACATGCTAGCAGTATCATCTCTGGTATAACATTGCTAACTGTATCACCTCTGGTATAACATTGCTAGCAGTATCATCTCTGGTATAACATTGCTAGCAGAATCATCTCTGGTATAACATTGCTAGCAGCAGCATCTCTGGTATAACATTGCTAGCAGTATCACCTCTGGTATAACATTGCTAGCAGTATCATCTCTGGTATAACATTGCTAGCAGTATCATCTCTGGTATAACATTGCTAGCAGAATCATCTCTGGTATAACATTGCTAGCAGCAGCATCTCTGGTATAACATTGCTAACTGTATCACCTCTGGTATAACATTGCTAGCAGTATCATCTCTGGTATAACATTGCTAGCAGTATTATCTCTGGTATAACATTGCTAGCAGCAGCATCTCTGATATAACATTGCTAGCAGTATCATATCTGGTATAACATGCTAGCAGTATCACCTCTGGTATAACATTGCTAACTGTATCACCTCTGGTATAACATTGCTAGCAGTATCATCTCTGGTATAACATTGCTAGCAGTATCATCTCTGATATAACATTGCTAGCAGTATCATCTCTGGTATAACATTGCTAGCAGCAGCATCTCTGGTATAACATTGCTAGCAGTATCATCTCTGGTATAACATTGCTAGCAGTATCATCTCTGGTATAACATTGCTAGCAGCAACATCTCTGGTGTAACATTGCTAGCAGCAACATATCTGGTATTAACATTGCTTGCAGTATCATCTCTGGTATAACATCGCTAGCAGCAGCATCTCTGGTATTAACATTGCTAGCAGCAACATCTCTGGTATAACATTGCTAACTGTATCACCTCTGGTATAACATTGCTAGCAGTATCATATCTGGTATTAACATTGCTAGCAGTATCATCTCTGGTATAACATGCTAGCAGTATCATCTCTGGTATCACATTGCTAGCAGTATCATCTCTGGTATAGCATTGCTAGCAGTATCATCTCTGGTATAACATGCTAGCAGTATCATCTCTGGTATAACATTGCTAGCAGTATCATCTCTGGTATAACATTGCTAGCAGTATCATCTCTGGTATAACATTGCTAGCAGTATCATCTCTGATATAACATTGCTAGCAGTATCATCTCTGGTATAACATTGCTAGCAGCAACATCTCTGGTATAACATTGCTAGCAGAAACATATCTGGTATTAACATTGCTAGCAGTACCATCTCTGGTATAACATGCTAGCAGTATCATCTCTGGTATCACATTGCTAGCAGTATCATCTCTGGTATAGCATTGCTAGCAGTATCATCTCTGGTATAACATGCTAGCAGTATCATCTCTGGTATAACATTGCTAGCAGTATCATCTCTGGTATAACATTGCTAGCAGTATCATCTCTGGTATAACATTGCTAGCAGTATCATGTCTGGTATAACATTGCTAGCAGTATCATCTCTGGTATAACATTGCTAGCAGTATCATCTCTGGTATAACATTGCTAGCAGTATATTTGTTTTCCTATAGAAGATTATGCTTCTTGTTTAATTTTAACTCAACACTTGATATCCCTGGTTTTGTTAAAACAGCTCAAAGATAGTTTATGGTAGGTTAGTTGACAAATTGGCTGGTGACCAGCTGGTTATGACAACCCTGTGTGTGGTGTTTTTACTTCTAGCAGCCTTTACCTTATTGAATAAAATACCTATGGGTTATTGTTCATCCATGTTTAAGATAATCTTACTTTCATATTCATGTGTTCCATCAAACTTTCAATGCTGTTTTTCAGAGTTGTTGGACTATTTAGGCGACATTTTTTCAACAACTTCCAGCCACAAGATAGCTGCACAAAAACACCAATGGGGATCATCAACAGCTTCTTCAGAATTTTTTGAAGAGGCCAAGAGGAAACCAAGTTCATTTCCTGTTATTCTTTTTGCGCTTAAAGAGATCCAACAGTTAGAGTGTTTGATCAAGATTCTGGAAACAATTTTGTAAGTGTGGAAATTGAGTTAACCCTAAGCAATCTTGGAAATTTTCCAAAATGGATTTTTGTGCCGTCTGTTTTCCAAAACCTTAAATATCTGCTTAATTTTGATGAGGAAAGATACTCAGGGTAGCAAACAGGTTAGATCACAGGCCACCCACCAATTTACTTGGAGGCTGGCCTGGATCTAGCCTGTTTGCCTAAGCAAGAAGTCCTTTCAACCCTAAAAGGGTTAAATATTCACGCCTCTCATATTTCATCATCAGTATATCACAATAATTATTCTTAGTTTAGTTTAATCGTATTTTACACAGTACAGAACATTGGTAAGTAGACATAAAAGCAAATTTGACAAAAGGGTCTGGCCACAAGTTCTCACAACTTAGGGTCAGCCATTCTATTCTTCACGACATTAGTTATTTTAGAAGACGTAGTGTGATATAAAGGTAATGCTTAAAATTTATGTTGAAAACATTTTTTGCATTAATAAAAAACAAAATAATTATTTATGTTTGCCTGCAAATGATGAGTTGAGTGTTATATGAATTAAAACATTTAGAAACTGAATTTATTGCAATTAAAACTTCAGTTCAGATTTTTATATGCTACACATAATATAAACACACTTTCTACTGCTTTTAACTTCAGTATGTTATCATCAGGGCCAAGTTGGATAGTTTTGGGAAAAGTAATTGCTGAAATTTCTTAACTTTGAAACAAAAAGCTGACATAACTTAAAATGTTAGGTAAAACTGCATGGTTTTTAAGATTTTTTCAATTGGAAGGGGCTTTAAATAAGCCCCTGTTATAGGAAGTAAAAAGCCCTAATTATGGATATTCAGGTGTGTAAATCAAATATTTTTAAAAACTATGACAGAGAATATAATTGGTTGAAGATGGAATTGAACCTTTTCATAAATTATGTTCTTTTCAGCTGTGGCCACTTAAAAGGATTATGATGTGTAATGCTTTCCAAGTAGTTAGTCTCATTTCTTTTTATGGCAGGACATGAATAATTATTATGTGGAGGATTGCTTTGAGAGTAATTTTGCTGGAATAACTCATTCTTAATCAGTTTTTGGATGACGGGAACAATCTCGATGGCTCGGACACTTGAGTTTCTGCCTGTTTGTATCACTCTGGGGAGAGTGTATCTTCCATTCATGTCTGTCATTGCTCTAAACTCTATTAACGTTATTCTGATATTATGTTTATTCATATTTTAACATAATTCCAGGCAAGAAATTGACCCGTCACGCCATGAGGAAGTGTTTAGATTTATCAGAACGGCTGGGGCTCGAGGTAGATTTCGATCTGTGAATATTGAGGAAGAGATAAGAAGAGCCTACCAATCTACGAGCTCACCATCTCATGTTGCTAGCACAGATGGGGGGAGAGGTATAACATGCTATAAAACTCTTCTTATATAATTTGTCATCTCTTTATATATTCCTAAATCTCTCCTTTTGAATATAGATAAAAAAAAAGACAGAACCCTCAGGACTCGATGGCTGTGCTTTTGTGCTAGGAGTCAATTTAATAAACATTACGTACAGATACATGGTCATATCACAGTTAAATCATTTTTTTAAACACTATTTTCACATCTTTGTTCAAGACATTATTGTTGCCATTATATTACCTGTAAACACATGTGGATGTAAATGCTTTTAAATGAAAAACCTTTTTTATTTTTTTTTTTCAAAATTTTAGTATGATAAACTTGAGTATGGATTTTTAACACTGCGGTGTTTGTTCTGATGTTCCATTGTTAGACACATATATATATATATAATTGTTTAGTATTTTACAAGGAATCATTCACATGTGGCTTTGAATTGTAGAACTGTTTATCTTGGCCTTCTATTATTTGACAGGTACTTTACCAAATACCATACCACCCCTGGCTGCTGCCCAAACTAATGAGGTGATATATCGAAGGCAACCAAATTCTAATTCAGATCAAGGATGCTGTTCAGGTATATTTGTAATAAAGCCAATTATAATATAACCAGGAGCTACTTTCACACATTAATTTACAGATACTACCACATCTGCAACTCAGAAAATTCATTAATGGTCATTCCTCAATCAATTTTGTATTGGCATGCTGTCATTTACAAAAAGGATAGTGGAAAGTATTTCTGAGATTTTTTGAAATATGCTAGTTTGTTAGTACAAAAACAGCATCTTTGAGGCATAGAGAAAAATGAAATATTTTCAACTGTCTTATTGTGATACTAATTTAGACTCTTTTAACCCTTTACCAAACGCCATATTTTGACTGTCCCAAGTTGAAAGAGTTTGCAGACCACATTTCAAAGTGTCATGAAAATGAAAATTAATCTTCTGAAAGGGCAGAAAACATTGTGGGAAAAGGAGAAATTGCTCGTTAAGAGCGATTGCTCCTTTCCCCATGATGTTTTCCGGGGTTCTCTGCAAAAAACTGGTCAAGTGTCGTTATGGTTTGGTAAAGGTTTAAGGTAGAAGTGAGATATTTGGTAACAATCCTTTTCTCTTCCAATTACTATTGTAACTACCCAAAATGGAATTGACACACAGTAGAATGGAATGGGATTTTAAAACCTTGGTCAACAGTATTTTTGACTTGACCCATTACCAAACAGTAATGAGATTTGACAAGTTTATAGCAGCAAGTCTGAAAAACAATGTGGGAAAAGGCAAAATTGCTCTTAATGAGCAATTTCTCCTTTTCCCACAATGTTTTCCACCCTATCAGTCTCAGAATATTATTTTCCACATTCATCACATTTTGAAATGTCGTCTGCAAACTCTTTCAATTTGGGACTGTCAGAAATTTGGTGTTTGGTAAAGGGTTGATTGGTCAGTCTGATTGATTGAGAGACAGTCATTGGTAAGATACCCGATACCAAAAATACCCTCTATTTGTAAAAACAAAAATATAATTATATTGGATCGATTGAGAAACAAATTCAAATAACTTATACTGTTAACTCTTGATTCTGCTTCGTGCAGCAGATCCAGTACCCGCACCAAATGTGGATATGTGAAAATATAAAGATTTATCTGTTACTCACAGGAATCTAACCCATGTCCCCAGTGCCCAGCTGTACATGTTATATCTTTTACCCCAAATAAATATAAAATAAATCCATAATCTATCTCTACCTCTGTAAATTCATGTTTATAATCGCAGGCATATGCACAGAATAGAATTCCATGTATGAATATTTTAGGAAAGCTTGAAAGAGAAGATCATATATGTATATTTGAAAAAGGAAACTTTTGATATGCTGATATCTGTTGTACTTTGAACTATGATTTGTGTTTTTCAGATGTTCTCCTTGGAAAGTTAAAGTCCAAGGGGAGGGCAAAAATCTCCACAAGTCTGAATGCCGTCTGTCCGGATGGAGAGACTCCTGTCTGGATGAAGTTGTTAGATTCTGAGGATCTAGATATAGACAGCGCTAAAGCCAGGGAAATAGGTAACAATGGTTGAAAGATTTCTTTACTAGTAATTGCTCAAATGTTGGTAATTGGTCCCTTCATTTTAATATGGTTATTGTAACATCGGAGGTACAATTATGCAATTTTGAGAGCCTAATGCATTGCTATATAGAGAACATGCTGGTGTATGTAAAGACAGCACAATGGTTTAGTGACTTATAATATTTCTAAATAATTAGCTAAAATTGTGTCAAAGAGTTATCTATGCTTGGTTCACTATTATAGGATGGTAGATATATATTTGTCATCAGGATCCTATCTGCTAAAGCTCATAGGACCATCAAGTTGAAAAGCTCATAGGACCATCAAGTTGAAAAGCTCATAGGACCATCAAGTTGAAAAGCTCATAGGACCATCAAGTTGAAAAGCTCATAGGACCATCAAGTTGAAAAGATGTTGATATTAAGGGCCATTGTTATATGTCATTTAATCCACCTAACTTTAAGACATGAACATTTTTTAAATATTTTCATCAAAGTGTCCTCTGTCACAACCCGTTTTGTAATAACAAGTCACAAAATGAATAAAGATTATTTCATAGCGTGTCACAAGGACACAAATTCGTCTCAATCTACTCAACATCCGTTTTTGAAATATAATGGCAATAAAATGTTCACATGTGTATTATGAATAAGTAAATTGACTGACATAAATTTGAGGTTATTTTGACTGTTGATGACCCATTCTGAACATTCCTGACCATAACAGACTAACAAAGAAAATTGATGGAAATGTTTCAAAAAGGCCTTTTAGTCATAGCAATGGGACTCATGAACGTCTGAATGATGCTTAGATTTCATGAAACTGAGGCAGATTAAAACTGTGTCATAAAAGAATGTTCAAATTGAAAGAAAGGTATTTAAAAACAATTGGCAATGGCACAATTTGTGTTTTCATTTGAATTCAACATGTTTTGAAATAAAATCACAAAATGGAATTTATTTTTCAAATGGTGTGTTGACATCAGCTCCAAACTGTAACATATGATGACAGAAGTTAGTTCAAGGCATGTTGACAGTCTATGACCCATATTGAAAATTTGTGATTTTATTTCATAACTGGTTATGACAGTCTTTTGCTTCATGCATTCAGTGAGGATTACAATCTCTATATTCAAAGAACTACTCAATTATCAGTTGCAATTAATATAGAATGATTGGGAAACGGTTTGGTGCTAGAAACAAAAATTCTTACATTTGATCATTTTATTTCCTTCAGCCATGTTTCAATTAAATGGGATGAACTGTATGAGTATTGGCATGAATCATGTGAGGGATACGGGACCATTTTGTGAATGTTTTGTCTATTCTAGAGAAATCCCCAAACCCTGGTAAAGAGTTCTTTGATCAGTTGAGCAATCTGGAATACACCACTACGAATTTGATACATATGTTAGAGAATCATAGCTGTGTTGATGCAGCTACCACAGTTGAAGAACAATCGAGACAAGGTTTGTATCACAGGAATAGAGACGTCAGTTTAGTCACAAACAGTTACCAGAGGGTTGAATGTTAAGACTATGAGAAGGTCTTTCACAAAATTGTTATATTAACATGATTATTGTTGTCTGCTGTTCCTTTCAATTTTTGTACAGTAATGAGTTCCCTGATGATGGAATGTGTTAACTATGCAAACAAGTGGATCAGAATATGCCAATTTTAAAAGTTGATTAGAGATTAACTGTTAAATGATTCACCAAAGGACACTTTTGTGCTGGTCTTGTCAAACTTATACCTTATTCCTTGTGTGTCTGTGATTTATAAAACCATCATTTCTATATACATGGCTCATGTAAACTATATTAATCAGATAGCGTGTAAGAACAATTTGTACACTATCACTACCCACATTTGATATTCCTTGATTTACACAGAACCCGTTGTATAAATGTTTTTGCAAAAGAAAAGAGCTTGAGCATTTTGATTAATATAAATGTTTTACAATATTTTGATAAAAAGGTAACATTTCGTTTAACAGTACCCACACCTAGATTCAAACAAGACCTGACCAACTTTGATGAAAACAACTTGAATTTAGCAAAACAACGGACTACTGTTCAGCAACAGACAATGCTCAATATTCAAGGTATTTACACTCTGCAGTATGATGGTGGTTATTGAATTGATAGTTGGTTGTCTGATTTGTTTTCCTGACAAACATGTTTATTGGGTAAAGTGACATGAATGCCTTTGTTTATCACAACGAATGTCTATACAACAAATGGTTGAAATAAAAAAAAAAGGTGTGTGTATAAGTATGTAGCTAATGAGATTTTGGAAATGCTTGCTAGTTTTAAATCCGATATGTTTTCAGATTCTATCAAGCCCAATACTAATATTTTCCCCTTATTAGATATATTTCAATGCTGAGTCTGTGAGGTATGTAGGAAGACCCCAAATATTTGATGGCTATAAAGACTTAGTAATGCATTTTGATGTCACTATTCACATTAGTGAGTTTCTATCAATTTTCCATTTATCATGTTAAAGTCATATGAATCATTGCATTTCGTTAAATCTTAAGCCTCGGATATATTTCTATTCTTTATCTTTCTAGGATTGCATTAATGTCCAATACATTATAGGCCGTTTTTGTCTTGGGGGGTACAATCTTCATAAAGTTTGGATTCAATAAGATTTATTTTCATCCAGATATAACTGCTTTAATCATTTCAAAGATCAAGGTCACAGAAATGTTTTAAAGCACCTCCCAGGACACTGATTCATTGAAAATTTGCCTAATTAGCTTCTTATACATCTAGTAAAGCAAATGATTTAGAATATCAAAATACATGTATTCCATAAAAAAAATCTTAAATTCATCTTGATATCTTTTTGAGATAGGAGAATCTAAAAAGAAAATTACAGTCAAACCTGTCTACAGCAGCCACTCTTAAACATAAAATACATATGACTGCATAGCAGCATTGAAGCTCAATACAGCAGGCAAAACATGAGGAAAGCTCCTGCAGGAGCTTTCTTCATGTTTTGCCTGCTGTATTGAGCTGTCAATGGTCTAAAAAATCAGATCTGATGGCATTTTTGTTGGCTGCTTAAGACAGGTTTTTCTGTATGCTCTATACTAAGATTTTGTTTGTTTAAGGTGTTGCTGGGAGTTCCAGCAATATGAATAGGGGAGCAAGTATCCAATCAGAAGCACAGACATTGTGCGGAGATTCTGTAGAGGTTGTACAAGGTGAATTTGAAGACGGTACAAAGGGAACACAAGGAGTGGAGGCTGTAAGTGATAGAGACAACACCAAGTCAACACTGCCACCAGATGGAGAAAGGCAGAAACTTGTGAAGGACAGAGTTGGCCAACACAAAGGAGACGAGGAAAATCTAGAGAGTTTTACTAATTTAAGAAAAACATCAGAAAAAAACAAAGATGTCCAAAGTCAAGATGAACCTCCCAATGTCCCACAGTTTAGGAGTGTCAGTTCACTCGATCAACCAGAGCTGGTTCAACAGCAGCAGCAGCTGGAAAGTAACAACAGTGATCCACAGTTATCATCATCTGCTGATTTTGACATGGACAACACAAAGAAAAAATTCTATCAAGAGCATGTTGAGGGACCAACCTATTATCAAACACAATTAGATTCCCTTCACAAACTACATGATGATAGAGATGCCAGTCCACTGGTCCCCCATCTGTCTGCTGTGTCCCTGGAGGACAATGAACAACAGAGTAGTGACACTGGTGAGTCAACTGCAGACGCGATACAGGAGACCAGCGATGACGGTTTTACAAACATACAGAAACTAACCAAACAAGACAAACACAATTCACATGATGGATGAGTCTTACTGACAGGACTGGTAGTGTTGTGATTTCGTAAAATAAAACTATAAAATCAATAATTGATTATGAAATTTTATCTCTACATCTACACAAAGACTGATGTGACGTAATGTTATGATTGTAATAACTTCCTTGTAAAAATGTACTGGTATAACTTGAAGTCCTGTCTATATGGGGTAGCTTTTATTTTAGATAACTACAGGCTGGATACTTACAGCTGCTTACTCACAAATATGAGACAAATTGGAAGTTAAGAATTTATTTATTTAACACTACACAACAGCCAAGCTGTTATATGACACACACTGAAAAATAGTCATTGGAAGCAAAATTAGATTGTTATTAATTCTTTAAAGTGTGTTTACAATGAATTAACAAGTATTGTAATCCAAAATGTCGACATTGCTTTTTAGATCTACCGCATACATACATACTTAAATGAGCTGATGCTTCTTGAACTGATTATGATTTACATAGCTTCTTTTAATTATATATTAAACGGATAAAAACTGTAAATTTTTTATTTATATTTCCTAATTTTCTCTTCTGTGAATGAGCACATTTAAGGTCCAGTTGTTTTAATGTTTATTAAGATTATTTTCGAAGAGTGATTATTGTGTACACAATATTAAAATGAAAATGCTCAACAAATCTTTTTTTTATGTTTTGATTTTTCATCTTTTATAATATCTCCAACAAAGACATTTTTTCATTTTTTTTATCTGTTCTGTTAAAACGAAAGTAGTCAATAGTTTCTCAAGTGCTTTGCTGATTAGTTTTAATGAACTAAAACAAACACTTAATGAACATATTATTATTTTGACTGACGTTTTAAATGCACCAGTAAGAGACCTTTCCAAAGTCTTTCTATTTTACGAAATTCCAATTAATTTTTGCTTTCCCAACACTTTACAGTGAAGTGAGTCTTCACACAAAATCATATTATGCCCTGATATAGTCCTTCATCTTATATAGTAATTATATTTATATAGTATTATATTTACTTTAACTGATTTAGGGACTAAACACAACTTGATATGTTTATCTGTTATTTTGTATTTTGGGCCGGAGGCCTTTGTTTACAAAGAATTTTTGTATTCTGTATAGATAGGCTGGCAGATTGTCCCCTCCCTCTTGGATATGGCATGGTCATGTTGTCTTCGTAGTAGTATGTTAGTCCGATCTCTGTATTGTCTGGGTTCAGTCTGATACCCTTTTCTCTGAAAGACGTCAGAACGTTGGCAAATTTGAGTAATGTTCTTGTCGCGTCCTCCGTGCACCCAAATGTCATCGACAATGCAAGTATCGCCTAAAATTCCTTCTAGGTATTTGTCCATACGTCTTTGGAATTCGTCTTGACTCGACTTGACTCCATATGGAAGTCGAAGGAAACGCTATCGTCCTTGAGAACTTCCGAACATACACATGTAAGACATGTACGATGATGTACGATGATTCCTCAGTGAGTTCAATGCTCCTGTAACCTGATTTCGCGTCCAGCACAGAAAAATAGCGTGAACCAACTAGGTCAGAGGTCACTTCTTCTAGCGTTCTCATTGGGTACTGGGGACGTAGTAATGCGTCATTTAGTAGTCTCAATAATGATCCGTGAACGAAGCTTTTTCATCATTTGGACGTATATCGTGCTTCGCTAAGAAGGCGTCAGTCGAAATAGCAATAGCCTTCGAGACCAGTTATCTGGACTACAGCATTGGGGTTCGTTCTGGCCCGTTTTTGGCCTTTCGACGCAGACAAGAGAATTAACCTTGTTGGTGGGCTCTGTCATCTTGCAAACAATGAAGGCTTTCTGCATTCGGTCAAGTTCTTATTTAAGTATGTCCTTCAATGCATGTGGAACACGCCTAGTATGACTAGCAACTTGGAATGTGGACCGGTTTTAAGTGAAGTTTGCAATTTCCTGGTTTTAATACATATTTCTTGGAAAACGTCTTTGAACTCTGTTAAAATGTCACCTTTGCCTGTCTTCGTACATGCCCGGTCTACAGTGTACGTCAATTTGAATAGCTCTTTATCAATGGAAGTTCTCAGCAAAATTTGTGGTTGTGATTTGGTGTCTACCACATAGAATTTGGCCGTAACCTTATCATCTTATCTTAGCAAATTTATCGCACCTAAAACGTTAAGTGTGTAAACCTTCTGAATAATACGCCAATTCTTGTGTAGTTTTAGCCAGAGGGCCATGACATTTCCAAAATCTGTAAACATTAGTTGGCATACTGTTTACCATTTGATTTGTATCAATCCTCAATTGTACAAACACATTAGTCTGGTCTAATATGAGTTGAGCATTAGCCTGTGAAGCCAACTCGCCTGCTGGTTTCACGGTAAACACATACAATCCACCGTCTTCTGAATATTACTAGTACATTCATCCTTACTCTTAGTTCATTCACAGTATTTTAACATATGTTCGCAAAATAATTCCATTTACTACAAATTTTGCATTGTTCCCATTTGTGCGGGACACATGCCTTTCTTTGAATGCTCGTAACTTTGTTGTCTACACTGTTCATGTTTCTCCTTATCACACCCACAGGAACCTATGTTATATGACATACCTCTGTGATCAATATTGATACTTAAGGTATGTCAAACGTCCCTAGGTCCCTATGATCACGCCTACTGGCGGTTGGTTGGTCCTTCCCCATGGATACTGGTGGTCGGTTGGCCCTTCACCGTGGCTCATCAAGATTTTTACCAGACCTCGCCGACTGCTATTACAGATTTACCTCGGGAAACCTTTAAAAATCAGACCAGTGCTTTTATATTTAGAATTTTCTAAAATCAAACATTGTTCAGAATATGTTCTTATGTTGAAATTGGTGCATGTGTCAACAGGTGATGTTATTGGATATAGAAGCAGATGATCGATTTGCGGCCACCATGACTGTCTTATTTTTCATTTACGATTAAGGTTGTGTAGCACAAGCTTCTTATGTACAAGAATCGAGCGGCAGGTAACGAGGGGTATGTATAGGAGGGATGCCCGCCCCCAATATGGATTTGTAGGTACAAAAAGAGGCGTTCTTGAGCAATTTATCGTACCTTGTCCCCGGACTGGCGGTCATTCATTTTTCTGACAAGGTTAGATAGATATAGTTTATTTTTTTATTTATGAAAGGTTTTTGCCTCGACGCTGATCGCGGTTCTCGCTATTCCTTGTTTTGTTTTTATTATCATTATTATGAGTACTATTATTAATTTTATTTTTATTATTATTATATTATTATTATTATTATTATTATTATTATTATTATTATTATTATTATTATTATCATAATCATTATCATTATTATTATTATATTATTATCATTATTATTATTATTATTATTATTATTATCATTATTATTATTATTATTATTATTATTATTATTATCATTATCATTATTATTATTATTATAATTATTATTATCATTATTATTATTATTATTATTATTATTATTATTATTATTATTATTATTATTATTATTATCATTAGAGAGAGAGAGAGAGAGAGGGAGGGAGAGAGAGAGAGAGGTTCATTTAACACATTTAATAGTTTCACCCTAGGGCTTTCTTTTTTTCTTTCTCAACAATGTCCGCTTCTTTTGACATGCCACGCTAGCCATGCCTCGCCAAACCTCGCCATACCGATCTTATGACATGCCTATCTAGCTCTGCCAGTCTACCCATCTTTTGACATGTCACACTACCCATGCCACGCTACCAAGCTTTTGACATGCCATGCTAGCCATGCTAGACTACCCATCTTTTGACATGCCACACTATGCTTGACTACCCATCTTTTGACATGCCACACTACCCATGCCATGCTACCAAACTTTTGACATTTCACGTTTTGCCACACCAGCCATCATTTGACATGTCACGTTAGCCATGCCACATAACCCATCTTTTGGCATGACACTCTCGTCCTGGCATACCAATCTTTTTACATGCAACACTAGCCATCCTTTGACATGTCACGCTAGCCATGCCATACTACCCATCTTTTGACATGACACGCTCGTCCTAGCATACCAATCTTTTTACATGCAACACAAGCCATCCTTTGACATGTCACGCTAGCCATGCCACATTACCCATCTTTTGACATGACATGCTTGTCCTAGCATACCAATCTTTTTTTACATGCAACACTAGCCATCTTTTGACATGTCACGCTAGCCATACCACACTACCCATATTTTGACATGTCACGCTAGCCATACCACACTAGCCATCCTTTGACATGTCACGCTAGCAATACCACATAACCCATTTTTTGACATGACACGCTCGTCCTGGCATACCAATCTTTTTACATGCAACACAAGCCATCTTTTGACATGTCACGCTAGCCATACCACACTACCAATCTTTTGACATGGCACGCTCGTCCTGCCATACCAATCTTTTTACATGCAACACTAGCCATCCTTTGACATGTCACGCTAGCCATGTCAGACTAGCCATCTTTTGGCATGACACGCTCGTCCTAGCATACCAATCTTTTACATGCAACACTAGCCATCCTTTGACATGTCACTATAGTCATGCCACATTACCCATCTTTTGACATGGCGCGCTCGTCCTGCCATACCAATCTTTTTACATGCAACACTAGCCATCCTTTGACATGTCACGCTAGCCATGCCACACTACCCATCTTTTGACATGACACGCTCGTCTTAGCATACCAATCTTTTTACATGCAACACTAGCCATCCTTTGACATGTCACGCTAGTCATGCCATACTACCCATCTTTTGACATGACATGCTCGTCCTAGCATACCAATCTTTTTACATGCAACACAAGCCATCCTTTGACATGTCACGCTAATCATGCCACATTACCCATCTTTTGACATGACACGCTTGTCCTAGCATACCAATCTTTTTTTACATGCAACACTAGCCATCTTTTGACATGTCACGCTAGCCATACCACACTAGCCATATTTTGACATGTCATGCTAGCCATACCACACTAGCCATTTTTGACATGACACGCTCGTCCTGGCATACCAATCTTTTTACATGCAACACTAGCCATCTTTTGACATGTCACGCTAGCCATACCACACTACCCATCTTTTGACATGTCACGCTAGCCATACCAAACTTGCCATCCTTTGACATGTCACGCTAGCCATACCACATTACCCATTTTTTGACATGACACGCTCGTCCTGGCATACCAATCTTTTTACATGCAACACTAGCCATCTTTTGACATGCCACGCTAGCCATACCACACTACCCATCTTTTGACATGGCACGCTCGTCCTGCCATACCAATCTTTTTAAATGCAACACTAGCCATCCTTTGACGTGGCACGCTAGCCATACCACATAACCCATCATTTGACATGCCACACTAGCCATACCACATTACCCATCTATTGACATGTCATGCTAGCCATACCACACTACCAATCTTTTGACATGTCATGCTAGCCATACCAAACTTGCCATCCTTTGACATGTCACGCTAGCCATACCACATTACCCATTTTTTTACATGACACGCTCGTCCTGGCATACCAATCTGTTTACATGCAACACTAGCCATCTTTTGACATGCCACGCTAGCCATACCACACTACCCATCTTTTGACATGGCACGCTCGTCCTGCCATACCAATCTTTTTAAATGCAACACTAGCCATCCTTTGACGTGGCACGCTAGCCATACCACATAACCCATCATTTGACATGTCACGCTAGCCATACCACATTACCCATCTATTAACATGTCACGCTAGCCATACCACACTAGCCATCTTTTGACATGACACGCTCGTCCTAGCATACCAATCTTTTTACTTGCAACACTAGCCATCTTTTGACATATCACGCTAGCCATACCAAACTTGCCATCTTTTGACATGACACGCTCGTCCTAGCATACCAATCTTTTTACATGAAACACTAGCCATCTTTTGACATATCACGCTAGCAATGCCACATTACCCATCTTTTGACATGACACGCTTGTCCTTGCATTCCAATCTTTTTACATGCAACATTAGCCATCTTTTGACATGTCACGCTATCCATACCACACTACCCATCTTTTGACATGTCACGCTAGCCATACCACATTAGCCATCTTTTGACATGACACGCTCATCCTAGCATACCAATCCATTTACATGCAACACTAGCCATCTTTTGACATGTCACGCTAGCCATACCACACTACCCATCTTTTGATATGTCACGCTGGCCATACCACACTAGCCATCCTTTGACATGTCACGCTACCAATACCACATTACCCATTTTTTGACATGACACGCTCGTCCTGGCATACCAATCTTTTTACATGCAACACTAGCCATCTTTTGTCATGTCACGCTAGCCATACCCATACCACACATACCCCATCAACTAGCCATCTTTTGACATATCACGCTAGCCATGCCACATTACCCATCTTTTGACATGACACGCTTGTCCTAGCATACCAATCTTTTTACATGCAACACTAGCCATCTTTTGACATGTCACGCTAGCCATACCACACTACCCATCTTTTGACATGTCACGCTTGCCATACCACACTAGCCATCTTTTGACATGACACGCTCATCCTAGCATACCAATCCATTTACATGCAACACTAGCCATCTTTGACATGTCACACGAGCCATACCACACTACCCATCTTTTGACATGTCACGCTAGCCATACCACACTAGCCATCCTTTTGACATGTCACGCTAGCAATACCACATTACCCATTTTTTGACATGACACGCTCGTCCTGGCATACCAATCTTTTTACATGCAACACTAGCCATCTTTTGTCATGTCACGCTAGCCATACCACACTACCCATCTTTTGACATGTCACGCTAGCCATACCAAACTTGCCATCCTTTGACATGTCACGCTGGCCATACCACATTACCCATTTTTTGACATGACACGCTCGTCCTGGCAAACCAATCTTTTTACATGCAACACTAGCCATCTTTTGACATGCCACGCTAGCCATACCACACTACCAATGTTTTGACATGGCACGCTCGTCCTGCCATACCAATCTTTTTAAATGCAACACAAGCCATCCTTTGACATGACGAGCTAGCCATACCACATAACCCATCTTTTGACATGTCACGCTAGCCATACCACATTACCCATCTTTTGACATGTCATGCTAGCCATACCACACTAGCCATCTTTTGACATGACACGCTCGTCCTAGCATACCAATCTTTTTACATGCAACACTAGCCATCTTTTGACATATCACGCTAGCCATACCACACTTGCCATCTTTTGACATGACACGCTCGTCCTAGCATACCAATCTTTTTACATGCAACACTAGCCATCTTTTGACATGACAAGGTAGCCATACCACATTACCCTTCTTTTGACATGTAACGCTAGCCATACCACTTTACCCATCTTTTGAATGTAATGCTAGCCATACCACATTACCCATCTTTTGACATGTCACGCTAGCCATACCACATTACCCATCTTTTGAATGTCACGCTAGCCATACCACATTACCCATCTTTTGACATGTCACGCTAGCCATACCACATTACCCATCTTTTGAATGTCACGCTAGCCATACCACATTGCCCATCTTTTGACATGTCACGATTGCCATACCACATTACCCATCTTTTGACATGTCACGCTAGCCATACCACATTACCTATCTTTTGACATGTCACGCTAGCCATACCACACTAGCCATCTTTTGACATGACACGCTCATCCTAGCATACCAATCCATTTACATGCAACACTAGCCATCTTTTGACATGTCATGCTAGCCATACCACACTACCCATCTTTTGACATGTCACGCTAGCCATACCACACTAGCCATCCTTTGACATGTCACGCTAGCAATACCACATTACCCATTTTTTGACATGACACGCTCGTCCTGGCATACCAATCTTTTTACATGCAACACTAGCCATCTTTTGACATATCACGCTAGCCATACCACACTTGCCATCTTTTGACATGACACGCTCGTCCTAGCATACCAATCTTTTTACATGCAACACTAGCCATCTTTTGACATATCACGCTAGCCATGCCACATTACCCATCTTTTGACATGACACGCTTGTCCTAGCATACCAATCTTTTTACATGCAACACTAGCCATCTTTTGACATGTCACGCTAGCCATACCACACTACCCATCTTTTGACATGTCACGCTTGCCATACCACACTAGCCATCTTTTGACATGACACGCTCATCCTAGCATACCAATCCATTTACATGCAACACTAGCCATCTTTTGACATGTCACACGAGCCATACCACACTACCCATCTTTTGACATGTCACGCTAGCCATACCACACTAGCCATCCTTTGACATGTCACGCTAGCAATACCACATTACCCATTTTTTGACATGACACGCTCGTCCTGGCATACCAATCTTTTTACATGCAACACTAGCCATCTTTTGTCATGTCACGCTAGCCATACCACACTACCCATCTTTTGACATGTCACGCTAGCCATACCAAACTTGCCATCCTTTGACATGTCACGCTGGCCATACCACATTACCCATTTTTTGACATGACACGCTCGTCCTGGCAAACCAATCTTTTTACATGCAACACTAGCCATCTTTTGACATGCCACGCTAGCCATACCACACTACCAATGTTTTGACATGGCACGCTCGTCCTGCCATACCAATCTTTTTAAATGCAACACAAGCCATCCTTTGACATGACGAGCTAGCCATACCACATAACCCATCTTTTGACATGTCACGCTTGCCATACCACATTACCCATCTTTTGACATGTCACGCTAGCCATACCACACTAGCCATCTTTTGACATGACATGCTCGTCCTAGCATACCAATCTTTTTACATGCAACACTAGCCATCTTTTGACATATCACGCTAGCCATACCACACTTGCCATCTTTTGACATGACACGCTCGTCCTAGCATACCAATCTTTTTACATGCAACACTAGCCATCTTTTGACATGACAAGGTAGCCATACCACATTACCCTTCTTTTGACATGTAACGCTAGCCATACCACTTTACCCATCTTTTGAATGTCATGCTAGCCATACCACATTACCCATCTTTTGACATGTCACGCTAGCCATACCACATTACCCATCTTTTGAATGTCACGCTAGCCATACCACATTACCCATCTTTTGACATGTCACGCTAGCCATACCACATTACCCATCTTTTGAATGTCACGCTAGCCATACCACATTGCCCATCTTTTGACATGTCACGATTGCCATACCACATTACCCATCTTTTGACATGTCACGCTAGCCATACCACATTACCTATCTTTTGACATGTCACGCTAGCCATACCACACTAGCCATCTTTTGACATGACACGCTCATCCTAGCATACCAATCCTTTTACATGCAACACTAGCCATCTTTTGACATGTCACGCTAGCCATACCATACTAGCCATCTTTTGACATGACACACTCGTCCTTGCATACCAATCTTTATACATGCAGCACTATCCATCTTTTGATATGACACGCTAGCCATACCACATTACCCATCTTTTGACATGTCACGCTAGCCATACCACATTACCCATCTTTTGACACGTCATGCTAGCCATACCACATTACCCATCTTTTGACATGTCATGCTAGCCATACCACACTAGCCATATTTTGACATGACACGCTCATCCTAGCATACCAATCCATTTACATGCAACACTAGCCATCTTTTGACATGTCACGCTAGCCATACCACACTACCCATCTTTTGACATGTCACGCTAGCCATACCACACTAGCCATCCTTTGACATGTCACGCTACCAATACCACATTACCCATTTTTTGACATGACACGCTCGTCCTGGCATACCAATCTTTTTACATGCAACACTAGCCATCTTTTGTCATGTCACGCTAGCCATACCACACTACCCATCTTTTGACATGTCACGCTAGCCATACCAAACTTGCCATCCTTTGACATGTCACGCTAGCCATACCACATTACCCATTTTTTGACATGACACGCTCGTCCTGGCATACCAATCTTTTTACTTGCAACACTAGCCATCTTTTGACATGCCACGCTAGCCATACCACACTACCCATCTTTTGACATGGCACGCTCGTCCTGCCATACCAATCTTTTTAAATGCAACACTAGCCATCCTTTGACATGACACGCTAGCCATACCACATAACCCATCCTTTGACTTGTCACGCTAGCCATACCAAACTTGCCATCCTTTGACATGTCACGCTAGCCATACCACATTACCCATTTTTTGACATGACACGCTCATCCTGGCATACCAATCTTTTTACATGCAACACTAGCCATCTTTTGACATGCCACGCTAGCCTTACCACACTACCCATCTTTTGACATGGCACGCTCGTCCTGCCATACCAATCTTTTTAAATGCAACACTAGCCATCCTTTGACATGGCACGCTAGCCATACCACATAACCCATCTTTTGACATGTCACGCTAGCCATACCACATTACCCATCTTTTGACATGTCACGCTAGCCATACCACACTAGCCATCTTTTGACATGACATGCTCGTCCTAGCATACCAATCTTTTTACATGCAACACTAGCCATCTTTTGACATATCACGCTAGCCATACCACACTTGCCATCTTTTGACATGACACGCTCGTCCTAGCATACCAATCTTTTTACATGCAACACTAGCCATCTTTTGACATGACACGCTAGCCATACCACACTAGCCATCTTTTGACATGACACGCTCATCCTAGCATACCAATCCATTTACCTGCAACACTAGCCATCTTTTGACATATCACGCTAGCCATACCACACTTGCCATCTTTTGACATGACACGCTCGTCCTAGCATACCAATCTTTTTACATGCAACACTTTCCATCTTTTGATATGACACGCTAGCCATACCACATTACCCATCTTTTGACATGTCACGCTAGCCATACCACATTACCCATCTTTTGACACGTCACGCTAGCCATACCACATTACCCATATTTTGACATGTCACGCTAGCCATACCACATTACCCATCTTTTGACATGTCACGCTAGCCATACCACACTAGCCATCTTTTGACATGACACGCTCGTCCTAGCATACCAATCTTTTTACATGAAACACTAGCCATCTTTTGACAAGTCACGCTTGCCATACCACACTAGCCATCTTTTGACATGACACGCTCGTCCTAGCATACCAATCTTTTTACATGCAACACTAGCCATCCTTTGACATGTCACGCTAGCCATACCACATTACCCATCTTTTGATATCGTTGCCACCAGTGAGGATGGAACCCAAGGCCCCTACCTTGAGGACCCATTGCTCTAACCACTAAACTATGAGGGCAGATGTTGGGTTCCTTGTTAATTAACAAAAAAGAATATAATACATTGAAAAAATAGTAATATTCAACGTGAAGAACAAAATTTTCATATCTGTCGGTGAGAATCGAACCCACAATCCCGGTTTTGATGACGCATTGCTCTGACCTCTGAGCTATGGGGTATTTGAATCCTAAGTTAACTTACGTGTAAGAATATACATGTAAATCATTAAAAACAAACTAGTAATATTTAACGTTCAGAAGAAAATTATCTTCTCCACCAATGGAAATCCAACTCACTACCTCTGTTTTGATAACACATTGCTCTTACTATAGAACTATAGGGATGGTCGAATATACTATCATTTATGTTCGGTTCGGGTATTTATCAGGATACTATTAAGGGAAAAAGGGGGGCCGGAGGCAGTTGGACTTGTATGTCACAGAAAACAAGAGACAAGCTATGATGAAAAGGGCATTTATTAATGCCGGGCATTTATTTATGCCAGAAAGTAAATACATGTAAATTTGTATGCTTAGCATTCATGTATGCCAGCAATGTGAACACATGTAAATTTAATATCATTTATGCATGTATAAGACCGTAAAACATACAAATAATACCACTAATCAACAAAAGAAGTATTTATGTCTAATTGCGTCAAGTGAGAGAAGAACTCATCACCCTTCTGGACTATTCAGATTTGATTTGTGTAATGACTAATGAGAGTAATGAGCGTTAAAAAATTTACATTTAAGCCATTCTAGCGCTCATGTACATTTAAAGTGTGAAAGTTCTAAAATAATTGACAATCATCTTAAATTTAAAGTACTTTAAAATCCCTTTTACAGAGGAACTGAGACTGTAACATGTTCACATGATGCTTTTAATAGGGTGAATATGATATGGTTTGTTTACAATTAGCGATTAAACAAGGCCGAGAAACTTTGGGAACTAATGAAACCCAAGACAGGGCTTTTTTTTTGCATTATAAAACAGACTCCCATAAAAGGCACCTTCCCAATTGGAAATTTCTTTAAAATCATGCAGTTTTTCCCAAAAGCTCAAAGTCATACCAGCTTAAGGCTTCCCAATTCAGCAATTACAGCGATAAAATTTCCCGAATTCAACAGGCTTGGGTCTATTCCCAATTCACGGTGGTTAATCAAAATTGCTTCTATGCGTATAATCTTGCGTTGCATGCTTCTATACGTACAAGCACCGGTTTCTATACGTTTGTAAACAAAGAAAAACATGAAGATGGACAGGAAAAAAGAAGAATATAAAGAAAAGGAGAAATAATTTATTAAAATGACGTGCATCACGGAACAATATGAACAATTTTGTATAACGCATGTATTTTGTCTTGTGTCAAATCATTTTGTTTAATCCACACTAAAGAAAACAAGTTGGCCGCATGCGATTCCTCATTGTAAACACCTTGATGAAAATACAGTCTTTTGTCTGATTTATAAGAGAGTATGTTCTTTTCCGAAATTTAATTCATCAGAAAAGTAAAGACCCATGTTTGCCACGTTTTATTGTCATATTTAATGTCTTCAAATAAAAGAAATATATAAAAGTCCTCATCGAGGCTGGCTACGGATAATATACGTATAACCTATAAAGCTGTAATTTTTGGCACCGGCTAATGTACGAACAGATGGCACCGGTTTCTATATGAACCCTCATTCTCATTTTATTCTGTTTTATAGGTTGAAACGAAAAAGAAAATTGTCCATTCTTTGGTTCATCAGAAAAATAAAGAAATAATTAAAAATCCTCAACGACGTTGGCTAAGGAAAATGTATAAATAGTCTATAATGCATTGAATTTTGGCACCGGCTAATGTACGAACAGATAGCACTGGCTTCTATATGAACCCTCCTTCTTTTGTTTCATACGAAGGTAAGTCTCTTTGGTTATAACAACAAAAGGAGAGACGAATAGATGCTACCCACCGATGTTCATCCCCCACGATAATTACTGTCCATTCAAGTCTTTTAAAGCGGTCCTTCCACTGAAGTGTTCAATATTGTCTCGCCCAAGTTTGTTTCTACTTTCTATTGTTAATGTCTTTTTCAACGATGTCTCGCCCGAGTTTGTTCTTACTGTAATTGTCTTGTCAAACATCGTTTTGTTCGAGTTTGTCATGACCACTTTTGTCTCGTCCAAATTTGTGTTGATCATACCAATAAATAATTTAAATCCGTTGAAACGAAAGGCTAAGTGTTAAATTCTGAACGAACTATTAACACGGAAAATTATTTAATGTCGTATGCATTGTGTTTCAAAAGCATACATACTGTTATTGTACTTTGTCATTACACACAAGAAAAGGCAGTAGGCCTACATATAGTCACGGACAAGATAACTCTGAGTGACCTCTGTGGTCGAGGTATAATAATGATCCCTCATCGCTTTGGGCTTGATTCTCTTCCAGGGAAGTAAAACATAAAATACAATAGCCTCGTCTATGTGTCTAATATTTCTTGTTGAAAATATTTGTAATGATAATGCGAATGCAAATCATAGAGTCTTATAAAAAACAAACCTACTTTCATGAGTAAAATGAATTGGCTTATTTCAAGTGAAAGTACTTGATGTAGAAAAAAAACACATCTTGATGCATATTTCTCACACAAAGTGAAAAAATCGGCTTAATTTATCAAGATTTTTATTTGAATAAAATCATGTCGAAACTATTCTAATGAAAAAGTCATGTTTTTCAGCTTAATTAATGATCAGAAACGGGTTATACAAAATTGTCAGTTTACATCGTTAATTAGCCGGTGCCGTGTACGTATATTATCCGTTGCATTAAAATATCTCTTTTTTTACCATGTGTAGGGCTTATCAAAATTTAAAATCCGAAATAATTGAGAAGTATTAGTTAATGAGCGTTGAAATTGCCAAAACAATGTCAATAAGAGTTTGATACCTTTAGATATGATTGAAATATTGTCTTTTAAATCAACTTTGAAGAGTTCTCACTTATTTCTGCTTCACCTTTTTGGTTTGTTTTCGAATACCGGAACATGTCGAACGCAAATGTGAGTTTATATCAATGAACAAATATATAACATGTTCCGTCAGATAATCAAAACAAGAAACTTTGTCGAATATGCTAAGATATTAAGAAATAAACACACCCGTCAACAAATGTCAACACGATTTATCGGTATAGAAACCGGTGCCTGTACGTATAGAAGCATGCAACGTTCGATTATACGCATAGAAGCCGTTTTGATTAACCACCGTGCAATTGGAGGAAAAAAGGCCCTGCAAGAAATACTAAATTTTGAACTCAATTTTGAACGCTCACATTGTTGTATTGAATAAATGACAGAATTGTTATGTGTTTCGCGTGACTTTTCTTACCAGGTGATCACAACTCATTTAATCCGATGTTTCCTTGCTATTTAGATGTTACTCGAATGTAAACAATAAAGTTGAATAAGTGGGTACATATTTTGTGAAAATAGCACCTTGAAACAAAGGTAACAAATATTGCAGGCGTGTTATTGCCATGATCCTGTGGTTTTTCACTATGTTTCAACATATTCTATCATAATTTATAACTCACTTTACCCATTTTTTCAATTTTTCTGAACGCTAGTATGTTTTTAAACAATGATTCAATATCACCAACCAAAGACCGTTTCCAATTTCTATAATTCTTAACCCGATAAATCCGTTAAATATAAGATTTTATCTAGACAAAATTACAAGAGAATTTCTGAATGTTGTGTGCGAAAGGTAGGCCTACACAGTCATGATAACTATAAGAATATATAAGAATCGGCATTTTCAAGTGTGTCAATATTCAGTAAACATTCGGCATTGACCCGAGGAACAACTTTACGGTCATTTATATACGCTAATATTAACCCAGGGTAGAGACTAAAATGTGCCTTGTCACAGGAATATCAACTCTACTCAGATCATTTATATATCTTTTGTGTACTCCCACTTACGCTTTTCATAACAAAGTATTTTTTTCTTTTTTCAATTTCCAAGCAGAGTTGAATAAAAGAATTCCGCCTATAGAATAATAAACAAATTAAATTGAAGCATAAGATAACCGATTTTGATATCGCAATCATAAACAGTTTCCCGTGGCTCCTTTTTCACCTCACCCCCATTGTTTGTGACCATGCTCATTGACATGGTCTATAGAAATTAATCTAAACCGAAGTGCCGATCACATTCTGCCATGTGGCAGTTAGTGAGACAGGGAACCCGTTTCAATGTCATAGGCGTAGTCCTGAGCGTTTTCAACATTGGGGGGGCCAACTTCAGATGAAGACCGGTCTAAGAATAAATGTTCCTAAACTTTTTAATGACTCTTCATGCATTTACAAATTCAATAACATTATGAGAATTGAAAGAAAGCGTATGAAAATGTGTATCTTTAATAGTAAAAAAAAAAAAAAAAAAAAAAAAGGGATATGCCAGGTCTCGATCTCACGCGGAATCGAAATGTATTGATTTAAACAAAAAGTAGCTGCAACCAGACTGTCACAGCCACGGAATCATCTAATACAAGAATGAGAATAAATTATGCTTTAACCTTTAGCTAACAATTGAAGACAATATTGAGTCTGACTCCTTAGAATAAATTCTATTACACCATTGTTTTTGTCAATCAAGACTTCCCGGGTATTTTTGTGAGCTGAGTTTTCATTGGATAAACCCGATGTGTTCAGATTGTCCAATCGTATCTACTCGGCAATCCCCGTCACAAGTCGGTAGATATACCTCGTAGGCAGTACATGAATACACCAGAAATGCTGGGGTAATTCGCCTTATTTCCGGCGGATAACGCAAAATGCACATAGGCACTAAATAAGTATTTTGATACACAAAAATTGGTTATATATCACAATTGAATAGTTTGTTTACCCTTTTCATTAAAGATGATCATATCAACACATCTTTGTTTCATATTTTGTCAATCGGCTCTTTTCGGCAATCCCCGGCTTGTTACGGGGATAACCGAGTAGATACGATTGGCCCTTCGTCGCTGACCTACTTTCAAAAATGGCTCCCCATTACCTCCGAGGTTATTTTAAGAAATGGCCGAGGAGTTCCGAATGCAGATTGTCATTTGCGATGATGACGTCAAAAAGATTTTGGTTATTGTTCGTTACAAAAGGCGAGTTGAAATTAGATAAAGCACAAAAATACACATTTATTTTTATTCTGCTGTTAAATTTCGTTTCTTTTCTTTTTCTTTTCAAATATCTTCATTTGCCATTGTGAATATTGGGGGGGCCAAAGTATAGTCTGGCCCCCCCGGTCTGGATATTGGGGGGGTCGGGCCCCCCTGGCCCCCCGGCTCCTACGCCTATGAATGTCTGTGCATTTTTGAGGAACCTATCAGCATAACCGGGATACTATTAGTTCACAAAGAACCGTGATATATCATAGCCCTCAGCTAATCAATGTTGATAACGTATATGGTATTACAGTTTTATAAAATTAGGGTACCATCAGATCTTTATTTCAAGAGTCCCAGCTTCTTTGCGTAATGAACATAGGAAAAATCCTGACGCGAAATGATTTGAAATGTAACCCTATCGAAAGATTTTTTGTTTTATTTGAAGTATCATGGTTTCTGTCAAATGAGAAAAACAATATCAAAGTTATTTCTGCAAATTCTATATTTTTTTTGTAAAAAAAACATTCCAAACTAGAAATCACATAGCGAACACATTAAACAGATGGGTTGATAAATATGAAATTGAACAATGAATCGCGTTATTTAATTTGATATTTTAATTATCGCTCATTTTCAAATAATTCTTGTTACGATCCCCATTTTATGTTTTTCGCGTTCTTATAAAACGTAAGCATATATTTGATAAAGAAAATGAACAAACATATAAGCTAATACATATGTTAAGTTTCGCATATAAGATTCAGAAATTCTCTTGCAATTTTGTCTAAGGTTGGGTCCAATTTTGTGCCTAGATTGAATGGCATATGAAATAGAAATGAAAATCTCTGTCTTAGTCCCTTTAACAAATTGACGGTGTTTCTCATGGAAATCAATTCTAACGCACACCGTTTATGGCAACCGGCATCAAAAATATTAAGAATGGCAACAGAGGAGCTTCAAAAAGCGCTTGAACTGAAATCTACGAACAAAGCATCTTCAATAGACATTCTTCATAGTATCGGTAATGATTTTTTCTTTTACAAGAACACATATGTGTTCTCTCAATCATCAAAACTGGGTCCACGCCTCTCAAAACACAATGCTCTATTTCAGCTGAGTCACTTTAAAACTACGAATGAACTTGCTTGTCGATGATGGTCGTTCAATGAACAATCATGCTCGTATTGACCAATTGTCTTCACAGTTGGAATAACTAGTGAAGTGATGGCTCTAGTAATCTATCTATAGATCTAATCTATATTTCAAACTTACTGCCATTGTATTTTCTTTGTGTGCCTACCTTAACTTGTTAACTTAAAGCCTGTCTGAGGGTAGTCCAGATAACTGGTCTCGAAGGCTATTGCTATTTTGACTGACGCCTTCGAGTCCAGAGTCAATCGTGATTTTTACGTTAGATTTTTGCGCACAGATTTTCTGCGCATGTTTGACCACCTATCATTCCATAAATATGCAATGGATTATGAAATCAAACATACCGATTTGGAGATCAACCTTTTATCTGTCGATGTGTGAAGTCTCAAAAGTGTCATTTTGTATAAATATCCAAAACTTTGATTTAAATCACACACATAAAACGTGCTTTCAAACGTTGAGGTAAAAGTCCGAAACATCCGGATGCTAAGTCTCGCTCTGGGTTATGTTACACGGTCCGATAAACAGGTCAACACTCAATTTACACA
Source organism: Cerastoderma edule (assembly GCA_947846245.1). NCBI lineage: Eukaryota > Metazoa > Mollusca > Bivalvia > Cardiida > Cardiidae > Cerastoderma > Cerastoderma edule. The sequence goes on from OX401414.1 coordinate 9,773,139, forward strand.
CGTTCACTGTTAGTAACGTTGTACGCGTTTGGCGGGAGTACAATATTTGTGAGCACTTGATACTGTACTTCGACTAAAATAATTCCTTCAGTATTTTCATCATCTGATTATTTATGTTTTTGTTACTTTTTTTGAAACGATGGATTTATTTATGGAATTCGACGGTTGTTAACTATCTTGTTTTAAAAATGGGAAGTCCAGACAAAGTTGAGGCCGTCATTTTTCCTAATTGAAACCAAATACATGGAAAGTTAAATTGCGCTTCTTGCAGACTTAGTTCAACGCATTGGCTGAAACTTGCGAAATGATATACGGGAAGTTGCCCCCCCCCCCACGAACATTTGCCCCCATTTTTGTATAACTCTTTACCGAACGTTAAATGTTCAACCGTCCCAAATTGAAAGGGTTTGCAGACGACATTTCAAAATGTGATGTTATTGGAAATGATCTTCCTATTAGGTAGAAAATATTGTGGGAAAAGGATGAATTGCTCGTTAAGAACAATTTATCTATGTTCCACAATGTTTTCTAGAGTCGTCTGCAACAAACCGGTAAATTTGGTTATTGTTTAGTTATGGGTTTAGGCGCACATTTGTCCCCTCACTGTAATGTAGATCGAGGGCGGACATTTTCCCCCTCTTATTAATCTTTTGTAAGTTAACTTGATATATTTTGATAGTATTCCGTTATATTTCAATAAAAACTTAAATGGAGATAATATTTTTATCAGACCAGAGACATAGATTACAATCATAACATCTATGTCTCTGATCAGACTAACATTTGCTCTATTACGCCGATGGCACTTGGTCAATTATGCCGTGAAACTTGTTTCGACGTTAATTTTCTTATTTTCGGCAAAATTTGTTCTCTCTTACTTAATACTCAAATGTGATGGTCTTTGATTGCCATACTGACACAAATTGAAATACCTTTGGTCTTCTTTGTTTTGGATGGTTTGCCTCGAGTGACAAATTGGGTAAGTGTGACCTCCTTTGAAAGGTGTTTGTCGATTCAAGTATACAAATACCAGGGTCTTCCCCAGGATTTTTTTCAGGCGCTGGGGTGGAGGGGGGAGGGTCAAGGGAGGGGGTCATCCCCCTCCCTTTTCGATTTTTTTTTATATATGTGTACCAAAATGGTGAGTTTTAAGGTATGTTGTGAAAATAAAAGACAAAAGAAAGTGTCCCATAATATATCTAAATCAACACATTTGCTAGACAAAAAAAATGAGTGATAGTCTACAAAATTTAATTTTCAAAACTCCATATATTTCACTGTGCATTTCTATTTTGAATACTCTACTTCTCATTGGTTTTGCTTTGAACCATTCATCCTGAGCTTTTTTAAATTGGAAATTCTGTAAGTCTAGAGGACATGCATGCTGAATCCCTTTACAGTCTGAAATGAAAATGTGAACCTGTATCATTATTATTATCTTTCAGACACATCTTGAATCAGAAGTATATAGAAGTGTTGAGCAACATCCCATTTAAACAAAATATGTCCAATTGGTGTCACAGCCTCCCCCTCACATTTAATAGATTTATTCAAGGACATGTATCCATCTGGTCAATATGGAGTACCAATGTGATTCTCATAGCAAAAAGCGTATGGGCTCTCGAGAACCATTGTCCCCATTCAGCATAGATCTTTGTTGACATATAAATTAAATCACGAACATAATTTATTATTTATTGTATCCTTCATGTCAGAGTACTGTGAAGGTTGCAAGAAGACTACATTAAAATGAATAGTGTTTTCATAGGTGCAAAGCAAAACAAAATTATGAATAACTAGATCAATCATAGAAGCATCCAACTATTTTACAAAATTAAAAATGTTTCCATGACAAGCAAAAGGTTTTCCTTCGTTAAAGTTTATAACAAACTTTTTTTCTGACATCCTGTGTTACTTCATGTCAGTTGTTAATTCTAAAGAACCATAACATCATACTACATGTATATTATTTGAGTATTGCAGCCAGTTTTTATCCTTTATCAAATATCATCTGATGGCTTGCAAGTGAAAAGTCTCCATCAGTACAATTACTACAGCTTTACTTCAACAGAACTGTTCTTTTTAAACAACTCACACAAATCCATAAGTGGCATGCAACTAATGGTTTGAGTGAGTTATCTTCATCAACCAGTGAAGATTCCTAAAGGCAGCCATACGGCTTGGAGGATCAAGCTTATTTGAACTTTGATACAGGATTCCTATGTCTGGAAGCTGGTTTAAGTCTTTTTGCTTCTTTGTGCTTGCGTCTTTTCATGTCAGGTAACAGAGTCATGACTAGCCAAATACATAGCAACCTGCATGTCTACCCGAAATGCCTTTTACAATGGGGCATCACTTGGAATTTGTTAAATTATTTCTCACTAGTCTATTCATTATAAAAAGACAAGTTCATAGATAATCGTGGTGTTACAAATTATTATTTTGTATGCAACATTTGACTCTCTGTCAACAGTATTTTATGTATTGTATACGGGTTTCCTGGGATTCACAGTACGAAACTAGGGCTCTGTCATGTCTTGCCTGAAGGATCAAACCAAAACTCCAAGTTACAATTCCTTCACCTTAACCACTTGGAGGTTTGTTCATTGTTTAACAAAGTGAACCCATGACTATAGCTGCAGTGTCAATACCTGTAGACAGTTTTGCATACAAGAGGCACTTAACACATAGTCTTCATATTATAAAATCGTTCGTAAGAAATTCCAGAAATGAGGAGCTTGCTCAGGTTCACTTGGTGTATTTGTCACATTGAGCTCAACAAATATTTTGACGTTTGAAAAATTATGTTATGCCTGAGCCCACCAGATGATCATTTCATCTCAGCAGTTTATGTATACAGATACTACAAAACCGGTTTTGGGCATATTTATAGTGAAACTAAGTTGCCGAGGAACTGAATTTTATAACTTACCCGGTCAAAATAATTCGATGTGAAGAAAGATATTGCCGGATGCAAAACTTTCTCAATATTTCCTGATCACGTCATATTAGTTTGACTAATAACTTACCATGACAAACCAAGGAAATCGGCGATGTGGAGATGGATGTCTGAATCAGGTGTTTTCACATAATGTTCCCGTCTATAGTATCATAGAAAGTGATAGAAGCCGTGTCAATTAAGTAAAGTCTATTTCTCACTCCAAGTGCGATCTTTTAACACGCATCATAGATCTTTCCTTTTAGGACAAAGCACGTGCCGTAACACCAATTACACACGCTCATGTCTGTACCTATGACGACGTCGCATAAATCGACTGTGTAAACGCCTATCGACTTTTTTATCAGCTGTTAGTTACTCCTTTATAGACTGGCGGTTTATCTAGAATATACTGCCATTGACGTTGACTCTATTTGGGGTCAATTTAAAGCGCTGCGGACACATTTAGAGCGCCGCGGGAGTCGGCTAAGGCGCCGCGGGAGTGCTTATTTTGAAAGTCAAGCGCAGCGGAGCCGCGGCGCTTTACGGGGCTGGGGAAGACCCTGAATACAGTATTAAGGCCACAAGGGGAAGGATCGTGGAAATGTTTCACAGTTCTAGGACTAAGAAACAAACAAAAAATGGATAATAAAGGAATTCTGTTCGCCTGTCTCTTCCATTCGTGTTCTGTAGGTAATTGGGGTCAACGTACCTGATATTGAAGTGATCGTTCATTGAGGGCTTCCAAAAGTGTACTTTCGTACTGGCAAGAAGTTAGGCGTAGTGGACGTGTAGGACAGAATTATGTTTCCATATGGAAGATCCCTTATGAAATCAATCACAGACGACTATATGAGAGATCTTGTGGAGAGAAAGATTTAAGTCAATTGCTAACGCATCGAATGGACAAGTGTGAAATACAGAGTTCAAATTATTGTTTTGAAAAGGATTGTCCCATTTGTGAATGCACTGCATGTAATCGTTGTAGTATTTGTAGGAGGTTATATGAATGCACAGGGAAGAAACGTTCTGTAAAAGAGCAGTTTTTCCAAGAGAATACTTCCATTGAATACCTGTTAGAAGTCCAAATTTCAGCGATCAACAGGCGGAACAAATTGTTGTAACAACAGATTACAGTTCTTAATTAAAAAGGAGTATTATGTGACTAATTGAAAATTCCCTTCTTATGAGCAACATTTCATTTCGGTACAGAAGCCTGATTCAAGTACATGTATAAAGGTCCTACATTTGGTAAATAGGTTGACATTATAGGTTCGTAATTTGAATGAATTGCAGAATTGATATCATTTGAAACACAGCGCACTACTTGATCCTTATATACCAATATTGCATGCGTATAACGTCGTCTGCAAAAAAAACAGATCCTCCTTGTTCATGGTGTCTGATGAGGAATTGATGATAATGGATAGGCTTGGACAGAGTTAATCTTTTTGACTTTGTGAATTTATCCTTTATAATTTGATTGAACTTTATTGAACGCTTTATGTCCGAACTTAAAACATTGTGAGAAAAGCACTTTGTTTCATTTTGGTTTAATAACTTGACTTTGTAACTTTAAGGGATTAAAATCTTTATTATTTCCTTTTAAGATTTTGCTATTTTTCTTGTTAGGCTCTAGCTACCTTAATTGTCATTTAATTTAAAAGCTAGTGGTGTGATCCTGACTCACTAATTGTTTAACCCGAGTTAGACAATTTTGATCCAGAGCCCGAACCCGGTAAAACTCGCTACCCGAGGCGAGGTTTACGACACATGTATATAACGTCGTCTGCAAACCCCCCCCCACAGATTCCTCTTGTTGGCTGGTAAAGGGTTGATGATAATAAGTTTGAACTATTTATCCCCACCCCTTCTTCAAGCACTATATACACTGTGCAACGACATATTGTTATGAAGGTGTTAAGTAAAATATTCATCATGTCAAAATGTGTTGTTTTATTCCTTTGACATCAAATCTACTGTGTAAATACGTGATAGATAGGCTCTGGTTATGCGGTTTTCACATGCAGGTCGCTGATAGCATGTACCCGATGAACACATAACGTAATACTTGATGACTAACTTTTTAAACACTAGTTGCAGTAAGTATACGTTTGGTGTCCATAGGACTAAACATCACCGATCCAACACAGGTGAAGGAAATAGTTTGTTATAGTTTCAAGGAAATCAACTACAAGTTTTATCGGTCCGACGTCAGGCGTTTTACGCTAGGCGTAAATATCGCTCCAATCACAATTTTATAAATTGAACTTTTAACCCTTTCCCAAACAATAACGACAATTGACCAGTTTGTTGCAGATACTGTGCAAAACATTGTAGGAAAAGGAGCTATTCATTGTGACGAGCAGTTTGTCCTTTTCCCACAATGTTTTCTGCCCTATCAGAAGATTATTTTCCAATTTCATCACATTTTGAAATGTCGTCTGCAAACTCTTTCTATTTGGAACAGTCGAAAATTTGTTCTTTGGGAAAGGGTTGAATGATCCTTATTTCTGTTAGATTCGATTCAAAACAAAACATGAAATGATTTCCGTTCATTTTAAAAAAAAAAGCATATATATTTTTTTATTTTTGGTAACACTACAATTACGTAATAGGCCTACTTAAACAAAATAAGCGAATTAATAGATAACAAAAACAATGATTTTATTTTAGAAAAACCATAACGGACTATGCTTCAAATGCTGGTTTGCAAAAGACATCTTATCCAAGCATATCTTCTCCGAATCTGTATGTGAAGAGAGCTCAACTTAGTACAACTCGACTTATGTTGAAAGACGCGTACTTAATCCCAAACTGTATACATAATGCGATGACCTTTGACCCACAAGATATTCGTGGGAATCTCGCGGCCGGTGGTAAACAACATGGACGGCGATTGTTTATTTTTGGGCAAAGTCGATGTTTCTTGATAGATAACTCGCATATAAGAGGTGTACTGGATACTTGTGTGGGCTGAGACGATTCATAAATGATTTATGTATGTTTCAAGTTTCCGTTTATTTTTTGGTCTACTTGAACACAAAAAAATCGCAAGTTAAAAGCACTGAGTCGGTCGTTCGAAATTTTGTAACATAAAAATCACGTTGGACTTGAGACGTAGCGAAGCACGATAAATGTCCAAATGACGAAAAAAGCTTCGTTCACGGATCATTATTGAGACTAGTCTGAGGGTCGCTTAAGAAATTCTCAATCCAATGATAAACTTTCCCCCAGATTCCATAAGCTTGAAGTTTCAGCAAAAGGCGCTTAATCTCTGTCAGAAGCCTTTGCAAAACGTAAATATACTCAATCCATGTTACTACCCCTTTCGAGAATGTCAGTTCAAACCTCATTCACTTCCAGAAGCTGTGTGACCCAAGACCGTTTTCCTCTAACCCCGTGTTGAAGTGGTGTAATCAAGTTATTTCTATCCTTATGTTCCATGATGCTATCTTAGACGAAAGACTCTAAAATTTTACAAAAGACTACTGTTAAACTCGTCAAACTATTTTGACGCCATTGGGAAATATTGAGAAAATTTTGCATTGGGCAATATCTCCTGTCACGTCAAACTTTCGAACGATTCATTTAATGGAGGACAAATGCAACAAAAATTTTGTCGCACCGGTTGAAGACCCATATTTCCATTGTTATTGAAAATTATCAAGTTATTTTACCCACAGTTGTGAATTAATCCTTTTTTAATCAAATCCATATACTTTACATGTCGGTATTCCACATATTAACTTTGTAAGAACGTTTTAATGAACGTTATTTGATGATTTTTTGACGATAGATCAACCCATCAGAAAATAGAAAGCAATCTTCACATTGAATTATTTTGACTACCGTTAAACTAACCGGTCTATAGTTGCTACAATTGTGCTTGTCACCTTTCTTGAAGATGAGCGAGATACAGGTCTTCTTCCAAATATCAGGCAAAATTCCAAAGTCCAAGGATTTATTAAACATACTTGATACTATTGCTCTGATACAATCACTGCATTCCTTGAGGACCTAAGGATGGATACCATCAATGCTGGCTGATTTTCCTGGATTTAATTTAAGCTTTTTCACAACCATTATGGCATATCCCTGGAAATGTGCAAGTCTCTCAATTCAGACGTAAAGTTCCTGTCCTCCAAAGTGAGAATGACATTCAGTATTTTTTGTCCATGAATACACTTGAATTTTTTTTAATGAATTTGCTTTCTCTGTATCTGAGCTTGTTAGGTTACCATCTTGATCAACTAAGTCACATAGCCCATGCTTTGACTGCTTAAAAGGAAATAACATGATGCTTTTCAGTGATTTTTTTCTAAATTAAATCAATAGGCTTTTTTGACCCAAACTTAAAAATCAATGGGTTTTTCTATAGAAAAATGATTAAAATATATGAAAGTAATCAGTTTTGGGGGAATTTTTTTGGGATTTTTTGGGCCAAAAATTATTACTGCTTTATATACAATAATGATGATGACATCAAGTTTCTTTCACAGCGTTATTCAACTTGCCATACCAGGATCATGATGGCATCAATACAGTATACTTGCTGATAAGTTTAGTTTAAACTTGTTTACTATTACATCAATTGTGATACAAGTTCTTACAGCTTTAGATTAATCACTCTCGATTCTGCTTCCTGGATCATGACAAGTGCTCACGCCGAATGTTGATTAATGTTAGGTCCAAAGGGCGAACCTGCTTCTCAAGGAATTCCAAACCACAACCCTCTTTTCGGAGGCCAATGCTCTACCTCTGTACCACACCATCTAATGCCCAGTTTTCTCCATCTAAAAATTGTGTGTAGGGAAGGAAATATTTAAGTACCTAGTCAGATTAATGGTATTTAGAGAAAAGTGTGAAAACATGAAAATAACGTTTTGTTTTCTGATGAAGCAATAGAATGTCAAAACTTAAAAGGACCAAATAAGTGACCAGTAGATTTTTCTATATTCACATTTTCGTATTTAAAGCACAAACATGCCATTCAAAGTCAATTGATTAAGTCAAGACTTCAAAATAATACCACCAAATAATGGCTGTTAAACAATTTAAAAACTGCCAAATTGTCGAATATATTTAGTTTTCACATGTCAACCGGTGTAGATAATCATTGTTCACCATGTTGTGAAAGTTGTACATGTGAAGGTGTCATTGTGGTGTAAAGGGTTACGTTCTGTTCTGTTCCACCAAGCAAGTTCCTGTCAAGCAGTTCGAAATCATCTCTTTAACTGCTTAGTAACTTTGATATGAATGGTAGTATTAGGGTGATAAAAGACTAATTGAATCATGGATGATTAAGTAATAAATTTTATGCTCCAGTCTCCATATTAACACAGTATTTAATTCAAGACAGTCAGGGATCAGAAAATCTCCGAATTCGAATAGGTCAGAGTGTCAACCGAAAACCCTTTGATATCTCTTTTTTACTACCCTTTTCCTTTCATGCATCTAACCATGAATTATGCTTTATGTGACAATATCAGACAGAATAAAACCTTTCATTTAAGATAAGAAAAAATGTATAAACTTTTTTTTTGTTTCTGTATATTAAGTTTCAATAGTATTGCCTATGAATGTATAAAACTCCTTAGGACGTCCTATAGATGACTGCATATATTGACATCGTAGTCTGTAAAATTGATTAAACTTTAACCTTTAATAACACACATGAACACCATTGTCACTTTCTCCAAACTTCATTTGCTTTGTAAATAAATATGTTTTCTTTCTTTTCCAATGATAAAATCATAGGGTCAAAGTTTAAACTTTTGCTCTGGAGAGAATCTTTTAATAATGGTCACACGACACCCTTCTGGAAAAAAAAGACGCAATCAAAACAAGATGAAAGGAAATCAATTTACAAACCAAATTAATGAGAGGATTTCAATATCCCGTCATAAAGACCAAAATGATGCCGATTGTAAAGACTCAATAAGGATTTCATGCAAATCTCTAGAAACTTGACACATTTCTTAAAACACTATTCAATCAAAACAAGAGCATAGGACACCCGACCTGTAAAGGATATTTATATCACTGACCTGTTGTTCACTATTTCAAAGTGATTGAAAATAATGGCGTCAAAACACAGAAGTTATAAAGAATGCCATTTTATATGATTTAGATAATTTTGAATTTTTTAATAGGGGATCTGACATCAATGTATTCTCACAACAATGATTGGTCTATTGAGTCTGAACTGCTGATAAATCTTACCAATTCACAGACAAGCAAATTCAATCTTTCCTCCGACTACAACAACAACCTTGCAATAAATTGGAACACATCAATGTTCCACATATTTTACGGATACATAAGCATGTTTCTACATAAGCATGTTTCGTTGTCATTATCAATTGATATTGTCCGTTTTCCATGTATTTGATAATAAGTCTACTTTACAAAACAATTTTGCGTTAAAAAAACCTTTTACAAGCGGGAAATGGTTTAAATGGACATAAAAGTAAACTGCACTGCTTAGTTCTTAACATTAGAAATGGTCTAGAAGTGTTCAACCCCTCAGCTCAAGCTGATGTGGTTTCAGTTGCCATCGGAAACATGACCATCTATTTTAGCTGTAGCTCAGTGAGGTTTGTGTCTTTTATATGTTAAATTGGGGCAACTTCATTTGCTTATACTTAATCAACACATTTTTCTTTCAGTAAAACGATCCTCAGACTCGAACCAAGATGAATCCAATAAAGTCAAAGAGCAAGCCATACTTGAACTGGGAGCACTGCTGGCTGAAACAAAACAAGCCGAAGGTACATTACTGCTGACCATTTTTACATATCAACTGAAAATTGTAAAAGTATATATATGAAGCCATATTAGTATTTGTTGGTATGGGTCAGGTTGTTGTTTTGACAGAAGCATGACTCTTTTGATTATTTCACCTGCTACTTTAATATTATTAACATGCGTCTGTATAAGTCAATTAACAAAGAAATAATTGAAAAATAATACAAAACTTATGCATGTCATGTATTTATTTGAGAAACTGTCATTTTATTTTTGTGATTAACTAATGGCTAGTCTGTGGTAGATCTTGAAACAAAAGAATAATTTGTCTTGAAGTTTCCCAGAGATAACTTAAACATAGCCTACATAGTTTTAGCTCATTTGAGGTTCAACGAATTCTTAATTGTAATCTACCAGTACACTTTGCAGCTTTGATTATGGAAGTTCTTACTCAGTTCTTGTGGTTAACTTTTTCAATTTATTTTTTAATCCACAAGATGTGGTGTTTAGTTACAGCAATGGGAAATGTTTAAAGGACGCTATGACTAAGATTGTGTTATTATTTTGATTAATTTGTATACCCATCAATTTATTATTTTGATTAATTTGTATACCCATCAATTTATTATTTCATGATCTTCAGTGTGTCGTCTTTTTGATATCTCTCTGCCCAGAAATTTGTTTTTGTCTGTCCTTTTAGATCTATTTTAAAGTGTGTATTTGATTAATGTCAAAAATGTCCCTTAGGGAACGAATATAAAACTTAATAATTCTAGCTCAATCTATTCAAATTTTCAGCCTGATAAGGCCTTCATCAGGAGAATCTTTATTTCCAGCTACATTTTTGTTTATAGGCTTAAACTGTATACACAAAATATTGATGAACGTTATTGTTTATATTCAGGTCGAAAGATGACGTCATCGTAAACAATGACGTTAAACCTCTTTCTATTTACCGTGTAACGTCAAACAATGTCATACGACGTCGCGCGTTAATCAGACTTCAACTAAAACAAACCACTATCCCATTACCTAAAAGATATACATATCATAATAAATTCATACCAAAAACATTGCACCTGTTTTAAAAAGTAGGCAACACATCCTAACTTATTTAAGTGTCCTTGAGTAAACATTACACAATATCAAAAGATGTTGTTTGGCTTCTAGTATCTTTCATGTTACAACCAAAAGGTGCAAAGGTTTTAAGTCTCTTAATCCATTCCGACTCCTGTATCCATCTTTCTGTCCTACCAGCATCATACAATCTTTGTAAAATAACGAACTGCATGTCTGATGCTGTGTGACTGGCCATTGAAAAATGTTCATTAATAGGCTTTTCCTTATTAAGTCTAACACCACATAGGTGTTCTTTCATCCTTTCTTGCAATTGTCTTTCAGTCTCTCCAACATACACTATTCTACTACAAGGTGTGCAACGTATAGCATATATAACATTCCTCTGTGTACATGTAGCAAACTTATTTACTGAATATGACGTCTGCCCCAATGTGTCATTTACATTATCTTCAGAGATAATTAGGCACATGGGACATTATCCGCACATTTAGAAACCGTCCTTCTCACCAGGGCATTCGTCTTTCCATGTACCAGCACATCGCACAAATTTCTATCTCTCCGATACGCAATCATAGGGGGCTGTTTAAACACATTTTTCATGCGATAGGACTTGTGGAGGATCCGCATGTGTTTGTGAACTATCTTGTGTAAGTCCGGGAGGAGGTTCGTGTAAGTAGTCACAAGCGGAACCCTGTCCTTACTAGTCTTCTGATTTCTGTTCGTAGCATTGATGACATCCTCCCGCTTCAACTGAAGTGTGTATTCTCTTCATATCAACATTACTAGAAATGTCAGATTTATTTCAGGTGAATGTATCATAAAGTTTTGATTATCTTGTTATTTAACCCATTACCAAACAATAATGACATTTGGCCACTTTGTTGAAGACGGCTCTGGAAAACATTGTTGGAAAAGGAGAAATTGCTGGTTACCAGCAATTTCTCCTTTTCCCACAATGTTTTCTGCCCTATCAGAAGATTACTTTTCAATTTCATCAGAATTTGAAATGTTGTCTGCAACTTTTAACTTTGGACAGTAGAATTCTTGGCGTTTGGTAAAGGGTTAAAAGTAAACTCTTTGTTTATTTCAGAACTTGCTGGTTTGATCAGGTTTACCCGTCCCTTTCTGGACATGGTCAGTAAAGCAAAGGCTGCCAAGTTGGTCCGAGCTCTGGTCGATCTTTTTCTGGATATGGAGGCTGGTACTGGAAAAGAGGTGACACCCTTTTATTTTTCTGTTTATATCATGGTTTAACTTGAACAAGGTCAATCTTGCATGCTAGCACTAAACATATGAATGAATTTGTTTCGTAATTGATGTAAAATGAATAAAAAAAAAAGATACATGAAAAGTTCAAACTACAATGTATATCTTTTTTTGTTTAGATCTCTTTCATTTTGGAATATTATAAATGTTAAAGGCCAATTGCAATTTGTATGGTTTATGTGCTTAATGTAATGATATATGTGCTTTAGGGTGTGTTTGGATCATTTTACTTTTTTGATGGTTATTTGAATTCCTAATTTTATTCGGAAATCTCCTAAATTTTGCGGATATTTCTGTGAAAAAGGCTGTATGGCTTCAGCATTGGAAGTAATTTGGTTATGATTTGAAAAATTGAAATAGTTATGCACCCTTTTATCTTTAAGGTTGAGCTATGCAAAGAGTGTATAAACTGGGCAACCACTGAAAAAAGAACATTTCTACGACAGGCATTAGAAGTAAGTGAATAATTTATTTTGATTACAAGCAATGAATTATTTTCTGGGTCTATCTTGAAACATCAAAATAAGAGATGGGCATACTTTTTTTCTGGGTAATACATGTATGTTCATCCTTTTCCTAAAAAACTTGTTGCTATTCTGCATCTGAATATAGCATATTTGGTTTATTGTTCTCTAATTTTGGTTTATTGTTCTCTTATTTGAAAGAGACACCTCATGAACTATTTACTTATTTACAAGCTTTCAACTCGTCTGGGTTTTTTCTGTGCTTATTAAGCGTATAATTATATTTTGAAACTATAGAAACTGTGACAAGGAAAAATGTTTTTAATCAAGTGATTTATCTTTCGCTGTTATGGTCATAAAAGAGAAACTTGTATGACACCACTACCAGACATTTGATGAAAAGCGGGGGCCGGGGTATCTGCTGTATCTTCTGTTACTCTTAATTTTTAGCCTTTTGTTATATTCAAACTATATTGTGCACTTTAAGATACAAACGTTACATGTAATTCCAATCTTAATTAATTTCTTGTCTAGATATGTTATTTTTGATTTATTTGTTTTTCATTTCAGGCCCGTCTCATCGCTTTATACTTTGAAACTAAGAAATACCAAGATGCTCTTCTATTAAGTATGTTTTAAGAATTTTTGTTAAGAATAATCTTGACCCTATATGTTGGCAAGGCATAAACTTTTGATATCTGCATTTGTTGTTTTGATGTTGTATTTAGAGTCCAGTGTGGGTCTGTGGATTATATGGTGGACTTATAATTTAGGGGGCCCAGGTTTGATCCCCACTGGCACTGCTGGTAGCTTGGGAGTGACTTTTGGCAGGACACTTCAGAGACAAAACCTAGCATAAGTGAAACACAGGAAAGTTTTAACTTGTAGAAATAACTGGACATTGTTGACATGGCACCAAACCCCTTTGGAAATGGTCCATTCTTTTGCTTGTAATTGTTTTGACTGCCTTCTGTTAACTTTAGGAGTTCTAACTCAATACTGACAACATCAAAGTATAACCAGCCTCTCATATCAGTTGCAATATTAATTAAAAATAAGTCACACTTTACTTGCGGAAATGATGGCTTACATTGATATTAAACCCTCTTGTATTATTTCATAGCCTCCTCATTGTTACGAGAGCTGAAGAAGCTCGATGATAAAGCACTGTTGGTTGAGGTACAGTTACTAGAGAGTAAGATTTATCATGCATTAACTAACCTGCCCAAGGCACGAGCTGCATTGACATCAGGTAGAACCACAGCTAACGGGATTTACTGTCCACCAAAACTTCAGGCTTCCTTAGATTTACAGTCAGGTGAGTTCTAAAGAAATATCTACACTTTATAGACTTTTGTGCTATTGAAAAGTCCTTTTAAAATTATATGCTTATGAATAAGAGTTCTTACACTCTTATAAGACTTGCTCTAAATCTTAATAAAAAAAACATAAAGAAGATTATTATGATGTTTGATTTAGAACTTTAAGATAGTAAAGTATTTGGATCTTAATCAATCTATTATCAACAGTGATCAAACCATAATAATAAAAACAGCTAACAAATCATGAAAAAAGTAAATATTTGCCTTGAACACTTTGACAATGTAGTACAGCAAGTCTTATCAAGACTAAAATAATAGCTTTCCACTCATTAGCAATATATTTACTGGTGTAAATTAGTCCATTATTATTATGTTGAGCACATCTTTTTGATAATGAATTCTATAAACAGTCGAGCCTCGGTTATCCGGACACTTTCATTCCCAGGAGTAATGTCCGTATAACGATTAATCTGGAATAAACAGTTGGTGAGTTTCCAGTGAAACCCATATACCGTTTTTCATAATAATTACTAAGAAGTAAAAAATACATAATAAGTGAAAATGATTGCCAGACATTGTCACTTGATCGCTGTCAATGCAGCAAGTTAACACCTTTTACAAACTCGACTTTCTGCATGTGACGATAATAACAATTAGGTTAGACCAGTTAACTGACTAAATGACCGACTTACAAACAATCAACACCTTTCATTACACTACACTTGGTGACATTTTATGATCAAGCATACGTGCGAATTTGCCAAAGGTGTGAATGTTGGATTACCGTATCGTCAATTAACGTATGTATCCGCAAAAAATAATCATTATGCTGATGTCCGGATTAGTCGTATGCATATACTACAAGAAGTTATGCTTGGTTCCCGACTTTCATTGTCCGGAGCCGGAACGCGGATTTTCCGGATTAAACAGTGGAATTAATGAAGGTAAGGACCATACAAATTATGTCCGGATGGCGAGTAATCCGGATTAACGACGACCGGACTATCGAGGGTGGACTGTACATATTCGACTCATGTCAAAATGTTTGTCTATGTAATGTTGATTGAACTTACCCTTTTAAGCATATTAGTTTGAGTGAGAGTTTATATGATTGTTTTACAGGTATCCTCCATGCAGCAGAGGAGAAGGACTTTAAGACAGCATATTCCTATTTCTATGAGGCCTTTGAAGGCTATGATTCAGTTGAGAATCCAAAGGCTTTGATAGCCCTGAAATACATGTTGCTCATGAAGATAATGCTGAACACGTAAGTTTATATGACAAGGCAGTAGTAGCAGGAATCAGAAAAATGCCAGTTTTGTTGGTTTTTGAATGATTTTAAATGAACTGGACAGATATGGCAATCTTCACACTTAACATTTATTCTGGTATACCCAAATTAAAATGTTAATTGTTATATCCCTATAACAAACAATATGGAGGGGTTTTCGCCATCTCTTAGACTGAATTTGAAGTTTTCCTGAGTTCAAGTGAAAACAAATTTGACCAAGGGGAATTCAATGACCAGTTTGTGAACCATACAGTGGAATATTTATAGCTGGAAAGACTGTAAGGCAAAGTTTATTATATATCATAGAAGGCACTAGAGACATTTATTTGATCTGTTACAGTCTATATGTTGAAGTTCCCTGTCTGATAATATTCTTTAAGTCTAACTTTTCTTTATAAACCCGGATTGCAATTTACATGTAATTTGACACCTATGTACGTCAATGGTATGTGAAGCGCCAATCACTGTATGAATGACCTTCATTTCTTGTATTAGTTTGAAATTTGAAAGATCATACTCTTGAATTTAAGTCTGTGCTCTGATTGAAAAGTTTTGAACCATAACCTTGATACCTTGTTTTAGGTAAATGTTGAAAGCAGGAATAATTTTTGCTATGGGTTTTGCATTTTTAACTCACTACAATCTCAAAATACCCATTGTTTTATTTCCAATACATCCCCCAGGATCCATTAGGGAGAAAGACCCATACACTACATGTATCAATGACTGGAATCACTTGTAAAGCTTTTACTTTCATGCTTTTAAACACCTACCTATTTGGAAAGGTTCTTTTTCGTCTTTTGAGACAAGAATAATGAAACAAGTGTCTCTTACCAGATAGGCACTCAGAGAAGTTTGGATCATTGAGTTTCAAATGATGTAAGAAAAAATGGGACCCAGTGTTTTCCCAAAACACGCGTTGTTTCAAATCAACTGCATCCCCAAAAACCATTGTTATGATTTCAAAAACTGACCCTGTTGAAAGAGATTGTTAATTATTGTTAGACTTGAAAAATGTGCTTGTTCTACACTGACTTTTTCTCAACTTGACATCTTTTATTGAATATTGAAATTGTTATTGAAAGCAGCCACTGTGTGACAATGGGCAATATTTTAAGTATTCACTGGTTGTACCAGATGTTGTTTCATAGAGGGGCATACATGTTGATAACATTACATAATTAAAACATACAGGACACAAGGCAGTATGAAACTCTTTGATTAATGAAGAAATGTGTCAACATAAGTCATATCTTATTTTTGTCAAGTAGACATTGTCCAATGTTATGAAGATACTTATTTGTCATCATTTATTTTCTGAATTAACACTCATGGATACCATTTAAACAAGAAGATCATATGGGCCACGTCACGTAAAAAAGGGGCACTCGGACATGAATAAAAACCACTGACTCAGCTCTTTCTTAGCGCTATTATTCCAGCATCTAGTCACTACAGTTATCATTTGTATTTATTTAAACGTAGAACTTGATGTCCTCTAAGATGGCAAACAGTGTAACCCCAGACCAGCCGCCACGTCAGTGACGTGGCGGCTGGTCTGGGGCTACACTGTTTGCTATGTCCAAGTGCCCCTTTTCCCGTGACGTGGCCCATATGTTATACTTTCAAGTAATGTTCATTTAATGTTCTGTTTTACAGTGCAGATGAAGTACAAGCTATAGTTAGTGGTAAATTAGCTTTGAAATATTCGGGACCAGATATTGAGGCCATGAAGTCAATAGCTCAGGCTAGTCACAAGCGATCGCTCGCAGACTTTCAAAAGGTAAGTTGCCAAACGCCAAATTTTTGACTGTCCAAAATCGAAAGAGTTTGCAGATGACATTTCTGTGATAAAAATTGAAAAATAATCGTCTGCTAGGGCAGAAAACATTGTGGGAAAAGGAGAAATTGCTCGTCACGGGCAATTTCTCCTTTTCCCACCATGTTTTCTGTCTTCAACAAACTGTTGTTATTGTTTTGTAATGGGTTAAAGTGCTTTTGTTTCAAAGGATAGCCTACATAATATGAGATTATTCCAGAATTTATTTCATCCATAGATATATTGAGATGCATTAAATAGGGTTTTTATATTCAATCAGAAATTCATCAGGAAAGTGTGCCAATTTTGGACATATGCAAGATTAGAATTTGGGAAGTGTAATTTGTATGATTTCTGTGTTTGTATTGACCCATGATCAATGATCTGAAGGGTAATTTGCATGATTTTGTGTTCATTTCAGACATTGGTCACATATAAAGCACAGTTAGAAGAGGATCCAATTGTATCTGCCCATCTGAAAACACTCTATGACAACCTTCTAGAACAGAATCTGTGCAGAATTATTGAACCTTTCTCAAAAGTACAGGTCAGCAGACAAACTTTTTAGTACTTCTCTGTGCCATATACAGTAAAACTTCTCCGTGTCAAACTTCTTCGAAGTCTTCTCTGTGTCAAAGAAATTACACGGTTCGGAAGCATTTGTTCTTTATTTTCATACAAAGCAGCTTCTCTGTGTCGAATTCCCATTGTCGAATAATTCTTTGTGTCTAACCATTTTAAACGGTCCCCACTTTCACTTTACCTGTAATTTCACAACCTATGTGTCGAAGGGTTTAATTAGGATATTCAAAGACAGCTGACTGATTACCTTATGAATGGATCTGAAGCTGTCATATTGTTTTCACACCTTTTATGGTCTGTTTGTTTGGTCAATTACCAATTATCACGGGTATTTTCGCGGGTATTTGAGTCGCGAGCTACAATTGTCAACTGAACCAACCATCGTTATCATTTACAATAAAAGGGCTGTTAGAAATAAAATGACTACCAGTAACACAACCACTAGCTGTAGGAATTTGAATTTGTCTGGTAACCAACCTGGGAATACCTGGCTTTACTCCCAAGACTTATAAAACAGTTAAAAGAAAATTCTCTAATTATACAATAGAACAAAAATACAAGGCCATCATTGCTGTTGAGAAGAAAAATATGTCGAAGACTAAGATCGCAGCTGATTTGGGAATTCCTATAAACACACTTTCCAAAGGGTTGAAAAAGACAGATGAAACAAAAAAAAGAACGATCTTATTCGATTAACCATTGTAGCTACTGAATCATATATGGCATGTCATACTACCGATTTATTGTTCTCAGTAATCTTCGTACCTAATCCTCAAACTCCAAAACATCTATGTGTCAAGGTCTCTTTGTGTCAAACTTTTTCGAGGGGTTCCTTCAATTTCGAGACAAAGTTATACTCCCTAGTTATCCCTTCTTGTCCATGTTGCTGTGACTGTATTGTGTAAAGCATAAATCTGTCGACAATTTGCAGTGTAAAAAAGAAATACTTGCTCAGTTGGCAGTCAGCTTGTTCATTTGATAAATTTGATAAATTTCTGCTTTTTTGTTTGTCAGGGATGTATCAAGAATAGGAGCTTTTGAAAGCAAAGCCAATCTACAATTGTTTTTTGAACTATACATCGGTATTCTTTTATGAATATTTATTGAGCTGACTTTGACTGTTGGAGTAAAAGCTGTGATTTAATGTTCATTTGTATATTAAAGCTCATGATGTCATTTTCTGTTGTTTTTTCCAGGTCCAGCATGTGGCTAATTTGATAAAGTTATCTGTGGTAAGTATGCAATACTTTTTAAGGTTTTTATAAACAATCCCTGGAAATTCTAGAAGAAGCAGTCTCCCTTGTCATTATGATTCCTATACATGGTGGTTAATCAAAACGGCTTCTATGCATATAATCGAGCGTCGCATTGCTTCTATACATACAGGCACCGGCTTCTATACCGATAAATCGTGTTGACATGTGATGACGGGTGTGTTTATTTCTTTAATATCTGAGCAGATACGACAGTTTTGTGTTTTAATTATCTGACAGAACATGTTTAATATTTGTTCATTGATATAAACTGACATTTGCGTTCGACATGTTCCGGTATTCAAAAACAAACCAAAAATGTGGAGCAGAAATAAGTGAGAATCTTCACAAAGTTGATTTAAAAGACAATATTTCAATCATATCTTAAGGTTTTAAACTTAAGGTTTTAAATTTTGATAAGCCCTGCAAATGGTAAAAAAAGAGTTATTTTAATGCAATGGATAATATACGTACACGGCACCGGCTAATTAACGATATAAACGGACAATTTTATATAACATGTTTCTGATCATTTATTAAGTGGTAAAACATGATTTTTTCATTAGAATAGTTTTGACATAACTTATTTAAATTAATATCTCAATAAATTAAGCCGATTTTTTTTTTTTTTCACTTTGTGTGTGAAATATGCATCAAGATGTGGCTTTTTCTATATCAAGTTATTTCACTTGAATTAAGCTAATTCGTTTAACTCATGAAAGTAGGTTTGTTTTTATAAGACTCTATGATTTGCATTTGCATTATCATTACACATAGTTTCATCAGGAAATATTAGACACATAGTCGAGGCTATTGTATTTTATGTTTTCCTTCCTTGGAAGAGAATCAAGCCCAAAGCGATGAGGGACCATTATTAAAGTCTGCGACATTAATACCTCGACCACAGAGGTCATTCAGATTTATCTTGTCCGTGACTATATGAACCGCCTTTACTTGACGAAGTACAATCACAGCACATATGCTTTTGAAACACAATGCATACGACATTAACCCTTTAAGGTATAGAGATAAGGCTTATCAGTGACACTATAGGTATAAACCATCCGATTATCGAAGACCATTAACGCATACATAATTAGTCACCCTGGGTACCTATTTACACAGGATTATCTCCGATAATTGTTATTGATTGGGTTACTGTTAATCAAACCCAAATTAATGCATTTTACATTCATCTAATAGATTTTCTCAAAGAATAAAAGACGACGAGAACAAAATTTCCTTTAAGTTGATGTTTTTTCTTTATTAAGTGATACATTCATATCAGGATTAAATTGTAGAAAATTAAACAAACAATGAAAATGTATATTACGGTGTGAATTATACAAAATCAAAAGTAATAATATGACTTATGTGTTCTCCCTGAGAGATCCCTAATTTGTTTTTCTGTTTTGTCATCAATTGCAGGGAATTTTGTTGCCGAAAAATACCATTCATGACTCGAAATACATACTTTGTCTTTGCATATTTCTCAACAAAGCTGAATCGTTTTACTTCAATTCCCATTCAAACCGTTTCCAAAATGAAGAAAAGAATGTTTTTCAACGCAATATTGCTTTGTAAAGAAGTTAAACCTGGTCCTTCTTATAAATGTAAAACAGTAAAAATCAACTCATTTTGGCAACGAAACATGCTAATATTTCCGTAAAATACGTGTCCATGGGTGATGAATTTACCAAAAGCTCGTAGTTGTAGTCAAAGTCGGAGGAATGATCTAATTTGCTTGTCCGTGAATTGGTAATATTTATCAACATTTCATCATCTTCAGGCTTAAAAAAACCAATCAAATTACTGCTCTGAATCTACATTGATGACTTGCGATCGGAAACACCAAATTGGCTAAATATTTAAGGAATTGCTCGCGACGCGACTTCCTTGTTTCCCTGGCGAGTGTTTTTCCGTGTAGAGATTGTGTCGAGTTTGTTTGTTGAAAACTTCTAAAATCACTTACTCAGCGTAATATTGCTTTAATTTAACCCTTAAAGTGCAGGAACCGACTTCATGCTCATGCAAACAGGTTATATCCAGGCACGCCGCAAAGTAAACTGGCGGCTGGCCTTTGATCTAGCCTTTTTGCTACGCTTAGTATCTTTCCTCGACAGTATTAAGCCATCTTATTTTTCAATCGCCTTTAAACTTTGAACAATAGCTCCGTGTCATAAACATCCTTTACAGGTTGCGTGCCGTATGCTCTCGTTTTAATTGGATAGTATTTTTAGAAATGTGTTAAGTTACTAAAGAATTGCATGAAATCCTTATCGAGTCTTTACAAATCGGCAGTGTTTTGATCTTTTATGACCGGAAGACTTCTCATTAATTGGATTGGTAATTTGGATTCCCTTTATCTCAATTTGATAGCGTTATTTCCATAAGCGTGTCGTGAGACCATTATCAAAAGATTCTCTGTAGAGCAAAAGTTTAAACTTTGACCCTATTATTTCATCATCGGAAATGAAAGAAGACATATTTATTTAAGAGGAAAATAAACTTTGGAGAAAATGACGTGTGCAAAGATGTGTTATTAAGAGCTAAAGTTGAATCAATTTTTCAGCTGTCAAAAAGCGTTCTATGCGGTAATCGATAGAACGTCAAAATAGGTTTTATACGGTAATAGGTATAATGGCGAAAAGGGTTTTATACGGTAATCGATAAGGCGCCGAACGGCGCTATATACCGTAAAGGGTTAAATAATTTTCCGTGTTGATAGTTTGTTCAGAATTTAACACTTTAATCTTTCGTGTCAACAGATTTTAATCATTTATTGGTATGATCAACATACATTTGGACCAGACAAAAGTGGTCATGACAAACTCGAACAAAACGATGTTGGACAAGACAATGACTGTAAGAACAAACTCGGGCGAGACATCGTTGGAAAAGACATTAACAATAGAAAGTAGAGACAAACTTGGGCGAGACAATATTGAACTCTTCAGTGGAAGAACTTGAATAGACAGTAATTATTGTGGGGGGTGAACATGGGTGGCTAGCATCTATTCGTCTCTTCTCTTGATGATATAACCAAAGAGAGACTGTCTTTATCTTCGTTTTAACGTATAAAACAAAAGAATGAGGGTTCATATAGAATGCCAGTGCTAGTGCTATCTGTTTGTACATTATCCGGTGCCAAAAAGTAATGCATTATAGACTATTCATACATTATCCGTTGAGGATTTTTATATATTTCTTTATTTTTCTGATGAACCAAAGAATGGACAATTTTCTTTTTCGTTTCAACCTATAAAACAGAATAAAATGAGAATGAGGGTTCATATAGAAACCGGTGCCATCTGTTCGTACATTAGACGGTGCCATAAATTACAGCTTTATAGGTTATTCGTATATTATCCATAGCCACCCCCGTTGAGGATTTTTATATATTTCTTTTATTTACAAACATTGAATATGACAATAAAACGTGGCATACATGGATCTTTAATTTTCTGATGAATTACATTTCGGAAAAGAACAATCTTTTATAAATCAGACAAAAAACTATATTTTCATCGAAGTGTTGACAATGAGGAATTGCATGCGGCCAACTTGTTTTCTTTAGTGTGGATTAAATAAAATGTTATGAGACAATACAAAATACATACTTCATACAAAATAGTTCATATTGTTCAGTGATACACGTCATTTTAATAAATGATTTCTCTTTTTCTTTATATTCTTCTTTTTCCCGGTTCATCTTCATGTTTTTCTTTGTTTACAAACATATCGAAACCGTTGCTTGTACGTATAGAAGCATGCAACGCAAGTTTATACGCATAGAAGCCGTTTTGATTAACCACCATGCTATACAGTATTGAAAAGAAAATTATATCATCCATATTATATAACTGTAATCTTTTCATTTTTAAATCTCTCAGAATTTACCATGGAGAAATTGATTATTGTTGATAAAAATATTCAAGCAATAAGAGTATGTGAATCTCATTGTGGAACTGAAGCACATTGGTGTTACATTGAAAAGATATTTTCAAGTTGGGTTGTAACCTTTTGAACCGCCCTAATCCTTTGGCTGCCTACATGAAGGTTAAAGCCGTCCCAACATATGTGCTTGAAAAAAGCCAGAATGGCGGCTACAGCTGTCTTAGAAAAACTCCATTACAGAGCTTATCTAAAAATAAAATCTAGCATTAAACCTATGACAAACTTGTCCAATCACATTTTATCTTCATATTCCTTTCTTAAATTAGCACTTATGCAATGGGTTTGGTAATAAACAACCTTGATTTGATCTTGATTGTTAGAAATTTGGAAGCCATTTGTGTTAAAGCAAAATGGCGGACACATCCTGCACAAGTAAACTGGTACACATCCTGCACAAGTAAACTGGCTCAGAAAAACAGTGATAATCTATCAAATTAATGGCAAAACTTAAAAAAAAAAAAGATGTTTTAAAGCTGTTACACAGATTTCAATCTGAATCACTAGATGACGATCTTCCAAATGATGATTATTTGGAAAAGAATTGGATGTTGACAGATTACCCGCTTACACTGACTGACATATCAAATAGAATTTGCAGAATGTGCATCTTTTTGATACATTTTCATCTAAAATGTTTTATTTGAAGCCAAACTTAAATGAAAATAGTGTTAAAAGAAAGCTTGTGCAATTTTCATTCAGAAAAATATAGGTTTTACACTTTTTGAGTAAAAAAAACCCAAAGTATAAATTGAGTTTAAGTGTTTCCTTCTAATTCTTAAAAGAGTTCCTGGCAATACATTGCACATTTATATGACTGGTGCCTGGCAGTGAAAGGGTTTAATCACCTTTCATTCATGTAATCCTTACTATTTCAGGCTAGCGTTGAGAAGAAACTATCTCAAATGATTCTAGATCAAAAGTTTCATGGTAAGTGAAAATTTATTTTAAGTTTTGTAATTGTGTTTCTTTTTGACAGATTTTGTTGATAGATAGGTTTATAATTTTTTTGCTTTCAAATTACTGTTTCGATAATTCAGAATAAGAATCACTTAGAACAATAGTATAAGACATTGCATGTGATGATTATTCAGAAGAAATCGGACCTTTTGATAATCTTATTAAAGATGTGTATTTGGTAGGAAGTGTTTTGTCTATAAACATTATGATTTATTCCTATCATTGTTTTGTTATTTATCAGTGAAATTTTGATGGTTTGATATAAAAACTTTTCACTTTTGAAAACTGAATGAAGTCTTGGTCATTTCATTTGAGTTTCAGCCACCATCATCTAATCTAATGCTTTATTTTTACTACTAATGATGGAGTTGTTATAATCTTTCTGAGCGTTATCTGCTTTTTCCATTCCAGGAATCCTTGATCAAGGTGCTGGGGTATTGGTTGTCTTTGATGAAGCCGAGTCAGACAAGACCTATGAGACGGCCCTGGAGACCATTCAGGGAATGGGGAAGGTTGTTGATGCTCTCTATAACAAAGCCAAGAAGCTGAGTTAATCATGTCAGGACTGGAATTATATATATATTTACACATTTAGGAGTTTGACTGACTGTAAATTAATCAAATAAGTCAGTTGGGACAAGCAAAAAGTCTGTCTTTAAAAATCTGTGTAATACTTTTTTGTTAGTGCAGACTTCATTAGATCTAATACAAGCTGGTACTCTCACCCTCAATGGTTATCTTTGTCAGTATTTTAAAAACTGAATATATCAAGTCGAAAATGTCCCTCTGTACTAGAATTTAAGGAATGAATGCTCATCTGGTATAACACTCATGGAAGACAATACTTCACTACAAATGTTGTTGTTGCAAGTTAATAGCTTTTATTTCACCTGCTGATAAGATCTGAAATGATATGATTAAAATGACCAAATAAGGATGAGATATCCCAAAGTGAACATTATTTCTTGTGTCGCATTAAATAATATTTCTTTTCTGCACATTGGTAACATTGTTAGAACTATTTTTTGTAATTGGCATATTTTCTTTAACAATGATGTTTGCAGTCGTAATTCAATGTTGCTGAATTCAAACAGATGTGTTAGACCTTTAAAAGATAGCTTAACTTCAAGCTGTAGCAAGTGCTAAAAATGGGTCAAAGTTAATTTTCAATATGAAAACTCTTGGCTAATAAATATTCATGTATTTCATGTAAAATCATCTTTTCACTTGCTTGTTGATTTTTCCGTTTATACATAATTGAAACCAGAAATGGTTGCCCATGATTCATTTAAGTAGTACAATCGTGCCAATTGAAACACCTCATGTATTGAATTATCTCTCAAATTATGATGGTGTGTCCGAATTGAGAGCACCGGGAGATGATGGTCAACAATGAGAATCTTTAATTTGATAGTATGACCAATTCTCAAACAATTTATGAATTGCTTCTTTTTTCAAATATTCAATCCTTGGAAGACATGTTTGTATATGAGCATCACCTTTGTAAATATAAAACATTGTTTGACATCTTATTTAAAGTCAATCCTGACAAAGGGTTTGTATATCTGACATATTGTTGTTTACAAAACTTAAAGTACAGACCATTCTTTGGCGCGGACATTAGGCTGAATCCCCTACTGCAATACCGAATGCTTATATTCATGGCATTGGTCTATAGCGAACATCTGTTTGGAGAGCTCGCAGATTTATCTTCTATAGAACAGTGCACAGTATAAGAAGTGTAAAACTATACAGAGTATCTTGGTGGACACTGTCGTGCCTAACATTTCATTTGATCTTTTATCTTAAAAAAAGAAGTTAATACCATTGGTAAATAATCAATGTTTAATATACTACATATTTCCAAAGTTAACATAATCAAGTGTTTGGTAAGTGTTACATCGAAAATAAATAAACAATCAATAATGAAGACAGTTTGGCTGTCTTAGACTGCAAGCAAAATGCCAATCTGAGATTCAATCATTTTTGTATCCTGTATATGTTGATATCTTATCTTGACTTCTGTGTGTCTTTTCATGCTTTTAACTGGCGATGGCAAATTCATATTTTCACTTTAATACACAATTGTTGCAATATTTAAAAACAAAAAAAACTATTGACAATTGGCCAAGAACTTGAGCTATATTTTAAGGGGTTTCCTTGATCTGGTAGTGAGAGTACCTAACTTGAGACCACATGGCCGCTCTCCGCGTTGGTTCAAATCCGATTGACGATATTTGACTTTTCATGAAAGGTAGTTTCCAGGTTGACATAGCAATGCTGATGGTGTTAATCGACTTGGCCAACTCCTTGGGTCGGTCAAGTCCTGGGTTTTCCCTCATTTATCACGAGGTAGACATCGCAACATAACGGGAAAACGGTTGACGCGATATAAAACCATAACATTGTTATTACGAGATATTAAAACTACAGCAATTCTCTGAGACATTAAGTGTCGCCGGTTTTATTAAGATTGAACTAGCCATTAGTTCGAGGTTACACAGTTGCATTTAAAACCGCTTTTATACGTAACTATTAATAAGCCTCGCATATTATAAACGACACACATACTAGCATATATGTAATCCATCAGTAAATGATCCTCGTGTGGTAAAATCGTGCTCCTTCGCAAAGGATCGTTTGTTTGAAGGTCCATTTCTTTGATAACGTCCCCGGATCTCCTGTACGACCGGTATGATTGAAGTTTAACGCTGTTTTCAACAGTTTAACTATCACATCGTTTATCCACGCTCCTGGTGTACCTTCACCAGTACAACGCTTAAGTCCTTCCCATAGAAATGTTTTCGCTCATGAACATACTTGCGGTGAATACCTCATGTTACATTGGCTCCATTCAACACCGGAAAGAAAATTGGCGTTTTGGTGACTGTGTGAATATCCTAAACTCACTGAACTATCCCTTGTTCCACGATTACTTTAACGTATCATTGATGGATAACATTTTACTCGTAATATCCCGTGTTTTCAATTAGCTCATAATTGGGTAAACGTAAACATGCATTCATACTCGTTTCTTCAAACATCGCTAACAAGACAAAACGGCAATAACAAATTCATTTTCTCACAATACAAAAACATTTTAGTTCTTGTTCTCTAAAAAGAGAATGTACTTCTTTTGGCATACAGTGAAACTCATGTACATCTAAGAATTGTTTCTTTCAAAGTCTAAGGCGGATGACTAGTGTAAATGGTATCGCTTAAAGGAACTCATTTTCCAGCAGTGGTTTAGTCTAACCGTAAGGATATATATAGCCAACCTTTAAATGACTTCGGCATTCTTAACATATTTTCCTTTATCAAGTGCGGTAATGACCAGTGCTAATTATCAACAGTAGGCCTACATCTATTTCGGGATACATGCCTATGAATGATGGACTCATCAGTTATTAAACTTTATGCATAAACTATAGGGTAACATATAAACCGAACTGTCATGGAAAATTTGGCTTTTATCATCGTGTAAATAAATAAGCTCCTTTACAATTCGATATTACCCACAAATCAATATTAGGGAGAATTGACAGTGAAAGCTTTTCAAAAACTGTTCGACGCTGAAATCGTATTATACGTTACACATTGGATAGGAACCAAACTACTTAGATTTGAGATGTCATTTTTTTTCTCCTGGCGGAAATGAATGAAATAAGCCGATACTACAGAGCACGAAACACATGAACCAAGTCAATCTACATATTATATGTAGAGATAAGAGTTTCAGATGCTTGGCATCCGTCAGTATGGAGTAACACAGCGAGTAGGTCACTTTTATACCCGACCGGATACAGCGGCCGTTATCTTAATGGCGTTATCAGTCAATAGATGTGTTTGGCACTTCTTTAGAAAAGTTCGTTCTAACAAAATGTTAAGCTATTTTTAGATTCGGGTTAATTCTCGAACGTCTCACCATTTCTGTATAAATGATTCTTTATGAAACCTAGTTTTCAAACATCTGGCCCAAATCAAAAGCGACATAATGCTACATTCACATAGTCTAGTAAGGAATTCCTTTCTTTATTTTTGTTAAAACCAATGTGGAAAAATGACAATCAGACCATGATGGGCAATTTAGCCTTCATCATATTTTCTTTTAACCGCCTGTTGAATTTATATTTAACTGTGATAAATGTCCCGTCCATATAAGATAATTTCTCTCCCATCTCTCACACTTAACATCGTTCAAAATAACAATTAACATCCAACAAGCACAGAACATAAACAACTGAAAGCTCCTCTGTAACGAGAAACCTATACCAGACGACTTGGGAAAACGGCTCTAGCAACCCTATAACAATATCGTAATTCGTCACTTTTCAATCAGTGTACCACTAAATGAGATATTAGGATGAAACAGCACCGAAACAATTCTCAAATAATTAGACCAAGGGTCAAAACCACTGTTCCACTGAAACGACCGAGTGTTCAAATGTGTGACGAGGACGAGTCTAGACAAAATAACTCAATTAACGGCATAATCGGTGGGAACACATTAAAAGTCTTGGTATAAAAGGGCCCCTGTTACAATGTTTTCGAAAGTCGCCTGCTGCAAAGCCGTTTTAAGTCGTCTGATAATGGGAAGGATTAACACATAGACATATCGTCAACCTCTTCAAAATCCGATATAACCACGTACTCCTTTAATGCTTTGGGTATGGTCACGTGATCAATTTTCTGTACAATGTTATGAGCGAGTCGTTTGCGGATGACTTTACGACAGAGCTCCTGAAGTGACGTCGCTGTTTGCATCTTCCGCCTCAGCCAATGAACGACCTCGTCTTGTTCGCTCCCTATCCGCGTCGGAACGTAGCCCGCGTAAAAATGAACACGCGCCTTAAAGTCGACATACCCGTATGTAGCCAGCAGGCGGCATATTTCGAAGTACCCCTTTTCGGCCGCAAGCTGAAACATCGATTTGTAAACACCGTTGCAAAAGTATTTCAAAGGTTGTTCTAGATCACAATTATAGAGTATCATCAGCTTGATGACGTCGATTTTGTTGCTGACGATAGCCTCGTAGGCGGCCGTCTCCCCCTGGTGATTATAGATGTCATGACGCGAGCCCGCCGCCAACAACAGCTCCACGACGGCCGTATAGTTCCGTTTAATGGCGATGTGGAGGGCCGTGTCCCCAGTTTTAAACTCACGCCGGTTCAGATCACAGTTGGCGCGGATCAGTCGGGCCACTGCCTCCCTGTGGTTGTAGCAGACGGCCTCCATGAGCGGGGTCCGACCCCAGTAATTTTGAACGTCGATGTGACTGCGTGACGATATCAAGATGTCTATGATGTCGGCACATCCGTTCCTCGCCGCGTAGTGCAGCGCCATGTCACTGTTCCGGT
Organism: Cerastoderma edule; assembly: GCA_947846245.1. Lineage (NCBI taxonomy): Eukaryota > Metazoa > Mollusca > Bivalvia > Cardiida > Cardiidae > Cerastoderma > Cerastoderma edule. The sequence goes on from OX401414.1 coordinate 9,802,175, forward strand.
CCGTTATGTTGATGTTACAGTTACCGCGTATGAGACGCAGGACCGCGTCAGTTTTGTTGTTACGTACCGCCTTCATGAGAGGCGTCTTGGACGTGATATCCTGAATATCCACGTTGACGCCGCGTCGTATGAGTACGTCGAGAAACTGACAGTAGCCGTCGTCCGCGGCGTAATGACAGGGCGAGTTACCGAACGTGTCCTTCACATCGAGTTTGGCGCCCGCCGCGATCAGCAGCAGCATACACGCCATCTTGTGTCGCAGGACGGCAAAATGGAGCGCAGTCCGACGGAGGGTGGAGGTGGTTTTGTTGACATCGCATTTCGACTCGATCAGGTACTGCAGCATGTACGTGTAGCCCCGGTATGCCGCCAGGTGGATCGGACACAGGTCCGCATGGTTCTTCTTCCGTACCTCGACAAACTTAGCGTTAAGGTCATTCTTATACGTGTTCACAATACGCTTCAACAGCTCAAGTTCGTTATTGAGAACGGCATCATAGAATTCGAACCCACCCATCTGAGGCCGCAATAGCATCAGGGAGCCTTATTGTTGTGGCGGAGTTTATACGCGTCTACGTACCGGGTTTCCCTCTTTCCCGGTCATCAACCGCTCTCCCATCGCTCCTCTACACGTTACTCAAGTCGAAAACGTCTCCGATGTGTTTTCACTGTTTAGATTCCAACATGGCGGACACCAAATTTCCAATTCGATCGATCCCATAATCCAACAGCTATGACGCACGGAGAGGCCATTTTGATATAAATTACATAAATTATCGAGGAGAAATAAAGAAAACAACCCGAGTTTACCGCTCAGTGTGGCTATCGATTTAGTGTTACCATGGCACCAAGCACGTACAAGGGGAATAAACAAGACTAGCTTTTTATTCCAAGAAATTCAAGTTATTCCCCTGGAATGAGACGAATTACCAGAAGGACGAAATTCTTTGAAATTATGTTGGGCCACATGATGCAAAGAGCTGCTAAGCCAGAATTCATATGGTAATTCAAATAGTGTACAGAGTCTACTCAAAGTATCGGACCTATAGTAGAAAATTAAGAATCTAGTGAGACACTAAAGGAATGTTTTATGCAATATTAATAAAGGTGGCCATTTCATTGATGTTGAAATACGTGCATAGGTACAAATAAACGACATCACATTTGTGCAACGCTCGACAGTAAATTTCACTGAACGGATAGGATTGGGTGTTTGTTACGAGTCATTTTAGTGTCGGTTATAAAATGATTGCATTTTGTGATTTAAGCACTGCTCTTTCGAAGGGTGAAAACACTTGCTTCATTTAAAGGACCAATACAGAGTGAACAACTCCGAGACTCGGGGTTTTAAATGCAATCGGCCAGTTTCTCTTTTTGCAAGATGCTTTCCATCCAACAACGTACATTTTTACAAACAGGCAATCCGATTCCAGATTTTCTCTTCAGTAGTTTTATATCGGGGCACAGGTTTGGCAATGAAATCTATAGGTACATCGAATATACGATCGAGACGATACGATTATAGCTGGGCTGCTCAATTCTGTATCCAACCTTTCATGGATATTTAGATAATTTACATCATTAATCCATAAGGACACATTAAACACTATATAAGGACAATGATGTAAAATTGACATCTTCTAATCCGCGATAAGATGTGATATAGATATTTGTTATTTTAAGTCAAATTAACAGACGCACACTGAGATTAACCCCATAGAAATCCTACTGATTTCCGAAAGCTTTTAGAGGCGTGAAGGCCCACAACTCGTGCGCCTATTGATACACGTGCCAACGCACCATCTGTCGAGGGTGAACTGGTTTTGTTGTCAAAATCCGGTTGCATAGTTACGTTTGGTGGTTTCGGGTCCGGAGGTGAGGCTTGGTTAAATGACGTTACGCTTCAAATGACGTGATAAATGAATGAGTAACTGAAGTTGATTTGTTATAATTTCTATCTAAACCAATGCAACACTTCTTGTATCCGTTTAGCCATCCTGTTATAACGGATTCATTCCATTGAAGAACATAGGACAGTTCGCTTAATTATTGGATACTCGTATATATAGATGGAAATCCCGTCCCACTTTCAGCAGTGGTCTGTCAAGTTTGTGTTAATTTTGTGCAAACTCGCATGACACTATCAATTCATTCATATGCGATCCAAGAGTAAGCATTCGTTGCCATGATGAGCAATTTGGAATAATTATTATATCAGCATGTTCCGATTTGCTGTTTATAATGAGTCATTTCTAGAAGTTGGTTCACATGTAGTATGTTGGTGTTACATGTTGTATTATCGTTCATACCATATTTGGATTCACGTATTACGCTGCGCATGTCCAAGCTCAGCGCCCAGCTTCACATGATATGCATTATACCTCAGTTATCAAATTTGGTTCTTGTGATACACATGTTGTGTTATTTACCATTCTATATTCATTACCTGACAAATACCCAGAGGCTCAACATTCTAACAAATCAGCAATATAATCACTCCCCGTCGTGTTTAATTCAGTTTCGTAGCCAGTATCATGTATCACGAGGAACCTATGGCGGGGTACTTTCACACCGTTTCCTAAAGTAGTCCGTCTTAGAAATCTCCACCGTTGATCTCTAGTTTTGCCAGTACACATGTTTAGAGCGTGGGTATCATTCTTGCAATAGGCCTACTATCAAACTTCTTTCATTACCTACTGCAGGACTTTCAATCCGCCCACTTGAGTGGCTTTGAACAAGCTTTAAGCTTCCTTCACAATCGATGTAAAACAAACAAATACGGTGAAAATACGATAAAAAATATAAAGTACCGGTGGTGATGAAGGAGTACTTAGTATCCACATTCGGTTATCTTACGTAATGCATTCATGTTTTGTAAAGCTATGTGTTACTTCATAACTGGTCCTGTCCTACGTTGTTCATTACGCTGTAAACATACTTGATAAAAAGAAAAATATCCCAGTCATGATATCATAAAGTTGCTTTGTTTGCTTCCAAGTACATGCTAGAATAAACTTAATCGGTCCCATAAGCATTTTTCTAGTTTAAAAACCTTCGCGAAGAGCTCATGTCTTGTTTCATTTTCCCGCCAAAACGTCTTCATCTCTAAAGTAATTAACTGCATCAATGCAGAGACATAGATATATCTATGTCTCTGATCAAAGACCTAATAAACACAGATAAGCAACTCTGCAAAATACCGTTCTTTCTCGCGTTGACATCTCGTTCGCGAGATTTTGTCTTCCTGTAAATACAGACGCTTTATTTTGTTAATCAAAGCGTCTGCCGTCGCTGATCAGCTATGGTAGCCCTTTTATTGACCCTCCCGACCCCCAAAACCAATAAACAGATGGCCACCAGCTGTGGTGCCCTGCTGTGATAATTACCGGGGATTATAACTTATTGTAATATTGCACTGTGTCAAACTGAAATGTCTAGCTAAATTTTATGACGGAGGAAAATTTCAGCAGCAAAATTTTCTGTTAAAATATTAGCTTAAATCTATACTTTTGTGGAATGGGTCTCTAAATGGGAATTATCTTTTTTTGCGGCATATCATGTACAATATTCTATGAATTAATAATTCGTAATGGGGAACATTCTATTTTCTTTGAAAATGTACTCAGTACCATCATCATCACCATCTGCATCATCATCATCATCATCATCATCATCATCATCATCATCATCATCATCATCATCATCATCATCATCATCATCATCATCATCATCATCATCATCAACAATGTTAGAATTATATTATCAAACAACAACTAGCTAAAGGTTTTATCCATTCTAATAAAATCTAAATATAAAAAAATAAATGCGTGTGTATTTTTATTTATAAATGAAAAATGATCGTTCGGATAAATTTTCAAATCAAGATAAACGTTCAGGAAGAAAGTGCATCATTTCTGTTTCAATAAGAAATTTTCTGTAAGTAGATCATGGTCATGTGAAACATTCTCATTCCAGTGAACGGTCGTCAGATTTCTAAAACAACTTGGCACAAGAAAGAACGTATGCCTGACCTTTTTTTCAAAGAGATACAGACTTGGCTACCTAACCTCAAAAAGCAACCTTACATGTGATATAAATGGAATTAATGTACGAATTTGTAGAAAGAAAATATTTAGCATATAAACCATTGTTTTCAATAAATGAAAACTTCATTTTTTCCCTAATCAAAATTCTAGATAATTCGAAAAAGAAGGGTTAACGTGCCCATTGTTTATCAAGTGATATACAGGAAGCTTGCATCATACTATTGTACTTTATTGTCAACTTAGAATTTGAATTATCCCCGTGGGGGTTAAAATAACAGACATTCCAAAGACTAGGCTAACTTTAGAATTACATTTTGTATAAGATCTTTTTAGAGTGTCTTCTCAGCTAGAGCCATATACTTCTGCGCACAAATATGCACCGAGTCTGCTTTTTATCTCTTGATTTGCAGCATGTTGATGTCATACACTTCCAGCACACACAAACATGCTGTCATTAGCGGCAAATTTTACACTTTCTTTGCATGAAAATTATTTCCAGCTGAACCAAACCGAACATATCGTTACATCTTCCACGTATACAGTTTATATACAATAAGAGAGTACTAAAAATAAATTCAAATTAAAAAAACCAAACAAGACCAGTTAAGAGAATTTAAATGCCTCTTAACATCACAAAAATATGAAAAAATGTTTTTGATCTTCCCTTGTTCGATAAAAATATGTGTAATGAATCAAAGTTTGTCTAAATCAACCCATATTTTGTTTTTGTTTCCGAGGAGTTAGACAAAAACTATTGCTCTACTACTAAAACATGCAACCATATGATTTCAAAAAACCAAGACCAGATAAGAGAATTAAAATGCCTCTCAACATCACAAAAATGTATAAAAGTCCTTGATCTTCAATTGGTCGATAAAACTATGTGTAATGAATCAAAGTTTGTCTAAATCAACCCATATTTTGTTTTTGTTTCCGAGGAGTTAGACAAAAACTATTGCTCTACTACTAAAACATGCAACCATATGATTTCAAAAAACCAAGACCAGATAAGAGAATTAAAATGCCTCTCAACATCACAAAAATGTATAAAAGTCCTTGATCTTCAATTGGTCGATAAAACTATGTGTAATGAATCAAAGTTTGTCTAAATCAACCCATATTTTGTTTTTGTTTCCGAGGAGTTAGACAAAAACTATTGCTCTACTACTAAAACATGCAACCATATGATTTCAAAAAACCAAGACCAGATAAGAGAATTTAAATGCCTCTCAACATCACAAAAATGTATAAAAGTCCTTGATCTTCAATTGGTCGATAAAACTATGTGTAATGAATCGAAGTTTGTCTTAATCAAACCATATTTTGTTTTTGTTTTCGAGGAGTCAGACAAAAACTATTGCTCTACTACTAAAACATTCAACCATATGACTTCAAAAAACCAAGACCAGATAAGAGAATCTAAATGCCTCTCTACATCATAAAAATGTATAAAAGTCCTTGATCTTCAATTGGTCGATGAAAATATGTGTAATGAATCAAAGTTTGTCTAAATCAACCCATATCTTGATTTTGTTTCCGAGGAGTTAGACAAAAACTATTGCTCTACTTCTAAAACATGCAACGATATGATTTCAAAAAACCAAGACCAGATAAGAGAATTTAAATGCCTTTCAACATCACAAAAATGTATAAAAGTCCTTGATCTTCAATTGGTCGATAAAAATATGTGTAATGAATCGAAGTTTGTCTTAATCAAACCATATTTTGTTTTTGTTTCTGAGGAGTTATACAAATACTCTACCATCCCATTCAATTCTAGACATATAGCACTTTCGGTTCTATTGATGATACACGTGTTTCACCAGTGGTAAAAGGAAATCAATTGTCTCATATGCAATTATTAATAAAAACAACACACTAATAAATGAATGTTAAAACTATCGAAAAATTAATAAAATAAACGTTAGTTTTCACACTTTATTCAACCTTCGTTTACATCGTCTAGCTGGCAGACACACTTCAGTGCAGACGAGATTAGGAAGTCTCGCATAGTCTCCCGAAATCTCATCCTCCACGAGATGATAAGGGAGTTCGGTCTTTACCTATGGGGAGTTGCTTATCTGTGTTTATTAGGTCTTTGCTCTGATCAATATAAAGACCTAATAAACATGTTTATTAGGTCTTTGATTAATGCCACGTTTTATTGAAATAAAATGTTTAGGCCCCTCTTAAAGGCCTCGTTGCTTTCTGCTGGGCTCAACAGTGTCGATTGCTGTGGGAAAGAAGGAGTTTATATCAGATAGATGAGAGGAATATTACCCATACCAATGTCCGCTGACAGACAGTTGGTGAAATAATATACACGTGCATATCGACAGAAAAAATATTCAAAATTTTTCGACGTGAAGATGCCTATAATTTTCTGATGGGGCAATCTGTGACGGGTGATATTGCCCGATGCAAATTTTTCTCGGTATTTCCTGATCGCATCAAATTAGTTTCACTGATAGGAAAATTATACCTGCTACACTACTTAAAATAAATTCCTAATTTCAAAACATTTATCGCTTTTTCCCGGGGTCAAAAGATTATAACGTAAGAGAACGACATTAGATTGGAGGGTTGGGGTGTTTCGCATAACCGGACCCTGTGACATTCGGAAGCATTCGGAAGTTGGATCCCTCGAAAAACAAAATGTGTTGACAAGTTTACATGTCTGTTCTTAGATTAATACTATTGCCATCTTCAAAAAGGGAAAAGATACGAATGACAGGTAAGTGTTCTGGAGCTTAAATTTGAAAGGATAATGCATGAACAATGGCAGATATGTGACTTCCAGAAAGAACGTGTTTTGCGGGAAATCCATGATCACAAATCAAAGTACGTCAAGTATTACAGGTTTAAAATTTACAGTATTTCAATTTTACAAGATCATATGACGGTCTTGTTTTTCTTAAGACGGATGTTGTGTTTAAGTTTGTAGGGAAGCTGGAAAATGTAAACGACCTATTTAATTGGAATTAATCATAAATTCTACATCGTTTGTAATATTTACCCACTTAAACTCTGGGTTGTCATTAATTTTTGGAGTAAGAGGCCAACTTTCCATTTGAAGAGGCCAACAAGAATTAAGTGTTACTTATGACCATTTTTTTTGTTTTTGCTGTTTGAGCTGACAAAAATGTCATTTGAAGCGATCAAATTTGCTGCAGCCAGCACTTAATGACAACCCTGTGTACAAATACACAATCTTAAATAATGTTGGAATCAAGGATCAGAGAACACCCAGACATTTTACACTATTTCCCAGATGCAACATTGCATAACAATCGGGGTACAAAGTTGCTAATCCCTATATGTTTAGTTATTGAGAAGATCCATCACCTGTTAAATAGATAACAATAAACTCAAGAAGACAAGTTTTAGATCTGTTGGATAAATGAGGGACTCACTTCGGTGATAAACTGTTGCTGGGTAGTTGTTTGATCCTGGTTCGGCAATCCCAGAAGAGAGAATCTGTACTACAATATACTTTATAAGTCTCTTATGTAGTAATGAAATATAAAGTACATATATTTGGAAATTATAGAGGTTGCGTCTAGTACCTGTGTTTTTACTTTTACTCAACAGTGTTCTCCATAAGATTTGTTTGAAAAGGCTAAAACATAATCCGAACAGGCCATTTCGAGAGGCTGTCCATATGGGGATTCTTAACAACTCTGCAAAATTGAACCGGCAAAAACATGATTTGAAGTGGTCACGTTGCCCTGCGGCCTGTACTTATTGAAAACACTGACTCAGAACTAAAATTTGTTGGCACTGACTCATGTTGGTTGTCTCATCGCAAAACGCTTCATTACTATACCATAGTCTTTTTATTCCAGGACTGAGGTGCTTACTTCTTCGCCATTGAAGATCATATTGTTCAAATCTAATACATGAAGACATTTTGAGACTAACATGAAGACACTTATAGTTGATGTAAATGATGCACAGGAAAGAGCTATCAAAAAACTGTTTAAAGAGAGAGGATGGAAGTTAATTGAAAGAGGTAAAATTAGTTTAACTTCCACATTTATATGCATACCCTTTTGTCCTTTTACAAATCTTGACATGTAAATTAAGAAAAACATTTTAATGCAGATATTGGGTAGCAAGAGGTATATGTAGATTATTGAGTTGACTAAAACCATTTTTGTTCAGCAGTATTGTTTTTCTTAGGGGTATCTTTTAGTATTGACTTTTAAAAAGTTCTATTCTGATATTCAAATTGAGTTCTGCTATGTTCCATCTTGATTTTCCATGCTGTTTTATTATGTAAACTCATTTAATATGGTTTTGCAGATTTATGGAAAATATTCTGTATTGAAAGGATAAAGAAACTTATAAAAATGATATTCATGATAGATCAAAGTGGTGTGAATGTTATTACAGATATAAGGGAAGTGAGAGAAACAGGGGCAGCACATGACGATGAGCTCAGTGATGCTGCAAGTAATACAAGCGAGTGTTTGTTTGATGACACTGTCGAAACTGGGGGTAAATGTAGAGCGATTAATGTATATTCCAACTGTCTGTACAATTATCAATTATTCAAACATAAGTTCGCCAGTAGCACATCATATGCAGAATATGCACTCTGGTGCTACCATTGTACATGTTTTACAGAAGGGCTATCTATATTAGTTAAATACATAGATAAGATATGTTCAACCTTTGTATTTTAAAAGTAAGCAAAATTTTATTTGAGAAAAAAGCAATTACTTTTTCACACTTTTGGTTAAAGTTTATTAACTTAAGACATACCTAGTCCGTCTGTTGCATTTACATGAATGATAGTGTTTGAGAAATCAAGTTCTTTCACATTTGTTCTGACAGCTGTTCTCCTATCGGCTTTAACCATTTGGCCATTGTAAGGATTATTCCTTAATGGACCATGCAGATACAGAGGGTCAACAGCTTCTTGGATCATCCTGTAGTGCATTTCGTTTGGTTCTAAAGCGCAATTGTCCTTTGTAAACAATAGCTCGACTGTAACTTCCAATGATACCTGCTGACTTAATCATTTCAAATATTTCTATTGGTAATTTATTGAGTGCAACACAAAATTTAATAACATGCGCAAGCAAACAGCTTTCCTGACTTTTTTGTAAAACGTTTCGTAAGGCCAATAACTCTTTCTGTTATGTAAAGCCAGTAGTTTTTTGTATATTTTGATGTTTATTCTTATCTCCTAGTAACAGATGCGAAGCTTGGTTCAAAGAATGATGATGATGATGTTACAACGGATGAAGAACAATCAACCAATCAAACAACAGGTTATTCCTCACTGACCAATCAGAAACAAGATATTTCATCACACACGTTACTGGACAAAAAAGGGAAATCTAAAACTGTGTATGAGAGTGACAGTCTTAATATTACAAGCCATAAAAGTAAAGACAAACATGTGGACAGTTCTTATTCAGTAAAAGATGGAGATTGGGATACTGATGACACAGATGACTTAGAGAACTTTGATAAGTTTAACTTTGATGATATAGATAAGTTTACCTCAAAAAATGCCACAAAAGATGTGGATAGATCTACTGGTGACGTAAAGGTGAGTTTAGATCAGCTTTGTGTCTTAGGGGTATTGAGTTTTGCCGCAATATTTTCCTGGACTTCTACCATGTCAATAAATTTCTCTACTATCAGCCATTTATTTATGTATGGACTTTTAGTACTAAGGTTATAATTCATTGTGTATGGTCAAAACCGTGACGTTTAAACTCAAATCAAGGTTCAATCAACACAATAACAAATATATGACCTAGAACTGGTAGAAATATATCTCACAGCATTCACACTAAATGTCATGCCCTGGGTATGGTTTCCATCAACCTTCAACAGAGACAAAAATAGAGAGGTAGAGTGAGATCACAATTGAACAGTCAGGCCCTACCCTCAGTAGAGGATTAATTGCTGGCCTGATCAACAAATAAACTGGATAGTGAGTAAGTCTGTAACCTTAAAGTTACAAACTGCACTGTATGAACCAGGTCAACATATCACTGTGGGTTTCCCAGCTTAAGTGGAATTCAAAATGCCAGCTAGCTGTCATCAAAGATCAGAGGGTACAAGCCATAAAAATCCCAGCATTATGTAGATGTCATAATGCACATGTTGGCTCATTCTTGTCCATAAACATGGATGTTGATAGAACTTAAAAATGGAGATCAAATAGAGATAGATGGGGATGAAAGTGAAATAAAAATGATCTGACATTGTTATTTACAGAAAAAGAATCCTGTCCAACATTATGACTTTGCTAATGACATGGAGTCTAATCTGAATGATGGAGAATTCGATGATGATGACTTTGATGCTGATGCTTTAGAAGTAGGTTTTGATCAATAACAAATAAATATGACATACAACATTGATAATCATACGCTGGTGACCCTTTAACTGACATATCATTTATATGTTTTTGCTGCTATCATTTGAAATTGCTTTAAAGTTACAGTTTGATCAAACTCAAAATTATCAATTCTTTTTAAAATTTGATATCCACAAATTTACATTAAAGCAAATGTTGTAGATTTTCAATAATAGAATGGGCTGTTGAAGTATGAACCAGCCCACTGAAGCTAATTATTCAAATGTGTAATTATGATAAAAGAACAAACTTTTATAATGGTTGAGCCAATGAAGAGAAAAGAAACCTCTGACAAACAAATGGATGTAGGATTTACTTTCAAAATATCCTGTTTAACACACTCATCAGACAATTAAAGAGGCATTGAAATGTAGACTCAGAGCTTTCATTTAGAGTTGGGGTAGGGGATTTCCCCTAGCTACTTTAACCAGGAACCCCGGCTACATTGCTCAGTTTTATGATTAACCTACTGATGAGGTGCCCAGTACCCTGCCTGATTTTGTAAATCACCCTCCTACTACAAATATTGATAAAACCCCTGAGACTGGTTTACAAGTAATTGGTTAGCTAATTGTTTTGATTGTTGTGTATCAGGAGCTAGCAGAAGCTGAGAAGAGCTATTTGAATCTGTCGGAGGAGCATGAGGAGCCGGAAGTAACAGTTGTAGAGACAGAGGATGATGGTAGGTACATGTTTATGTATCTGCCTGCCTCAATTAATTAGGTCTTCACCAAACCCCAAATTCTTGACAGTCCCAAATTGAAAGAGTTTGCAGACAACATTTCAAAATGTTATAAAATTGAAATAATCTTCAGATAGGGCAGAAAACATTGTGGGAAAAGATTGCTCTTTCTTGTTTTCCAGAGTCATCTGCAACAAACTGGTTGACTGTCGTTATTGTTTGGTTATGGGTTAATGGTGTTAATGTATAGGTAAACTTAGTCATTTTGTGACACCTCCGCCTTTGTCTGTAAATTGTTTGTATTTTTTAATCAGTTTTAACCTTGGGTCACAATTTGTCAGTTATATTTCAGCTTTTACAGTATCCACCAGCGATAAACTGGTGCTCAAAAAACCTTCTATTCCATGTTCACCGCCATAACCACTGAGGTCATGTTTATATTTAAGTCCAATTGTAATTGAGAGTGTGGTATTGTCAATGTTTATTTTTTTAAATCTTTTTACAATTGTCAGATTTGGGGGCTTTATTGATCCAGAAATGTTGATATGGTGCCTTTTTGTACAGGTAGATTTTATTGTTATTGAAATAGACCATACAGGAGTGTCCTATAGAACAATGTATCTTATCCTCATGGCCGTCAAAATAAATTTATGATAAAGCTGGAATGTCCTATAGAACAATGTATCTTATCCTCATGGCCGTCGAAATAAATTAATGATAAAGCTGGAATGTCCTATAGAACAATGTATCTTATCCTCATGGCCGTCGTAAATAAATTTATGATAAAGCTGGAATGTCCTATAGAACAATGTATCTTATCCTCATGGCCTTCAAAATAAATTTATGATAAAGCTGGAATGTCCTATAGAACAATGTATCTTATCCTCATGGCCGTCAAAATAAATTTATGATAAAGCTGGAATGTCCTATAGAACAATGTATCTTATCCTCATGGCCGTCAAAATAAATTTATGATAAAGCTGGAATGTCCTATAGAACAATGTATCTTATCCTCATGGCCGTCAAAATGAATTAATGATAAAGCTGGAATGTTCTATAGAAAAATGTATCTTATCCTCATGGCCTTCAAAATAAATTTATGATAAAGCTGGAATGTCCTATAGAACAATATATCTTATCCTCATGGCCTTCAAAATAAATTTATGATAAAGCTGGAATGTCCTATAGAACAATGTATCTTATCCTCATGGCCTTCAAAATAAATTTATGATAAAGCTGGAATGTCCTATAGAACAATGTATCTTATCCTCATGGCCGTCAAAATAAATTTATGATAAAGCTGGAATGTCCTATAGAACAATGTATCTTATCCTCATGGCCGTCGAAATAAATTTATGATAAAGCTGGAATGTCCTATAGAACAATATATCTTATCCTCATGGCCGTCGAAATAAATTAATGATAAAGCTGGAATGTCCTATAGAACAATGTATCTTATCCTCATGGCCGTCAAAATAAATTTATGATAAAGCTGGAATGTCCTATAGAACAATGTATCTTATCCTCATGGCCGTCAAAATGAATTAATGATAAAGCTGGAATGTTCTATAGAACAATGTATCTTATCCTCATGGCCTTCAAAATAAATTTATGATAAAGCTGGAATGTCCTATAGAACAATATATCTTATCCTCATGGCCTTCAAAATAAATTTATGATAAAGCTGGAATGTCCTATAGAACAATGTATCTTATCCTCATGGCCTTCAAAATAAATTTATGATAAAGCTGGAATGTCCTATAGAACAATGTATCTTATCCTCATGGCCATCAAAATAAATTTATGATAAAGCTGGAATCAACTAGTAAAAGTATTTAAAGATGAGAGAGCTGGTTTTCTATTTGCTTTTGTTAATACTTCTCATTGTTATTATTTACAACAGATCTGGAAAATCAACCCCAAGATCAGGTCTATTTAGATGCCCTTAAGCAGTATTTTGGATATTCCAAGTTCAGACCGTAAGTGCTCTTTAAACAATATTTTCTGATACAAACAAATCTGTTTTATTTGTTTATTATTGCTTTTTAGATTTTTTCTGAAAAATAAGTATTGGATGCTGGGTTTATACTAATGAATATATTGGAAGATATCTATCCCATTATGAGAATATGATAATTATTTTTAGTTTACACAAAATGAAAGAATGCTATGATAGAACCCTAAAGCTGAATTCAGTTTGATAGTATTGGTTTGTCAACCAGCTTATACAGGATTTGCAAAAGGGGACTTAACATGAAATTGATGGAAGTATTTTCCTATGGCATTTGGGAATATAAAGAACATTGCAAGCGATTTCTTTTGTTACAACATATTCCCAAGTCCTCCGTGACAGTTGTTGTATGTTTCTCAAGAGTACTGGTTAAAGATAGAATTATTATTTCAGAATGCAATGGAAGATTCTGAGCTCTGTCATGATTGAGAAGAAAGACAACTGTGTTATAATGGCAACAGGTCTGGTCAACATTATTTACTTATTATGGTTAAAGAATTGAAACCATCAAAACCATCAGGAGATGACAATATGAAGTTAAAAAAAAACCTTTGAATTTTGCTATTAACAACACATGCTATGCATTTATTATTATCATTGATGAATTGGTCCAGTCACCTATACCATGCCTTATATACTGTTCTCAAATAATGGATTTTAAGATTGGTTTGTACTAAAAAAAATATTACAGATGACAATCAAAAGTATGAGCAATAACATCTTTTCTTGTGATATTTGGCAGAATATACTGGAACAAAGTAAGAAATTGTCTGTTGTTTTTAAACCTACAAATGGTTTTAATCAAAGAATTAAAGTATCTTGTAAAATGAATACTTCATAAATATACAAACCCCTGAAAAGTAAGTAAAGAAAATGAAAAAATGTTTGTATCGGCAATTTCTTTTTTATTTCTCATTCTCCTTAAATTTATGATGAAAGTACTAATTTTCATACATTTTTTCTGCCATCGTTTTGGATTTACAATAAAGACCCATTTTAGGCAAAAACCCGGAGTCTGACTTGTTACTTGGAAATTGTTATTCATATTTCTTGTTTGTTTTCAGGTTATGGGAAAAGTTTATGTTACCAGTTCCCTTCTGTGATGTCTGGTAGGACAAGTGTGATTATCTCCCCTCTCATCTCACTCATGCAGGATCAAGTACTTGGATTACAGTAAGGCAGAAGTTATCTCCCTTCTCTGTTATTTTCTCTATTTTCTTTGATTATCTCCCCTCTCATCTCACCTTTGCTTTGTCACCAAATCTTCTTTTATTGTTTACAAGCTGATATGATTTTGATTATTTAGGTAATCCCTATTCCCAAGAAACTCAATTAAAGTGGTGTGCTGCCTATCCAACATCAATCTACGTATTTACCAGTCAATATCATAGTCAGACCTAAATTTTTATTTACTATGTATTTATAATTGGGCCACTTGTATGATCTAATTTGCATAATTTATGACAAAAGCAAAATTTCAGAAGACAAGAGATATTTTCAAAACAACTCATTCGTCAACAATTTTACACTAAGAGAGATTAGAGTGGCATCAGGATAATTGACAATTTGCTTGTGAGTGTATAAATGGTTAGCATTTCAATTACTATCTCGTTTACAGAGCAGCAAATATTCCCTCCAACTATCTAGGATCTGCACAAGAGGACACTGATGTAAAACGACAACTACTTCAGTATGTAAACCTTTCATTTATATGGACATGTTAAAGCCCTTGTAAAGAAGTTGAATATTAAATGGGGAGCGACGTGAGAAAACCCACCTTATGGTCAAAATTTTCGATTTTCATTTTTTCAGCGATTATTTTAGTTCGATTTTCGTTTGTTAAAATGATATAAGTCTCATGTAAATGTGTCAAAAAATGCGGTTCCTATAAGCGTTCAAAGACGTCAGGTAAGTAGAGAAATATAACTCGAGTGACGCGACGTCAGCGTTTTGGCGAACGGCGTAATCTAAATCGACGTTTGGACTTTGGAGTTACCATATCTGAGCTCTTCATTATATAAAACACCTTTCTATTTCCTCCTGGAGCCAAAGCTTAGGAAACAAAACTGTCATGTTTAGATTTGATTCGAACTAATAAAAGATCCAATTCAATTGGTTGACATTTACATCAAAGGAAATTTAACACTACAGATCTAGCGGTCAACAAATAGACTATATTCACTTCTGACCTGAACTTACAGTAACATTGCGTCGAACCATCGAAATACACAGGTCTACTTGAAAAAGGTAGCCTTGTTTTCTTTTTCACTAATGGCCAGGGGTCAGGAAAGTGTCGGTTTTGGACGGATTTCGGTTGTGTCAGACTGATTGCAACTGGCGATTTTATGAAAAAATCGGTCCCGATATCACAGAGAGATATGAAATTCTACACACTTAACAGCACATGTTTCTCTGTTATCCAAAAATTAAACCGTGAATTGTAATGTCCGTGTAAAACAATGTCTTAAGCGTGTGTTTAGGTGTTCAATTATGGAAAATAATCGGCACGCTTGATTGGAAAGTACAAATTACATGTTTGTTTCACGAGAACCGATTATTTTAACAACATTTGGTTCATTTTTAATGGCACATGGTAGATGAAGATGCAAGACATCAATTCATATTTATTTGTAAAGCATGGTGTTCCGTTCAATGAAAAGTTTGCTTCCCTCGCCGATTGAAACGCGTTCTATTAAAATTAAACACTTTTCATCATAAATGTGAGGCTTGAAGATTCAGGTCTTTTTTTGAAGATGGTAAACAACGAACAGATCATCCTGTTTATGTTTGAAATTGATCGGCTTTTTCAACATTAGTTCTTGAAAGTTAACAATTAAGAAATAAAATAAAATATATTTAAAATGTATTTCATGTGATGTCAAAGTTAATGTTCATTTGAACTTATCATCTAAGCACAATGTATGGTTTAGAGTAGAAAGGGCATATTATGGAATATGTCTTTACCGCGGGGAACGAAGACGTATCGGAGGGAATGCCGTATCAGGCATGGATTGAGATTTGGAGATTTCCTGATCCCTGCTTATGGCCGATGAGTGTTTTCGAATTACACCGTTGAAAACATGTAAAGATAAATGTGCCAACAATCTGTATGTTACATATGCCAGCTGAGCTCTAGTTTCGGAGTCGTTGTGGCGACACCTTACCGTTATGTGAGCTAACACAAAGTCAACTAAACACCTAGTATGACCAGTTCTGTTGAAGACAATTTCTTTCATTGGTATACGCTAAAAACACAGAGCTACATGTGCCGATCATTTTAATTAATATTTGATGTGCGTGAATATTTGTTTCATTGCAGAGTATACATGTGTTATATTGCGGTAATTTGCCCTACAGATAATAATTAAAGACAGTTTTTCCATATTGGAAAAAAATATATGTTTTCAGTCAAAATGAGTTGTGAATCCGAGACCTACATGAAACTTGCATGTGGTATAGCATCTTTCTGAGCTAAAAAAATAGCATATATTACACAACTTGAAATGCATAATCGAATTGATAAAGATGTCAATAGTGGTTGAGTTTGTGTTTGTTCACGAATCAATTTTATCAGGTCAGCAATGCGAATCACAGACCGATAACCGGATGCCACATAACAGTGTGATGTTGGGCACTAACCATATAACATGCAGTCTTGAGGTCATAGATACGTTATGATATTTGAGGCCATTCTCTACCAGTTACCTGGTGCTTTATAGTGATTTTCCGCTTGGTTTCCTTTCTTTCGCGTTTTATTTTCATTTTTTGGCTTTTGATTTGATTCCATATCACTAACAGGCTAAACAGAGTAGATGATTTGTGTCTTTGTATGGGAATGGTTATCGGGATAGCCTTCGGCTCACCGGATAGTATTCATACGCCTTGACCGAAATATTTCCGATTCACGGGACAAACCATCTAGTGTCTATAAATCACTTTGAAACAGTAGTTCAGTCATGTCACCGTATTCAGTAAAACTAGCCATGTTTCTTGTATGGCATAGCCAGTGGAGGACAATATTTATCCAAGGCAACATGCAACTGTTTAGATGTGACAGACTAATAAAGAATGGCGAAATGATTTATAAAAATAGTGTGAGTCAAAATAAGAAGATCTACATAAAAAATGGAACACATTTTGTCTGTACTTAGATATGTGAAGTACCACGACAGTTATCTGCATGCATTAGGCATACACCGTGATCTCATTCATTCCGTTTGTTTTGTTGCCATCTTTTCCGACGGTCTGACCCTCACCTATCAGGGAACTGACCTGCTTTGACTGGTCATTTATGCGGACTCCAACAGTAAGATCTTTATAACGAAAAAAGATAGAGTGATCCCGTTGGTCGGACATATTATGGAAGGCTCACGTTTTGATTCAAGTCAAAGATGAAGTGCTCGAATCTTTGTGATGTTTGTTTCACCACAAACAACTAACTCCATTTACACGGAAAGTTGATCTATCTTTCTGCCTTTTTGTCCCGCTTTTGTTAAGCTCCGTGACCGGGATCTGTAAGAGTGTCAGCTCTTTTTCATAAATTTATAATGGCTAGAGGATGAGCAACAGAAATTATTATTTGTTTGGCACTTAGTTAACATCCTTGACCACACGATTGGGTGCAAACATCCCCAGAATAGGGGTCCAGGTCTGTAAGAGTAATGAGTAAATGATTCATCCTATCTGATGGCCGCAATTTATGACCTAGCCCGATCACCAATGCTCTAAGTTCACTACAGAAGAATCTCTGCAGGTAATTTGTCATACTTTACATGTAGTCACGCAATCAATAGAAAATGAGTTTTGATTAAACTTGATTCAACTATGAATATAAGAATGTGAAAAGATGTGTCGGTTATATTATTGATATGTTTACTTTCCTGATCGCGGCTTAGATTTCAATGAAAATGAGTATCATAATAAATGTTATATATAGTAAATGAATGAAGAATGATTTTTAACTCGTTACTGCAGTTCCTTTTTAGACTGGAACATTTTACCGAAAGTTTAAAGATTGAATGTTCAAACAATAGATCGCGTTTGAAAACAGCGGGGAAACTTAAACAACGCCGTAATAAATGACGTCACTTTGACAGCGATTTATCGATTATTGAGCGTTAAACCATAAGGTGGGTTTTATCACGTCGCACGTCAAATATATTGCTATACATGTAGTTATGTTTTTGATCCTCATTAGCATAAGTTCTCTTCTATGAGTGTTTTGGCGTACATAGCTTTTATTTTTAATAACTAATCCTTATGTAACCAGCTGCTCCTACAATTTGATATGTACAGGAAAAATGGAGGATTAATCGGCTTACCAAGTATGTTAATAGTAAAGTTGATAAGATACAGTCGACTCTATAATGACCTGATCTATCTAGTGCTTACTGACCATATTAAATCTGTTTTAACTGATCTATTTTACATCATTTGCAAAACAAAGGTCTAATTACTTAGGTAAGTCACTTTTGAGTCTGGATACATAAGTAGTACTCATACAGAATGTGTATTAATAAAAGCTTGCAAAGTGGATCCTGTGAAAAACAGGGTTGGAATTCTCAACCCATTTTGAGACTGATGCTTTTCTCTAGGCCTGCTTTCAAAGCAAAGTTAAAATTGTCATATGTACAGACTCTACTTTCTTGTCTTTGATGGTCAAGAAATGAAAATTACCACTTCTTGATGTAAAATATTTTCACTGTTGACTATATATGTTGTGTTTTAGAGGAAATTACCGGATTATCTATATAACCCCGGAGTACGCGGCTGTGGGTGTTGATGTCCTAAAACAGCTGGATAATCGAGTAGGAATAGATCTGATCGCCATAGATGAGGCTCACTGTGTATCTCAATGGGGACATGACTTCCGAGCATCATTCAGAAATCTAGGACAACTCAAAACTATGTTTCCTAATGTAAGTTACTTGATGTTTATTTAATTCTATGTTTGTCCTTGATTATAATTAGATTTTTTTTTCTTATCTTTAAGCTTTGTGTCATGTACAAAAAAAATTGAGCTTGGCAAAATGAGCATGGATTCAGCATTTCTTTTACTCTTAGAACGCTGGGTAATTTAAAAAAAGCATGTCATCTGCCTTTCAAAACCTTAAATATCTGCTTAATTTTTTCGAGGAATGATACTCAGAGTAGCAAACAGGTTAGATTACAGGGCAACCGTCAATTTACTCAGAGGCTGGCCTGGATCTAACCTGTTTGCATAAGCATGAAATTGGTTCCAGCACTATAAGGGCTAAAGCTTTTATAGTTTCTTCCTTGTGTGAATGTTAAGGCTAGTCAAAAGAATATCTCTGAAGAAAATAGTGCATTTTTCTATATATCAGTTTGGTTATCGGTTGCTAAGTATGTCTGTTCTACCATGAAAACGGACAAGAAAATCTATTTGATCATGATCAATCATATACTTTCAGTCATATTGTTATCAATCTATTGTCAAGACACCAAAACAGTTTAAATAGATATGTGGGTGCTGTGTGGCACAGTGGTTATGGTAGCAAACTTAGAACTTGGGCAGATCCGGGTTTGAGTCCCAGTGACATTTTTGGTTTTGAGGAAATGACATTTGGCAAGTCCTTGCCTAGTACTGCTCGATACAGAAAAGCCTTTTCATAACTGAAAAATTGTTGATATAGCTTTGAATATCATAAAAAAAAACCAGTTTGTATATTTATATGAAAGCTTGAAGACAATTTCTATGTGGTTGTAGGTTCCAGTGATGGCTCTGACTGCGACGGCCACACCAGAGGTGGTGCGTGATATCTGCAGAAGTTTAAGGTTGAATAATCCGGTTGTATCATGCACAGGTTTTGACAGGTAATAGTTCTTAGATACTAACACTTTCAATCATATGGCCTTTATTTACAAGTCTAACTCAACATTTTTCATTATACATCATTTATTCGTTGGTCTTATGTTATTAAAACTTTCAAAATACAGAGACTTGACTTGTCTTATGCTATTTCATTTTCTATCATATTGCATATACTGACAGGTCTTGCTATACTAACATGTTCCATCGTCTCCCGACTGACTTACGGAATGCCGATGGTTGAACCCGCCTTGACCAGCCCTTATGGGCAGTTGAGTATGGGGTCTTTCTGCATCATTAAGAGTCAGGCATCGCTACATAACTGAAATAATGTTGCTGTGATGTAAAACCCATATAAAAGAAAAAGAAAACACATTCCGTCATACAGAATTTATGCTATGAACACTTTCCATCATACGCCATATACTTACTGGTCTTGTATAGATGGATATATTGACTGCTATGATAAAACTAAAACAGTTGAAAACAGTATTAAGTACATTTTATCTAACCGTTCTGCTATCCTTTTCAGACCAAACCTGTTTCTCTCTGTATCAATGAAGAGTGGTGACATTAAGTATGACCTTCAGACCCGAATGGAGAAGAAGAGCAACAAATATAGCTTTACTGGACCCACCATTATCTACTGCCCTACCAAAAAGGCCACTGATGAAGTAGCTAGGATTGTACAAGGTCAGCTCTGTTTTACTGATTAAGAAACATCTGACAACTTAACCCATTACCAGACGATAACAACATTTTGCAGATAATTTTTCCAAGTTCATCTCATTTTGAAATGTCTCCTGCAAACTCTTTCAATTATGGACAGTAAAGAATTTGGCGTTTGGTAAAGGGTTAAGAAGGATTTATTGCTCTTACAACATTAATCAAATGATTAATCAAATGATTTTTAAAGGGGTATAAAAGATGGAAAAAGAGCTGCACAAGATATTTAAATAGATTTTGAAGATGTTCAAAACAAAGGGTATTTGCTTTTGATAGATAGATCCCTTTGTCCCAGCTTTCAATTTTCTCTGGTATGTTAAACATGAAAAGAATTCTTAAAAGTAGTTAAGTATATTGCTTTCATTTTGTAAGGTGGACATTTAAATAAAGTTAAGACATTTTAAGGAATAAAAGTTGTGTTAAAAAAAATCTATTATACAGCACTTCATAGAAACATGTTTTGAATAGAAATTCGGAGTTAAGTGCACAAATGCATGTTAGCATTGCCTCTTTCAGAACAAGAATTATTTAATTGTTCTTTCTTACAGATAAAGTTGCTTAAAAAAATCATGCCATAAGGCAATATTGCTGATCACAAGCTTTTTTTGTCATACCTGTTTTTAGCCAAAATCGCATTGAAAATATTTCTTTTAAAACTTGAGTAATTTCATCTGCTGTTGCTTTCAAATTATTTCATGTCACAAATTTCCATGTATAGGAATTGGAAAATAGAAAATATATTCATAATACAGTTGTAAACTCTATTTACCAGGTATGGGCATTCTCGCCTTACCTTACCATGCAGGACTTACACCAGCCCGGAGGAAAGAAGCTCATAAAAAGTTTGTGAATGATCAAGTTCAGGTTGTCATAGCAACTGTGGCTTTTGGAATGGGGATTGATAAACCTGACTGTAGGAATGTCATACATTATGGAGGTGAATATCTTGCCCTAGAATAAGCCCTGAAGCATGGAATTAACCTGTGGCTACCCAGCTGTAAACCATGTTTGAAGGGATGAACGAGGGTCAGCCTTGTTTCTGTGAATGCTACATTTCAAACAGTTCATTCAAAACTACTTCATAACTTTATGAAACAGTGTTTGTATGAAGATAAGTGTGAATGATTAAGTTTTAATGTCTTCATATGACAGTTGCTAAGACCTGTCAGCTCAGTGGGAAATGTGTTAAAGTTGTGGACCAGGCTTGACCAATTTCTTTCTGATATTTACTGAAGTCAATAAGACATGATATATTTGTCTTTCGCTACTGGTCAATTATCTTTATGTCAAAAGAAATCAGTTTGTTTGGATTATTATATGGTACAAAAATGGTGAGGAAATACCAGGAGTATGAATAGTTGTGCTGACTTTCGATATATGACTGAAATATTTCAAAATGGCATAAAAAACCAAACAAACCAGCTAATTGGTTTTACGGCGTATATACTTTTCTCTTCTAAACGAAAAATGTTCTTTGTCATAGCTGTAGCTGCTCTTGAGTTTTTGTTATAGTTTTGTGCATTAAAAAGACGGCCTGGGGATGGACTATCTCCCCTATTTTTTAAGAAATAAAATAGGTATGGTTGTTCTGGTTGATCTTTATCATGTCTTTCTTTTTAAGCTTGTGTGTGACACATTTCTATCTTGGCAGCCCTAAGGTTAAAGCCTTATGTTAAAGCCTATGTATCATTTTAAGTCAGGTTCTCATCATCATACCATAAAGAAAAAATTTCTGCCCAAGCATGTATGTTATACAAGTGTACTTTCTGTTTCAGCTCCGAAGGACATAGAGTCATACTATCAGGAGATAGGGAGAGCCGGACGAGATGGACTTCCTAGTTTTTGTCATACATTCTACACCAATAGTGACTTTAACACAGCAAGGTGGGTAAACTTGTCAATAATGTTGTCTTGTCTCCCATCTCATAGTGATATTAATTTATTTCCTTTGTGGGTCAGTGACATAAACCTAGTATACAGATAAAAGTAAGACTCTTTTTAGGGGTCCTGTGTTGCCTGTGGTTAAGGTGGAGGACCTAGAACTTTGGGGTGCCGGGTACGAGCCCCACTGAGACCCCTGGTTTCGTGGGAGTGTCCTTCGGCAAGTGATTTCAGAGCCCTAGCCTAGTACTGGTGGATCCAGGAAAGCCTTTTAAGAACTGTTTTGTTGATAGGGCGTTAAACACCATACAAACAAACAAACAAGAATTTTGGGGTTTTTTTGGGAGCTTAATTCATATGGGTTATCTATGAGGAACAATTCCTAACTTATTCCTTAATACAAGATTGTGTGACTGGTCCTTCTTGAAAGAGGCAGCATCTGTCTATTGTAAAGTATGAAGGGTGGCATTTTCTTAATAGGGTAGAACCGCTATGACTGATTCGAAATATGCATATCAAAATTATATTTGAAGAAAGCTGTTAAACGATCATTGATGTTTATAAATGATGAATAGTAGTCACATCTTTATAAAAACCATCCAATAAAACAACGTTATGTTAAAGGTTCCTTACTGTCCATTCCAGGTTCTTTTTGAAGGATCTCCAGGATCCCAAGTTTAAACAGCACAAATTACGGATGTTATCCAAGATGCAGCAGTACTTAAATACGTCCACATGTAGGCGTAGGTAAGTGAGTGACATATGTAAGAATATATATACAAATCATATTTACACGTCCTTTAAAATGATGTAGATTAACTATTTTCTCCCATCCTTTGCTTTCATGTTGGCAAGGAAACGCAAAGTTCTTTTCAAAGAAATCAATATTGCGAGCAACAGCCAGCCTGTGTAAAGCTGCCCCTTTTGGTATGATTGCTTTCACTGACTGTTGTACACAGATTTTACTGTTCACAAAATATTTGGAATCTGATTTCACATTCACCTTAGGTCAATGCCATTATTTTTCTTGTCGAGTAATACTACATGTTGCATCCAAGAGGTATGGTTAAAATCAATACCATAACTATGTTCTGGGTTTTGTGTTTTTCTACAAATTGAATTCAAATTCATTCAACCACTTTAAGTTGGCTAAATAACATTTAATTTGTGATAGTAGAAATTATTGTATTGATAGTAGAAAGTGTTCGTAGAAAATAATGTAAAATAATTAAATCAATCATTTTATGATGAAGTTATTTTGGTAGACTTCTACTTCTTTGTGGAGAAAAATATTGAAAATAGGGCTCAATGGCAGTTTTCATATCAATGTTTTCTGCTCTATTTCAAATTTTGTTAATTTCAATGGCCATTGAATCATGCTTTTGATTTGGAAGAATATAAGATATTATTCTATTTTGTGTGATGAGTAATACTCTTTTATTACTTTGCTTTATATGGAAAGGCATTGTTCCTACACTCATTAATCTATGCTTTAAATGGAAAGGCACTGTTCCTACACTCATTAATCTATGC
Source organism: Cerastoderma edule (assembly GCA_947846245.1). Classification (NCBI taxonomy): domain Eukaryota; kingdom Metazoa; phylum Mollusca; class Bivalvia; order Cardiida; family Cardiidae; genus Cerastoderma; species Cerastoderma edule. The sequence continues at coordinate 9,826,265 of OX401414.1, forward strand.
TTTAAATGGAAAGGCATTGTTCCTACACTCATTAATCTATGCTTTAAATGGAAAGGCACTGTTCCTACACTCATTAATCTATGCTTTATATGGAAAGGCATTGTTCCTACACTCATTAATCTATGCTTTAAATGGAAAGGCACTGTTCCTACACTCATTAATCTATGCTTTATATGGAAAGGCATTGTTCCTACACTCATTAATCTATGCTTTAATGGAAAGGCATTGTTCCTACACTCATTAATCTATGCTTTATATGGAAAGGCATTGTTCCTACACTCATTAATCTATGCTTTAAATGGAAAGGCATTGTTCCTACACTCATTAATCTATGCTTTAAATGGAAAGGCATTGTTCCTACACTCATTAATCTATGCTTTAAATGGAAAGGCATTGTTCCTACACTCATTAATCTATGCTTTAAATGGAAAGGCATTGTTCCTACACTCATTAATCTATGCTTTAAATGGAAAGGCATTGTTCCTACACTCATTAATCTATGCTTTAAATGGAAAGGCACTGTTCCTACACTCATTAATCTATGCTTTAAATGGAAAGGCATTGTTCCTACACTCATTAATCTATGCTTTATATGGAAAGGCATTGTTCCTACACTCATTAATCTATGCTTTAAATGGAAAGGCACTGTTCCTACACTCATAAATCTATGCTTTATATGGAAAGGCATTGTTCCTACACTCATTAATCTATGCTTTAAATGGAAAGGCATTGTTCCTACACTCATTAATCTATGCTTTATATGGAAAGGCATTGTTCCTACACTCATTAATCTATGCTTTAAATGGAAAGGCATTGTTCCTACACTCATTAATCTATGCTTTATATGGAAAGGCATTGTTCCTACACTCATTAATCTATGCTTTATATGGAAAGGCATTGTTCTACACTCATTAATCTATGCTTTATATGGAAAGGCATTGTTCCTACACTCATTAATCTATGCTTTATATGGAAAGGCATAGGCTCATTAATCTATGCTTTATATGGAAAGGCATTGTTCCCACACTCATTAATCTATGCTTTATATGGAAAGGCATTGTTCCTACACTCATTAATCTATGCTTTATATGGAAAGGCATTGTTCCTACACTCATTAATCTATGCTTTAAATGGAAAGGCATTGTTCCTACACTCATTAATCTATGCTTTAGATGGAAAGGCATTGTTCCTACACTCATTAATCTATGCTTTATATGGTAAGGCATTGTTCCTACACTCATTAATCTATGCTTTATATGGTAAGGCATTGTTCCTACACTCATTAATCTATGCTTTATATGGAAAGGCATTGTTCCTACACTCATTAATCTATGCTTTATATGGAAAGGCATTGTTCCTACACTCATTAATCTATGCTTTAAATGGAAAGGCATTGTTCCTACACTCATCAATCTATGCTTTATATGGTAAGGCATTGTTCCTACACTCATTAATCTATGCTTTAAATGGAAAGGCATTGTTCCTACACTCATTAATCTATGCTTTAAATGGAAAGGCATTGTTCCTACACTCATTAATCTATGCTTTATACGGAAAGGCATTGTTCCTACACTCATTAATCTATGCTTTAAATGGAAAAGCATTGTTCCTACACTCATTAATCTATGCTTTATGTGGTAAGGCATTGTTCCTACACTCATTAATCTATGCTTTATATGGAAAGGCATTGTTCCTACACTCATTAATCTATGCTTTATGTGGAAAGGCATTGTTCCTACACTCATTAATCTATGCTTTAAATGGAAAGGCATTGTTCCTACACTCATTAATCTATGCTTTAAATGGAAAGGCATTGTTCCTACACTCATTAATCTATGCTTTATATGGAAAGGCATTGTTCCTACACTCATTAATCTATGCTTTATATGGAAAGGCATTGTTCCTACACTCATTAATCTATGCTTTAAATGGAAAGGCATTGTTCCTACACTCATTAATCTATGCTTTAGATGGAAAGGCATTGTTCCTACACTCATTAATCTATGCTTTATATGGTAAGGCATTGTTCCTACACTCATTAATCTATGCTTTATATGGAAAGGCATTGTTCCTACACTCATTAATCTATGCTTTATATTGAAAGGCATTGTTCCTACACTCATTAATCTATGCTTAATATGGAAAGGCATTGTTCCTACACTCATCAATCTATGCTTTATATGGTAAGGCATTGTTCCTACACTCATTAATCTATGCTTTAAATGGAAAGGCATTGTTCCTACACTCATTAATCTATGCTTTAAATGGAAAGGCATTGTTCCTACACTCATTAATCTATGCTTTAAATGGAAAGGCATTGTTCCTACACTCATTAATCTATGCTTTAAATGGAAAGGCATTGTTCCTACACTCATTAATCTATGCTTTATATGGAAAGGCATTGTTCCTACACTCATTAATCTATGCTTTATATGGAAAGGCATTGTTCCTACACTCATTAATCTATGCTTTATATGGAAAGGCATTGTTCCTACACTCATTAATCTATGCTTTATATGGAAAGGCATTGTTCCCACACTCATTAATCTATGCTTTATATGGAAAGGCATTGTTCCTACACTCATTAATCTATGCTTTAATGGAAAGGCATTGTTCCTACACTCATTAATCTATGCTTTAGATGGAAAGGCATTGTTCCTACACTCATTAATCTATGCTTTATATGGTAAGGCATTGTTCCTACACTCATTAATCTATGCTTTAAATGGAAAGGCATTGTTCCTACACTCATTAATCTATGCTTTATATGGAAAGGCATTGTTCCTACACTCATTAATCTATGCTTTAAATGGAAAGGCATTGTTCCTACACTCATAATCTATGCTTTATATGGTAAGGCATTGTTCCTACACTCATTAATCTATGCTTTATATGGAAAGGCATTGTTCCTACACTCATTAATCTATGCTTTATATGGAAAGGCATTGTTCCTACACTCATTAATCTATGCTTTATATGGAAAGGCATTGTTCCTACACTCATTAATCTATGCTTTATATGGAAAGGCATTGTTCCTACACTCATTAATCTATGCTTTATATGGTAAGGCATTGTTCCTACACTCATTAATCTATGCTTTAAATGGAAAGGCATTGTTCCTACACTCATTAATCTATGCTTTATATGGAAAGGCATTGTTCCTTTACTCATTAATCTATGCTTTAAATGGAAAGGCATTGTTCCTACACTCATTAATCTATGCTTTAAATGGAAAGGCATTGTTCCTACACTCATTAATCTATGCTTTAAATGGAAAGGCATTGTTCCTACACTCATTAATCTATGCTTTAAATGGAAAGGCATTGCTCCTACACTCATTAATCTATGCTTTATATGGAAAGGCATTGTTCCTACACTCATTAATCTATGCTTTATATGGAAAGGTATTGTTCCTACACTCATTAATCTATGCTTTAAATGGAAAGGCATTGTTCCTACACTCATTAATCTATGCTTTATATGGAAAGGCATTGTTCCTACACTCATTAATCTATGCTTTATATGGTAAGGCATTGTTCCTACACTCATTAATCTATGCTTTAAATGGAAAGGCATTGTTCCTACACTCATTAATCTATGCTTTATATGGTAAGGCATTGTTCCTACACTCATTAATCTATGCTTTATATTGAAAGGCGTTGTTCCTACACTCATTAATCTATGCTTTATATGGTAAGGCATTGTTCCTACACTCATTAATCTATGCTTTATATTGAAAGGCGTTGTTCCTACACTCATTAATCTATGCTTTATATGGAAAGGCATTGTTCCTACACTCATTAATATATACTTTATATGGTAAGGCATTGTTCCTACACTCATTAATCTATGCTTTATATGGTAAGGCATTGTTCCTACACTCATTAATCTATGCTTTAAATGGAAAGGCATTGTTCCTACACTCATTAATATATGCTTTAAATGGAAAGGCATTGTTCCTACACTCATTAATATATGCTTTAAATGGAAAGGCATTGTTCCTACACTCATTAATCTATGCTTTAAATGGAAAGGCATTGTTCCTACACTCATTAATCTATGCTTTAAATGGAAAGGCATTGTTCCTACACTCATTAATATATGCTTTAAATGGAAAGGCATTGTTCCTACACTCATTAATCTATGCTTTATATGGTAAGGCATTGTTCCTACACTCATTAATCTATGCTTTAAATGGAAAGGCATTGTTCCTTTACTCATTAATCTATGTTTTAAATGGAAAGGCATTGTTCCTACACTCATTAATCTATGCTTTATATGGAAAGGCATTGTTCATACACTCATTAATCTATGCTTTAAATGGAAAGGCATTGTTCCTACACTCATTAATCTATGCTTATATGGAAAGGCATTGTTCCTACACTCATTAATCTATGCTTTATATGATAAGGCATTGTTCCTACACTCATTAATCTATGCTTTATATGATAAGGCATTGTTCCTACACTCATTAATCTATGCTTTAAATGGAAAGGCATTGTTCCTACACTCATTAATCTATGCTTTATATGGTAAGGCATTGTTCCTACACTCATTAATCTATGCTTTATATTGAAAGGCGTTGTTCCTACACTCATTAATCTATGCTTTATATGGAAAGGCATTGTTCCTACACTCATTAATCTATGCTTTATATGGTAAGGCATTGTTCCTACACTCATTAATCTATGCTTTATATGGTAAGGCATTGTTCCTACACTCATTAATCTATGCTTTAAATGGAAAGGCATTGTTCCTACACTCATTAATCTATGCTTTAAATGGAAAGGCATTGTTCCTACACTCATTAATCTATGCTTTAAATGGAAAGGCATTGTTCCTACACTCATTAATCTATGCTTTAAATGGAAAGGCATTGTTCTTACACTCATTTATCTATGCTTTAAATGGAAAGGCACTGTTCCTACACTCATTAATCTATGCTTTAAATGGAAAGGCATTGTTCATACACTCATTAATCTATGCTTTAGATGGAAAGGCATTGTTCCTACACTCATTAATCTATGCTTTAAATGGAAAAGCATTGTTCCTACAGTCATTAATCTATGCTTTAAATGGAAAGGCATTGTTCCTACACTCATTAATCTATGCTTTATATGGTAAGGCATTGTTCCTACACTCATTAATCTATGCTTTATATGGAAAGGCATTGTTCCTACACTCATTAGTCTATGCTTTATATGGAAAGGTATTGTTCCTACACTCATTAATCTATGCTTTAAATGGAAAGGCATTGTTCCCACACTCATTAATCTATGCTTTATATGGAAAGGCATTGATCCTACACTCATTAATCTATGCTTTATATGGAAAGGCATTGTTCCTACACTCATTAATCTATGCTTTAAATGGAAAGGCATTGTTCCTACACTCATTAATCTATGCTTTAAATGGAAAGGCATTGTTCCTACACTCATTAATCTATGCTTTAAATGGAAAGGCTTTGTTCCTACACTCATTAATCTATGCTTTAAATAGAAAGGCATTGTTCCTACACTTATTAATCTATGCTTTAAATGGAAAGGCATTGTTCCTACACTCATTAATCTATGCTTTATATGGTAAGGCATTGTTCCTACACTCATTAATCTATGCTTTAAATGGAAAGGCATTGTTCCTACACTCATTAATCTATGCTTTAAATGGAAAGGCATTGTTCCTACACTCATTAATCTATGCTTTAAATGGAAAGGCATTGTTCCTACACTCATTAATCTATGCTTTATATGGTAAGGCATTGTTCCTACACTCATTAATCTATGCTTTAAATGGAAAGGCATTGTTCCTACACTCATTAATCTATGCTTTAAATGGAAAGGCATTGTTCCTACACTCATTAATCTATGCTTTATATGGAAAGGCATTGTTCCTACACTCATTAATCTATGCTTTATATGGAAAGGCATTGTTCCTACACTCATTAATCTATGCTTTATATGGTAAGGCATTGTTCCTACACTCATTAATCTATGCTTTATATGGAAAGGCATTGTTCCTACACTCATTAATCTATGCTTTATATTGAAAGGCATTGTTCCTACACTCATTAATCTATGCTTTATATGGAAAGGCATTGTTCATACACTCATTAATCTATGCTTTAAATGGAAAGGCATTGTTCCTACACTCATTAATCTATGCTTTATATGGAAAGGCATTGTTCCTACACTCATTAATCTATGCTTTATATGGTAAGGCATTGTTCCTACACTCATTAATCTATGCTTTAAATGGAAAGGCATTGTTCCTACACTCATTAATCTATGCTTTATATGGTAAGGCATTGTTCCTACACTCATTAATCTATGCTTTATATTGAAAGGCATTGTTCCTACACTCATTAATCTATGCTTTATATGGAAAGGCATTGTTCATACACTCATTAATCTATGCTTTAAATGGAAAGGCATTGTTCCTACACTCATTAATCTATGCTTTATATGGAAAGGCATTGTTCCTACACTCATTAATCTATGCTTTATATGGTAAGGCATTGTTCCTACACTCATTAATCTATGCTTTAAATGGAAAGGCATTGTTCCTACACTCATTAATCTATGCTTTATATGGTAAGGCATTGTTCCTACACTCATTAATCTATGCTTTATATTGAAAGGCGTTGTTCCTACACTCATTAATCTATGCTTTATATGGAAATGCATTGTTCCTACACTCATTAATCTATGCTTTATATGGTAAGGCATTGTTCCTACACTCATTAATCTATGCTTTATATGGTAAGGCATTGTTCCTACACTCATTAATCTATGCTTTAAATAGAAAGGCATTGTTCCTACACTCATTAATCTATGCTTTAAATGGAAAGGCATTGTTCCTACACTCATTAATCTATGCTTTAAATGGAAAGGCATTGTTCCTACACTCATTAATTTGTTTATGACTTTTGATTTTTATAAAAGGGAAATTCTATTCAAGAAAAATTCACTATATCTTGATGTAGCATAAAGCAATGCACAGAGACAAGACTTAAATTGAAAGCATCAGCAGTAAATGACTAAAAGGATGAAACCTTACCCAATATCATATTAAAGACAAAACATGACATTTGTAAAATTAAATGGTTTTAGAGGGATATCGTCAGCAGTACTTTTGTTTTATTCCAGAATTCTGCTGTCCCATTTTGAAACAACAAACTTGGAGAATGTTGGGGGCACTAGAAATTGCTGCGATAATTGTAAAAACATGTAAGTAAAATTTCTTACAATCTTTTAAATCTAATTTTAAAAATTATTGACCGGAACTCAATTTTTACAACTAGAGAACAATTGGCATATTGGAAGGTCTGTAATATAAACTTTGTTGAATTTTTATATGGCTTTTGATTTGGAATAACAATTCTGATGATGTAGAAATAATGATACAAACCATTTCTTCGTTTTTATACGCGTCGCATGCGCGAAAGCGTATATAGTCATCGAACGGAATCCTTCTTTACCTATAGGGGCTTAATCAACGCCGAGAGAAAGAAAGTAGTTCCAACTTCTACGTTGATTGTAATCTGTCTATAACTGCGTGAATTCTTATCAAATTAAATCGTCATTTTTTTTAAATAACTCTTTCTTCCTTGGTTTGATTTGGATGCGTCTGTGATGTGCAGGATGGTGATAAAAGGTAATGCAAACTATCCGCGTTAATTTCCAAACATCCTAGAACTTCTAGAAGAAGGTATCTAGCAGCACCGGATTACAGTCGAAACGGCCCAATGCCAAAATGTCCTATGTTCAAAACGGCCCGAAATAAGTCAAAAAGGCAAAAGTGTTAAAACAGTGTAAACCTTTATTTGGGCCATTTTGACTGATTGAAAAATCAACAATTGGGCCGTTTTGACCATTCCATGGCCGTTCTCATCGATCTCCGGGACGTTTTGACATCTTGACACGTTCCCCCAGCACCCGTATCTAGGCCGTGGGATTTCCCCCATCTTTAAAGGAATACCCAGTATATTTTTACTCAGTGCAGAACAAAGTCCCTATTTTTTATGATTTGCAAACTTCTTTTAACAACAGGCCTTGTGCCAGAAACGGCTTAGAAACATTCATGAAGGAAAACTGATAGTTATCAGCGATTTTATTTTGTTTCATAAACGCATGACCCAATTTCAGTAATAGGTTTCCGATTCGTTTGTTTGGTTACCAGAGGGTTGGGAACCAGTACGCTTAGTGAAGTGAAAATACGGCTCCCGATTCTTTGCAGTAATATTGTTATGAAATAAAAAACGACATTAATTATCACATTTAAGCCATTACTTTAATTCGAAAGTTGATTTTGTAATTGAACAGGACGGTTCATACTTAACAAAAAATCTGTCATTTTTTCATTATAAGAAAGAAAAAGGAATATTGCCTGCTGTTTCTTTAAAAGCAGGGAAATACACCATGTTTTTCGTTACCATTACTGACCATGAAGTGAGCATGTGCATTTTACAATGGCAAAATGAAAAAGAAGATCTATTATCACCTTTTGCCCAATGTATTGGGGAAATACCTCTATTGTTTCAAATCCTGGAAGAAACACTAAATGTAGGTATTGTTGAGTAGATAAAAAAAATCACCCAGATTAGAATGTATGATTGTTTACTTTGTTGTTGAGATCATTTTTTAGACTTACATCTCTCCGATCCTTTTTGATCTACTCTTTTCTCGTATTCCGGTTCCTGTTCGTAACACTCGGGCATGCCTTTGATATGGCATTTAACCCAATATATATTTAATGCACTTTTAAAACTTTTCAATGATCTCTGACTGAAGCTGTTTTTGAGCTGCAGTGTTTCTTAACTAACTTGTGACTGTGGCCCCTTGTAGATTGGTATCTTAACTAAAAATGCTTGTTTTCGTCTACAATATCTATTTTGTTGATAACTGGAATAATACTTTTTCATTTGATTGGAGCATTGGGTTTGAGTACCACTGGAGTACTGGGACATGTCTGTTTTGACTTCTATTTTGATTTCTGCTATTCAACAGAAATGTGTTGGTTTGTCTTCAAAAATCCCTTAGATTTCTTTCAAATCCATTCATACGCACAAACCTCTCAGACCATACTGCGACGCAGTTCAGGCCATTCTGGCCTTTGATTTCACAATAGCATTTAAACCTTTGCTAATAATTCCTTAAGGTGTTTATGTCAACGGTTAATTTCAAAGATTTGCCACAACTGTTCATACCCATAAATACCCAAAGTTTGTCACACTAATTCAACTAATTTAGATTTATTGTTTATAACTCAGGACATAATGTCTCCCATCAGTCCACAAATTTCCACAAAGAGCTGTACATTGAGCTTGATTAAATGTGATGCAAAAAAATGATGATTAAATGCAATAATTGGTGAATTGTGTATTATCAATTTAATTTGATACCATTTTATCTTTGAATTTTGATAAAGATGTCTCAATTCCTTCAGTGAATTGTTTTAGTATCGTTTGAATACATATTGACCTCAAACTTTTTAATGGGCTTTGATTTAGTAAGAAATTAAAGTCATATTTTCTGACAAAGGAGTCATCTTAATCCATGTTTCTTGTAAATTTGATACTAGATCCATTAACCCTTTCCCCCAATTCAGACAGATTGACATTTAAAAACGGTCATTTGTTAATTAGGTTTCAATTCTTCTGTTGAATATCACTCAAAATAGCTTAACGGTTTCTAAGAGTTTCTGTTTTGATAATTGCTCAGGTGGTGTTAGTGAATAGTTTATGTTTATTTTGTAATGACCTTCAGATTGGAGTATGGCCAACAGCAGAGCTTTTACGACTCCAAGAATTGGTCATCTGTTTCTTCACGGTTTGCATCGAAGCATAAACCCACAGACTTTAGAAAACAGGCCAAGGACTTTTTTGATGTTGTAGAGGTAAGATTATCATCTTTTTATGAAAAATTTCAATTAACACTTTAGGGTTGCTATTTTCAATCTGTGAAAAGAATTCTTTTCAATATGAAAATGAATATCAGATTATTCTCATAGACCACAAACAAGGTGGCACCATGTTTTCCCATCTTAATTTCTATCTGACATTTGGTTAAATTAATAACTTGAGTATTGCTAGGCAGTTTTGTACCCTTGGGTCAGTCATTATGTTTGTTATAGTGTCATGTCAGAAAATATAATAGTAACTCCTTATTGAGAAATGGCATTAGGACACATCTCTCAAACTTTTAGAATTCTTAAATCTTTATGATGTAAGTGTTTAATGATCCTAAGGCAGACATGAAATAATTTGGTATCTTTTTAGTAATAGTAAAGATCAGTGCCACACTGCACATGCGCAAAACGGGGCCAAGACGATCCGCAATCTAAACCATTTTAAATGAGGGTGTAAACTTTCTTCCGGTTTTGACTATGTTCTTCGCGAAACCTTTCGTTAGAGTATGGTAAATGAAGGGATTTTATAAGATATTCAAATTTAAACAGACCACGATTGGTGGAGAAGACCTTTATGTAGTGAATGCTTTTGACCAATTTCGATGTCAACTGATAAAACCTACGTAAACTTTGAATTTTAAAACAAGCGTAATGTTGTTTGATTTCCGCAAGTTGTCGCCCACATATAAGAGCAAAACCTGTCAATTTCTTCACTCAAACATTTTTAGAACAATTTATTGTGGAAAGGTGAATAGAAAAGACATACATTGTGTTGATTTGTTTCCATTTTTAAACATGATAATCTTTTTTAATATTGACAAGTTACGAAATGGTCATTTGCCGAACTGACAATCACACATAAATCAAAAAAGATTCATAAGAAAGAAAGGGCCAATGGAAGAATGGATTATAAGCGATGTCAAATTCATATAATCTAAAGATTTTAAAGCAAAATACAATGAAAAGGCGTATATATTTGGTCAGTGAGAAACGAAAAAAAATGGCACATATTAGAAAATATTTTGCTTTTTATGTCATTATCAGAACACATCCCTTATTCAATTCACGATAGGCATTTAAAGAAAACTTTTCTTTTGTTGATCTTGAAATAGTAAAATACTGGATTAATACCATTTCCAAGTCTTGAATTGATATAAAGAAAAACAAAAAAAAACTGTCATCAATTCAGAGACATGGATAACTGTTATCTATGTCTCTGATCAAATTGATCAAATTAATTAGTGCTGAGTAACGGAACGCTCTGCAGTTATTACCACAATGCTCCATATGTAATAAAGCAAATAAAGTATATGATTTTGTCTCAATTCACATATTGACGAAGGTCATAAGTCACATTTGATAATCATAATCAGAGGTACAAATTCTTTAAAATGAAATTCGATTAACAAATTGTGCTCATATTTTTTATTTAAGGCCACTTACATCAAATATTGACTTGTGAAAAGCTTATTAATTCGCCTACCTTTACTGTTGTATAATATCCAAATTTATAAGCTATGAAAAACAAGACAAATCCATATCTTATTGTTTGAAATGTATCTGAATACTTTATGAAACTAATTAAGGACCCAGGGGTGCTTTGAAATGTTTGAAAAGGGAGTTTGTGTCGCCATTGGTTGATCGTTTAAATCGCCAGTCGGCTTTACAATAAAGGGATTTTTAGTTTTACAATATGGTGCAGTTGTGTCAGATTAGTGTTAATTAGCACCTCCAGTCTTAATCTTTGTGACAGACAACAAAGGCTTTCATGACTTGACCATATCATGCAATTGTGTCAGATTGATGTTAATAAGCACCGCAACCCTTAATCCTTGTAACAATAGAGGTTTGTTAATTGACCAATTGTATGTAATCATGAAGCAAAACCGACAATAATCGATTGAGTAGCATACTAAGTGATTACGTTCAAATGATTTGATTATCAATTTATTGGCCAAATAACAACATAATAAAGGTATTATTGAATTCAGCATGATTTGACACATGAATCTAAACATGACAAACACTCTTGATCAATAGCGATTTCAACATAATGAAATAACAAGGTCTGCATTTTGCAGGAATTGCTGCTTTAAAAAGCAATATCGAAACTATTTATAAAAAATAAAAGATAATTTTGTTCGAAACCAACACATCTTGAATAACAACTGTTTTGGTGTAGCATGAAAATCTAGTGAAAAATAAAAGAAACTTCCCCCTTCTAGAAGGATTTTTATTTTATTGTAGTGTTGATATAAAACAAACTGAACAAACACCAAGACTATCTGGCTTAACACAAAGAGAACATAAATGATTTTCTTAAGCATTCCGATATACAAAAAATGCGCGTCAAATAAATGTTTGTATTAATTATGTGATATATGGCTTCGAGCTTTGGGGTTGGATTATTGTTTTATGTAGAAATTAGTTTGATGTCGGATTGGCTTTTTGTGCTGCTTGGCTGGTTTGGAAAAATAATTCAAGGTAGAGTAGATTGTTATGGATTCAAAGAAATGAAATCATTATGTTCGTAACCAAAGTAAACTGAATATATACTGTTTTGAAATAGCATCAAAGGCAACCGAAAAATAAAAGACACCCCCTTTAATTCTAGACTAATAAGTTTTTATTTTATTGCAGGTTTGAAATTAAATAACCTTAAAGGTCATATTTCCCGATAAACAAAATTTTCTTTAATTATGGTTTTTGAATTACGTTATGGTTTCGTTATGACGGAGGTAATGATTTTTTTCTCATACAGAAGCGAAAAATGTTGTTTTTGACTACTTTTATTCACCTTTATCGATTTTTGAGAATGACTTATCTCCCTTGTTGTGACGTCATTTGTGCTCCAAAGTCATATGAACTATCAGTAAGAAGAATCTAGTTCTCAGTAACGACTGTGTTTTTGCACAAATTTCGGACATATTAAGTGTTGAATTGTGTTTTGGGAAACGTGAATTGGATATTGAATATGGTATTTTGACAAGTCTTCTGGTGTTATTCTGCTTTTGGTCGCAGGGATGCGAGTTTCTCCCGTTTTCCGACGTACATAAAAGCAGCAAAAAGTTTCGATAAGTAAACTGGACCGTGTTTACTTTACAAATAAGCAAAAGATATATTCCCCAAACAAGAACAGTAGGCTGTGTTACTTTCACTTCGAAGACGGCAAGTTTACGCATTGTTAGGCGTATCCAGAGAATTGATTTTATTGATCTTTAAAGGATTGGACTCAATTCAAAGTAATTTATACAGGTGAAGACGCTTCAAATTCATTCTACTTATTGAGTAACCGTTATATTTCCCTTATTTGAAACACACCGACAACATTCACTTTACCTTGATGTATTGGTTTCAAGCCTGTCAATGCAAACCAGACAATGCTAATCTCGCTTTCAAACACCAATCAAGCGATAAAGCATACAATACGCGCGAATGTGTACATTGTATTTCGGAATGACCCCAAATATCTATCAAAAGTCATTGTTTTATTACCCAATGTACCAAGTTGCTAATGATAATTTAAGCCTGGAGTCCTTTTGTTACGCTGTTTCCCACATGATCTCAGGTAAAGGAAAATATATTTCAAAATTAACGTTGTGGTGAACTGGTGTTCGTGATTAAAACAATTCCTGACTGTTAGTTTGGGTGTTAGAGCCTTGTGTAGTCTTGCTAGATCTTTATATAGAATTTGCACTGTGTAAATGTAGATAAATTCAAGAAAAGGATAAATCACGTTGATTACACCTTTTTTGAAAGTTAATTTCCTTGAATGACTCTCTTACTCGCCAAGCTAGTTTTGTTTGGAACAGATTAACTATGCTACATACTTAGTTAGGAATACTTAATTAGGCTGCTTTACGATTATATTACGTAAGAATTCAAAGGGTTGCAAGAATATGTTAATTTAATCCAACACCATAAGTTATTGTATTCCATGCTGAAGATGATTGTTGATTTGCATTCTCAAACCACCTCACTCACAACAGGTGCTTAAGACTGTTTCATACTCAACATCTTGTTCTTATTTGCAAAACTTGTTTTATGTTTTAACATAATCGTAGAAACATTGCCATTGTACATAAATGAGACAAAATGAAAAATGTACGTTGATTGCTATAATAACAAACCGATAAAACAAGCAAGTTTCTTTTATCTGCCGTTGTCTTTGAATGAAAATTCAAAATAATGAATATTTGATATCCGCAAATTGTCTCTAAACTCATCAACGCAAATGATAATGGGTTAGATCTTAACTTAAACGTCTGCTTTTCGGAATTATTTAAATCACACACCTCATTTTTTTGCCATTGGTAATATTGGTTCAAATGACGTATGTCACACTGAAATACAGGTGTTCAAACATGATTATTACAAATTGATATTGATAATTTAGTAATAAGATCACTAAATATATAATTTACACATTTGAACGTAATCTCTTTGTTTACAATTTGATTATTGTCAGTTTACCTCACATACAAAGGGTCAATCAACAAACATCGGACATTACAAGGATTAAGGGTCGTGATGCAAATTAACACCAATCTGCCACATTTGCACTGTATGTTTCAAGTCTCAAGTCCTTTATTGTTTAGGCGAAAGATAGCCTGTGGCGTTAATCTCTTAAATATCTCTGTTGTTAATTAACAGGTCTGACACGTTCTGCTATTCCAGACATGAAATAACAAGCGGCAAATCTCACACTTTCAATGCGCGGCAATTAAATTTATCTAAAGAATCCATTGTTAAGATATAACCAATTAAGACCAAACTCTCACAGGATGTTTGGATTGATAAGGTGTCAGGACATATTTATCTCTCAATGTGACTTACGTCTGATACTTTGTCGTTATGGTATTCAAAGAAGTGAACATGTTGTCTTTTCTATTAGAATAGTTTGACACTTCAAAATGTATATGATAATCAGTATTCACCAAAACGGTATTAACTCTATGTTTTCAACAAAAAAACGTTTTAACATCAAAATCAAGTTTTGTCAAATTGATATTTAAATTCCAAAATCATAAGAAATAAATTCAAGTACGTTTATTTAAGGTTGTTAGTAAAATAAACTATGACGATTTTTTTGTTTTAGCTGTTAATTATTAAAGATGTCCGAAAATTAAATGCTCAATATGTCAAGGCTACTTACACCAGAGAAAACGAACATAAATGTGAAGTGAATATGAAGAACAATTCTTAAGTCAAAACAGTTGATATAGAAAGACGACATCGGAATCAATTTCGAAATCATAGACCTCTTACTGAGGGTGGAGTTACTGGAAAGTTGCCGGATGATTTTAACAAATACTCTTGAATGTGCCAGTGTTAAGTTTTGAAATTTGGATGTGAGTTAAAGGATAACCTTCATATCACAAGTAAGTTGATGTGTGATGAAAATGTGAGTTAAAGGATAACCTTCGTATCACAAGTAAGTTGGGTTATAATACGGTTTGTTTGTTCGCAATTTATGATCTTCTCCCGTTTCATTTCATGTATTGATAAGACAATGCAGGGTGAATTTGACAGTTAATAGTTATACGATGTACGGTTTTAAAACAATTCGTTTATTCAGATCTATGTCTATGTTTACTACCCAATTAAAACCTTAATGCTTATACACGATCATTGACGAAAAAGTTCTTGTGTTTTTTTTTTCAACAAATATTAATAGAAATAGCTGTTTTCACAAATTTCGTCAAAATTCCAAGCCGATTCTTACATATGAAAACATTTACAAATCCTTTCAAATTTACGCGTTACGTCACTTACTTTTTTTTCAGAAGAATATTCTTATAATATGAAACATATTCAATAAAGAAAATGCACTGTCAATCCAAACATTGACTTAAGGATTGCTATTTCGAGGAAAATCGTCCCAATTTCAAGCCGTTCCTTTCATATGAACGCATTGACATATCCTTATAAATTCACGAGTTAAGTCACTAATTTATTTTTTTCAAATGGATATTCTTATAATATGAAAGATATCCAGTATAGAATATTCACTGTCAATCCAAACAATGACTTAAGAATCATTTATTTCAAGGAAAATCGTCCAAATTTCAAGCCGTTCCTTTCATATGAACAGGTTTACGCAATGACAAATCCATGCAAATTCACGGGTTAAGTTATAAATTTATCTTTTTTCAAATTGATATTCTTATAAAATGAATCATATTCAATAAAGAAAATGCGCTGTCAATCCAAACAATGACTTTAGGATCGTTTATTTGAAGAAAAACACCAATTCTAACCAGCGATCGCTCTTCACGCCCTTTACATGGCGCTTTCAGTGGATCACGAGTGACGTCACAGCAAAGGGAAGTAAGTCATACGAACTTTTATTAATCGGTGCGCTATGACGGTGATTTATGACCTAATGCGTTATGCTAAAATGTTGCAAATAATTTCAATGTGATTCTTTTACTTCATATTTTAATTTTATGAAATAAACACAACCTGTACATATGACCTTTAAATGCAATGAGACGGCCTGGCTTCATAAATAAAAAAACATAGATAGTTTTCAAAGCATTTCGAAATACACAAACGCGTCAAGTATATGTTTGCTAGTTATGTATTAAATGATTTCGAGGTACGCGATTGGTTAATTGTATTTCATCGAGATTATGTCTTGATGTGTGATTGAAAGTTTGGGTTTCCTGTCTAGCTTGACAGGGTTGGAAAACCGGTATATGGACATTTGCCCCCCTTGCATTTCTTCACGTAGATAGATGGAAAAAAACTGCCTCTTGGAGGGTTTTTATATGCATTTAGACTCTTAAATGCAAATACGGATATTTTGTCAAAAGTTCATGTCTGCATTGTCAAACTTATCCTTTTTATATACTCCAAACAGAACTTGTACGGGATTTCTTTTATCAAACTCATTAAATACATGGACAATTTTTATTTATAAACATCTTCCCATAGATATAAACCATTTTCTCACGAAATTATCATACTTTAATGCGTTTTTTCCTGAATGAATATAGACAGTAAGAGTAATCGGAAGTAAGTTTACATCTGCATTTGAAATGATGTACTGTTTGTACTCTCCACGCTAAAGATTACACAGAAGGGAGATAATAATGTGAAAAACCTCTATTTGTATACTATAAGTTTGAATCACTCTTCTTCTCATGTTTAAAAAAAATCATTTGAAATGTCCTTTAACTATATATTTTAACTTTACTTTACAAGATGTAAATATCTCAACTCTAGTTATAGCAACCAGTGTGCCAACAAGTTACAAGACCAAAATCCAAATTAAGAAAATCATCCAATCTTTGAATATTTGATACAGAGAGATCTATATCTCACTGTCTTGATCTTAATCATGTTGTCCTGATAAGTCAAAATTATTAATATTCAACACAACACTTCAACTAAAAGGAAAAAATGTATACCACGTATTTGATTTTTCTTTCTCATGATGTTTCATACAAATATTTGCTTAAAGATTCACAAAGATAACAAGTGTTTTTAATCCATTACCATTCAATAACAACATTTGACCAGTTTGTTGCAGACAGCTCTGGAATATATTGTGGGAAAAGGGGAAATAGCTCTTCACAAGCAATTTCTCCTTTTCCCACAATGTTTTCTGCCCTATCAGAAGATTTTTTTCCAATTTTATCACATTTTGATTTGGCGTCTGGAAACTCTTTCAATTTGGGACATTCGAAAAATTGGCGTTGGGTAAAGGGTAAAATCTTTGTCAACTGAGAATGTATTGATACACACATCAAAACAAGGAAGATAAGTGTTATAGGAACATGGAGTTGTCCTTACTGATTAACTGTTCTAATAATAGATATCTAAATATAGGCTACGCCTCTAAATTTAGCTTTTCATTTCCTCTTTGTAACATACATTTTAAGGTTTTACAAAATAAAACAGAAATGTTAATTCAATCAATTGTTATGAAAAGCAGAATTTTAATCTTTTCCAAAAGCTTTTTAATATGCATCAAAATTCTAAAACCTTTTGTAGAATTTAATGATGGTTTTGAATTTTGAGGTGTTAACATTTTTATGTTAATGGTGAACCTAGCTCAATGTAAAGTGTAAAACAGATGTGTTTAAATAAAAGTGGATCCCTTAACAAAGTGTGGTAGGACCGAAGACACTGGATTACCATCTGAATTGCCTATGTACCAGAGTCACCATTAGTCCGCCAACCTTTTTATATCTGAACCTTATGATATCTAAATATAGGCTATGCCTCTTAATTTAGCTTTTCATTTCCTTTTTGTAACATACATTTCAAGGTTTTACAAAATAAAACAGAAATGTTAATTTAATCAATTGTTATCAAAGGCAGAATTTTTAATCTTTTCCAAAAGCTTTTTGATATGCATCAAAATTTTTAAACCTTTTGTAGAATTTAATGATGGTTTTGAATTTTCAGGTGTTAAAAACTTTTATGTTAATGGTGAACCTAACTCAATGTTAAGTGTAAAACAGATGTGTTTATATAATAGTGGATCCCTTGAGAGAGTGTGGTAGGACCGAAGACACTGGATTACCAATTGAATAGACTATGTACCAGAGTCACCATTAGTCCGCCAACCTTTTTATATATGAACCTTATGGTCTCAACTAAACTTTTAGTTGGGAAACTAGCTTAAATTTGCTTTTGAAGAGACAACTTCAGTCTGGCATAATATGAGTTAGATAGATGTAGTTCATTCAAATTAAGTAGAAGTATCTGCTTGAAATGTATTTAAATCTTCTTTGATTATGGACCAGCTTATATTGGTATGCCTATATATTTTGTGTTGGATTAACCCTTACCTTCAAATTAGAAATGGTCGAGAAGGCTAAGACGAAGGACAATAAATAATGTAAAAAGAATCACCTATTGATATTGGGTAGAACCATTGTAGCAAAAGGTTAATTACTAATGATGAATGATTTATCCTTATGTCACATTGGTTTTTAGTGTTTTCAGCAGATGCTTCAAGTTGAGTTATTACAGAGTAAGGGGGATAAATGCTGAACTTGATTCCCGTTTCAGAGGTTAGGTGGAGGTTTTGGGCTAATCAACACAACCCTAGTACTAACGGGATCATCCAGCCAGAAAGTGAAACGATTTGCAAGCTCCCCTGCGTTTGGTCGGGGCAGGTAAGGCATGAACATTGTAACAAAGGCTATCAAAAAAATGCTTTACCAGGAGCCTTTTCCAATTCCCATCTGGGGTTGGTCTAAGCCGGAAGTAAAATCAAACAATACATGTTAACTGTGAGGAAAGGGTTTCCAATGAGATATTTGGTAGAAATCACTGTATCAAATAGAGCAATTACTTGGTACAATGTATAATCCATTTTGCTTTAGTCACTATTGGTTCAATCCATCAAATTCAAACCATCTCCTTCATCTGCATTGAAACAAGTATTTTCAAAGGAAACCCAACTAGGTTGTTTGGTGCATGTTTGTTTATTAGTTCATGAGCTAAATTATACATATGTCCATGTTATAATATGTGATCAGTTTTGTATTTGTATATCAAGAAGAAATCCGCAGCCAAAACTAGATTACAAATGTTGCATCACAATTGATGTGACAATAATGTCTTAACCCTTTCCCAAACAATAACGACATTTGACCAATTTGTTGCAGAAGACTTTAGAAAACATTGTGGGAAAAGGAGAATTTTTTTCTTTTTCCACATGGTTTTCTGCTTTACCTAATGAATATTGTTCAATTTCATCACATTTTGAAATGTCGTCTGCAAACTCTTTCAATTTGGGACAGTCGAAAATTTGTTTTTTGGGAAAGGGTTAAGGAACAGAAGGAAGAATAGTGCATGTTGACTCAAGTCTAGAGTACTAGTCATGTGACCAAGAGTAAGCCCATAGGTAGAAATAAATCAGCAGTTTGATTTTATTTGTAGAGTTCACCATGTTTATATTTTTTGCTGTAGGAATTTCTCAGTACATGTATTTGAAATAGTTTTACTTTAGTGTCTATTTTATGGCATAACTTATGCCTTAAAACAGACACTAAAGTAGAACTATTTCAAAAACTGAGAAATTCCTGCTAAAAGATTTTAAAGAGGGTTTTTTTTGCCTAGTTACAAATATTCTTATATGTTTATGATATTAGTTATAAGAAAGTCAACTGGTGGAAAGCCTTTGGTAAGAACCTGTTGGACGAAGGATACCTGGAAGAGCAGGCCTTAGGAAAGGGAATATTTGGTTCCACTATAAACATCTCTGCTAAAGGCCAACAGTGGCTTAATGAAGGTACAGTGTGCTTATTCTTAATGTGATTAAAAACCCAGCACGCTCTTGATAGTTTCGTGGATGCATCAACTGAGTCAGTAAGCATACAATTCATTGTATAGGTCTACATGCAGTTTCTCTATCTTCTATCCATCCAGAAAAGACAATTCTTAAAGACCCTTCAAAATAGGATTTTTCCAGAGTTTTTGAAAGACTCCAATATGCCCTATTATCTAAACTGATGGCAAGAGCGTGTTTTAGATTCACTGACCTAGTGAACTGACTGAAATATGGATTAAAATTGAACAGAACTCTAACCAATCAATTAGGTGGTCATCTTAAATTGAGTATGGCTATAGTTAACAGTTGAATCTGTAATATTTGAGATTTTTTCTTATGTAGTTGACAGAAAAGGGGATCAATTCAGCAGATGATGTTTTTTTTTGTTTTATTTGTATTTTTTTGCTTTTTTTGTTTGTTAAAGAATTCAGTCAGATTGATGTACCTTTCTTGTGTTACTTTATTCTGACATTTTAAAAGTGATCAGCTGCAACTATAAAATGTTTATACTGACTTGGCTAGAATTATTATAGTATTCCTTGATTGTCTATTAGGTGGTAGTCGAGGTTCCAAGGCTTTGGAATTTGTTCCAAATAAAGAACTGATGGCAGAGGATCAACAACCCCTGACACTTGCAGTGAGGTAATCAATTAAAGCGGCTCTTCCATTGTTATGTAGATTTACGAATAAAAAAACAACAAGTTTTTTGAACAATCTTTATAACATATATATTGGGGTTCCATCCCTCAATCTTGTGGGAAGAATCAAGTGTATATCCAATTATGTGAGTTTTTAGTAATGAGCCAAACCTGATCCATCATCCTAGACTGTACTTTACGGAGAGAGTCTAAATCTTTTACCTGATCAGAATATTTGAAGCATGCAGAGAATTTTACTAATTTTAACCAAAATCAATTAAAACAATCTTGAATTGTATCATTCTACTGACAGAATTGCTTCAAAAGAAAAATTTCTTGTGCTGTTCTCTGTAACAAAAGTTCATCTGTAAAGATGCGTGGTGTATTTAGAAATGGTTTGATCCATACACTCTCTATTCAGGCCCAGCTTAGAGTTTAGTTCGGCGCGGCTCACAGTCAAAGACAATGTGTCAAGGGTCCATGCTGGTCTCCCATCGGTGTCTGAATCACGGGCACCATCACCACACAAACCAGTGGTCGATGAAAGGGTTGCAAAGTTACAGGTAAAATAATTAAACACTTCAGAAATAAGATATATAAAGAATAGATGGTTGGTGTCCTGAATCGAACATCTTATGGGGCAAGGCATAAGAATATTATCGGGTGAGCCAAAGGCAAATCAGATGATAATCCAAAGTCCAGCCCAATAACGTTTCCTATTCAAAAACACCAACCATCTATTTTATCATTTTATCAATACTGACGGGTGCACTTAGCAATCACATGATGTAGGACGAATATAAAAAATGTTACACGGCACCCTGCTATCAGTCTGTAAATTGCTACGCCAACAGGTATAAATTCATTTTCCAAAATGAAACTGAATGTGTTGAGATAATGGAAAGGATCAAGAGACACCAAAAACACAAGTATAAATAATGACATTACTCTATCTGATGATTGGTTGGAACCATTATGGTATAAGGTAAACTTGCTCATAACAATCAGTTTCTCCTGATGATGGAGTTTTCAGTTGCGTCAAAGTTAAGTCAAAATAAAGTATATGAATAAAGTTTTTTTTACCCTTACAATGCTTGAACTGACTTCATGCTTAATTCAGAGTATCTTTCCTCATCAAAATTAAGCCGATATTAAAAGTTTTGTAAAGCATCTAAAAAATCTATTTTTAGAAAATTACCCAGCATTTTAAGGGTTAAATAAAGTGGCTTTTTCCTGGTCCATTAGATAAATCATGTCTAATATTGTAAGAATATAGTTCTTAAATGAAGTGGCTTTTTCCTGGTTAACTAGATAAATCATGTCCAATATTGTTTAAATTTACTTTCAGATGGATCTGTACACCAAGCTGATATTACAGAGGAATGAGATCGCTATGGAGACGGGGTATACCCCACACTCTATAGCCAGTAATAAAGTGCTACTAGACATGGCTAAATATAGGTACTTATTTTAGATTCAGGTTCTATATTTGGTAACTGTACCTTTACCAAATGCCAAATTTTCGACTGTCCCAAATTGAAAGAGTTTGCAGATCTTTGAATATTTGATACAAAGAGATCTATATCTCACTGTCTTGATCTTAACCATGTTGTCCTCATAAGTCAGAATTATTAATATTCAACTGACAATTTAACTAAAAGGAAAAAATGTTTACCATGTATTGATTTTTCTTTCTCATGATGTTTCATACAAATATTTGCTTAAAGATTCACAAAGATAACAAGTGTTTTTAATCCATAACCAAACAATAATGACATTTGACCAGTTTGTTGCAGACGACTCTGGAAAATATTGTTGGATAAGGGGAAATAGCTCTTCACGAGCAATTTCTCCTTTTCCCACAATGTTTTCTGCCCTATCAGAGGATTTTTTCCCAATTTAATCACATTTTGATTTGTCGTCTGCAAACTCTTTCAATTCGACATTCGAAAAATTGGTGTTGGGTAAAGGGTTTAATGTTTGTCAACCGAGAATGTGTATGTACACGCATCGAAACAAGGGAGGTAAATGTTATTGGAACATGGAGTTGTCCTTACTGATTAACTATTCTAATAATAGATATCGAAATATAGGCTATCCCTCTAAAGTTAGCTTTTCATATCCTTTTTGTAACAAACACTTCAAGGTTTTACAAAATAAAACAAATGTTAATTCAATCAATTGTTATCAAAAGCAGAATTTTAATCTTTTCTAAAAGCTTTACAATATGCATCAAAATTCTAAAACCTTATGTAACATTTGATGCTGGTTTTGAATTTTTAGGTGTAAAATTATTTATGTTGATGGTGAACAATGTAAAGTGTAAAACAGATGTGTTTATATAAAAGTGGATCCCTGGAGAGAGTGTGGTAGGACCGAAGACACTGGATTACCAATTGAATTGCCTATGTACCAGAGTCACCATTAGTCCGCCAACCTTTTTATATCTGAACCTTATGGTCTCAACTAAACTTTTAGTTGGGAAACTAGCTTAAATTTGCTTTTGAAGAAAGAACTTCAGTCTGGCATAATATGAGTTAGATAGATGTAGTTCATTCAAATTGAAATAGAAGTATCTGCTTGAAATGTATTTAAATCTTCTTTGATTATGGACCAGCTTATATTGGTATGCCTATATATTTTGTGTTGGATTAACCCTTACCTTCAAATTAGAAATGAGTGAGAAGGCAAAGATGAAGCACAAAGGACAATAAATAATGTAAAAAGAATCATTCTTATTGATATTGGGTAGAACCAGTGATATTTCAGAGGAATGAGATCGCTATGGAGACGGGCTATACCCCACACTCTATAGCCAGTAATAAAGTGCTACTAGACATGGCTAAATATAGGTACTTATCTCAGATTCAGGTTCTATATTTGGTAACTGTACCTTTACCAAATGCCAAATTTTCTCCTTTTCCCACAATGTTTTCTGCCCTATCAGAAGATTGTTTTTCAATTACATCACATTTTGAAATGTGGCCCGCAAACTCTTTCAATTTGGGACAGTCGAAAACAAATGCATCCGCCAATATACAGTTATGGATTGGGCTTTCAAATTCACTTTCAATCTGTCAAAGCTAGGATCTGAAAGGTAACTTGTTCAAAAATTACAATCAAGATATAGCAGGTAAGACCTTTGTTGCATTCAAGTCCAAGTTAACGTTTTCCTGAGGTCCTCTTTTCCACTTTATATTTACCTTATAGAGGAAATCTTTGGAACAAACTTTTGTATAACAGGTCCCTGGATTATACATAAAACGTCCTGATGTAAAAAACCTATGATGTCACGTTTCTGATTTCTAGACCAAGTACCAAGGAAGCATTGCTGAGGTTGGAAGATTTCCCGGAGGCAAAAGTTGAGAAGTTTGGAATGTCCTTCCTGGAAATCCTTGTTCCTTTCTGCAAGGACAATGACCTTACAGTAGATGAGTTCCCACAGCTGGATATTACGAAGGTATCTCTTACTTCTTTAAGTATATTACATTTACCCAGCCCTTCATTAAGAATTCTATAACTAGATGGAATTGACAGCAATAGATGACAACAATTAATAAATGGCAGGTCCTGGTGAGGCTAGGTCTCTATCCACCGCCCATTGTCAGTCTGTGGTCAGTTTTCCTCGTAACAACTCCACCTTAAATGCTTAATGGTTTTTTACTCATTTGAACAGCATTGAGCTTTTGGTGGTCCTCTTTGAAATTGTTAAAAAAATGATTATTTATGAGTGGGTCACATGTTTTTAAGACCTAGGACTTTCATATTTTGTTTGTGTGTAGCATTATCTAGAGGGTCTCTATTAAGATTTGAGGTCTTGTATGGCCAAAGTGATGGAACTTGTAACATAAGGTCACAAGTTTGAGTCCATCAGTTGTGCTTTGGCATGACACTCTAGAATCCTTGCCTAGTACTGGTAAATCCTAGAAAAAAAATTGTTGACATAGTTTTAGAGCATTTACTTAAGTAAAAAAAAAAGAGATTGACCCCACCCCAAGAGTCATACAATTATGTAGGGGAAACCTTTAAAAGTCTTCTCATCTGACACTGATTGACTGAGGGCTTTCATATTTGGTATAAAGCAGAGATTCTCTACAATGATGCTCACTCTAGTTTACCAATGGCTTGAACAAGGGCAAAAACTCTGATTCTCTGTTGAATAGAAGTGTCTTTCTTTATAACTTCCCTTGTACAAATGTTTCCTAGGATTTGTTTTTTTACCCTATGGTAATCATACACATGTAGCCGTTAAGCATGTACTTATTTAATCAATAGTTGGTTTAAGATTCAAGAAAATCTCAAATCTCAAAAATGGAAAATCTTTCAAACAGTTATAAAAACTTGATCATTATTGTAATTATATTGAATTTTCACCCTGCGATTTAAGTCCGCCACCTTAACCACTGTGCCATGCAGGACCCTTAGAGTAAGTGATCCATTTACAATGTTTATTTCCAGACCAGCGCAGAGACACCTCAGGAGATCTACCAGTTAACAGAGACCCAAAGAATGTCATACCTGATGTATGCTGTACACAAAAACTCATTGGTATGTAGCCAAAATATAACCAAGCCCTTATATTAGTAAACCTTATTTCTCATTACAAAAGTCTTTTGTGAATATCCATAGTATTTGAACAACTTAATGTCAGTTTTTAGAAAATCAGGTCATTATGAACCCATATTAAGCCATGTCAGAATAAATGAGTACATCCTTGACATTATCTGTGGGAATAACAGACTATTTACATCATATTTTGCACGTTTAAAACAGTGTCAACAAATTTTCTGTTATACTTTTCCTGGCATATACTTGTTCTATGCTAGGGCTCTGAAGTGTCTTGCCATAGGACACCCATATGATACAGGAGGTGCCAATGGGGTCAATACCCAGTCAAGTGGGTTAAAATTCATTTACCTTTATCACCTGGCCATGCAGAATCCCTGATAACACTTGCAACATCTCTGATATATTTAGAGAGTGGAGATTTCTCTGTTGTTTTTCTGTTGTTTCTCTGTTGTTTTTCTGTTGTTTTTCTGTTGATTTTTCCCCCTCATATTAACCCTTAGTATGCTTGGTAATTCTCTAAAAGTAGATTTTTGTGTTGTCTGCTTTCCAAAACCTTACATATCTGCTTAATTTTGATGAGGAAAGATGCTCAGAGTAGCAAAAAGGTTAGATCACTGGCCAGCCGCTAATCTGCTTGGCAGCTGGCTTCGATCTAACCTGTTTGCATTTGCATTAAGCCTGTTCCAGCACTTTAAGGGTTAAAAAAAAAGCTTTGGAGAAGATAATGCATGATGGTGTGCAGGTTTTGTTTCTGTGTCTTTCAGCTAAAAACAGACAGGTAACTGGATGGATTTTTTATCCATCTGTTACAGTTAAGGTTATGGATGTATGCTAGTTTTCATTACAAAAGCCTGGACATGCACAACACAGAATTGTACCTAAATATATCTACAGATCTCAAGTTAATGAATTGTTTCATAATCACATGCATAGCGTGCTTAAAGAGCACTGCATCAGTGTTTGTCTTGATGAATTCTCAGTCAATATAAATTAGTTACGTCAAAGCTATGCCCACACTGTCAAATACTTGAAGACACCTTTTGGACACCCTTTACACTACATTGTCTTCTCAATCTTGATTACTTTTGTAATAACTCGTCTGGGGTCCTGTGTGGCCCAGTGGTTAAGGCGGCAGACTTCGGAAAGTTCGTAGAATTTTGTTTTATCTCTAGGTAACATTGTTCGATACTCTTGAAATTTAATACATGCATGCATTCACCTGTTTCCAACATGTATTAAACGTGAAAAAACAAAGACATTATTTTAGCAAGATATATGGGTTACTGTAGCAACGTAGTTACCGAAAGCTGGAGTTGAAAAATGCTAAGATTTCAAACATTATCCACACATTTAAAGCGTGGTTGGTCTCACTCACCGTGTTACAAGAGAGATGAAAAACCACCTGGCAATAATATATCATCATGACGCCATTTCTTCTGCATTTCAAAACATTATAAGGATTTTTATAAAAACTAGAGCTTTTATCCTGCAGAGAGAGAAAAATGTTCTGACAAAAAATGACGTCGGACAGTGACTTTGAATTGCAGAGTGTAATTAAATTGGCTGTTGCGCCCGTGAAATCACTTACAAAAACACTGAAAATGGTCTAGTCAACAAGAAAATATGGAAGTTGAAGTCCAGCTTTTAACTAAAAATGTCGGTCAGATTTCAAAACGAACAAAATTCATGCAAGTTTATCCAAGAGGCAGTCAACCGTCTACAACTGGATGTTCCATTAAGGAATGTGTAAACAAAATCACTAAAGCGGACAGGAGCACAATGGTAAGATTAATTGAGAATGGACTTAATGTCTCAAGCTCTACCACTCATGTAATTTTAACAGACGGACTATGACAAACAGGTATGCCTAAAGTTAGTGCATTCTTGGAGCCACGGCTCCTTACGGATACGGAAAATGAGTGCTGAGTCTCTCTGTTGTTCCCTGATGTTCTAACCCGCAATGCTGCAGGAGACATTTTCTTGGATATGGTTTTGACCTTGTCCAATCATTTCAATTTGGAAACCAAATCTATTTCATCAGTTTGGACAATTGAATTCTACAACACAAATAGAAATTAAGTTTCTTAGGTTTTAAGGTACTGGAACACCCACCGTACAACCCTGACAATGATCCAATAGACATCTGAGTTAAAAGTTTACTTTGTTCGTCAGCTGAACCTACCAGACATACTCAGAGTGTTGTGTCATCATTAAGTGAAAGCTGGTATGTCGAAACATGAAAAATGGATAAGTAAACAAAGAAAGTATGTCTACATTGCTAGTGACTATGTTGAGAAAATGCAACAATTGTTAGACTTACGTGACGCTTAAGATTGAATGACATCATAAAAACATTACCATGCTCCGGGTACGTGATATATACATTTTTGTATTATACAGGTACAATACAATTTTTTTGAATATCTCAATGATTTTTTTAGAATTAGTAGCATATATGTTAACATTCATGATAATCTATTTTGTTTGATTTAAAAACGCTAATACGGTTTTTTATAACAAAATTATAAAAACTTTTCGAACAACCCTTGTACAAACAAACAAAATAACTTTTTTTCATCAACCCAAGGCCAAATATGAGAAGGGTTGTCGCTTGGTGAAAAACTATGTCTAATAACTAAGAACAATTATGAGAAATTTAATGACTTAATTATTCGCCCACTCTTGATGAAAAAAACATGTTTTCTGTAGTAGAATGTTTTATTTACCTTTCATAGGCTGCTGCTTTCAAATAGGTGATTTCTCATTAAGTTGAGCGATATAGGGCCAACATGGCACTCTTGTTTATGAATGATTGTTCAATGGTTGTGATGGGAAGGGAGAGAAAGGAGGGAGGGAGAGTCAACAACCGACTTTATCATTGAAGATAATGGTATATCTTAATGCAACGTGAGGGTATTAATGAGTGTGTGTATTCTGTCCCAGCTACATGTATGTTATATACATTGTAAATATATAAGCTTTGTCCACTATATGGTACAAGAAATTTAAATCACAGTTGTATTGTTTTCATTAATCATTTGATGTTAATTGAAGAATAAATTGATTGGAGTGGACAACAATAATAATCTTTTTTCTGAATTGATTAATAATTTGATATTTAATAACAGATTGAATATTATAGTGTTTTAACTTTGTGAGCAGATTAAAGATACATATGATGGTGTGACTGGAATTTATTCTATATCAGTTAATGAACGTAAAGAATATTGTGCACCAAGTTTGGAATAAACGAGTCTGTGTATCAGGATTAACATCTGTAGCCTTTACCATATATTCCATGGTGTCAATGTGTTAGATGACCTTTACCATATATTCCATGGTGTCAATGTGTTAGATGACCATTACCATATATTCCATGGTGTCAATGTGTTAGATGACCTTTACCATATATTCCATGGTGTCAATGTGTTAGATGACCTTTACCATATATTCCATGGTGTCAATGTGTTAGATGACCTGAGAAGCTGCTAATCCATGGATTCTTCTGTTTCAACAATTTTTCATCTTGTAAATTTGATTACTCTTTGAAATGTTAGATGTCAACTCTTTTTATTTCTGGGCAACCAAAAGACTAAATTAATTTTTGATTAAACAGATATTACTGAAGTTGATACTCAGATATTACTCTAGTTGAATAGAACTGATATGCGCCTTAAAACGCCATTCAGAACGGTAACGGATTATACTCGGACTAGCCATTTCTTCCTTTTCTAAAGGCATCCATTACAAACACATTAACTCATAATTTATTTGGTTTATGATTGAAGGGAGGTTCTTCTGAAAATGTTTCTCATATAATAAAGTGATCGAACACACACAACAAGATGGACAAAAACACGGAGCAGCAGCACGCCTCCAAGAGGTCATGGATATATAGGATGCTTTGTGACCCGTCTAGCGCGCTACACAGATATTTCTTCATGTTCTTACTATGCTTTGCTAACTTTGGAGACTATTTTATATACGACAATCCTGGAGCACTGGAGGACCATTTTCTAAAGGACCTGAAGATCAGTCAGTCCTCGTATATGGGATTCTACGCATCATACCAGTGGACGTCTACCATCTTTAATACTGTCGGAGGTTACCTAGTCGACAAATACTTCAACTATGGAACTAGCTTTGCTACGCTCGCTTTCGCGATCACCCTATGCCAAGCAGCATTTGGCATGGGGGCATTCTTCAATAGCTACTGGGCAATGTATCTTAGTCGGGGCATTTTTGGCATGGTGGACTCGCCATTCGGAGTGGTGGTCAACGGTTTGTCAGTGAAGTGGTTTCAAGGAAAGGAACTCAATCTAGTGTTTGCCTTGAAGACGAGCATTGGGCGCCTTGGTACAGTTGTGAACATGTACACGATGGATCCTGTGTATGGATACCTAGAGACCTTCTTTACTGGATATAAATGCCTTGGTATGACACTCATCACATGTGCAGGTCTCTGTCTTGTGTGTGCTGTTGTGGCTGTATATGCTGCTTACCTGGATAAAATGGCTGATAGAAAGTTGAACAAACCCAAATTAACAAACAAGTCAAAAACTGTGACACTTTCTGGTATTCTTAAATTCAAAGCCACTTATTGGTTGATAGCTGTTACCACAGGGATTTATTCAGTGACTATATTTCCGTTTGTTGGTCTGAGCAAAGTGTTTTTTGAATCCAAGTATGATTTAGAGCCTTCAGCAGCCGACAGTTTAAATGGTTTGCCATTCCTTGTGGCAACAGTTATGCTACCATTTGTTGGAATAGCTGTAGACAAAATTGGACGAAACCTGTCGTGGATGATGTGTGGTTTAATCCTGATTCTGTGCAGTCATCTGTCATTTGCGTTTCTAAGTGTTACTCCATACGTCGGGGTCTGCCTACTGGGTGCTGGATATTCACTGATGGTGGCCGTGATTTGGCCATTAGTGGCAGAAGTTGTGGAAGTTCGCTATGTGGGTTCTGCTTACGGAATCATGGCCACGTTTGTGTCTCTCACTCAGGCTGGACTTACTAATCTAGCTGGTTATATAGCTGATCATTATGGATATTTTCTACTCGAGATCTTTTTCACGGGATTTGCCTGCCTGGCTTTGATATTTGGAATAATTCTGATTTTGATAGATAATTTACAGGATGGGACTTTAAACAGTCGTAGAATGGATAAACCAGGACCTCCTATTGATTACCTGGTCGTAGAGGAACCATGATAAAACCATTCTCCATGTTAAAACTGGCCTTTATAGAATAAAACTCAAATCTATGATATATGTTATTCCTGTTTGGAAATGGAATAAATGGAATGATGATGAAGTTGATTCGGTAGTTTTTGTGTTGAATTAGGACAAGTAACATTTTATTTTCTATGAGACACAAAGGTATTATTCAATACAAAACTGTTGTGTTTTAGATATATACTTCAGACAAATTTGAAATTATACATAGGACAAAGGGTATTGCAAATGAGTGAACAATTTCTCATTTTCTAACAATATAAAACAAATACATGTACCTACACTCTATTTTACTACCAGATATGGGTTGTCGTTTGCAAGTTTTACCACAATAAAAGACATACCATGTGGATAGATTTTAAGGCTGAAACAATTAAGAAATCATGAACTTAATTTCATTCAATTT
The DNA here is from genome assembly GCA_947846245.1 of Cerastoderma edule. Taxonomy (NCBI): domain Eukaryota; kingdom Metazoa; phylum Mollusca; class Bivalvia; order Cardiida; family Cardiidae; genus Cerastoderma; species Cerastoderma edule. The sequence continues at coordinate 9,857,315 of OX401414.1, forward strand.
TCATCATTCCTATTCTTGACTTTATGGTATGATTATTTTTTATACATGACAAAGTACATGAATATTTTAAAGATTTACTTTTATGGACTGCAGACTAAATATTTTGTCCATTTTGATTGCTGCCTTTCAATTGCAATAGATTGGTGTTGTTCTATAATACTGTTTATCCACCATTGTAACTGTTGTATCGGCAGCAATCACAAGCAAAATTATTTTGAAAAGCTGATAGATAAATATTCTGAATTTGGTTAATTGCCTTATTTGGTCAGGTAATGAGGTCAACCTATATACATAATACAGTGAGTTAAGTGTTCGACATCAAGTCATTTACAAAAGAAGATTTTGATTTTGAGTTGTTTATCAATGCCATCCATCTTTTACTATCTATTATCTTTAAACAAAGAAAAGGCTATTTTTCCTAACAAAGAACTTATTTATTATAACTTAACTACATGTATGTACTGTTATCGTAGCCAAACAAATTAAATAAACCTTTGTCTTAGACATACCTTGTGGTGCTCACATCTTATATATTTGTTTTATAAATGCTCATTTTGCCATGGTGCCACGAAAATAGCACCTCAGAAAAAAGCCCCTTCCACCGTTTTTACCAGAGCGGGAAAAAGCCCCTTCGTCGAATTGCCAATGCGAAAAAAGCCCCTTTGGCGATTTGCCATTGCGGGAAAAAAGCCCCTTCGTCAATTTGCCATTGCGGGTAAAGCCCCTTTGGCGATTTGCCATTGCGGGAAAAAAGCCCCTTCGTCAATTTGCCATTGCGGGAAAAACCCCTTCGTCAATTTGCCATTGCGGGAAAAAAGCCCCTTCCAAATGATTATTACACCTATAGCGATAAAAATCCTCTTCCAAACGATAACTGTGTCTATCACATGAATATCTGCAACATCTTAAAAACCATCGAGAATGTATGCGCATTATAAACTTCTTTTTCAATCAACCATAAATCACCTTAATAAGAGACCAAATGCTACAAAAAAGCAATAGAATCCGCATAAGTCAATCAATGTAAATCAAATAATGATACCCTTTAAGTTCGTTGAAATAATAACACCATTGATTCGATTAAATACGTATTTTATCTGATTAAGTTTACAATTTTTTCAAGCAGTTTGCGACACAAAAAAGGATCATATAAATGAAAAGAATTAGATTTAATTATAGTATTAAGCAAAACTTACAACATATGAAAATGTAAGAGCACTGTAAGAGCATAAAATTATCACTATTTAATAATTTTTTTTGGAAGGGGCTTTTTTCCGCTTTTGCAAATGGACAAAGGGGCTTTTTTCTGCACTGGCAAATGGACGAAGGGGCTTTTTTCTGCACTGGCAAATGGACGAAAGGGCTTTTTTCCCGCACTGCCAAATGGACGAAGGGGCTTTTTTCCGCTCTGGCAAAAACGGTGGAAGGGGCTTTTTTCCGAGGGGCTTTTTTCCGGGAATCTTTGCCATCACTCCAAAAAATGATCCACTCTTGTAGGTTATCTTTATCTTTAAAAAACAAAACTTTCTTTTTAATGTGTGAACAAGACATGATTCAGATGAAAACTTTATGATTCTTGTTTCAATATTCTTGTAAGTTGTTTATATACTGACCAATGATATGCTAGAATATCCGTACAAAGTGACATGATGCTGTAAGCTCTTTCATGCTGTTGTATCAATAAGACAGACAACAACAAACATTTAAGCTTTACAACAAGACCCTGTCATTACCCTCACATTGTTTTCATGCCAACCCCCTATATAAGCAGGCTAGTAAATGTTCTGAAGCAGAGTTGGTTATTTAAGCTCATGTATTGCGCTAAAGTGTTACATTGTATTCTATTAAAACTGATATATTTTGATACCTTGTGTCTCATTTATTCAATTTTTATCTTCAATGCGATGGAGAAAACCAAACAGTCTTCAATAAAATATTCTAGAGAAAAATCTCTGCTACAAATGTCATTTGTACTTAATTAGGTCTTATATCCTGTACTAGTTAACTCCTTGATAGAGATGACTGTTGTTAAAACATTGTGATAAAGGATTAACTTGTTATTGTCATGCAATCTCTTGTTTTCTAAAAATGTCCTTAAAATTGATCTACTAGTCTACAGTTGCGGAGTGTATAGAAATAACCTTTTTTTTATGAAAGAAGGATCTTTGACTAACAAGGGATTTTATAAAGATAAGTGAATCTCCATATTGAATTATGTATTTACTTTCAACCAAAGTGATTAATTTCAATGGTATACGGGTTATAAATCAATTAATCAAGGAAGAAGTATCAGTAGACGACTATTGTTCACATGAAAAATAATGAACAATATGGCAATCAAATGAAATTTTACTCATGATGAACATATGAAATGCTGATGTTAAGGAGTTTACACTCTTTATGGCAGCTTGTGTATCGGATCCATGCTCTTGGTATGCCTGGCTATGTGTTAGGTTCATTTTGTGTTGTAATGAATACACTGCCTCAACATATATTTTAGTTATATTTCTATGCCAGACTCAAACTTGATGGAGGATGACCCAATACTTAACTGCCCATAAGGGCTATTCAAGCCTGGTAGAACCACCTGCATTCCAAAAGTTAGCTTCACTCATGAAAAACCAAATCTACCATAAATGTGATACCAGCTTACACAGAGAGCAGCCATGTGATTTCACATTCTGTACCTGAACCAGCAGGCTATGGAGGCTGTATCTAAATCTCCAGCGACTATTGACACTCTGTGTCCTCAACTGATTACTGGCTATCAGCGACTATTGACACTTGGTGTCCTTGACTGATTACTGGCTATCAAAACAGATATCATCAATCTTGATCTCTTCATTACCACAATGGATGTTCTACACTTAACCTTCTTTAAGTAGTTTGACTTTGGTAAGTATAAACATAACCAAGCAGCCATCGTTACATACAGAAAGTAATGCTTTTGATTCTGAAACATAGTACAGAGAGAAGAATTACAAGAACAGTTTCATACTAACACTATGGTAAGTATACCAGTAAATCATAGATATTTTGTTTTACAGGAAGAGACAGCCTTGAAGCGTGGGTTGAAGCCGTCCACTGTTATATCACACTTGTCCGAGGCTATTAAAGTAGGACTGAAGGTAGACATTGAGGAGCTAGGTGTGACCCCATATATCCAGAAACTGGTTACAGAAACAATACGCGGGAAAGTTGTCAGCTCAGGTCAGTCACAGTTAGGTATTGAGGTCTACAGTAAACCTTATGGACTCGCACCTCTAAAACAAGAGTATCAGAGTATGATTTTTGTCGTAGCTAGTCCCATAGTATAAAATAAGAAAACACATTTACTTGTTCATATACTGGATTAAAACCAAGAAGTTTCAAAAATTGAAAATATGACAGTAAAACATAATGAAAGAAAAACCCTATTGTTAACATCACCTTCAATTAGTGTAATCCATGATACATGTGATGCAAGGAATAAATAGTAGACTTGAATTTTTTCTTTCTTTAATCTTTAAGAAAAGGTATTGCTTTTTAGCTCACCTGAGCACGTAGTGCTCAAGGTGAGCTTTTGTGATACCGAGATGTCCGTCGTCCGTGCGTCCGTGCGTCCGTGCGTGTGTCAACAATTGCTTGTGAACACTCTAGAGGCTACATTTATGATCCAATTTTTATCAAAATTGGTCAGAATGATTGTCTCAATAAAATCTTGGCCAAGTTCGAAACTGGGTCATGTGGGGTCAAAAACTAGGTCACTAGGTAAAATAATTTAAAAAGTTTGTGAACACTCTAGAGGCCACATTTTTGGTCCAATTTTGATGAAAGTTGGTCAGAATGATTGTCTCAATAAAATCTTGGCCAAGTTCGAAACTGGGTCATTTGGGGTCAAAAACTAGGTCACTAGGTCAAATATTTGAAAAACCTTGTGAACACTCTAGCAGCTATATTTATGGTCCAATTTTGATGAAAGTTGGTCAGAAGGATTGCCAAAATGAAATCTTGGCCATGTTTGAAAGTGGGTCATGTGGGGTCAAAAACTAGGTCTCTAGGTCAAATAATTTAAAAAGCTTGTGAACACTCTAGAGGCCACATTTATGGTCCAATTTTGATGAAAGTTGGCCAGAATGATTGGCTCAATGAAATCTTAGCAAAGTCCGAAACTGGATCATGTGAGGTCTAAGACTAGGTCACTAGGTCAAATATTTGAAAAACCTTGTGAACACTCTAGCAGCTATATTTATGGTCAAATTGTCATGAAAGTTGGTCAGAATAATTGTCCCAATGAAATCTTGGTTGGGTCTGAAACTGGGTCATGTGGGATTGAAAACCAGGTCACTAGGTCAAATGCTTGAAAAACTTGTGAACACTCTAGCAGCTATATTTATAGTCCAAATTATCATGAAAATTGGTCAGAATGATTGTCTTAATGAAATCTTGTTCAAAATGGGTCATGTTGGGTCAAAAACTAGGTCACTATGCCAAATACTTGAAAAAACCTTGTGAACACTCTAGCAGCTATATTTATGGTCCAATTATCATGAAAGATGGTCAGAATGATTGTCTCAATGATTTCTTGGCCAAGTTTGAAACTGGGTCATGTGGGGTCAAATAATTAAAAACTTTGTGAACACTCTTGAAGCAAGATTTATGGTCCAATTTTAATGAAAGTTGGTCAGAATGTCTTGGTGAACATTAACTCAAGAAGACAAATACAATACACATAAAAAATGTTAACAAGCAAGAGCATTGGCTTAGAGTATTCAATGCAATTAGCACTTAGAAGAGTTTGAAACATACCAACCACTCTGTCTTAGATATACCTCTTTTTCAAACAGAACTCAGGTGAGCGATAAAGGGCCATTATGGCCCTCTTGTTGTTTGTAAAGGCATTTCATTGATATTATAAGAATTTGTACACATATCCAAAAATACTGGTAGATACTTATCAGTTGCTATACTTTCTTTTAAAACTTTCTTTGTAAACTTTTTGTTGGTTACAAATGTCATGAGGTGTCATATCCAACATTGTTTTCATCTATATTTTTCCTTGACATTTTTTATCTCAACAAAATGAAAAAGTGTTCCTTTTTCTGATATGAATAAAAAAATTTATAGCACATGTCACCTGGTTCCAAAACACTTAGTTTTGTTGGTAAAATTGTTGTGAAATAGTTTACTATTCAATAGAAGGTAGAAAACAACTAAAGGGAGGATTTCACATTTGTAATTTGCTCAAATTCATTATTTTGTCCAGGTGTTTTCAAATAGAAAGAGTTATTTGTTAAGTACTTATTGTGAGGACCATTGTAAATTTGTATTTGATTTTCAGACATAACAAGATTAACCAAGATAAAGGACCAGCTCCCTGACTATGTGGAGTATAACCATGTCAAACTGGTGATCGCAGTACTGGTCCGTCAGTACGGACAAACAGTACAGACAACAGGGGAGGTAATCCTAGACGGTTCTCAACCTATAGAAACACACTGTATAGACCTGACAGATTCATGCATGGTGAGTTACACATAGAGTTATTCTGAAAATGTTTGTGCCCATAACATCTAACATTCAATATCCAACAAGTTAAGAGTTACATCTCTTGAATGATAAAAATATGGGAGTTGGGCTTGTCCATGCTATTATTCCAAAATTTTCTCAACCTTCATGAACATGTTAAAAACCTTTATAAACATGTAACAAACCTTTATGAACATGTTACAAACCTTCATGAACATGTTACAAACCTTTATGAACATGTTACAAACCTTTATGAACATGTTACAAACCTTCATGAACATGTTACAAACCTTCATTGACATGTTACAAACCTTCATTGACATGTTACAAACCTTCATGAACATGTTACAAACCTTCATGAACATTTACCAAACCTTCATGAACATGTTACAAACCTTAACGAACATGTTACAAACTTTCATTGACATGTACCAAACCTTCATGAACATGTTTCAACCTTTAAGAACATGTTACAAACCTTCATGAACATGTTACAAACCTTTATAAACATGTTACAAACCTTCATGAACATGTAACAAACCTTTATGAACATGTTACAAACCTTCATGAACATGTTACAAACCTTCATTGACATGTTACAAACCTTCATGAACATGTTACAAACCTTCATTGACATGTTACAAACCTTCATGAACATGTTACAAACCTTCATGAACATGTTACGCACCTTTATGAACATGTTACAAACCTTCATGAACATGTTACAAACCTTCATTGACATGTTACAAACCTTCATGAACATGTTACAAACCTTCATGAACATGTTACAAACCTTCATGAACATGTTACAAACCTTCAGGAACTTGTTACAAACCTTCATTGACATGTTTCAAACCTTCATGAACATGTTACAAACCTTTATGAACATGTTACAAACCTTCATGAACATGTTACAAAACTTCATGAACATGTAACAAACCTTCATGAACATGTAACAAACCTTCATGAACATGTTACAAACCTTCATGAACATGTTACAAACCTTTATGAACATGTAACAAACCTTTATGAACATGTTACAAACCTTCATGGACATGTTACAAACCTTTATGAACATGTTACAAACCTTCATGAACTTGTTACAAACCTGCTTGAACGTGTTACAAACCTTCATGAACATGTTACAAACCTTCATGAGCATGTTACAAACCTTTATGAACATGTTACAAACCTTCATGAAATGTTATTTACCTGCATGAACTTGTTACAAACCTTCATGAAATGTTAAAAACCTGCATTGACATGTATCAAACCTTCATTGACATGTTACAAACCTTCATGAATATGTTACAAACCAGCATGAACATGTACCAAACCTTCATTGACATGAACCAAACCTTCATTGACATGTTACAAACCTTCATGAACATGTAACAAACCTTCTTGAACATGTTACAAACCTTCATTGACATGTACCAAACCTTCATTGACATGCTACAAACCTTCATTGACATGTAACAAACCTTCATTGACATGTTACAAAACTTCATGAACATGTTCCAAACCTTCATTGACATGTAACAAACCTTCTTGAACATGTAACAAACCTTCATTGACATGTACCAAACCATCATTGACATGTTTCAAACTTTCATGAACATGTTTCAAACCTTCATGAACATGTTACAAACCTATTGACATGTACCAAACCTTTATTGACATGCATCAAACCTTTATGAACATGTTACAAACCTTCATGAACATGTAACAAACCTTCATGAACATGTTACAAACCTTTATGAACATGTTACAAACCTTCATGAACATGTTACAAACCTTTATGAACATGTTACAAACCTTTATGAACATGTTACAAACCTTCATGAACATGTTACAAACCTTCATTGACATGTTACAAACCTTCATTGACATGTTACAAACCTTCATGAACATGTTACAAACCTTCATGAACATTTACCAAACCTTCATGAACATGTTACAAACCTTAACGAACATGTTACAAACCTTCATGAACATGTTACAAACCTTCATGAACATGTTACCAACCTTCATGAACATGTTACAAACCTTTATGAACTTGTTACCAACCTTTATGAACATGTTACAAACCTTCATGAAATGTTACAAACCTGCACAAACTTGTTACAAACCTTCATGAAATGTTACAAACCTTCATTGACATGTACCAAACCTTCATTGACATGTTACAAACCTTCATGAACATTATTACAAACCAGCATGAACATGTACAAAACCTTCATTGACATGTACCAAACCTTCATGAACATGTTACAAACCTTCATGAACATGTTACAAACCTTTATGAACATGTTACAAACCTTCATGAACATGTAACAAACCTTTATGAACATGTTACAAACCTTCATGAACATGTTACAAACCTTCATTGACATGTTACAAACCTTCATGAACATGTTACAAACCTTCATTGACATGTTACAAACCTTCATGAACATGTTACAAACCTTCATGAACATGTTACAAACCTTAACGAACATGTTACAAACCTTCATGAACATGTTACAAACCTTCATGAACATGTTACCAACCTTCATGAACATGTAACAAACCTTTATTAACTTGTTACCAACCTTTATGAACATGTTACAAACCTTCATGAACATGTTACAAACCTGCACAAACTTGTAACAAACCTTCATGAAATGTTACAAACCTTCATTGACATGTTACAAACCTTCATGAACATTATTACAAACCAGCATGAACATGTACAAAACCTTCATTGACATGTACCAAACCTTCATGAACATTTTACAAACCTGCATGAACATGTTACAAACCTTTATGAACTTGTTACAAACCTTTATGAACATGTTACAAACCATCATGAAATGTAACAAACCTGCATGAACTTGTTACAAACCTTCATGAAATGTTACAAACCTTCATTGACATGTACCAAACCTTCATTGACATGTTACAAACCTTCATTGACATGTTACAAACCTACATGAACATTATTACAAACCAGCATGAACATGTACAGAACCTGCATTGACATGTACCAAACCTTCATGAACATGTTACAAACCTGCATGAACATGTTACAAACCTTTATGAACATGTTACAAACCTTTATTGAACATGTTACAAACCTTCATGAAATGTAACAAACCTGCATGAACTTGTTACAAACCTTTATGAAATGTTACAAACCTTCATTGACATGTACCAAACCTTCATTGACATGTTACAAACCTTCATGAACATTTTTACAAACCAGCATGAACATGTACAAAACCTTCATTGACATGTACCAAGCCTTCATTGACATGTTACAAACCTTCATGAACACCTTACAAACCTTCATTAACATGTTTAAATTTTTATGACCACGTTACAAACCTTCATGAATATGATATATGCGTTGATACCTTACTTAAGTTTGTTATTCAGCAAGATTCCCCCTAAAAAGAATTAGAACTATGAGCCTCAAGGAGCATAAAAAGGGACATTTTATTCTAGAAATGCAGTAGGAAAGAATATCTTTCTTAAAAATAGATTTATGTTTGATAATAGTTTGATCTTTTATCATTTTTAAATTGGAAGCAAGGTCTTTTTTCGTTGTGTTTTGACACCTTTTTCAACTGTTATACTGCTGTGATCCCTTGAACCAAACAATTAGGACTTCTTTCTGTGACTTGAAACCAGCTTGTTGTTTCTTTTATTTGGAACTGGCTTTTCCAGTCATTACATATTCTTATTTTGTCAGGTTGGCCCAGAGGTAGCCTTTTCTGTGTTTTAAACCCTTGGTTTTGACCAGGATTGAACTTACAGCCTCCTGTACACAAGGTTGACTTACTAAGTCTGTGTCACACAGGTAGTCCCCATGATTCTAGATGTGTTATGATTATTTATGTACATTCCAGACTGAAGACTCGGACTCACAACCCCTGGACACATCACAAAGAGCTGGTTCTCAGTTACAAGTAGGTGGTAAAACTGTCAACTCTGACAATGGGGGAACCAAACGGAAACTACCAACATGGATGAAAACTGGCAACAAGCCTGTCCTGACTAAGAAAATGAAGTCCAATAGCCTGTTTCGTTGATAGATAGCTCCTAACAAGGGTGAAACGTGGCAGCTGCATGATGTAGGAATAGATCAGCATGGTCATTTTGTAAAGGTCTAATCTAGACATCACTGTTTGAGATGATAGTATGGAAGGGAAATGGTACTGAATTGTTCATTTGCCCATTGAAGGTTAAATGTGGCGTGTGTTTATACCTGCACTTGTAGGTACCAGGTAAAAATTGTTAATTGAGATATCGTGACAAGTCCAATTTGAAAGTGGTAGCAGACGTGTTATTGGATAGAAACCATGGTAGCAAATATACAAATTACTTTTGACATTAAATGTTTTCTTTTGTAATTAATTATTCTTCAGAATCATCTATCATTGTAGCGATTTGTACATCGAACACTATCATTGAGCATTAAAGCATGCTAATAGACAAACAAGTATCATTGGGTGGATTGATGCTTAGATATATAAAATTATGAAGATATAGCAGAAAGCTTGTTTTTATTCATTTGTATTTTATCCAACTTTTGTATGTTGATGGTCTTCATAATATCTCTGTACAGTTTTCATTTGGTTAAAGCTTATACAAACTTTCAATACAGTCATGTACTGCAAAATGAAAATAAGATCTGTATTGAAAATTAATGATCATGTTTTGTAAAAGTAAAGGATTTTCCTCCACTTCATTTCTAACATCACATTTGTGCTAAAATCAAGAAAGACCCAAAAGTAACAAAAGGTCATTATCAGACACAAGTATTTAGATAGAACCATATACATATATCTCGCTCGGACAACTCCCTCTGCAGGGAATCATTCTTGTATAAAATTAGGACTTTGAAGTTTGTGCAATATGTTTCCTTCATTTTACTTTTGTTGTAGTATTTACACTGTTTTCAACATTTTTGGTTATATTGCGGTGTTACCTAGAAGTCGGATAACGGCTCCTGACCATCTATTGGAAGATTTGAAGAAATCAGTGTTGCTGTTATAACCTCGACTATTTGAAGAACTTAGAAAGCTATTGAATGAATGGTGTTTTAAGGTGCTTATGTAGTTAAGATCATTTAACCCGTGAGAGCTATTGAACTTGTTCCCTTGTTGTGTTGCTCCTCTATGTTAAAGTTTTGCGTGATATGGTATCCATATACCTACCTAAATCATTAACTCTGAGAATGCTGGTTAATTTTCTAACAATATATTTTTGTGTTATCTGCTTTCTAAAATCTTAAATATCTGCTTAGTATTTGAAGAGGAAAGAGTAGCAGACAGGTTAGATCACAGGTCCATAACTCTTGACATGCAATTTTGAGCCTTGTTCCTATACCAATGGCTCCACCCGGCCTGACCAGCCCTTATAGACAGTTGTGTTTGGGGTTTTCCTCCAGCATTTAGAGCCAGACAGCATAACTGAATATGTGAATATTTATATGTAGGCCTATAGTAGCCGTTAGTAGGTGAAATTTTGAACTCTCCATTCTACATTAATCGTCCATTCACCCATCCTTGGTTTATTCAAAGCACTTATCCTCAACTGCCAAAAACCAAACTTTACATAAATAATCCTAGGTTGGTACCTGCAAACATTGTTGAATTGGTCCGAGTCTGATGCTTTATTAGGTCACAGGGCCAATAGGGATTTTAACATGTGATTTACAAAAAACTTATCTTTAACTGCAAGACCCGGGACATTTTTTTTGATAATATAGCATTAGCTAGGAGTTCTAAACAAAGGTCATTTACGTTATACCCCTGGGGTCAGATGCCCCCACCTCTGGAGTAAGCAGTTATGGGATATAAACTCAGGTCAGGTCAGTGATGCAGGGTCTTTGTGTATCCATTTATTGAATCGTGTTTAATGCCATATCAACAATTGTTATGTTATGGTAGTCCTTGATCCACCAGCTCTAGGCTAGGGCTCTAAAGTGACTTGCCAAATGTCACTCCGACAAAACTAGAGGTGTCGGTAGGGCTCGAAAGCGGTACCTCCGAGTTCTAAGTCCGCCACCTTAGCCCTGGGCCATACAGGACCCCTCAATCCGTGTTAAGTTATAGCTTGTTAGCTAGCATATCTGTCAGTTGTTCGGATGTGGCCTAAACTTCACAAACTCGCTCCTTGTGATTTACTCACCTAATAAGCGCACAAAACTTTAAATTTTTAATTGATTTTGATAGACTATCGATACACTTATTTGATCATGAAAACCCATGTTAACTCCTAATTTCACATAGACTGAAATATCATCAATCACAAGTAAACCATTTTGTCCTTTTGTCAATGGTTTCTGACCAATGCGAATATGTTACCTTTATAATTCAGAATCGTCACCTGTTTTTTTAGTTTCACCAATAAAAAATCCTTTATGGTTGTATGGGTAAATTTTTTCTTGTTTAAAGATAAAAACTATACATGTATGAAAATTGGTATTACCAGAGACATGTTATCTATGTCTCTGGTATTACCGAGAGTGCTCGATGGCAGCCAGAGTTTGGCTTTCCAGTAGTAATATCCTCGCTGCTGAGATTGTCCTTTAGGGATATACTGTTTCAGCTCAACGGAGCATAAAGAGGAAGCAGGGGCCTACATGGCCTAGTGGTTAGAGTACAGAACTTAATATGATATTGCCTCTTCGCGTGGTTTCAGTTTCCGTTGATGACATTTTGATTTCCATGAACGGTCGACTCTCGACTGACTTACGGAACGCCGATGGTTGTACCCTGCTTGAGTATGGCGACTCCCTCCATCATTTAAGAGCTGGGCATCAAAACATAACTGAAATAATGTTGGCGCGATGTAAAAACCCATGTAGACAAAGAGGAAGTAAGGACGCAGAAATGTCGGTCCGTCATCGAATGATTGTTTCAATTCGTTCAATCAATGAAAGTTCGCCAAATTTGTTATATAGAAGAAATATCCTAACTGTTTTTATAAGTCACGACGTCAAATTCTTGAAAGACCTTTTGAACACTTGATTGTCTTCATCTCCACTCGTATCTTCACTCAAGTTGAAATTGGGTCAGACTCAATTAAAAAAACGATCTACAGTAAACTTTGGTTTTGAGTCAATCTTCATTTGAAATTGGGTCACAAATGGTCAAAGACTCAATTAAAAAAACGAACTACAGCAAACTTTGGTTTTGAGTTAATCTTCATTTGAAATTGGGTCACAAATGGTCAAAGACTCAAGTAACAAAACGAACTACAGCAAACTTTGGTTTTGAGTCAATCTTCATTTGAAATTGGGTCGCAAATGGTCAAAGACTCAATTAAAAAAACGAACTACAGCAAACTTTGGTTTTGAGTTAATCTTCATTTGAAATTGGGTCACAAATGGTCAAAGACTCAAGTAACAAAACGAACTACAGCAAACTTTGGTTTTGAGTCAATCTTCATTTGAAATTGGGTCGCAAATGGTCAAAGACTCAATTAAAAAAACGAACTACAGCAAACTTTGGTTTTGAGTTAATCTTCATTTGAAATTGGGTCACAAATGGTCAAAGACTCAAGTAACAAAACGAACTACAGCAAACTTTGGTTTTGAGTCAATCTTCATGAAAGTTTGTCAGAGTATCAAGAATCGGTTCACAATGTGTTTTTTTAATGTTACAGGCAAGCCAACCTCTTATGTGTCAATTTATCCGTCACCTTTTCAAGGATGACATAGATCGAACCTAGGTTACTACACCCTAGAGGGAATATTCACCGGGCAATAATCACGAATGTTGGACGGATGTTGTCTCTACAAACTAATGACAACTTTTAAACTTGGCCATTTGTTTTAAAATTCTAATCAGTTGTATCTAATATTCGATAATCTTAAAATGATCTAAATGCATTGTGTATTATATGGATGTTACATTTATAAGTCAAACTACTTGGATGATGATAATAATGTTTAACTCTAAACTAGAAACACGGCTATATGACCTTGCTGGTACTCGCTTTCTACCATGGACTGTTGTTTCATCACTACAGGTTTTCATGTTTAAGACCATGGTATTATTTCTACACTCTTAAAACTCATCGAAATTGCCTCATTCATCTATTTCAACAATCGTATTGAACTCTGTAGCCACTGTAACGCGGGAAACGCGCCTGTTTGGTGAGTATACGTCTTTCTTTGGAGCATGCAATAGCTGTTTGGTATCGTGATGGCTCGAGCTCGATTGATTCCACATTTTCCCATTTTTACCCGACTTGTCTTTATGTTGCCTTGGGTTCAAGACTTCACCGGAAGTTAATTCGTCTCGTGGTTTGGGTCGATTTGTACCTCCAGCGGGCTTCACATCCAACTTTGTTCGATTCACACATTTAGGGGGGTTTAACTTGTCATTCATTTCGTCTTTGCTCAAGGTCGGTAACTTCTTTGGAATTTGTTCGGTTTGTCGCCTTTGCCATTCTGGACAGTTGGTGAATTTAAGCTCATCAATAAGTTTCGAGTATTCATCCGTATTCGTTTCGTCTTCGTTATGAAGAATACTATTCAGCTCAGATAGTGTAGATTTATTGTGTTGGAATAACTCTTTCCCCGTATTTCGTCTGGTTGTAGGTTTACCTGGTTCCCGATAGGTGTTACCATCGTTAGGTCTCCCCTGTGCTAAAGCGACTTGTAACACTTGATATTTGTAGACCTCCCAGTGTAGGAAATCCCGGTATCGCTGCAGTAATACGTCATCACTCGGGTACCTGTAGAAATATAACAAACTTATAGGGCGACGTGTAACACCTGGTATTTATAGACCTCCCAGTGTAGGAAATCCCGGTATCGCTGCAGTAATACGTCATCACTCGGGTACCTGTAGAAATATGGCAAACTTATAGGGCGACTTGTAACACCTGGTATTTATAGACCTCCCAGTGTAGGAAATCCCGGTATCGCTGCAGTAATACGTCATCACTCGGGTACCTGTAGAAATATAACAAACTTATAGGGCGACTTGTAACACCTGGTATTTATAGACCTCCCAGTGTAGGAAATCCCGGTATCGCTGCAGTAATACGTCATCACTCGGGTACCTGTAGAAATATAACAAACTTATAGGGCGACGTGTAACACCTGGTATTTATAGACCTCCCAGTGTAGGAAATCCCGGTATCGCTGCAGTAATACGTCATCACTCGGGTACCTGTAGAAATATGGCAAACTTATAGGGCGACTTGTAACACCTGGTATTTATAGACCTCCCAGTGTAGGAAATCCCGGTATCGCTGCAGTAATACGTCATCACTCGGGTACCTGTAGAAATATAACAAACTTATAGGGCGACTTGTAACACCTGGTATTTATAGACCTCCCAGTGTAAGAAATCCCGGTATCGCTGCAGTAATACGTCATCACTCGGGTACCTGTAGATATATAGAAAACTTATAGGGCGACTTGTTAAACCTGCACCTGCATTTGAGTCCTGCATACTTACATGTATTTCATGGCAAGTCCTGTATACTTACATGTAATTCATGGCAATTCCTGTATACTTACATGTATTTCATGGCAAGTCCTGTATACTTACATTTATTTCATGGCGAGTCCTGCATCCTTACATGTTTTTCATGGCATGTCCTGTATACTTATATGTTTTTCATGGCAATTCCTGTATACTCACATGTATTTCATGGCAAGTCCTGTATACTTACATGTATTTCATGGCAAGTCCTGTATACTTACATGTATTTCATGACGAGTCCTGTATACTTACATGTATTTCATGGCAAGTCCTGTATACTTACATGTATTTCATGGCAAGTCCTGTATACTTACATGTATTTCATGGCAAGTCCTGTATACTTACATGTATTTCATGGCGAGTCCTGTATACTTACATGTATTTCATGGCGAGTCCTGTATACTTACATGTATTTCATGGCAAGTCCTGTATACTTACATGTATTTCATGGCAAGTCCTGTATACTTACATGTATTTCATGGCGAGTCCGGTATACTTACATGTATTTCATGGCGAGTCCTGTATACTTACATGTATTTCATGGCGAGTCCTGTATACTTACATGTATTTCATGGCGAGTCCGGTATACTTACATGTATTTCATGGCGAGTCCGGTATACTTACATGTATTTCATGGCGAGTCTTGTATACTTACATGTATTTCATGGCAAGTCCTGTATACTTACATGTATTTCATGCCAAGTCCTGTATACTTACATGTAGTTCACGAGTCCGGTATACTTACATGTATTTCATGCAAGTCCTGTATACTTACATGTATTTCATGCCAAGTCCTGTATACTTACATGTATTTCATTGCGAGTCCGGTATACTTACATGTATTTCATGCCAAGTCCTGTAGACTTACATGTATTTCATTGCGAGTCCGGTATACTTACATGTATTTCATGCCAAGTCCTGTATACTTACATGTATTTCATGGCAAGTCCTGTATACTTACATGTATTTCATGCCAAGTCCTGTATACTTACATGTTTTTCATGGCGAGTCCTGCATACTTACATGTATTTCATGGCGAGTCCTGTATACTTACATGTATTTCATGGCAAGTCCCCTAGCCAGATCGATTGCCTCCTGGGAAGCGTATTTGAAGTAACTGGTCCGTTTTATCCGAAGCAGACGAGAACCCAGGCTGACGAGCAGATGACTTCCGGCCGTTGTTTCCAGTTCATCCTGGCTGACTAAAACACTGGGAAGGTCCTGTTAAGGTTACACGCAGATGTTATTGCATATACAACAATAAATTGAGGATGTCAATTCCAGTTTTACATTCTACAATGCAATGTGGTTAAGTGAAGTTTACTTGCTTCACATATAGAACAATACATATGCACGTATAACAAACACTATCATGTACGTACTCAGACCAATCCAGAAAAAAGATGTCACAACCTTCAAGGAAATGTAATGTACAACACATAACATTCAGAGAATAATTTACTGCACATAATCTTTGACATTTTTAACAAGTCCAAACTCAACATGACAAGTAAATTACAGGACAAATGGTTGTATTTACTGGTCATATTCCGGGTCATTCAGAATCCAGATTAGTGTTTATTAGGAAGCAGACATGAGATTAAACACTAATAAGGTTTCCGAAAGATATTCACTAGTCAAAATAAGATTGAAGAATACTGACAAAAACAAGAAAGGATTTCACTAGTCACGAAAAGTTGAAGAGTAAGAATCCCGGAAGATACTTGTTAAAATCTAGTTCAAAGTTGGCTTGTAAGAACTAAGTGTAGTTCTCACCAGATGAAAGCAAGGTCAAAAGTTAACCTGTAAGAATCCTGGGAGGTATTTAGTAATCAAAACCCGGATATAGCAAAACATGTTAATCGGTCTTTACTTTCTAGTATGAGTCATGGATGGTATTCACCAGACGGAAACTAGGTTACCATTTACTTGTAAGATTCCCGGAAGATATTCACTAGTCAGAAATCAAGTTAAGAGTTACTGATAATAAACCCAGTAAGACTCATTGAACAAATCCACTTGTCAGAAGCCATGTCAAAGTCAACTTGTCCGAACGTAGGAAATTATTGCAAATTATATACCAGAATAGCCAGGTAGAAGCGAGAACTCTTTTTAAGAGTTAAACTGTGTTCATTTTTCAGAATCCCAAATTGTTTAGATCACATTACTAATTTCTGAAAAGCATGATTTAATGCTTCTATAACATTTTTCTTTAACAAAATCAGTTGTATTCATGACGAAACGAGATACATACGAAGACATCGCCCTGCTGCAGTACGTGTATGTTGAGATAGAGATGGTTCCCATTTGCCCGCTCGTCACTGGCTAACAGCGATGTTAGAGTCAGGGGACCATGCGTCCCTCTATGGTGGAGTGATGTGGATAGATCATCTTTAGAGGACGCTCTCCTCTCACGCATGTGTTGTGCCTAGCGAATAGTCAAGGGTGTTAAATGCCTTTACTATCTAACTCTAGAATTGTAAAACACGGTTTTCAATTCCATCATGGCTGTATCTTATTCGCTTTTCAGACAGCTTGCTCTATAACGTTATACATATGACTAAAAGGAAATTCATTCCACCAATGAAGTTTGTGAAAACATGTCATATAAATTTGAGTGTGAAACAATATGTACACGCTTTAAGTCATTTGAGCTGTAAGAAAAACAAAATTAAAACAAAATTGGAAAACATATATGTATGGAAGAAAAAGATAATTGTTCTGAAGAGCCATTGGAACCGTAGAATGGCATCCACAATTTACACGGACGCTCTAGTAATGGACGCCATTACTACCAAGGCAGAGTTCCTTTAGGTGCTTTATACTTCGATAACTGAATGAACATGAACTCTGTTTTACAGGCCGCATTATGTACATCAAAGTGCATGGTTATGTATGCTAGGGGCAACTTGTAAACTTGGACTGTTCAGAAGAGGAAACCTTTACGCTCTTACGAGGGACTTTAAAAGTATTACAAGCCGTTGGTGTTTAAAAGCATACTAGCGCTCAGATATACTGCAAAAGTCGGTAATATGAGTTAAAGATTATGGTAGAATATGTTGAAATATAAAGAAATCACCAGGATCATGCCAATACAACGCCTGCACTATTTTTTATATATTTTTAAAAGTGCTATTTTTACAAATTTGGTGCCCACCAATTTAACTTCATAGTTTACATTCGAGTAACATCTAAAATAGTAAGGAGCGCTCGGATAAATCAGTGCCGATCACCTGGTGAGAAAAATCACGTGAAACACATACAAATACTGTCAATTATCTAATATAAACGACGTGAACATTCAAAATGGAGAGTTTCTTGGGTTTTATTGGTTCAAAACGTTTCTTGGCTGACCTAGTTTTATCGCTAATTGTAAACAAACCTTATTGTATTCACTCATTTAAAAGCATCATGGGAACACTCCATAAAAGGGAATCTAAAGTACTTTAAAGTCAATTGTCAATTATTCTAGAACTTTTACAATAAAAGTGAAAATGAGCGCAAGTATGGCTTTCACATACTGGGACATAACGAGAAACTATGCAGTATCAGTAAATGTTCACAATGTATCGATCCTTATCTTCATTTCTTAGTATTTGAAAACTTACGATGGCATTTACCAACGATAATTCTAGTTACTATTACTAACTTCATGCACAACATGACAAACGTATGGCGTAATATATATCCTATTTTTTGTTCTCATATAATCTATAGCAAATATGCTATTTTCACACGGGAACTCCAATTTAGATGTTGAATTCAGCAGTACCATGAACATCCATGTGCCAGTGATAGCTTAGAAGAATGATCCGAATAGAAAGGTGGACGGCGTGTGCATATTTTGATTATCATATATTTTCAGTGCCACCGGAAATCTGGATTCCAAGACCAATTATTATCAACATGCCGTAACATATATTTTACAATACATTACCCCATAACTAAACAAGGAATGTATTTGGTTGATCAACAAATCAATTTGGGCTTTGTAAGTTAGTACCATAAGCCATCGGACCTTTTATCACAATCCGCTCACCCTAGGTAAACCGAGGTTTTCCTAAGAACATTTTTGAGTTGTAAAATCGGCATAAAAGTTCGGTTATCCTTTTTATGTCGGTTCTCCTTTTTATGTGGGCGTTGTGAATGTGATACTTACTTTCTTCACGATATGAGGTCGCAATAAAACAACGCATATTTACTGATGCAACAACACATTTTACATGTACCTAGCACTGCAACAAATCAAACTCCACAACAAATCTCGGGGTTAAGAGGATGTCATCGATTTCGCTTTAAACAGTTAAGAACGACCTATGAAATTTATCATTTTAAGGCGAAAACTCTCTGGCTCGAAATGCAAAAGTTGTTTTCGTTCCTTTTTTTCTTTAAACAACTGATATATATAGAAGAAACCCGAGCTATGTTGCAAACTTGGGCGGTGGTTTATTTGAATGGGTTGTACATGCAGACAGTGAGGGACTTTACAATACACACACAGTGGGTAACAAGTACCTGTACCTTAGAATCCAACAGAAGTCTCCAATCATCAATAGAAAGCTGAAATACCCAGCAAAAATAGGTTGGCTGTCAAAATTAAAAATGCTGAAGAAAATGCCTTACGTGTCGTTATCCCCATTCAGCTCTAAACGCGGAGATCAATGCTAACCGTGTACGAGCGTCACATTTAGACAATGAAACAACAAATAACGGTTTCGCGTCTTGTGAAGATGGTTTGTTTCTTTGGCGATTTATTTGCCATTTTAGCTTACGACATGATTGAATACTGTAATTGTTTTCAATATTAACCCTTAGATTGCTTTCATTAATTTCTTAAAATAGTTTTTTGAGTCGTCTGCTTTCCAAAGTCTTATATATCTGCTTCATTTTGATGAAGAATGATACTCAGAGTGCCGAACAGGCTAGATCACAGGCCAACCGCCACGAAATTCACGGTTGGCCTTTGATCTAACCTGTTTGCAAAAGCATGGAGTCGGTTCCAGCACTATAATAGTTGACGTCTCCCAAGTTATACTATGAAGTAACTGTTGACTACGTACCCGCCGTTTCTGTGTGTAGTCAAGTCCCATAGATTCCAACAGATTCTCCTTTACAGCAGACGACACCGATCGGCGTCTTCCTGCTGTCTCTGTCAAACAATATCAAACCAATCAGTGGTATATAAATATATATATGTGGATCCTGAATAATGACTTCAGAGAATGCTCCTATCTGTATGTTCAAATTCACAAAAGTATTCATGTTTGGATAAATCGGAACGTACAGCTGGACAAATGACTTTCTATATTGGTTTGTTCACTGCATTGGGTAAACATGTACCTATAGCTTCAATATTGACTATTGATTGGCTGAGTTTGATTGTTCAATTAAAATGATTACTTGACTTACTTGGTTAAATCTGTATGTTCAATTCAAATAAAGATTGTTTTCATTGGTAAAATCTGCAAGTTCAATTCAAATGATTATTTAATTTATTTGGTAAACTCGAGATATATAGCGAGTTAAGGGTATCGAACCCGGCACACTTACGTTTAGATCTCGGTGTGAGATTGGTCTGTGTAATCACCGTCATGTAGTCCTGTCGGCTGGACTGTCGGGACGCCGAGCCAAGCGTCTGTTGATGCAGTTTTCTCCATGCGATCTCCTCAACCAGGTCCAGGCGCCGTATAACCTGACATTTACCCTGAATAATAAACAAGGGGGAGCATTATCGAAAATAATAGAAATACTGAAAAGTCCTGAAAATATCGGGAACTTAACTTGAATCATACAGCCCCTCTCCGCTTGGCGTTTAACGTTTACGTCGTTTGAAATGAACTGCCATGAGAGTAATCCGTCCGTTTGACTAACGGAGAGCCGATGATTATATCCGCTTTGGCGAGCCTTTATGACTATAGGTAGGAGTCTTCATCCGCCCATAATTAGCCGGGCAGGGTAATTGAAGTAAAATACTGTTGTTGCGATGTTAAAGCCTAGCAATCAAACACCAGACTATAAAAAAGAAGTTACTTTTAGGTTGAATAATGTATTCCTAAGAGATTACGTCATTCCTTTTCCAAACAACTTCATGTCTTCTACAGTACAAACATAAAAGAATATAGTGTGTAGCCTTAAACATGTATAAATAAAAAAAGTAGGGTTGTTGGTCTGATTCCCATTTGGAGATGATGTGATTTTTATTCAACCTACCTCCAAACAGATGTCCAATCGCCTTTCTCACAACCTTCTTCCAAACAGATGTAAATCCAATCGTCTTTCTCAAAACCTACCTCCAAACAGATGTATATCCAATCGTCTTTCTCAAAACCTACCTCCAAACAGATGTAAATTCAATCATCTTTCTCACAACCTACCCCCAAACAGATGTATATCCAATCGTCTTTCTCACAACCTACCTCCAAACAGATGTATATCCAATCGTCTTTCTCAAAACCTACCTCCAAACAGATGTATATCCAATCGTCTTTCTCAAAACCTACCTCCAAACAGATGTAAATCCAATTATCTTTCTCACAACCTACCTCCAAACAGATGTATATCCAATCGTCTTTCTCAAAACCTACCTCCAAACAGATGTAAATCCAATCATCTTTCTCACAACCTACCCCCAAACAGATGTATATCCAATCGTCTTTCTCACAACCTTCCTCCAAACAGATGTATATCCAATCGTCTTTCTCAAAACCTACCTCCAAACAGATGTAAATCCAATCGTCTATCTCACAACCTACCTCCAAACAGATGTAAATCCAATCGTCTTTCTCACAGCCTACCTTTAAACAGATGTATATCCAATCGTCTTTTTCACAATCTACCTCCAAACAGATGTAAATCCAATAGTCTTTCTCACAACCTACCTCCAAACAGATGTATATCCAATCGTCTTTTTCACAATCTACCTATCTAATTCCAATCGTCTTTCTACAACCTACCTCCAAACAGATGTACCTACCTCCAAACAGATGTATATCCAATCGTCTTTCTCACAACCTCCAAACAGATGTATATCCAATCGTCTTTCTCACAACCTACCTCCAAACAGATGTATATCCAATCGTCTTTCTCACAACCTACCTCCAAACAGATGTATATCCAATCGTCTTTCTCACAACCTACCTCCAAACAGATGTATATCCAATCGTCTTTCTCACAACCTACCCCCAAACAGATGTATATCCAATCGTCTTTCTCACAACCTACCTCCAAACAGATGTATATCCAATCGTCTTTCTCACAACCTACCTCCAAACAGATGTATATCCAATCGTCTTTCTCACAACCTACCTCCAAACAGATGTATATCCAATCGTCTTTCTCGCTGTCCACGACTACAACCTTGTTCGTCTTATACTGGATAGGATAAATGAATCCTTAATTATTATCGAAACGATGAAAAAACTTAATCTAATAGCATCAGTTACAATTGAATGTGTTATCGATTGTAATTTCTGTATGTTCAACCCTTAGAATGAATGCTGGGTAATTTTCTTAAAATAGATTTTCATGTCGTCTGCTTTCCGAAACTTTAAATATCTGCTTAGTTTGATGAGAAAATATACTCAGAGTAGCAAACAGGTTAGATTACATGTCAGCTGCCAATTTACTTGGCGGCTGGCCTGGATGTAACCTATTCGCATAAGCCGGTTCCAGCACTATTAGGGTTAACAAACATGTCTTTAGTTGGTCTACTGAGACATTTTCGTTAGGGAAGTAAGTCAATGCGTCTGTGATACCAGAAGACGTACAGTCACGTGATATAGTTGATCATTAACACTGAGTAGAGAAGGCATCGTTAAATAGCTGGAGGATGGAGGGAACTGGAACAAAACAGTGCGTAGAAGACTTACAGTCACGTGAAATAGTTGATCATTAACACTGAGTAGAGAAGGCATCGTTAAATAGCTGGAGGATGGAGGGAATTGGAACAAAACAGTGCGTGCTTGTTTTGTTCATAGTCAGTCTTATTGTACTGTTCATTTCTAGGTTCCATATTAAGAAAATGAGCATAGAAGGTAGTCGACACGAAGTAGGTGTGTGAATGTTTATAACAGTTTGGTCATTATACAGTCAACTCTTACCGTCGCGTCTGGCGTCGAAAAGTGCAGCTTTAAGGTATGAGAAGTGCGATCACACACGAGTGATCAGTCACACTAAAGTGGGTTTGTCGGTTTATCCTGGAGTTTTAATGTCGTGATCACCAGTATATCATTTATATCGTCGTGACAAACACATCCTTAGAGGGTCTGGGGTTTTCGTCACAAATATAATGTTGCACGAAATTCTTGCAATGTCGCTGACCACTTTCTAAATGGACGCAACTACCTAGTAGTCAAACCACTTTGTGAGTTTCATGATTGTTAGGTAATGGCTACAATAATAAAAGTTCTGGAATTGGTCGTTCTTGAAATTGTATACCGAAGGCATTGGCAAATCATGACGATTACTATTCTAAGAACGATACTTTTTTGTCACGATGTATATTTTCTTTTTCAAACGTTTAAAGACGAATATTTATAGATTAATCTTACTTTCGACTGTTCACTTATTATATGAAAGGAATATATCCATTACCTACGCCATTTTGTGTATGGTTCTAAGTGAAACCAATGTAAACAAACGGCAATTCTACAGACATGCAGTCTTTGGCATTTTATGATAAAACCTTTGTTACAGACAAACTGTACACTATGAGTATTTTCTTATTTGTTTATCAATGTGTGAAGTATATTACTGAATGCTCCTTAAAACGAGTTTATCTGGGTAAAATGATGTGTCCGTAATCGACACCCAGTCTTTAACCCTCCGCTTTGAGATCTTTCTTTAATCCACATTCGGCGCGAAAACTGGGTTTGTATACGGCAGGTAGAATCCAAAGTGATCAATCTAAGAACTTGATCCAAAATTATTTTAACATAAACAAGTGAACGGGTGCGTTTAAACGAATAATCATTACCTCTTGTATCTGCGCTTCAAAACACATCTTCCGCAAACTGTCCTCGTCCCACATTCTAAGGTTGAATAACTTCATCTTGCTGTGGAGGCAAACGACACAGCTTTATATACGTTATGAGAGGAAAACTTAAATATACCTTAGACAAATCGTTTGTTTTGTTGGATTTCTATTTCGCGTCCACGTTACCCGACACATGGCCGATAGATGAACGTTTAAAGGTCAAATGTATGACAGGATAAAGCAAAAAAAAAAAATTTATCATTTGATATACAACTGCAGTGCTTCTTGTCAATAATTCGTCATCTCCTAGGCCATAAAACCCCAAAAATATACTACTGCAAAGCACAAAACAACAGAACTAGAGGAATTTCTAAAATGTAAGATGTTGACTTAGTGTTACTTTTTTTATTATCTTTCTTTAAATGAGAGAAGCCTACTGTTAGACTTCGATAAATACCTCACAAACGCGATCTTCTCCTCCAATTCCAACTCGAATATCCTGGGACATATTTGTGCGAACGTATCTTTATCTACGACCAGCATTTCACAATCCTCCCGACATGTGATGGTCGCTGTTCGCCTTATATCCTGCAGTAAGGCCAACTCCTTGTGGAAAATAACAGAATAGTGTTAGAAGTTTGTCTTAAAACAATTTAGTTTTGTTAAATTTCGTGTTTATCGGTCTATGTTGGTGGTGATATACATATAGTCCACAAATACAAGTCACTTATTATTTTCACAAAACAAGAAACAAAGAGAAAAGTTAACCTCTCTACAAAGTTTTAGGAAGAATGTTTAATTCTGAAAGTTAAATAACTTATTACTCGATACAGGACTGTCTTACTTTGTCGTTGTTGGCAAGATACTTTACTTAACATTTTTTAACAATGAAACATTCAATGCTTTTCTAGATTAATTCGGGAAAAAAGGTGAAAATGTCATCGACAAATTATAAATAGAATGGTGTCAATGTTTTATCAGGAAGATGGTACCCCAAACGAGTCTCCTCTTGATAGAATTGCCTCCGTTTTGGAAAACTGGTTTCCCTTTCCGTCAACGTCGTCGATGTTAACAAACACGGAGCCGGTAAATAGGAAGTAGAAGTTTTGACCCACGTGACCCTGGCGTAATATAACTCGTCCGGAAGTGATTCTAGAGAATAGCGAATGGAGCAAAGTTTTAAACAACTTATACATTTACTGTTCCCAAATGTTGAACTTACGGTAAAGTTTATTTGAAATTCAACACTTATCAAAAAAGAACCGTTTATGTGTTTAAAAGCATTCTAAACGATCCAAACTCGTCACAGTGATCTGCCGTTATAGGATTGATCACTGCCACCACAAATGCCACATGACCATATGCTTTGAAACGAAAATTGCGTTTAAAGATGACGGTGATATTCGAAACAAGCATTCATTATTCATTTATTTGAAAAGAAAACCAAAAAGTGTTCAACTTTACTCTTCAGAAACCAACGGAAGAGGACATTATAACTAAATTGATAGCTACATATCCGACAAAAAATATTGAAAAAGAAAAGAAAACATCATTTTAATTTCATCCAAAACTGGATGAAAATCTTAAGGCGGCAGTGACCGATGCACCGAAGCATGCGTAGATAACTGTGGGAGAGTTTGTAAAAGATCTTATTCGCGTTTCAAAACATTCGTTAAACCTTTCTTTGTCTTAAAGAGTTAATACACAATCAAAGTTCGGCAACGCTTTATCCTAAAGCATAAATATGGACAGCAGATGAAGCTGTGCCCTTATTGAAAACGTACATTAACGATATGAACAGTTAAAACTCACTTGTAGTATACGAACGATTTACACATGGACAGTTGTATTTTCTCTGTGAACCTATCAAAGCTCTTCATTCCACGTAACAGCGCATGTACACGCTTCACTTCCTGTTCCGTTCTCTCGTCCGGCTCTTTGCGCATGATCCGTTTGGCCCAAACCGGAACCCTCGTCGCATCCTATGGAACGTATAACACAGACGTGATACAGAACAAACGTTAGCATGTTTCTATATTGTATCTACAAGGTACAAAAACCAATTCTCTTTGTGTCTTCGGAATGTGATATAGTCCTTTAGAACCCGCGGTTTAGCTCAGCTTAGAACACAGTTATCGAGATGACTTTAAACTACCTTTTGTCTAGCATCCATATGTCTGTGTGCGTCAACCATTTTTTTTATCCAAATATAAACCCTTATGTACTGACAAGGTTGTGAACCATTTCATTTAAAGAATGACACCTCAATGAAAAGCTACTAGTGTTGTTAAAGTTTCCATTAGGTTACCCAAGCGTATCTAGATAATTGAACTTAATGTTTTTAAAACTTTATATGCCTTTAAATAAGCATTCATCACCGCTTAACCTCGATTTAAATACACGTATTGTGGAAACTTTATTGTTATTCGCAACACGGTACTTTTAACTTCTTGGAATGGAGTTTTGGTTTTATAAATCGGAGGGTCCATTTAGCTCAAATCCCTGTAAGAAACCTCAATAAGTCATGTACATGTATAATAATTGTCTAGATCACTTGACTCCAATAGAAATGGCCAATATAGAAAGAATTTCTTTTAGCAGTGTGTCTATGTAAAAACATCTTAACCATGTTATTTAAAATGTTCTCATAGTAAGGGGGTCTTTAAATTGCATCCATTCAAATGACGGTAGAGGTGGCTTATATTTTTATGAGAGGTATTCTTCCAGCAACTCATCGCAATACTAATAATTCTCTCAAGTAATTGATAATTCGCCATGTATCGCAACATAACAGAAAGATAAATGATGTAATTACCAAATAAACCGAACCAACCTTGCTTTTAGCGAATGCAGCTTTATTGAAGGCCATTTCTCGGGCCTCCCTGCTCGTATGCAGGGCGTGCCATTGTCCCTCCGTGGCGGACCTCGTCGTCATCTCGGCGCTCAGGTCGATCATGGCTCCCAGCAACCGGCACACATACCATACAAACGTGGACGTGCGGAGAAACAAACCTGAAACCTAGAGATTAGAGGTCGATCATGGCTCCCAGCAACCGACACACATACCATACAAACGTGGACGTGCGGAGAAACAAACCTGAAACCTAGAGATTAGAGGTCGATCATCGCTCCCAGCAACCGACACACAAACCATATAAACGTGGACGTGCGGAGAAACAAACCTGAAACCTAGAGATTAGAGGTCGATCAGCGCTCCCAGCAACCGGCAAACAAACCATACAAACGTGGACGTGCGGAGGAACAAACCTAAAACCTAAAGATCAGAGGTCGATTATGGCTCCCAGCAACCGACACACATACCATACAAACGTGGACGTGCGGAGAAACAAACCTGAAACCTAGAGATCAGAGGTCAATCATAGCTTTAAGCAACCGGCACACATACCATACAAACGTGGACGTGCGGAGGAACAAACCTTAAACCTAGAGATCAGAGGTCCAGGGTAAAGTACCTATACAAAAGTACCATCAAACGAGTTTGGCTACCTAGTCATTCCGAGATCAGTTTACGTTTTGACCATGTAGCATTTGGATACTTTCGTACAGGGTGCTTTTTTCTAGACTAGTGTTATAATAAGGAACCCTTGGAAATAGAAAAACTTCAAATCAACATGACTTACTTTTCCTCTATAAGATTTTAGACAATTGTGCTTGAGGGTAGAACAGAGTGGGAATATATGTTTTGAGAGACCTGCATGACTCAGTGGTCAAGGTGGTAGATTTTTATATCGGGGGTCGCGGGTTCGAGCCCCACCGATACCTCTGGTTTCGTGAAAGTGGCGTTTGGCAAGTCGCTTCAGAGCCCTAGCCTAATATTGGTCGATTTGGGAAAGCCGTAACATAAAAGCTGACAAAGATACCTGGAGCGCATGCAAGCTAGTCCGGATGAACACTTCACACATTTGCATTACAAGCCGTTTCTATGCTACAACACTAAAATGTCTTACATTTCTCCTCGCTGGTTTAGTTTCCTCTACAACACATATCGGTTGTGAATCCACATCCGGGCACTCTTTCCGTCGGTTTGGCGTCCTCCGACGTCGTGCCTGCAGGTGTTTGACGAGTACCCCGCGTCCCGCCCTGTCACGTGATATGGGCGCTTCCTGTAGGGCAAATCTCGTTCCAGTTACCTGGGTATCCTGATAGCTCCGGGTCTCTCTCTTCTCCATGGCGACGGATCTACCAGTTGTGGAATCAGCTACCATGGACACGTGCGTTGTAGGTTTTAGATCAACGTCGTCGGTTTGGGTTGTCTCTACAAAAACTCCATACGACTGTCTGATTCGTTCAATCAACGCCTCGTGTTCGATATCAGGAGAATTATCCGAAATACTGTGTGTTTCTTTAGGAGCATTACCATTGTTCAATAAAATCCTTTCGGCAGATATATCATTTGGCTTCTCCTCAAGTACGGTTTTATTTCCACCAATTTGAGTAGTTATGTCACTGCTGCTTAAAACAGAATCTTCGTCGTCATTCTCGGAATTAACCGGACACCTTATCAACTCTACATCCTCAAACGTGACTCTAGTCGGAGCTTTGAGCCGATCCTCACCGCTGTTCGACATTGTACAGCCGTTCCTGTAAACTACATCGCTGTACAGCCCGTCCTCATCTACACACTGACCCGGGCCCATAACGATATGGGTGCCAAATGTCACATGACCTGCTAGATTATAGTCGCTATACGGTGTTAGCCTGCCATGTTTATCACTATTTCTGCCCGACGGACTCGCTTTAATAGACAAAGAGTCTCCCTCACCAAAGAAATCACAATTTGTTTCCTCAGTTTCCTCTAATTGGTTTACGAACGGCGCCACTGTTTGTGGTCGGCTATTGGTTTCAGATGACCTTTGTGACCTCCACGGCCCGGCCTTATTCGTGCACGAATATTTCATTGGTGCTGACTGGATCCGATAGATCGGTCGGGCGACTCTATCCTGGCGCCAATATCGGCGTATCTTCTCCCTCGGTACTGTTGGTCGGTGGTTGGTTTGTCCACCCTGACCGCGGTGTACATGACCTGTCCCAACATCATAACCGCCCATCTTGTCCCTGTCGCCGTTCACTCTACAGTGAAAGCTATTTCGATCCGGGATTCCGGTCATGCGCTCTCGTCTGGGTGAGAAAGCATCAGGTGACCTCTGTACGGAGCTGGGCCGGAAGTTGAGGGTCGTTGTTTGGAGGTGTAACACCTTCCGATCCATTTGTACTCCTACGGTACTGAATGGGAAAGAAGATGAATTAGTATGAATATAAGAAATCGTTCCGGTTTGGCCTATTCATTCTAGCGAGGAGGTTAAATCTGAATTATATCTTCTAGTTTCCTGCGTTCCATGATCAGTGTATACTGTGACGGAAATAGGGTTTATGTATAAATACTACTTCTACAGTCTCGCTGTGGAAGCCGGCTTTTATGGGTGATTCGGTAGAGTGGTTGGCTTTCTCTCGAAGTTAAGCAACGTACTAAGTGGTTTGTACCTGGATGGGTGACCCACGTCGGCTTTACTCCGAGAGGGACCCGATACACGTTACAAAATTGGTGGCAGCGGTGCGATGCGGTTTGATATCACCATCATTCCCGTACCCTTAGTAGTTCGTCACATGTTCTCGATCCTTGTTTCTACTTTGTAGCAGTGTTTATAGTGGCAATAGTACCTTCTTGAAATGTAAAAAAGTCGGTAACTGCCCATGTATGTCTGTGTGATATTTGTGACTTCGGGACGAAGTCAAGAGAAAGGTGGGAGAAATGTGACGGAAATAGGGTTTATGTATAAATACTACTTCTACAGTCTCGCTGTGGAAGCCGGCTTTTATGGGTGATTCGGTAGAGTCGTTGGCTTTCTCTCGAAGTAAAGCAACGTACTAAGTGGTTTGTACCTGGATGGGTGACCCACGTCGGCTTTACTCCGAGAGGGACCCGATACACGTTACAATATCATGAGCATAACCACCGACGACATGTATTTGATTTGATCTATAAAAAGTAAGAGATTAGATTGAAAGAAGAAATATTCTTCAGTAGTATGAAATATCATTTGGAAAAATGAGAGATAACGCGTTCTTTAACAGGTGTACGAATCGAACATAGTTCAAAGTCGTTCTATCTAAGGAGACTTCATTTTTAGAAAACTACATTTTCATCTCAACAGAATGTGATAACTGACAATACATTATTTTGTAAATACATTGCTTAAAATGAAGAAGTACTGTATTTGCATAAGTCAATTAAAATTATTCTGATTCTGTAATAATTGAATGAATACCTCATCTTTGAATTAAAACAAATCACATCAATGATCAGAATTGCTCGCATTGAAGGCTTGTGACCAAAGGCTTGTGAAAAAGTTGACTTTTTAAGTGTAAAGCGTTAAGATATACTGGATGTACTATTTGTTTATTACACAACAGACGAGAAATCAATTTTCGAGAAAAAAGAAGTGCATTAATCATTTGACAGCCTGGAACCAAGCTCGTTTTAATACGCAAAGCGTTATCAATGCATTAGACGTGTTTTATTTCTATTCTTGGTCGTGTGTGTATTATACGACAAATATTTTACTTTTGAAGAAAAATAGAAATCCTGGATTCACATATATTGCTTAAAAT
Organism: Cerastoderma edule; assembly: GCA_947846245.1. Classification (NCBI taxonomy): domain Eukaryota; kingdom Metazoa; phylum Mollusca; class Bivalvia; order Cardiida; family Cardiidae; genus Cerastoderma; species Cerastoderma edule. Next base: position 9,887,921 of record OX401414.1, read on the forward strand.
GAAGAAGTTCTGTATTTGTATAAGTCAAATAAAATTATTCTGATTCTGTAATAATTGAATGAATACCTCATGTTTGAATTAAAATAAATCACATCAATGATCAGAATTGCGCGTATTGAAGGCTTGTGACCAAAGGCTTGTGAAAAAGTTGACTTTTTAAGTGTAAAGCGTCACAGGGGGGTTAAACATATAAATCAACTGAGTAGTGCAATACAAACACAATTAATTACAACATAGAAAATGGTAAGAATAGACGGATCGGGGGAAACAAGTGCAATGAAAAATGAATCTATATACTTATGACATGTAAGTGAATGTTTTAACCAGTCAATCAATAAACGAGCAAATACTGATAACACTAATTAACAAAAGAATAAAAAAACCCAACATATTAATGCTGTAACTAGGTAAAACAATAAGAAAAGAAAAAAATCGTAAAAGAGACGTCCACTTTTAAATTCTATATACATGACAATTAAAAGAGAAATGACATAAAGATAAATTTAACACCGACCTCCTACACAGTAGATACGTAACGGTATATGTATCCCCTACGTTCGGACGAACTCATCTTTTTAAAAGTGAAAGATGAATCCAAAATTTATCCTTTAGTATCGATTGGTTAAATATTGAATTCAGTATTTCTATATGAATTATCATATCTTAAGTCAAGAAACGCGCGGCGACAAAGTGATGAAATCATGCGATGTAAATGGATGCTTTGAAAACGTAATCCGTTCGTTAATCGCCGTGCGAATAGGGAGATATATATATACATTAGGGTAATCGGCGCGGGATTTACACGCGACAGTGCGCTGCTTAACGTCTGTATCCCAAACCATCATAATTAACTCACAATTAAGTGAAGTACTCTGCGTATAAATGCATCTGTACACATATTTTGTATTAAAACCTTCGTAGAGTGACATGGTAAAATGTACATATTATAGAATATTTATTGTTTATGTTATTGCTTGTTGTATTCGGTTTGTTTGTTTCATGTTATTTGGTTGATTTGTTGTTATGTTTATTGTGTTTGTTTGTTTCATGTTCATAATGTTGGTTGGTTTCATGTTTATTGGGTTTGTTTGTTTCATGTTTACCGTGTTTGTTTAATGTTTTATGGTGTTTGTTTCATGTTTATTGGGGTTGTTTCATAATTATAATGTTGATTTGTTTTTATGTTTATTGTGTTTGTTTGTTTGTTTCATGCTCATAGTGTTGGTTTGTTTTTATGTTTATTGGGTTTGTTTCATGTGTATTGTGTTTGTTTCATGTTTTCTTGAATTGTTTATGTAACTGGGGATGGGTGTTTATTGGGTTGGCTTGTTTCATGTTTATAGGGTTTGTTTGTTTCATGTTTATTGGGTTGTATTATATCATGTTTATTGAGTTCGTTTAATGTTTACTGAAATTGTTTGTGTAATTGGGGATGTTTGCTTATTGGTTTTGGTTTGTTTCATGTTTATTGGGTAAGTTTGTTTTATTTGTATTGAGTTTGTTTCATGTTTATTGCGTTGGTTTGTTTCATGTTTACTATCTTTTTTTGTTTCATGTTAATTGGGTTAGTTTGGTTCATGTTTATTGGGTTTGGTTGTGTCATGTTTACTTCGTTTTTGTTTTTATTGGGATGGGGGTTTATTGGGGTTTGTTTGTTACATATTTATTGGGTTTGTTTGTTTCATGCTAAATGAATTTGTTTGTTTCATGTTGTTTGAGTTGGTTTACTTCATGTTTTTTTAGCTTTTTGTTTCATGTTTACTTGGTTTGTTTGATAATTTTGGGATAGGTGATCATTTGGTTGGATTGTTTCATGTTTATTGCGTTTGTTCGCTTCATGTTTATTGATATTTTTTTTTCAGATTTCTTTGGTTTGTTTGTTTTATGATTATTGAATTGGTTTGTTGATAAGGTGATGGGTTGTTTTGGGTTTGTTTTGTATACCGCCGATTTGTTTTCTGACTGATAATATAGTTGGTTTCTTTACGAGTTTATTTGTTTGTTGGTTATTTGGTTGGTTTTTGCGTTTTCGACTTTGTTTGTTGGTTGGTCACTGGCTTTGTTGTTATTGACGTATGTTGTTTGTTTTCATAGGGTTTGTAAGTTTTTTCCTTAAATTGACATTAACGTTTTTTCATCGGTAAGTCAGTAAGTTACTTAAATGTTTCGTCGGTTGGTAAATTGATTGTTAAAGTGACGGATGAGTTGGCTGGTTAGCTGGCTTATATACATCGGGGAGTTAAGTGGTACGTTAGTGTTTTAGGTGCTAATTAGTTAATTGGGCATGTTGTAGTTTGGTTGACTGTATTTGTTTAAGCGTATTTGATTCTTCGAAATAAGAATATCTCGTTCTTCATTTATGAGACAAAATGATGACAATTGGTTCGCCGGTCAGGTGTCTGTGCAGATGGGTATTTCGGGCGTGCAGTCTTTTACGGTACATGCGTGCGAAAGTCTTAAGCCGGGTGGTCAATAAGTTGGTTGGTCCGTCGATTTGTCGGTCTGTCGGTCGGATGTCTAGTCAGTCTGTCAGGCCTTCGATTGATATAAAGGATTGAAATATGCTTTATCCATTACCCTACGTTGGGATATGAAAATAGCTAAGTATGTGTGGATCCTTCGTAGAGAGAAAGAATTCACTTAGAAATCGTGACAACAACCATAAAAAAGCTGTTTTAGATGTTTCTTTTCGTATTGGTAGATTGAGTATCATTTTTTGAAGATCCATGTAAGGTTAGTTGCGCTTCTTAGTGCGACTGAGTCTTTCTAAGTTTAAGTGTGTAAGTCCAAACAGAACCAATAATTTTGACCATGGGTAGGATATCAGATGTATGTACAATGTTATTAAAAACAATAGTTGCACATCTACAATATAACACAAAGTCATTTGTATACTATAAAATTGATTTCAAGTAGTTGTGATGTCATGATAGGACAAGATATTAGTAGAGGTAACTAGTATAAAAGTGTGCGTTTTAGTGTCACATCAGTGCATGCTTATGAATATTCAATACGCGTATTTAGTTTGGAGCTTACATGTTCTTATTTATCTGAAATCTTGCGGTGTATCTCTTAAGAAGGACAAGAATAAAGCTTCGTCGAAGTACATTTAATTGGTTATTTCACTGTACGGGGACATTTAACGTGTTTATAACAGTTGGCGATGTTACAACAATCAATCTGGAAAACGAGTTATCATAAAATCTTCATTCATCACGATGTTCTCTATGCAGTTACAAAAGATAAAACAACATGTGACATGTGCCTATGTATGGTCCAGTCACACAACTAAAGGATAGTATGGGGTTACAGGATGACGTCCGTAGGGAAATGGAAGAAGGGGGTGATTTCTTTACACACGAAAACATCTGATACATTCAGTCTCCTCGTCTCACGTCAAAATGGACAGCCAGAGAATATCGTTATGCGGTTAAAGGACCCATTTTGATTAGAATGATGTTATGTTGTAATATAACGAGCGACGTTTTTCATCGATAATCTCGTTGGCACCATCATGATCATTACTTAACGTGAACTGCGCAAAATATCATCCGGTGAGAAAACGAGAAATGCATTTCTTTTTCATACATCACGAGTGCCGAGTCATACATTAGCACAATTTCACACAAGCATCTGTCTGTATATCCCTTCAGTTTCTGACATTAAAAAGTGTTGTTTGATAAAGAGTCAATTCAGCCTGTCGCTTAGTGTCACGCATTTTTTATATCAGCTTTTATGAAAAAGTAGTATACCACGTCGAGAAATAACAAAAGACGTTTGTTGAAAATTTAATAGCCGTCCAATGATGGTTTCCGGTTAGACCAAGGCCTTAAGGAGAAATGGATAAACCCTTTACCGAACTTTTCTACTGTCCCAAATTAAAAGGGGTTTGAAGACGTCATTTCAAAATGTGATGAAATTAAAAAAACAATCTTCTGATAGAACAGAAAGCATTGTGGGAAAAGGAGAAATTGCTTGTTTAGAGCAATTTCTCCTTTTCACACATTTTTTTCTAGAGTTGTCTGCAACAAACGGTTCAAATGTCGTTATTGTTTTGTAATGGGTTAAACACGTGTTTCAGCAGCGAGCGATCAGTTTAACAACCGAAAGACAGGTGCTCACGTCTGTAAGAATAACATTTTATGATTTTTACTATAAAACTGTCAAGACGAATATCGATTCGGTGGATATGGGTTACGGAAATTCAGACATGTTTTAGTACCATCAATCGATTCGACCGGAGATGTCGAACACTTTCTTAATTCATGGACTCATTTCTTTTACAGTTGTCATTGCTTTTTCTAGTAAACAGCGGAGACAAAATCTCAAAGAAAAGCGAGATCCCTCGTCCTTCATTTGTAGCCTGTTCCATTTTCTGTGATACAAATGTTTAAAGTTATGTATCTGTTGTAGACAACCATTTTTTTCAAAATTAGGAACTATTTACACGATTAATTCCTCATATTCTCACAATGATTTTTGTTCTGTTTTATATCTATTTATAGAGTCAAACACACGTCATGGCTATGAGTATCAATGGTCACAGTCCTGATTGGAGTACGGCACAGACACGGAAGCCATCTTTTCCGATCTTAGACATCTTCACCTTTCGGTTCATTAGTCGGGTCAATTCATGTATTCACTTTAAAGCTCGAGAGTACCACGTGATCGGTTGCTAAGAAGGTAATATATTACGAGTTTGCCTGAAATAAATAGCCATTTGTAGTTAAGTCCGCAGCATGTCACATATACCTGTTTATCTATATGCTCAAAGCTGCTGCACGAGATTCATACGGTAAGTAGTTCACATTGAACAAAGTTAGCTTTGTTTCTGTAATGAAAATGATGGCTTTCCGCAGATTTAATATTACATTAATAATTCAAACAATTGCTTTCGTTGAATATCTGGAGGTATTGTATTTTTGCATTGTATTTTTGCATTATGTTTCTGTACTAAAAGGCTGGCGATGGATGTTCTATTTATGCGGGTAATATCGCCGGAGTAGTTTCAGGCGTCACCTGATTCCATAGTGTCATAAACTAAGACATATTGGAAGAATCACACATCTTCCAGGACTGAGACTAAACATTCCGTGAGGTCTCGAATCCCAGAGACGGCAAATATCTACCGAAGTTAGTTTCCCGGTTTACTTACTGATGCCGATGATTGTACCTGACTTTACTTCGTCAGCCCGTATGACCAGTCAAATTAAGTGTCTTCTCCTTTTTTATGAGCCGGACATCGCAACATCACCGAAATAGTGTTGATTCGATTTAAAAACCATTAAAGAAAGTTAGATAACGAGATCAAGCACTACATGTTGGAGCTAATGGACAAGCAAAAGTAAAGAATGTACTCTACAACTTAAAGCAGAGAACGATCAGATCCGTATCGAGTGAAAAACTTGAATAATCCCGGTGGTCCATTCGTTTTATATATCTTGGATTTCCACGCTAGTTTTGGTCCTTAAGCTAGCGATTTTTTATTTGGTTAACAGGTAGATACATGTAACATGTATCACATATGTCTGTTTGTTATACATGATTCTTTTCTCCAATCAGTAAAAAGTTTACTTAATCTCATATTGTCCCATCAAACACCCGGCGAGTTACAGATGGTGTCTGTATAAAACGTGGGTTCTAGATGATCTCACCAGAACGGCGACCTTATGGTAACTTCAGTTACACTGTGACACACTATGTGGTAGGATAGGATGACTTATCGTAGGAAAGGTTTTTTTCACAATCATTTGGAAATCTCCTGCAGCAACTACCGCCTCCTAGATCACAGGCTATCCAATTTACTTGGCTGCTGGCCTGGATCTAACCTTTTGCACAAGATTGAAGTCGGTTCCATGCACTATAAGGGTTAAAACTTAACAAGGACCAACTTTATCGCAAGGTACAACTAAAGGGAATGAACTGCACAAACACTAGTTCTAGTCAGATAAGAGTAACGGATTTTAATCAACTCGGATTGAACAGATTCTTTGATAGGAATAATCATAAAAACACTATTTTAAAAATCAAACCAAATTTCAAAATTCATTGTATTCTATACATGGTTATCTACAAAATCTTACAACAATATTATGTTAAAGATCACAATAGAAATCAATATAGATTTCAAAACTTCCTTAAAAATAAATATTTCTATTATGCAAATTTAATTCCTTGTTTATTGTATTTAACAAATAAGTTGAATATGAATAACAAAAACGTCCTTTCTCCAGACACGGCAGGACCGAAGACCTCCGGTTACCAATGACATGACGATTTCCGGGAGTCACCATTAGTCCGCCTTTTTACGTTTTGTTGTACAAAGAAGGGAATAAACGAGGATACCCATAAAACATTCAAACCCGGACGACCAGTTAAAACTGATGTATATTACGGCGACAGCTCACCTTTTGTTTTTCCTGTGGCAATGACAAACTAAAACTTTTGTCAATGACGTGTCATAATGACTTTTGTTTATGCCGGGATTGTTAAAACATTTGTGTTATCAAATATAGACAGCCCACCAATTCCCATTCTTATATTCTGATAAAACCACACAATTTCTACAAAAAAAAGTTCCTTTATACACCGTGAAATACAAACACAGTAGTATCTGTACGCAGGGGGAAAGGAGCTTGGTATCTAGGGTTCCGTTATGTCAGAGCTTTGAGACCGGGTGGTCCGTTTGAATATTCCGAGTGGATGTCTTCCTATCAACCAACAGAAGGTCACGGGTAGGATCCACCTAATAGACGAGCCGAGATGGACAGTCTAGTACCTACAACAGTTATGAGCAGAGTCGCCCAATATAGCTGAAAACCGTTGATATGGTAACTTCATTACAAATATCAATTCAAATATTCAGTTGGGTTATTTGTTGACCAGCACAGTTCAATACTTCCTTGTTTACATAACATTCATTACAGACAATACGTGGAGGCCAGTGGTCACTGGGGATGATTGAGTTCTAGGTTCGATTCCGGCGAGTCGCATGCTCCATCTAGCGATATATCATTAATCCACATTCGGCGCGAGTAATGCTTATGGTTCCAGAAAACAGAATCGAGAGTTATTAATGTAAGTTTCAATAACTTGGTTGAAAGTCAATGTTAAATAACCAAGGTTAAACTAGCTTGTACCAGCACCAGGCAATGCTTCACTATTCTGTTCGGGCGTAAATGGACCAGAGAAAATCAATTGGTCGGATGTTGACCAATGGTTCTTTTTGTCTGTCTGATCGTTTTTTAGCCAACATGAGTCAATGGTTCTGCTCTGTTCTGTTCAGGTGTAAATAACCAAGCACAAGGCCAAAGCTTCCAAATTCTGTTTGTGTGCAAGTTGTTTGCTAACCAACTCATTTGTTAGATTCTGTTCTGTTGGGCAAATATAAAAAAGCACATACCATTGTTTTTGTTCGGTTTGAGTGGGAATTGGCCAGCACAAGCTATAACTTCTGTGTTCTGTTGTGGCGTAAATTGAGAATCAGAAGTCAATGAGTTTGTACTAATGGTGTAAGTTAACAAGCACATTCAACTTTTGTATTCTGTCAAAGTTGCTTTTTCACAAATGTGAGGAACTTTGAAAGCTACACCGCACATACTTAGTTTGTACATACTTAGACGAATTGACGCTTCCTGAATTAACTATGCTTTAAATAGATGCATTGTTAAATGTACATCAAACTACAATACAAAAACTATATTCTATTAAAGTCATTTTATTTTGACGTTCAACGATTTTTTCTGTGAGCAAGCATCTTTAAGGAAAAGGCAAATGCATATATGTGTGATGTTTGAGCATATAGTGACAAGCACATACCAATGCTTTTGTAAACCTGCAATTGCAAATGCTTTTAAAATTCTTTAATGCCATTGAGGCCATCAAATGCCAATGATTCTGGGTACCGTTTTACTAAACAGTTTACGCTTAAGATTTCCGTAAGTCTAAAACAACAATTCCTCTTTTATCAATATTTGGCTAAGCAATATTGCAAAGTAACACATCATTGGAAATGTGTCACATTGCAATATTGTACGTTCTTTGAAGATACTATCCATGTTTATCAATTATGACTTACGCAAACATTTTCCGTAAGTTGTTTAGTAAAACGGGCCCCTGTTCTGTTTGGGCGTATTTTGAAAAGCACAATTCAATATATTTCTTTCTTCTTTTTAGGGGTTTTTTGACAAGCACAATTCAATGACCCTTTTTCAGTTTTGGGTATAATGACAGACAAAGTGCAATGATTCTGACATGTTTCTGGTTCATTATCAAACCAAATTCAATTTCACAGGCCTTTCCTACGGCAACTCATGAAAAAGTAGGAAAGAGGTAGGAGGTTTTCTGACAGAAAAGTAGGAAATAGTAGGATATTTTCAGTTAAATTGCCAATTGATAATGGCAAATAACTTATCTGAGGAATGTTTCTATATGCAAAACCCTAGCATTCTTTGTTCCATGCGGACTATTCTTGATGAAACTTGGCTACTTTCATCAGATTGCTCTGAAGTGGAAAGTGTTTCTTTAGATATTCAGCAACTGTCTGGTAGAAAGACCCTATGCCTAACAACACCTTCTTTTCACAATCATATTCTAGGGTAGTCAAAGTTTTCTTTGTGTAATTTCCAATCTCCATCTCAGCAACATCAGAACACAGCCCGGCTTTCCGGACACCCACTGACAGCAACTGGCACTGCCCTTACAATTTCCAACAGAGTCATACTTCATGAGGCGGAGCATGATTATCTTCAGTAGATCTGCTGATTCCGAGTACAGTAGATGGACAAGTGGCTCTTGCTTTTGGAACAGTCCCAGAAAAGATGCAAGCCCTGTGTTTGTCAAGAACTGGATCTAAGCAAATGTTTCTTTGCCCTTAAGCTGACTACAAATACGTTGATACATGGAGTTATTTCAAATATTAGACTCTGTATCATTCTCTTTGCTTATAGCTAGGAGGTCAGTTGAAATACTTGCAGACAGCTTTTCGGTTGTGCAGTATTCTCTGCAGAGCAGGGACGAGTGTTAGCCACCAACACTGAACATGTCGCACAAACATTTCATCATCCAGCCCCAGTTCTCCGGATTTCCCGGACGTCCTCCAACTGACATGTGTGTGCCTTGAACCACTGAAAAATGTCCACTGCCAGTTGTTCAGTATCTTCACCATACACAAAGATACCTTTCTTGAAGGTGTTGTGGACAGCATGAAGGGTACAACGTATTGATGGCGCCAACTCTGCAAACCGTAACTCCTTCATGTAGTCATTGAGTTGTTTCAATATTGCTTTGTCCACATTTGGGCCATCACAATCATCAGCAACATTCAGTTCAGAACCATTTTCAGTTAGTGTTTCAATAATTCCCTCAGTTACAACATCAGCTGGAGCATGTCCAAACAATAGACTCTTGAAATATACAGTTCACTCATCCCTTTTTAACATTCCAAAATCTCAGAAGAATGTCACATGATTGTTTTCTGTCTTGTCAAATCCCTGTTTCATCAAACTGAATTGTAAATGGAACTTTACTGGAATGAATTTGATCAACTAAAGTTTTCCTTAAGAAAGGTCCAATCCCATCAGAAATGAGGTAGGAGATCTTGGACTTGTTCAGGTGTTTGTAGGTATCTTTTTTGTATCACGACTAAAATGCCCTAGCTATGTTTAAAAGAGTTGTAAATGGCCAAATACAAAATTCTTTGCCGACTCTTGCCAATAAAGTATTGAATTTGAATTTAGTAAAGTCTGCAGACATTTGTTCTAGAATCATGGCTCTAAATAGTTAAGAAGACCATCGAATGAAATGTGTGACATACCAGTCGATGCAACGTTCTGTGACAGTAAAAGGGTTTATGTATAAATACTACTTCTTCAGTTTCGCTGGAGAAGCCAGCTTTCATGGGTGATTCGGTAAAGTTGATGGTTTTCTCTCGTAGTTAAGCAACGTACAGTACATCGCGGTCAGTACCTGGATGGGTGACCCACGATGGCTTTACTCCGAGAGGGACCCAATACACGCTACAGTTCACTGCCCATAGAGCCCCAGATTTTGCCAGTGTGGGCGAGTGGCTGTAGGTACACGTTTTCCAACATCTCCTTAGTATTTGTTGTAGTTGAAGGAGTTTGTTTTACATAAACAGCAGTTTCTGTCTTTATTTTTAGTACCTTGTTTGTGCTTTGCTCCATCAGCATGGTTTATAAACTGATGTAAACCATTGTTGGCGCAAGAGATCATCTTGAAACACCAAAAACAGTATGCAGGAAATTCATTTGAGAAATCCTGTCCACACCAGTCACCAAAACTATTTCTATTATTGACAAGCTTCACAAGTCAACAGACCAGCCTATGCAATCCTTCTCTCTATACAGATGTATATTGACAACAAACCTAAATGATTGTTTAGGCATATGGCATGTTCAGGTCAACCGTTTTGCTTTGTTATTGCTAATAACCAGCATAGTTTAGAGCTTCTGTGAACAGTTTGTTTAAGTGTTGACCGCACAACTCTTGACATATTCTTAACTTCAGAATGCATTCAGAATTCATTACAATAGGTGAAAAATAAGTCTAAACATCGGCTTTTTCCAAATGTTTTATTGAATGTTTAAGAGATATACAATGGTCTGTCAAACATAGCCATATATAAACATAGCCCTTTCTAATCCAAAAACTCCATATTTCATTTGAGGTGAAAGAAATAATTTCGGTGGAAACATTTAACAGATGACACAAACCAAAGAATTCAGCTAAATCTAGATCTGAAAACATAGTTAAATACGATGTCTAATGGTTTAAATTCCCAGTTGTTGTCGCAAATATATGTAAATGGGCCAAAATAAAGGGCCTTTCTTTATTTTTACAACTTTCAGATAACATACTGTATCTTGAAGTAAAAAATGAAGAAATGCATTGTTTACAATGTCTAAATTTTCCTGGGTGTTAGAACAATTTTGAAGTAGCATTATGCAAGATCTATACTTGTATACCTTAATGATAAAAAGGACGCATGGCACTTATCTTCAATTCTTCATTCAAGTGTATTGACTAATTTCCCAAATTTAAAGTTTTGGAAGAAGTCCGAGATGAATGCAAATGTGGTCAACAATGCCGATGTTCATCTGTTTGTAAAAGCTTTGTAATACTTTTAATGGCTATACCATAATAAACATTCATTTTGAGGTGTTTGAAGCTGACAAATTCCCACCTAAAATGTTTGTCATAATACAAGAATTCAATGCAAGTTGATAATACATCCTTCACCTTTACGAAGAACTTAAGAGTCTTGTACTAAACCCTGGAATATAAGCCGTCAACAGGCATTTGTTCGCCTGAGCTTTGTACGCAATTTAATTCTTTAAACAGTTATGAATATTTTTTTGTGATGTTTTGGCAATTGGTCAATTATATAAACGATAATGATAATTGATGTCCTTTCATAATCGCTGTACATAAATTAATTAATGTGTTCAGCTGAATAAAGAATGGTTGCAAAGCAAAGTTGAAAGAGGGATTGGGGTACTACTTATCAAGGGTTCAATACAAGACTATAGTATGTGTTTTTTGTTTATGAGGCAGGTACTATATAATCCTGCATTGAACCCTCGTTATCTTCAAAACAACACCAACACTAACTGGTTTGTGTGACTCCAAGGCCTGATAGATCAGTGATACATAACTAAACGTACAGTATATTTCATCATTGTATGACATCTATGCTGCCAGTATTATGGATGAGACCATGAAATTGTATTTAGGCACGCTTAATTCACTATTCCTCCATTTTGTCAGTATTGTACAATTTGTTTTAAAAACTTGTGGGAAAAAAGACCAAAAAAAAACCGTTCATCATCAATATCTTCATGTCTTATCTATAAATAGGTCAATCTCATCATATTTGCCATCTGCAAACTCTTAGAATGCTAAATAAGAGAGTAATGAGGGCCCTTTATTGCTCACCTGTGTTTTATCTCCTGTACCATATGACCCAAAGTTGAGTTTGATGGATCTTAAATCTAGACTTAAAGTTGATCAGGATTTCATTAAAGCAAGTTTTCTGACAATCTTTCATGGACATTGGCTTATTAATGTAGACTGTTCAAAAGATTATCCAACAAATCCTAGTTTTGGACTAAACACCACCTTATTTTATACGATGCCGCCAAACATTCTAAACATAAATATAGGCATGTAAATATTACCTACTAGAATTTGAACTAGTGACCTCTTTTTAGGCACAACAATTTAATACAAGGTTAAGATACTTTTTCTGATTAACTTTAAAAAAGATTGCACAAAAAGAATGTACCTCTAAAGAATTCACTATCATTTGTTGACAAAGTGATGGGTGTTCAATAACATCTCAATATCATACAAACTCACATTGAGTCATTTGTGCCAGGTGAGGAAAAAAGGCGTAATTTCAGAACAATAATATCTTTATCAGAACATAATTTCGAATTATGCTAAGCTTGTTGTTTTCTTCACAAACATGATATGCCAAATGTAGATACATCTTATATTATGAGTAGCTTATTTGTCATTATTATGACATACCTTTAGACAAAGAATAAGAAAGGTATATACATTTATCATCACCTAAAAGAGATTACAAGTAAATCAACAGTTAAAGGAATCACTCAGTAGAAAGAAGCAAAAAAGTGACAAAAGAAATATTTGAGTAAGGAGCTTAGAATTTTGAAACTGAACCAACAAAGAGTGAAACAATAATTTCATTATAAATTTGGCACCATTGGACATGTACCACAAAGTGAAATATTTGATTCATCAGGCCTTGGACTGGATCATCCTACATAGTGTCACCATAGATACAGTTACTATAGATACAGTACAAACAGAGATGTCACAATGTGACTTGTCAAAAAAACACCGGAATATAACAATAGATTATGAGATCTTCGAGGAAAACTGACGTTAACGCGCCTTCTGTGCGCGTTTCTTCCATCCATACATGTATGATCGCATGCGTCCATTCCCATTTATACATGCTACGATGTATGATGTACAGTTATAGGTAGGTCAATCAACATATAACAGAGATGGGGAGGGGACAAAATGAGTGAATGAATGATTATCAGAGACCCAAACATGAGAATTCACATACCAACCTTTAGGATGCTTGCCCTTTGATGAGTAATCATTTGACAACTTTCTAATAATGAAACTGGTTAAGAGTTGACTCCTAAATTATATGAAATAGTGTCAGTTACAACCTGGTGCTAAAACCTAACATTTTCCCATCATAAGGTGATTTGTTATGCGTCCTAATTGAAAGTACCAGCAGACGACAATTATAAAGAAAAAAATAATGTTTTGACCATTAGCAGTATGATGAAGGGATAAAATATTCACCTTAAGCAACTTTTCTGTTGTCCTAATTGCTTCTTGATTTGTTTGCTATAAATATTAAGGAAATTTAAAAATGATATGGCAGTTCTTAATATATTTGTACAGACATGAAGTCATTGCCATCTTTACCACTTTAGCCATGAGGAGTGGGTGGGGTATATAAGACCACCTGCCTAAAGTCACATGACCTTGGGAAGAATGGTTGCTGCACGGGGTTCTGACCAGCAAGTCCTGTATCCTTGATGATGTGAATGAATTTATGGGTTCTTCCATTAAGATTCACATTCAAACTTAACACATATGTTTTTAAACTTTCCAGAAAAAGGTGAAACACTATTCTATACCATACTAAACAAATGTATGTGTACACAAATCTATACACAAGTCAGTTTTTAACACCATTCAGCATGTTGCTTAATCCTTTCACTTTGAACAATTTGAAAATAACCAGCCTTAGCATTTGCTTTAAAAGATTTATCATGGCAAAAACACAAACTGTATTGCTTGTATAATTAAATTTGAATTTGAAAACATAAAATCATTGGAAGCAATTAATGCATTGAAGCCTTGATATATTCAATCTGCTTTCAAACTGCCCTTGTAACGAAGCTCAATACTGGAGATAAGGTTGAGAAGGAGAGCAAGCAAGACATGCCACAGGTACTGAAACATTCTATTTCATCTCAATAACAACTACAATATGCTCCTACTGAAAAGTTCATGGAAACTTCAATGCATTTGATTTCAGACAGATTTTACATAGCATTGACAATAAGGGGGAAAGCTCAAACATTAGATATACAGTTTTTACTAAAAATGTCGTCCGCAAAAAGACAGTAAAACAAAGTGTAAATGTGTTATGAACACTTACACCATGACAATTATTACTATATAATAATCTCTTTGAATGACCACGCATTCATAATAATAAATATGACAATCTAACTTAATCTGCCCTGAGACAACTAACAAATTAAACAATCCACACAGTGGTGCTTCAATAACACTTATCTAACCATGTCCACCAGAACATTACTCAATAGTGGGCAGGCCATCCCAGAACAACAGGTACAGAAATAGGGAGACTGTGTCTGTTCTATCTCCATACTGCAAGTAATAGCAGATAATAATGAATAAGTCTTAATCTCAATCTCCTTACAGTAATCTCCCCTTACTACTCACTGCATTAATCAATGCCACCACAAGATGTTTGTCCAGAGTTTCAAAGATTTTAAAGGATAAATAGTAGTTAAGTTAGGAATAATGTCTTCTTGTGTTGATTTGTGACAACTTTAATTGAAAAAACATTTGTTTCTTTTTATAAATAAAGCACAAATGAATGATTTTTTTGGGTGTTGCCGCCATATTTAAATGCCATTTTTGTTTCTACGTAGATGGTCATGTAATAGTTGTGGTGGCATTTACCCATAAAGGGAGATCACTGTGAGTAGTTTCACTTTGTCTTTGTAATATTGGGCAAAAACTCTTGGAGCAAAAGGATGAATTTGTCTATCTCAAGCAAATTTCTTCTTTTTTCACAATAGTTTCTTGAGTCTCAGTAAGATGTTTTACACTGATTTGTATAAACTTAAGGATTTATGAAACCTCTAGCCTATTTAGACTTAATCATTCTTTTTTCATTAATTTAATGGTCTTTAATGAATATGCCCCTAAGATCATTGTAAAAAGTAGCATTTGCTAAAACAAGCTTCATTCACTTATGCCACAATGTTTTCCACTCAGTTATATTTAACTTTCCATTTGAAACTACCGATATTGCTAGAAAAACAGGACTGGTATTTTCACGACACAACTTAAAGGTGTAACCCCTCAAACAAAATACAACAGAAATAAAATCTATGAAATGAAAACAATTTTTGCAACATGGAAGACTTAAACTAATGCATTCATAACATGAAGAAAAACCCTGTTACTGTATAATCATGGACAATCATCAACAACAATCAATATCATATCACCATGTAAACAACTAATCCTTGATTTTATGTTAATAAATCAAGGAATAAATACACAAAAAAGCCCAAGTCCAAAATCTTTGGAAGCATGTATTATGATTTCACCTTTGATATGATTTATTAGATCTTTATCAATAAATTGGTCTGTTGTAAACCATATCTTTGGTATCATGGTGGTTGGAAAAAAGAGTTAAAAATCCAACAAGTAACTTCTGCATCTCATTTTCTTTCTATCTTCAGAATTTCATAATTTCAATAAGTTCCAGTAAAGAATAATAAAGACCTTTTGTTGATTCATAACATTTCATAAGAATGGACACCATTTTTGAATGAAATGCCATTTGTTGGCATTGCCCATTATATGATGACCCAAACAACAGAATTTATTAAAAGGATGTTCAATGGTTCACCTTTGAGAAGAGAACCCTAAAATTAGAGATCTATACTTAAGAAAACTTTCTGGACTTATTCTCCAATAAGTATTGATAAATTACAATGGGAATAATGATTACTGAAAAATATGTTGAACAAAAGTTTTCTAGAAAAAATTATGTGTTATCTAAGATCAGGTTTGCAGTCTGCCCTGATGACCTAGTATTCAATACTAGAAAGGTTTTAAAAAATCTTAATAACCAAAACAAAACCTATAAATCTACAAAATATTATCAAAGATTTTAACTTTTTGTAGAATTAGAGAGACCCAAACAATCAAAACACAAATGATTTCTATATTCAAACAATGATTACTGCCCAAAATTACAAAGACAATGCTGTTGAGCCTCCTTTATCATTTTTGTGTTGCTTTCAAATGGACCAATCACAAACTTCCATACTCAAGTACTTGTTATACTAGTTAAGGGTTCAATGCAGGACTATAGTCCCTCCTTAATATGAAGAATTTACTTCAGTCTTGCAATGATCTCTAAGAGTGCTTGTTCCATATGGAATACCAGAAAATGATCAGCAGTGATGGACCAAACATAACGTAATAAATACATGTACACAAACACTATAAACGTATCACATTGTTATCTCAAACATAACTATCAAACATGGTCATGAATACTAAACTAATTATATACAGAAAACATTGCGATTGTGCATGGGATAAAGAAATCAAAATTTTGACAAGATACTACCATGGTTAACATCAACAGTATTAAGGACATGAACATTTCAACACCTGCTAATTTCCATGTACAACTTAACAACTACCTTTCAAAAAACATTTACTTTATATATTCTTGTATATTATTCAGCATTGACATTTTTGTAAAATTAAACAATAATTAAGTGGACAGCGGTGACTTCATTCATTTCTTGCTTCGAGATTTCTTTAGCTGGCATTAATGATTAATCAGAGAGCCAAAATTTATCCTGGATTAACTATACATGTATTTTGTTTATAAATGTTGAAGCCATTGCGATTCAAAAGTTTGATAAAGCTTAACAAATTCTTATCTAGTCACATTGTTTTCAAATGCTGTCTTTTTCAAAGGGATTTACAGTATTTTTCTACTAGGGAAAGAAGATTTAAACAAATAACTCTGTTATTGGGACAACAGTGATACACATAATACACTTAATAATATAATTTGTAACATTTGATTTTTCCTTCATCCCTCAATTATTTATTCCCCTTTAAACATATTAGAAGTAAAAATAAGCACATTGTATATATAGGCCAAGAAAGATATATTACCAATGTATACTTTGGTAAGAGCCACAAAATTTCACCCAAATTTCTGTACCATTATATGCCCTTTTCGGGTCAAATTTCAATATTGGCAAGTAGGCCAATTTTGGATAGATGCTCAATAACACACACCTTTTGAAGAAAGAATGAGAAACTACAAATATAAGCCATTTTTACTCTTCATCAGGCTCCAAGAAAAATTATGCTTTAAATTGTAGTGTGCTATTCTTCTAAACCAATTTAAAATGATTATATATTTGGCCATATTTCCATCATACATCACTAACAATTTGTGACCGTCAAGTATAAAGAAATAAAAGACAGGACAGAAGTTCTTCAGTAGGTGTGCAAACAATTTACAAAAGGAAGAAATCTCTTGTCAATATTATGCTCAAATTGTGAAGAGTTTTTGATAACACATCTTAAAATATAAGAATATCCAAAATGTAAATGTGAAAAAAAAATCCTGTACATCAACAGAGAAAATATTACATTTCATTTGAGGAAAAATAACGATAAACTAAAATCCAGTTCATCAAATTGTGAAACGAAATCTCACCACTCATTATTGAGCATTCTCGATTTTGGAAACATAACCAACAATGGCGTCACACAGTATGTGTAAATGGACAGTCACAAATTGGCTACTTCTGGGAATGGAACCAGGGACTCTTAATGTGTCTTGTAACAAGCTTTACTGGATGACACCATATAGTTTTGAACAATAACATTTATATATAATATATAAGAGATACAATTTGGCAAATTTCTACATAATCAAAAAACAATGTTATCATGAAATGTATGGTATCCTACACTACACACCCCTATACATGGTCTAACATACATGTAGATATAGTAACTCTCCTTGTGCCATAGCCATGAATGTTAGTAACCAACCAATAAATACATCTATTTACAATTATAATTTATGAGAGCCCTATACAGTTATTTTTCTCTGTCAAGTTAAGCCAAATCACATTTTGTACAACAAATTTGTCATTTCAAACACATCAAAGATCAGTTGATTGTAATGGGATGACATCACATCAACTGTATTTCAGTTGATTGAGAATGATCAATTTCAATGGAAACATAGCCAATACATTTATTCTAAATCATCCATAATGACTGAATCAGGCATTCAACCAGAACCATCAGTTCTGGATCAAAAGATTACCTCAAAAGAGAAATTGCAATAAATTGTAATAATCTATTATTCTTTTGTGACTAAGGTATTTATTGATATTGCATTTTGAAAACAGAATTTATAAATTGCAACCACTTAAAGTTGTGAATTCACTATACATGTTATTTGAACACATACCCAATACTTATTTTCTTATCAGTTTATCAATTAGTTCCTATAACATAATTATTCCATTCGTTTTGATCAGAGTTCTGGTTCACAAACATATTGGTGGAACTGTCTAATAAAGCAATAAATTCACAGGCTTTGGAAATAATTTCTTTTCTCGTGTCTACAGAGAGGATTTGATTGTAAATCCAATTCTTATTTGTCTTCCATTAGGACTAGTCTGCCCACACTGAATACTTACTAAAGGCAGATCCGGGAATGTATGGTGAACTGGCGAATTGGACTTCATCTATTGGTATGAAATGCTGTAAGTAAAATAAGCAAATAGTTACCGGTAACTAGAAATGACATGCAATAGATCTATCTAATTCCAAACCTTCAATGGGGAATTTTGATATTTGTCTCAGTATCGAGCACTTCATAGATGCCAATAAAGAAGTGACAATTTAAGAGACCATTGTTACAAAAATAGAGTTTGTTTGAATAGCGGTATAAAGTTTCTTCTTTTGCAACTATGTATTTGAAATGACATGCTACATATTTCTTACAATAGCTGCACCATCAGACATCAGAGCTTGGTTCATTTCATTCACAGAAAATGGTATATCTTGTAACGGGGTATGTCATTATCAAACCGCTATGGTTACACTGTTTGGACAACTTTCATGAAGATTGGACATGAAAAGGTGGAATCCATAGAATAATAAAGCAATTGTTGACAAATGGATAGAAGACAGACATCCCTGTATTGTAAATGCTCACCTTGAGCACTCAGTGCTACAGTCAGCTATATACTATTTGAATTGTTATATATAGCAATCATTGTGGCATGAAATATGTTCCACAAGAGTTACAAATGACACATAGTTATTCCAAAGTCAGAGATATGAGTTTGGTAGAGGCAGTCATGTTATCTAACCCTTTAAGCTGTTGTGCAATAAAGTCAAGGCATAAACAAGACATAATTCCATGAATAACTTTAACCAACTCGTTTGACAACCAAAGCCTATGTTCTTGTGAACAAAAATCAAGCTTGAAATATGAAGAAATACGTACCATGTCATCTCCTTCCATCAGTATCTTAGCAACAGGATTGGAACAGCTCCGTGGGTAATACCCTGTATGTTCCACTA
The DNA here is from genome assembly GCA_947846245.1 of Cerastoderma edule. NCBI lineage: Eukaryota > Metazoa > Mollusca > Bivalvia > Cardiida > Cardiidae > Cerastoderma > Cerastoderma edule. The sequence continues at coordinate 9,907,409 of OX401414.1, forward strand.
CCAGTCTGGTGGCGAACCGTGTCACTTCCTCATCTAGCAATGCATCATGGTATCTCTCATGGATTGATAAATACATCTGTTTAGGACCCCTTTCTTTTGACCTTCCCGTGACCTTTGACCTTTTTACTTTCCCAATGGTGTTACCTCTCAATGAGAGAGATCCAACAAGAGGGGTCAAGGAGGATCTCTGAACGACAACAAAAGCAGACTTTTTTGATGGAGGAGTTTTCAGCAGAGTTTCTTGTGTCCAGTCGTCAACGGCATCAACAGTCTCATTAAAACTTATGTCATCTAGACATTCAAGTTGAGGTTGTTGTTTCGAATTACTGATAAGAGTAGCAGCATCATAATCTAGAGACATCTTTGAATCGGTACACTTGTTTGGAGAATCTGACCGAAGTTCTTGTTGTTGCTTAGCAACACTCTTCAAAGCCAGTGGAGTCATCAGCGGAAAGTTTGAGTTCAAAGGTTTGCTGTAAGAACTATACTGTGGTCCTGGTTGCCTCTTTACAATGGGTGTTGGTGCGTATAACTTTATTTCATCAGGTTTACTTATTGCGGCAGCCATCTGTAGCTTAAGATCTTCATCTTGTACTTTAACATTGCTTTGGTCAAAAGTCTCAGAATTCATATTATAATTATCAATAAATGGACTTACAACCTTATCTGTAGTATCCGTTTTCCTGAGTTGAAATGGTGTCTCCATAAGATGATGGGATTGAGGGAAGGTTCCTGACTCTTTTACAACAGAATTCTCCATGTAAGTAACATAGGGCTTGCTAGTTTCGAGAATATGATCTGTGTCGCTGGTAATGGAACCTTCAATGATGCCAGAGTTTGTCACAGCCGTATTACCTGAATCTGAATAGATGGTAAAGGGTGCAATGTCATTTGCATTGGAGTCAATTTGTAATCCCTGAGAAAAGTTTCTGTTTGACTGTCCAGCAGTCGGAAACGGTTTATATGTACAATAGTCTTCACCAATAGCCTCATTGTTGTTTTGGCTGTTAAGATAGATATCTGTTGGTTCAGTTATTCCCGTATTAAACTGAAAGGTTTCTTTTGGCGATGATTCTCCACTTTCTTTAAATTTCCGTTCTAACCGCTGCTGTATACGATCCAACAAATTTTGATTAGCTGCTGGCATGTCACATGTTTTAATTGGGCCAATAAAACTAGGAGTTTCTATCTTATCTGTTGTACACAACTTTTCTCCGAGAGAGGTTTGTGGTTGAGACTTGATCCACTTTTGACTGGCTGTATCTGGCATCTTAGTAGTGACATTGTCTGATGTATCCACTGGATTTATCACCACAGGTAGCTGCATCTCCGGAGTATTGTATGTGGGTATAGGTGGGTGGGGTGACTGTTTTGTGGCGGGAGTGCCCTCTTCTTTAAGTCCTTCTGCCTGTGGGTCATCACTGTTGCCAACACATTTTTCACCACGGTAACTGTCCTTGTAACCAGTAAGTTTTCCCTGGTTCTCCAGCAATCTCTCCACCTGTAATAGAAGAGAACATAAGTGATAATCAGGAAATGTTTGGAATCTGGTTCTTAATTGCCCAGTGTCTAATTTGCGGAGTATTGATCTAACAATGTCTAGGTACATATTTTCTTAATGCATTTCTTTCGTTAGAGTTAATTGATAGCAATGGCAATAACAAGCTACCAGAAAGTCTCTTCTTTAATATCCAATCTAAACATAATAATTGCATGTGTTTACACCATGTCCATCCAATGTATGTTAATCTGTTAATCTGATAAGTGATTGCTGTTATTCTGCTTATGAAAACTTCATTCTCTTTAACCATATCAACATGTTACAGAAAGTTACTTCCCTAAATGCTTAAGTTTATCATAAAAGAATTAACTGATTTAAATCTTATTGTTTTTTATTACTTTCTCAAACAAACTGAAAGTAAATATTGCCACCCCTATGTCACAACATTGAAGATACTTTGTGATCTTCGAACCTTTGATTCATTCTGGAACAATATTGATTCTTTTACAACTATTAAGGACATGTTCTACAGTTTTATAAGAAAATAATCCTTTCATAGAATTTTCTAAATTTTTGATATGGTATTCAAAATTCTATTATGAAATCAAATGTGAAAAGAAAAATGCAGGTCGACGAGTTATTTTTTTCGTAAAATGACAGTTTCCATGGTAACAGTTTGGGCAAAAAGGTCAAAATGACCATACCATCTTCAAAGGTAATAAAATAATTTCTGGAATGTTTATTACCAGAAATATGAATTCATATATTCGATACTTTATTAATCAATGTTTTTTGCAAATTTTTACAATCTGAACAATTTTTGTGATCCAAATCAGTTTTTCAAATTTTTGTATTCGTAAAAAAACAATGAAAATTGATATGTATATTACAAAAAAAAGGAGATATCTAAAAATTCCTTTCATAGAATTGCCTTATTTTTCAGTATGTGAAGTAAAATTTTATCTTGAAATACAAAATGCCAAAAAAAGTATATGATGACGAGTTAGTTTTTTTGTAAAATGACAGTTTCCATGGTAACCATATTTGAAAAACCTTTTTTAAAAACGATTTAAATAACTTTAAACTTGAAAAATAGAAGCTGAGGGCTTAATTTGCATGAGAAATATATAATAATGTTAATAACCTTTTGAAGTTTTATGGATAATATGATTAATCTTTGAAAAAATTGCATACAGCAAAATTTATCCAAATAAAAAGTTTATCCGACTACTATGTAAGTACCTCTTCGGTAACAGATTATTATCTCCCTTGGATGCATAGATGATGTGCGCAGATAAAACTACCAAGAACATCCTTAAACCATAGACCATCGAGTATCAAATTTGTAAAAGATCAATTATCCATTGATAATCACAAAAAGTCATGTGGATCAAATCCATCTAAAATGTGAAATAGATTTCACTAATTAGAAATAAATAAGGTCAATGTATAAATTATGTATAATCAATCATTCATATATCAATAATTTCCACAGACTTGCATACTGATAATAAATCAAATATTTTGGTTATTGAAGATGAGCTGCACTTTTTCTACCAATGTACTTCATACAAACATATAAGAAATGGTTATTTTATGCTATCTTGGCTGTTTGATAAGTCTGCTGCATTGTTCTATACAACCGTGTCCTCAAATTAAAAGGTTCAAATAATTAGAGTTGCCAACTTTTTGTTCCATGTGTTTCACCTAAGAAAGGATGTCTTGAAAACATAATGGGGCATGAAGTGGTAGGCCTATACTCAATGTATCATCTTCTGTCAAACAAACATCATTTATCATATCATATTATACTAGAGATAATAATAACTAGGTTTCTAGGTTACTCTTGTGTTCAAAACATACATGTAAGATACATATAATGGGCCTGAGGCCTGAACTATTGAAATAAACATTTGTATTTGTATTGATTTTGTTCTATTTGCCATAAACCTAAGAATGCCTTTCTGTAAGTAGAATATCAGTTACACAAAAAAAAAGATGTCACTGTCAAGATAAAAACAACATGATTGTACAACACATTATATACAATACATTATAAAATTTGCTGAAGGACATGTTCTACAGTTTTATAAAAATATTCCTTTCATAGAATATTCTAAATTTTTGATATGCTGTTTAAAATTTCATTGTGAATTAAAAAATGAAAAGAAAAATACAGGTCGACCAGTTAGTTTTTTCATAAAATGACAGTTTCCATGGTAACCGTTTGGGGCTAAAATGTCAAAATGACCCTACCATCTTCAAAGGTTATCAAATTATTTCTGGAGGGTTTATTAACTTTATAATTCTGGAGGGTTTATTAACTTTATAATTCAATGTTTTTTCAAATCATTACAATCTGAACAAGTGTTGTAATCAAAATCAGTTTTTTTTAATTTTTGTATTCGACAAAAAAAATGAAAAGTGATATGTATATTACAAAAAAAGGAGATATTTAAAAATTCCTTTCAAAGAATTTTCATAGTTTTCAGTATGTGAAGTAAAATTTAATTTTGAAATACAAAATGCAAAAAAAAAGTATATGTTGACGAGTTAGCTTTTCTGTAAAATGAGTTTCCATGGTAACCGTATTTGAAAAAACATTTATAAAAACGGTTAAATTAACTTGAAACTTGAAAAATAGAAGCTAGGGGCTTAATATCCATGAGAAATATATAATAATGTTAATAACCTTTTATAGTTTTATGGATAATATGATTATTCTTTGAAAAAAATTACATACAGTAAATTTCATAGGAATAAAAACGTTTATCGGACTACTATGCAAGTCTCTTCGGTAACAGATTATTATCTCCATTGGATGCGCAGATAACCTACCAAGAAAGTCCTTAAATGTGAATGATTGACCATAATAGATCCACTCATAGTGCATTGTATTTATTGTAGTCCAACAATCTATATCTAATCAGAGTAAACCTAAAAACCTTTCTACAGAATTTTATCTGGACCGCTTTAAGACATGATGAGACCAAATCATTCTTCATTGATAGGTAAATATTTTGGGTGGTTATTTCATCTTGGGTAAAGAGATTATATCATGGCTACAAAACATTACAAATGCATCCACGGAATAAACTGTCCTGAGACTCTAGATATAACATTATAGAACCATTTTCTTTTTCATAACAACTACAATCAGTTCAATATTGTTTTTAGAAAAGAGCTTTCTGTTTAAATGAGTTGGAAATGAGGTTGACACTCTGGTAATGAAAATTGTGTGTTGGAGTTGTTACAAAAAGTCACATTAACAAAAATAATATAATTCAAATAAAGGGAAGAAACTATGTAATACTAGCGCCCATTCAATAAGATCTATGATATCATTAGTGTCATATATTGGTCATCTTAGTGTCCATAGAAACAATACACCACACATGCAGTGTTCTCAATAAGAACATACTGCTTCAAATTACGTTTTGGAAGGTTCAAATCCGTGGAGATGTTAAGAAACCCTATGGATCCCCCCTTCAAATGGCCTGTTTAGATTTTGTCTTGGCCTGTTCAACCAGTTCTTATTGAGAACACTGCACATGATATTTCTGTTTTATTATTTCATTTATCAACAAATACTATCAAATTTCAAGAAATGAAACAAAATGACTACTGTACAAGATGGAAGAGAAAGCACTTTGTTGCTCCCTTTCTAAATGGGATAAATTTAGAGACGCATTCCTTCAATTAATCTTTTTATATAAATCAAACTGCAACATTATAATGATTATGGTAAGATGATTAATTCCGAGGATGGCGTCATAGCTTTGGAAATATCATTAATTACAAGGATGGTGTCATAGCTTTGGAAATATCATTAATTACGAGGATGGTGTCATAGCTTTGGAAATATCATTAATTCGAATTTTTCAACAGAAAAAAGTATCTTAAATATAGTAATGGCTATATTTCCACTCTGATGCAAATAATTCACAAAAAGTTTACATTATAGAGTTGCTTATCATTCTAGAAAAGTATGACTCTTAAATGCAGCAAAGTTATAATATTCCCTTTCCTAGACAGATGACTTGAAACACTATAGCAGCTCCCTCAGTCAACCATGCCAGAAGCACAGTATAATGTTGGCTTTTAATTGTTGAGTGAATTCATTTACTGTCACAATGAGGTGGGTTATTTTTCATTGAAATTCTATTATATCTTTAACTTACCATATGGTTTAAATTATTTAAAGAAGAAATGGTGATAAGATAAGATTTAGTAATGATCATGAAACAAAGTTATGACAAAAAGAAATCAAACAAACCAAAAAATTGTTTTTTCAAGTCTCTGGATTTTATTTTTTAATCCGAAATACTACCATAGAAAACTCTTGTTTTAATCCTTTTCCTGTCTTCTGCAGAAGACATTCCTAAAGTCCAGTGACTATTTTCTTTAAGGACTGAATTTTAAGTTTATCAATGTATATGCATTCTGGTAAATTTGTAATTGCAATTTATTCTCAAACATCGTCTATTGCATCTTAATATGCCACTCTCCCTTTTAACCAGTTAGCAACATAAATTTTGATAGGAAGCATGATCAACCCACTGCCATCGAGTTTGACTTATATATAGTCAAATGCGTGATCGACAGCCAAGTTGGACTTAAGGTGAGAATGAGCAGAGGTTGCCCTATTTCTTACTGTTCACTTTCACAAAACACTTTACTAGTTGATATTATATGAAGGATGTCTGTCATGTGGAATTTTTCTTGAGATTAATTTTTTTTTTAAAGTTGCTTGTTCACAGAAGAGAAAATTTGCAAGTCAAAATAAAACGCCATTGAAATAATACAGATTTTGTATTATTATTCATAAAGTACCTATTGTAAGCATTTTTCATTCAGGAAGTGTGAATCTTATTAATCTAAATCTGTGCATGTAAAATCGCGAAAGTGTTGTCACCCTTTTTTTTTCTTTTTTTCTATCAAAATACATGTAAATTCACTGTATACATGTACACACATCAAAGAATTAAAAACAATATAATTTTGTTTCAAATTACTATTCTTTAGTGTGTATCTTAACTGTACAGCTGTTGTGCAGTTTTAAAGATATTAATTTTAATCTACCAAATTTGTTTTCACATTCTATGAACAAGCACCTTAAAAGATATCTGCATTAGAAAGTTTGCTCCTTACTTAATAATAGGCCTTTTCAGAAACTGTTGTTATCTTTTCTTGAATACTCTTAATCGGAGATACAAAATTTTCGGTAGCTTCCGGTTTAAGACTTCCGGGTATTAAATAATAACAGCTGACATTGAGAAACATAGATAAACTGCTGCGGGTATTTTAACAATGCTGTCGAAAGTCGTGTTTGTAAAAACTACATTGGAAAGATTGTTGAGGAGGGGAAATATCAAAGTATATCCTTACTTTGTGTTTACTTTCTAGCGGACAATTTACCCCGTTTCCCGAGATAAAACACTGTATACCAACGCGGTTACAACGTTGCGATTCATTTTTAGTGAGAAGAGTCGATCCTCTGCTAAAACATTAATTTAAGTATAGAATACGATGATGAAGATCTGTTTGATTATTGCCTTAACTTATGATAACATAATTTAAAATCCATTTTGCAATCTTACATTTTCAAACGATGTTGTACCATGTAAATGCAAACACAATGAACAGATGATATGATGCAAGCTGATCAAACCTACTTAATAAATGTTCCACTTATTTATGGGACATTCCATCAAATTATGTCCAATAAGAGTGACAAATAAAAGTTAACTTATAAGTGATTATGGAATTGATTTTATTCATGTTTAATTATCGGACTTCAACAATAATTACACCTACCGAGTCAACATTAGATTCCTCTGATTTAAAATATGTCCATGCCATTCACTCTACTTAGAATTACTGTTTCCAAGACCCTTCAAGCAGAATGATTTACCCTAATCTGACTTTGCAACGCCAATCAAAATATGATTCCGTCATTATATAGCAACCAATGGCATGCCTCGAAGCCATAAAACACACAACTATGTGTCAACGAAACATGATGTGATGCGCGCCTGTGTATTTCGGCAAGCTTCAAAAGATACATATCTTTCACGTCGAGGGTTTTATTGCTTCTTTTATTGGTCAACTGCATAACGTAGGAAATAACATATACGATCTTTTTTTACCCTCTATATTCGACCAAATACGCATCAACCCTTTATGAGTTAATTCCCTATGTTACTGAGTGTCAGGTCGTTTTGTTATGTACAAGGTTTATTCCCATTTTGTCTAAAGTCTATTTTACCAATTTTCACACCATTTCAGACAGAAGTTCCATCTCACCTACACGGAAAAATTTGGTTGTTTTTGACACTAACTGAGTAGGAAATAAATCCAACCTATAATCACTTTTTCTATGGAGGGTTGGTGGGAAAGAAAAATATGTATAAAGTGTAGATCCAGAAAAGAATATTTTTCTTATGTTGGTCTACACTATTTCTCGTAATATGCTTCTAACAAATTATGCAGATTCAGAATTATCTATATCTTTTAAAGATATTTTAATCAATTAAAAATGAAATGAAAATATTTCTTTAAACTGTAGATCTTTTGGCAATTTAATCTGTAGACAATGTGGGAATTGAAACCTTTATGGGATGTAGACTAAATAGGAAGTCCTTATGTAGAAAATTTATTTGCCTATGTACTATGTTTTATATTTGTTGAACCCGTATGTCTTGATCTGCCGACATGTATGTTTAGTTTGTTTTGTTTTACTCCAAATAGTTATGACTTTATGGTTCATGTGATGTAATACAGAATTACATTATGTAAAATGAAGCTTCTTTTAAGCAACGAAAAAAACAAAACAAAAAAAAAGCCTTTGGACCACCCCTGGTCTTTGAAGTAAACTTTTAAACAGACTTAAGAGTCAGATTCGGCAATAAGGGTTTATTTGGAACATTTCACTTACTTTGTTGACGACTTTTTGCCTTGTAATTATATTGATAAATAGTTCAAAGATTTGCTAGAAAATATTGTTTCTCTTACTTTGAACTTTAATTAATTGCGTAGTAATCTTTTGATTAAATGTCTCTTATAATTGTTGTTTAACAAGAACGATTGTGTTTTTGTTTGAGTTTGTTTTGGTATTATATATCATTAAAATGATAATCTACACATTTGTAATCTCTTTTCAATTCAATGGATTGTTGCCAGTTTTCCTTTTAATTACATTCAAAGGGTCAATTAACAAACTTTGGCTATCACAGGGATTAAGAGTCTTGATGCAAATTAACACCAATCTGCCACGTTTGCACCATATGTTCTAGTCACACCCTTTATTGTTTAGCCGATCGAGAGATAGAGTAATTAACCATCGGCAATCTGAGGTCCTTTAAGAATATGAAAGATCTCCACAATCCTGTGTCCCTTTTTATTTAGTAAGCGTTATTTGAATGTAGTTTCAACAGGTGGAAAAAATGGACTGGGACTGTTTTCATAGCCGGTAATATTTGGATACGATATATCATCAAAGGTAGGCTGACAGAGAACCTCATATAACAACTAATTCTCTATTTAAGGTACTTTATTTATACGACAAATTTCAATTTTAAGAAAAATATATATACTTATTGGAGAAACATAACCTCTACACATTATTAACAAAAGTGCTGATGTTTGTTCTATCTTATTTAAAATCCGTAAATGGAATTAAATGCAAATTTGTAATAACATTCTAGAAATATGTGTTCCATTCACTCTTTCCTTCCATCAACCAGCCGGTTAACACATTTTTGATCTGTCAAAGCATTTAATTCAGACAAAAACATACTTATTTGCCTTTTTTTCACACAGAATGTCATGTTTTAACTGAACTGCGGTGCGCTATTTGGGTCTCATTAAATTCAATTTAATCTAATTTCCTTTAATAACGAGGCTTGGCAACAGCCAACAACAAATCATTCTGTTGATGTTTTCGTATGTAAATCTTTTATTTTGGTACATGAAGCTTATAAATTTTTCAAAGGGAGACAAACCACGTTTCTTAAAAGGCCTATAAGGCTGGGGTGATAAAGTGTCAATGTAATACCTATGAGGAAGGGTTATATATGGTGGTAAATGACACCCAAAATCATGAGCCACCTGACAATAGTTCTTCCAAAACTCCAAATAAAAATGACATCTCAGATTTGTCAGGAAAAAAAAAAACAGAAATAAAAGAAAATTGACATTTTAAAACATAAGAATCTTCACAAAAATGTATATTGTATCTAGCTATTAAACAAAATTTACATTAGTCTGTTTAAAAATATATTTACTTGATCTAACATGGATAAGATGTTACACTTAAACCAAGGTCTGTTAAAAATTTGAACGAATATGTATGCACATAAAATGAAAGCATTTGATATTTTCATGCATGTGGCAAAAAGGCCAAGAGAGCTAAGATGCTAAATAATGAAATTTAAACATCAAGCATCCATTTTTGCATGCATTTTATTGTTGGGAACAAAACCATCTTTTAAATAAAAGGGGCCTTCTATACTGCTTAGTGGTTCTCAATTTCCGTGGAGTTTGTTTTGATACCAAACAATTATGCATCAAAACTTATGCTAATTATTCATTTCTCAATGTTTGTCGTTTTGTATCATATCAAAAAGATTTAAATCAAGTTGATGTGAATTCTGAGATTTTTCGTTTTCTATCATGTTAAACATAAACATGGTGTTAACAGCTTTTCAGTTATATACCGCTAATAACTTTTTTAAAGGATTCACTTATCCAAGTTTAGGATTTGAAGTAAGAAACTGTATTTATATCCATATGAGCATGCTTAATTTGATTACAGTTAGAGATGAAAAATTTTATTCACCCTATACATGATACCCTAGGACTAATTTCGATACAAAGGTAATTGAAAAGTTTATTGCAATTTTGATACAGTTTATTGCAGTCTACTTTAAAAATCTTGTCCTTTTCTTTTTAATATTCCGTTCTTTGTTTTGTAAATCTATATCCAAAATATATGTACTTTTTTTTTATATAATAATTTTTTTATATGATAATAAAAAAAGAAACCACACACATTTCAATTGCTTTCCCAAGTCAGTCATTTTTGAATTGCATGAGAAGTTTTCTAGATATTAAGAAAAGAAATTTGTTTAGTCTGACCTGATTTAATCTTCCTATTTTTACAATGCTTTCAGAGAATGTTTTTTCATGAAAAAATAATACAACTTACAAAAGAAATCTTCATTCTGCATTTGATACAATAACAAAAACGATTAAAAGGGTGCTCTTTTCCTTTTTTTTAAAAGGAACAAGATATAACAATATATTGCATTTTCCAGAGAAAAAGGCATTGAAAGAAGATTTTTATGTTTTCTTTTAGTTCAGAAGTTATAAAAATGCCAACATGCTGTCAATCACATCATTTCCCTTTACTTCAAAATTAAGTTTCAGATAAATTCAAGTTTGAACAAAAAGATGTCACTTTATTTATGTATTTTAGTACTTTGTCCATTTTTTATTTATAATTAACATCTAGTTCAGTATTCATTTATTTAAGACAAGAGCCACTCAATTATTCATTTTCTATCTAAAATTGCTGACATAAGAATTATTTCTCCGTATGGGATATTGTGAAAGTTCAAAAAAGATAGAATCATCAAATTACCATTACAGTCTATGAAAAAAATTATTTTGTTTTTAAAGAAAGCGAATATGATTATCACAATAACCAAAGGAAAACATGCTTATAAAGAATGTATCATTTTATTTTTTCTATGTCAAGGTGATTTCTCAAACTTATTGTTGCAAGAGCATCAATACAAAAATATATGAACAAAATTAACCCAGTACTTGGAAGGCACAATTCTCAGTTTAAAAACAGAATTTGCAAATAAAAAGGAATGAAACACACTTTCCCCCCAAATGTTTCATTTTATTTATTTTTCATTATATCTTAGAAATGTCAACTAAAATCTACGATGGATTGCCCATTGTTATTCATGACCGACATTTTTTCACAAAGATATCTTACACATAATTCTAGTTTCCAAGATGTTTCTGAAATAATTTCTTTAACATGATGCATACTCTTATAGCCCAGCTTAAATGTGTAAAGCAGGTTTGATAAGATGATGAAAAATGTATTTTCAATTTATTTAATACTTACATCTATTGCCACTGCTCTACTGGTAATGACTTAATAATTAAAAATGGTTAACAAGACAGATATTTGGTCATTTCTACAACATTGAAGAAAAAGCTTATTTACATCTATAAAAGAAAAAAATGTAGAAGTACATTAACTTTATGTAACCATCATTTTTTTAATGGAATTTGGCTTTTGTTTTTTTCATTCTATTTCACATAATTCTTTTATATGGAATTTTGTTTTTTAATCAATTTCCTATAAATGAAATACAATAATATTGAATTGAGCAAATTCCAGATTTTTTAATATAATAAGGAAAATGTCCTTCCTGTTTGTTGTTCTGTCTCCTTTACTTTCAATTCAGACTGGCAACAAAACTTTAAATGAATAATTATCAAATATTAAAAGGACTTTTCATTTAATCAACTTTATCAAATAATTGTTTTCTTTATAATCTCAATTAAATGTCCTAATACAGTCCTGGACAGTGCCAAATAAAAACACACAAATTTTTCTTTTTCTAGCAGTAATTTTAAAATTTTTAAAATTTCAAAAATAATGGTAGAGTGTTCAAAATCTTCAATCATATAGTGTCCAGTATCTAAATTTTGTAAAAAAGATTACGTTTCTTGATCCAAGTTTTCAGGTAGAAAAGCATACACTTCTGTCAAAATATATTAATTCATATCTGTATTATTAATTATAACAATCTGTCATTTCATTACAACCTCTTCTGATGTTTTAAGATATCTAGAGGAATTTTTAGTCTATTTTGATTCTCTCTTTATTTCTTTAATTTCTTTACTATGATCTTTTGTAAAACAATAACATTTTGCAAAACACAATTTACAAAGTAAATTCCTTGATTAGTTTCAGAATATCAAACCCTTACCTTACGAACAACGTCAGTAATTAAGCCAATATAACACATAACTTGGTTATTGACAGTTCAGTTATCAAGTTGAATTTTTTGCTCTTAAATATTTTTGGGATGTGGTTATTGCCATTTATTTCAATATTTTCTCTTCTTTCAGCATACACACAACATATATTCACACCTTTTAAGAAGCATTGTGATAAATGAAAAATTTGAATTTTATAAATTGAAATCAATTCCTTTTTTTCTTTAAAAAACCGTGCTGCAGAATTGGTTTAGTAGTGTATATTTCATTTGAACAAATTATGAAGAACATCTGCGGCCTCTGATTGAGGAAACCATTACTAATATCTGTATACATGCCTAATTCAAGATGGGTGTTTATTGTTTGACAAGTAATCCCTGATTAAGATGTATCTACTGCAAATGACTTCTGAAAAAAATGTAATAAATAAGTCTTTTCTTATGATAAGCAGATGCCTGTTTTTCTACTTTATTCAAGGGATCATTCAGAATTGAAAATTGGTTAATTCAATTTATTTTTATTTTGCATAATTGATTGCAAGGTCCTATTATCAAAATGGTTCAATAACAAGAAATCACTACTTAAACATTCATCAACACAGAATTAATGAAAGTTGCAACTTATAGAATCACAGATTTAGATGCATTCTTGGTAATAATGCTTTGATGGGTTTTTTTTAAATGTAATAATTAGCAGCTAGAATTATGATTGCATATTATGTTTTAGTAATTTGTAATCTCCAACAGAATTTAGTAGCAGAGGTGAAAAGGTAAAGAGCCAAGCCTACATTTATAAACTATTTCTCCAAAATGTCATCAAACCCTACAACTTCCAATCCTGATTAAGCACGATATTACAAGGGTTGGAAAGCTACTCTGTTGTGAGGAAGTGAAGGTTATAAGTTAAAATTCCATAAACAACAGAGATAGGTGAACTGGTCAATGCACAATTGAAATCAACATTTAGCTCCACATAAAAATACCTCCCCTACCAATCAAAAGGATGATTGCAATCAAAATTTAAAACAAAAAATGATGTTAAAAATTCAAAGACTGAGAGCAAAAAGAGGTATTATAAAAAAGTGTTACCGTGGTTTTAGTCCCTGCCCAGTATTTGTATTGGGGAGATCAGCAATAATTTCTTGCTGACTTCCACATCTCCTCCAACAGCAGCAGCAGCACTGTGGCAGGGTGAGTCACCAATACTGACTCATACACTGCTGTGAGAGGAGCCTGGCCTTGTTATGGTTTTTTCCAGCGACTTGGATATTACATCATCGATGCAAAACAACAAACACGGCCGTCAAACCACCACTACTCTCCGCATCTTCCATTTTACTAACCATAGTACAGGCTAACTGATAATAATTCACAATCCATAGCCATCAACAAACTCATCTTTGAAGTATGGCTTGGTTGCGTGCATTTTTTTATATTCTTGTTCGAAAAGTAAATTGCTCCTTTTTTTTTAAATATTTTTTTTTTTATCTAAAAAGAATTCATGTATGTGTGCATATGATTCAATGTGACAAAGGCAAATTTTTGCATGACCAGATCAATACAACTGAAGAGAGGTTAATTTTATAGATATGGTAACACTTTATTGAACCAATATTCCATATTCAATTGTTAATTCAGTTAAGTTTAAACTGATTTAATTAATATCAATTGTAAAACAAATTATTGCTACTTAAATAAATCACCCTCAAATCTGCTTCCTAGATACATAACCAGTACTCGCGTCAAATGTGGATTAATGAAAGGTTGCACAGGGAATATTGCTACTCACAGGAGCCAAACCCGCAACCTTTGTGTCCAGAGATAGACACTCTAGCCCTGGACCACATTGTTTTAACCTATCACCAAACAATATTGACATTTGACCAGTTTGTTGCAGACAACTTTAGAAATCATTGTGGGAAAAGTAAAAATTGCTCTTAACGAGCAATTTCTCCTTTTCCCACAATGTTTTCTGCCCTATCAGAAGATTGTTTTTCAATTTCATCCCAATTTGAAATGTCGTCTGCAAACTCTTTCAATTTGTGATGAAATTGGGAAATAGTCTTCTGATAGGGCAGAAAACATTGTGAGAAAAGGAAAAATTGCTCGTTACGAGCAATTTCTGCTTTTCCCACAAAGTTTTCTAAAGTTGTCTGCAACAAAGTGGTCAAATGTCGTTATTGTTTGGGAGAGGATTAAGTAGCACATAATAGCACAATAATAAATGAAATTTCAACTTGAAAACTGTAAAATAGATATTGAAGAAAGGGTTATTTTCTCATTTAAGGTATTCTCACATTGCTTATTTAAGGAACAATACCAGTACCCGTAATCCCCCATTTTGAAACTCTTTCTTTCGCCGGGTTATTATGGTTGTGCTTGGTATACATTGGTTGATATAAAAATCCCCTTTTAAAAAAAATGTTCAACAAAATACCAAAGTCCTAAATTAATCATCATGGCTTCTGCATCACAATCTCTAACTCGCCCTTTTGTCATCTTAATTAAAAATTCTTTGACTTTTCAACTTTTTATGAATTTGTACAAGTTTCTGAGAAGGTGAAATTCCAAATATGTTGAAACTACACATTCTTATATATCATACACAGCAATACAGATAATCTTGTTTAAGCCTTTCCCAAACAATAACGACATTTGACCACTTTGTTGCAGACGACTTTAGAAAACATTGTGGGAAAAAGGGGAAATTGCTCGTAACGAGCAATTTTTCCTTTTCCCACAATGTTTTCTGACCTATCAGAGGATTATTGTCCAATTTCATCACATTATTAAATGTCGTCTGCAAACTCTTTGAATTTGGGACAGTTGGAAATTTGTTGTTTGGGAAAGGGTTAATAGTTCCAGCATGCCCTTTGAAAGTTGCCTGTTGCCAAATAAGGATCTAATTACATTATATGTAATTCAGGGTAAGGCATAAGTTCTGGAGGGGAGGAGAAGGAAATTGGATTTTGTTCTGTCATTCCTGACATTGTGATAGAGAAGAATTTGGGGTTTGCTGTTTCACTATCAAGTTGACATATAGATGTAATTGGCATCTGAGACATACATGTTTAGTATGCATGCATGTTTGGAACACCCCCTGCAATGGATTCATGAACAGGATTCATGAACAGGCATAAACAAAATAGCTGTTCATCAATGCAAATTTATTCACAAACATATTCATAAATTTCAAGAATATGTTCATGAACATATTTGTGAATATTTACATGTCAATGAATACTTTCATGAACATATTTTTTATGATCAAATAATTGAAGTTCATTATTATTAATGTCTTGAAACATGTTCATAAATTTCAAGAACATGTTCATAAACATATTTATGGACATGCCCATAACTACATTAATGGACTTGTTTCTGATGTTCCTGAACATGTTTTTGAGGTTCATGAACATATTCATGAATGACCATTTTTTGTTCATGTCTGCTAGAGAACAAAAATCCTTCTCAGGGGAGGGGACATGTTTGCACAATGACAATTGAAGTGATGAGCAATAATAATCTTTATACAAGAATATCCTCTTTTCCTATAACATTGCTTTAAAACAAACGAAAAATCAAGCCAATCACAAAAGGAAAACAAGAAACCCTTAAAAATTAGTTCCAATGCATGTAAATAATTTTGTAACAATGTCTGAAGTTCTTTGCTGAAATTGAATTTAAGCTAGATTGTAATGGGGAAAGGTGAACCATGGAAGCTTCCCCTCTATCTTAGCTGAATCAAAAAGAAGGGGAACTTTTGACCAATGAAAAACTGTTTGATACATTTTTCCATGTCATACAGCCATTTTTTCCACGCTATAGGCTACTGCCCTGAGTTTTTTCTCACAGACAGTGCCTAGTGGTGTGAAAAGAATGAAACGTCAGAAAGTCATACGCCTCAGATTCAATCCTATATCTATCCTTCCATTATATTGTTATGTCTACAGCAGACGAATTCTGAAACTCTTGATGCGACATGAAAATTGCTCATATCTGTCCATCTGCATATTGTTGGTCTTTTTTCTCACTGGATTCTCTTTGAATATGTGATGATGAAAAATTTAATGTCTAATGAAAACAAACTCATCACCAATACAGACTCAAAAGGGCATCTCAACAAAGTCAAGTTAAATCTTAATACTTTAACCTTGACATTTATTTTGAAGGCCATATGACAACCAATTTCATGTTAAGCAATTTAACCAGTTGATGATAATTTCTGCTTAACACCCATAAAATGGTTAACATTTTTCAATTCGTGAACTTAAGAAATCATTGCAACAAAAGAAGGAATAAAACTGTTATCGATTATGATTTGTTGACATTTGTTGTTACACAATTTCACAATAATAACTGTGTATGTTCCATGAAATACAAATTGTGTGCTCCAGTTCAATCAATTTTGAACCATCATCAATGTTACAGATGTTTATTCCATGCCAATGCTGAGTTTCTCATTTTTCCAATAAAATAGATAACTGGTGTTAATACTATGACACAATTAGAAAAGTTTCAGAAGAAGAGTAAAAAGTAACATCTATAATTGACTCCTTGATTTGTGAAACTTTAATTACAAAAAGGTGTTTTTAACCCTTTACCAAACGCCAAAGTTTTGACAGTCCCAAATTGCAAGAGTTTATAGACAAAATTTCAAAATGTGATGAAATTGAAAAGTAATCTTCTCATAGGGCAGTAAACATCGTGGAAAAAGGAGAAATTGCTCAACAGGAGCAATTTTCTCCTTTTCCCACAATGTTTTCCGGGGTTGCCTGCAATAAACTGGTCAATTATCGTTATTGTTTGGTAATGGGTTAATATGGGAGATATAAAGCTGATGTGGCTGTATTGGGAAATCAAAATGCAGGTGTAATTTCTGACTTATGGAAAAGTACAGGACTCAAAAGATATCTTCAACCAGGAACTCTTTTACCATATTTAAAGGTCATATGTACAGGATGGGTTTATTTCATAAAATTAAAATATGAAGTAAAAGAATCACATTGAAATTATTTGCAACATTTTAGCATAACGCATTACGTCATAAATCACCGTCATAGCGCACCGATTAATAAAAGTTTGTATGACTTACTTCCCTTTGCTGTGACGTCACTCGTGATCCACTGAATGCGCCATGTAAAGGGCGTGAAGAGCGATCGCTGGTTAGAATTGGTGTTTTTCTTCAAATAAACGATCCTAGAGTCATTGTTTGGATTGACAGCGCGTTTTCTTTATTGAATATGATTCATATTATAAGAATATCAATTTGAAAAAAGATAAATAAATAACTTAACCCGTGAATTTGAATGGATTTGTCATTGCGTAAACCTGTTCATATGAAAGGATCGGCTTGAAATTTCGACGATTTTCCTTGAAATAAATGATTCTAAAGTCATTGTTTGGATTGACAGTGACTTTTCTATACTGGATATTTTTCATATTATAAGAATATCCATTTGAAAAAAATAAATTAGTGACTTAACGCGTGAATTTACAAGGATATGTCAATGCGTTCATATGAAAGGAACGGCTTGAAATTGGGACGATTTTCCTCGAAATAGCAATCCTTTAGTCAATGTTTGGATTGACAGTGCATTTTCTTTATTGAATATGTTTCATATTATAAGAATATTCTTCTCAAAAAAAAAGTAAGTGACGTAACGCGTAAATTTGAAAGGATTTGTAAATGTTTTCATATGTAAGCATCGGCTTGAAATTTTGACGCTATTTGTGAAAACAGCTATTTTTATTAATATTTGTTGAAAAAAAACAAAAAAAACACGAGTACTTTTTCGTCAATGATCGTGTATTAGCATTAAGGTTTTAATTGAGAAGTAAACAAAGACATAGATCTGAATAAACGAATTGTCTTAAAACCGTACATCGTATAACTATTAACTGTCAAATTCACCCTGCATTGTCTTATCAATACATGAAATAAAACGGGAGAAGATCATAAATTGCGAACAAACAAACCGTATTATAACCCAACTTACTTGTGATACGAAGGTTATCCTTTAACTCACATTTTCACCACACATCAAATTACTAGTGATACGAAGGTTATCCTTTAACTCACATTTTCACCACACATCCAAATTTCAAAACTAAACACTGGCACATTCAAGAGTATTTGTTAAAATCACACGGCAACTTTCCAGTAACTCCACCCCCAGTAAGAGGTCTATGATTTCGAAATTGATTCCGATGTCGTCTTACTAGATCAACTAGATTTAACTTAAGAATTGTTCTTCATATTCACTTTACATTTATGTTCGTTTTCTCTTGTGTAAGTAGCCTTGACATATTGAGCATTTAATTTTCGGACAGGTTTAATAATTAACAGCTAAAACAAAAAAATCGTCCTAGTTTATCTTACTAACAACCTTAAATAAACATATTTGAATTTATTTTTTATGCTTTTGGAATTTAAATATCAATTCGACAAAACATAATTTTGATGTTAAAACGTTTTTTTTGTTGAAAACATAGAGTTAATACCGTTTTGGTGAATACTGATTATCATATACTTATTGAAGTGTCAAACTATTCTAATAGATGCTTAAGTTAAGATCGAACCCATTATCATTTGCGTTGATGAGTTCAGAGACAGTTTGCGGATATCAAATATTCATTATTTTGAATTTTCATTCAAAGACAACGGCAGATAAAAGAAACTTGCTTGTTTTAATCAGTTTGTTATCATAGCAATTAACGTACATTTTTCATTTTGTCTCATTTATGTACAATGGCAACGTTTCTACGATTATGTTAAAACATAAAACAAGTTTTGCAAATAAGAACAAGATGCATTTAAGCGTTTAAAACCCAAAGACATGGCAATACAATAACTTATGATGTTGGATAAAATTAACATATTCTTGCAACCCTTTGAATTCTTACGTAAAGCAGCCTAATTAGGTATTCCTAACTAAGTATGCAGCATAGTTAATCTGTTCCAAACAAAACTAACTTGGCGAGTAAGAGAGTCATTCAAGGAAATTAACTTTCAAAAAAGGTGTAATCAACGTGATTTATCCTTTTCTTGAATTTATCTACATTTACACAGTGCAAATTCTATATAAAGATCTAGCAAGACTACACGAGGCTCTAACACCCCAAACTAACAGTAAGGAATTGTTTTAATCACGAACATCAGTTCACCACAACGTTAATTTTGAAAAATATTTTCCTTTACCTGAGATCATGTGGGAAACAGCGTAACGAAAGGACTTCAGGCTTGAATTATCATTAGCAACTTGGTACATTGGGTAATAAAACAACGACTTTTGATACATATTTGGGTTCATTCCTACATACAATGTACACATTCGCGCGTCACACCAATGTCTTGACACATGATTGTATGCTTTATCGCTTGATTGGTGTTTGAAAGTGAGATTAGCTTTGTCTGGTTTGCATTGACAGTCTTGAAACCAATACATCAAGGTAAAGTGAATGTTGTTGGTGTGTTTCAAATCAGGGAAATATAACAGTTACTCAATAAGCAGAATGAATTTGAAGCGTCTTCACCTGTATAAAATCCTTTGAATTGAGTCCGATCATTTAAAGATCAATAAAATCAATTCTCTGGAAACGCCTAACAATGCGTAAACTTGCCGTCTTCGAAGTGAAAGTAACACAGCCTACTGTTCTTGTTTGGGGAATATATCTTTTGCTTATTTGTAAAGTAAACATGGTCCAGTTTACTTATCGAAACTTTTTGCAGCTTTTATGTTCGTCGGAAAACGGGAGAAACTCGCATCCCTGCGACCAAAAGCAGAATAACACCAGAAGACCTGTCAAAATACCATATTCAATATCCAATTTACGTTTCCAAAAACACAATTCAACACTTAAACTGTCCGAAATTTGTGCAAAAACACCGTCGTTACTGAGAACTAGATTCTTCTTACTGATAGTTCATATGACTTTGAAGCACAAATGACGTCACAACAAGGGAGATAAGTCATTCACAAAAATCGATAAAGGTGAATAAAAGTAGTCAAAAACAACCTTTTTCGCTTCTGTATGAGAAAAAAATCATTACCTCCGTCATAACGAAACCATAACCTAATTCAAAAACCATAATTAAAGAAAATTTTGTTTATCGGGAAATATGACCTTTAATACAAACACAACACATTGTGAAAAGGTTGATAGTTTTGAAAGAAGAATTGCTGAAATTACACAAATACTTCCTTTTTCACAATGTTATATGCAAGAAGATATAATCAGACAGTTGTCTTTAAACCCATTACCAAACAACAACAACATGTAACCTTTTTGTTGCAGACAACTCTGGAAAACATTGTGGGAAAAGGTGAAATTGCTCGTTAAGAGCAATTTCTCCTTTTCCCACAATGTTTATTATCCTATCAGAAGATTATTTTCTAATTTCATCACATTTTGAAATGACGCCTGCAAACTCTTTCAATTTAAGACAGTCTAATGTTTGGCGTTTGGTAAAGGATTAAGGTAAAGGGTTAAAATCAAGAGAATCGAGGAAAGGATAAGCTGTAATGGCGGCAGGCTCTAACATGCTGACATATAAGACATCATATTATTCATTAAAATCAATGGACAATCTCTGATTGGGAAAACACCAGCCAGTTCAGGTCTGAGAGACTGTTTTTCACTGGTTCTCTGTCACACTACTGGAAGTTTACTGGTTCTCTGTCACACTACTGGAAGTTTACTGGTTCTCTGTCACACTACTGGAAGTTTACTGGTTCTCTGTCATACTACTGGAAGTTTACAACAGCATTCGAAGGAAGGTATATATAGGAGTTTTCTCCTGGGAGCCTACTACAACAAACTGTACTAACTCTAGAATTACAGCACTAGAAGGCTGAAAGTTTTCCTTTGGTGGTTACCAGCATTTACAGAACACTTGAATAAAGTATCATTGCATATTCTGATACCATTATGTTAAATCAAGAAGACAACACTGGCACATTATGGCTCACCTGAGTTCAACATTCCTATTAACAAAAAGGACCACCTTTTGTCTTGACTATTCGAAGAATAAGGAGAGCTACACTACCCAACAGGGCATCGGTGTCACACTTTGGTTAAGTTTTTACATACAAGTTAGTAACTCATGAAATACTGTATAGAATGGGCTGATACTTCACACATGTGTTCAGTGTCATTATGTAAGGTCCCTGACCAAGTTTCATAGCTCTTGTTTGGAATACAGTCGAGCCTCGAAAGTTTTTTTGCGGATACATATGTTAATTGACGATACGGTAATCCAACATTCACACCTTTAGCAAATTTGCATGTATGCTTGATCATAAAATGTCACCAAGTGTAGTGCAATGAAAGGTGTTGATTGTTTGTAAATCGGTCATTTAGTCAGTCAACTGGTCTAACCTAGTTGTAATTATCATCGCATGCAGAAAGTCGAGTTTGTAAAAGGTTTTAACTCGCTGCATTGACAGCGATCAGGAGACAATGTCTGGCAACCATTTTCAACTATTACAATTATCTATTACTTCATAGTAATTATTATGAAAAACAGTGTATAGGTAAACATTTCACTGGAAACTGGCCAATTGTCTATTCCGGATTATTCATTAATACGAACATTACTCCTGGGAACAAAAGTGTTCGGATAAACGAGGCTCGACTGTATATGCAAATAATGCGCCTTTTGTACATAGAAAATCTTGGATAAGTTTTTACATAGAAGTTTGTATTTCATGAACTACTGTAAAGAACGGGTTGATAAGTCTTGTGTTCAGGGAAATAATTTAAGGTCCCTGACCAAGTTTCATATCTCTTGTTTTTAATTAAACTAAATTATGCGGACTTCTGTATTTAAAAAGATCTTGGTAAAGTTTTTAACATGCAAGTTTGTATCTCATGTACAACTGTATGGAATGGGTTGATACTTCACACATGTGTACAGGGTCATAATCTAAGGGCCCTGACAAATTTCATAGCTCTTGTTTCTCACAAAATACTATAGTTCAAGGTCTTCCCTGGTTTTTTTTCCAGGCGCTTGGGTAATAACAGATGCATCTTTAAATGGGGAAAGTTTAGGACTCTTTCGGAATTAAAAGACAAAAAAGATGTTTTTAAACCAAGTCAAATGTAACAAACAATGTAACAAGCATGTTGATCAGCTGTGGGGGAAATTTTAAGCACATAGGGATTAATTCAGGCACCGGAGTAGCACTTATTTTGACATTTAGGTGCTGGGGCCCTGTAGTGCTTTAAAGACCTGAGGAATCCCTGATAGGGACTGGATTGAAACATTAATGGATGGACTAAGGGTCATAATGTTAGGTTTTTGACCAAGTGCCATAACTCTTCTCTGATTTACAATATACATTTTACAGTATATGTTCACCATATGATACAATAGATTCATTTTGCATTATACGATCCAATCTGATATGATATATTACAGTTCCATTTGATGATACCTTATGTTATGATACGATACAAACAATATACACCGTTTTCATACAATAGTGTTTCTGCATCCCCATGTCAAACAATGCCTGTCCAAACTTCCTAACATGCATTGTAAATTGCATAACATATATCGCATATCAGATGAAGAACCTATCGTATCCTAACACACTGAATCAGCCAGGTAAGATGGTCTCCCTATCGAATATCGTAAATACCGGTAGCAGTTGGTAATTGGTTCGTACTTTGATCATGTATGATGCGTAAACCATGGAAAATCATACGATAGGACTACTGTATCTGTATTCAAGTGTTGTAATAGAGTTATGCTCTTTTGTGAAATGTTAACCCCTTATCATAGACCATCTATCACAAACTGTATTTTGTAAAGGGCTTCTTTTCTGGGAATCAAAATACATTCATTGTATTTCGGCGAAAAAAACCAAATACTTTTTTGCTTTCGTCAGGCATGTGATGAATACTTATTTGTAAATACAAATGACAAATAAACTAAACAAAAATATATACATTTAAATTAAAAGAAAATATGTTGTCAATCACATGTTGTTTCCAGTTATTTCCATGGCAATAAAAGGAATTTTTCACTGAATGTTACTTTCTATTTTTCTTTTACATGTTAGAGAAAGTCCATAATTAAACTCATTACCATTTTTCTTATTTTGTTAAGACGGGCTTGAGACAATGTTTTAGTGCGGACTGGTGATCATTTCAACATGACAGTTTCCGTTTTAAGGGCACGCCATTTTAGCAGGCATTCACATAAATAATACAAGTCTTAACTTCCTAACATGCATGGTAATTCCCATGACGTATATCAGATATCGTGATGAAGAACGTATCTGATTGTATCGAATCGATTGAATCAGGTAAGATGGCAGCTTTATTGAATATTGTAAATTGTTCGTATTTCTACCATGTATCATGCGTAACCCATGGGAACTCATACTCGCACTACTGTAACAATCATGGGATAAATTTGGGGATTTTAGAGATACTGTTACATATCTAAGTGCTTTACGATATTCGGTCTTTGATATCAGACCCATGATATATGTTTTATGTTTTATGTTCAGCATACTATTCGATATATGATACATTCATTTGGTGTTTTATGATCCAATGCCATAATATGATACAATACAATTTTGGGTCTGATACATTATGTTACTATACAAACAAAATAAGCTGTTTTGGGGAACTCATACAATAGCACTACTGTAAGTAAAGTTTTCAAGGACATTTCACTACAGAACACAACCCTATAACAACACTGAAATTCACATAAGTAGAGTTTTTCACTAGTGTTGTATTGCAGGACACAACTCTATGATCAATAATACTAGAAAATACAAGCAAAGGCCTCAATCGCCACAAAGAAAATGTGTAGTATATTCTGAGGAACATAAAAACTGTTTTGATGGACTTTTTAAAATCTGTTCTGTGCAAAAGACACTCCCACTTAATACCCTAATGTAAGTTTCCATAAAAAAATTGTGGCTCTAACATTCTGGTCAAGGTTACAATTGATCATCCCCTCACAATAAACAAATGTTGCAAAATAAGTTAAATAGTCTTGTTAATTTATCAAACCATAAGCAATGATTCAAAATTTAATTTGCCATACGTATCATCACTTCAATCAAGGTTAATGACTTGCAATCTTTAACAAAAACTTTCACTAATTAAAAATGAATCTTATTTCTTCAGGATACCTCTACTGCATCACTCAAAAGATATAGACGGTAAAGTGATCAAATTAACCCTTATAGTGCTGGAACCGACTTCATGCTTATGCTAACAGGTTAGATCCAGCCGCCAGCTGGTCTGTGATCCAAACTGTTAGCATAAGCATCAAGTCAGTTCCAGATCAAGTTGAAGCAGACATTTAAGGTTTTGGAAAGCAGATGACACAAAAATCTATTTTAAGAAAATTATCCAGCATTTTAAGGGTTATAAGCCAACCTTACCTTTCCTTCTTCACGCTTCAATTACAAAGGATTGCAGCAGCTGGTGCATATGGGGAAGACCTAACGGTCGTATCCGTTGACATATCTGTAAATATCCTGGAGAAACTGCTTAACGAGTGATTTTGCTTTTTTTTGGTCAATGTTCCATGGAAAATCTATTTTCTTAATTGTCAATTTTACAACAGTTCTGTTTTGGCTTTTAGATCAGAAAACTATGATTACCTGCGTAAAAGTTGCATAAGTTGTAGAGGCTATGAAGCTATCACATCCTTGCTCAGGTCTGAGACAATCGATTTATATTTAAATGTCTTTAATTGATTTTATTGGTCATTCTTGCAAGAGATTGATTTATCTTACAATTGTAGATGACTTTATCAAACATGAGAAAGACTATTTGCTGACCCAGTGTATCGGGCTGTTTTCCATATATCGCACTCCCTACAGACTAAGCTAGTGAAAAGTACAAAGAAAGGGAACTCAAAAGAATAATTTGTTTAGTGCTTCTCTAGTTATTTCCCTTTGATGAAACATTTTGAAATGGCCTGATTGAATTAAAGTAAAGAATAATTGTTTGAAGACAAAAATCTGCATACAGGTTTACTCATCTACAGGAGATAGCAGTTAAAAAATGGCTAACAAACACACATGAAAATTCAGCACAAAAAGTCTTGGATCCTTTGTAAATCTGACACCTGGTTTCTGGGTTACACCCTAACAATTTCTTAACAGATTTTATACTGTATGCATTTAATTATCATGATTTATTCATTTATTCCATTTCACAGAAGATATTAAAATAGATCAGACAATGCATCTCATCATGACACCTTGTATAGTGGTTTACCTTAAGCTACATGGAACATTTTTATGGTCTTCATTAGCGTTTTGTGAATGAGTTAGGCTGCTGATGTAGACAAACTCATTTTTGAAGCATTGTCCTTCACAACAGATAAAATTGCAAAGGTTGTATGTAATGGTTTGAAAGTAATGTGTAATATTCTGCTTTAAATAAGAAGTCTGCATAATCTTTTGATTAAGTTAGGGTGGTGAATCATCAAGCTTCAAGGAAAAGACAACTTCAATACATGTAAGCAATTTCCTAGCTGCCATTTATTTCCCTTTGATTGAATAAATAATTTAAATGTGGTCACTTAAGATGTTTAATCCGAATGTAGTAAGCATTGCCTTTAAAAGACAAAATCCTGACACTAACTGATTAAACCATAAATAAGTTTTGTGATAAAGTAAACAATACTGATTGGTAGGACTGGTTTATTTTTTAAGCTGCAAACCTATCATGACCCTCTTTATGTTTACAAAAATATTAACATTCATCATAGTGTGAGCACCAAAGTGTTAGGTGAAGGTTTTCCTGTCTTTCGAAAACAAGTTCTATTATTACCATGGCAAGACGTTAAATCAAGTGGCAGTAGAAATGTCACGTCTTTGGTTTAATGACATTATATATTAAAACAAAGAGCATCACTAGATGGTCTAAAATTTAAAGGTAAACTACTGAAGATTGTAGTGGGAACTTTACTGTTTTAAAAAAATAGTATCAGAAAAGAAAACTTGCTAAAAACAAGTTAAATAGAGTACAAATCGTGTGAATAATTTCAGAGCTCCTACCTCACAAATATTTTCTTGACACTTCTGAAGTCGACTTCCTGCTTTGGGCAGACTGTTCATCAGGAAGGAATCACTCTCATCTGGATCAGAGATGTCAGAATACTGCGACTCCCCACACTCCGGGATTAACCTGCTGAACGGTTCATTGGCTCCATCAATGGATGGATTAGGCATGATATCAAGCTGTGTAGCTACATGGTCATTCTTGCTATAAGACTGTGTTGTGTGGGAAGGCTGTGATTGAAGACCATGTTGTAAAGTAATGTCAGCATTATCCTTGAGCCCTTGTTCAAGTAATGTGGGACATGAAACCTTCGTTTTGAGAACTCGTTGTGGAGTAAACAAGGGGCCATCAGTATTTCTGATCAATCGAGCGGGTCCTGATATGTTGGAAAGTCTGGACTTCACAACCCGCTGTGGTGTAAGTGTCCCTAGGTTAGAAACACTCTTGTTCAGAGAGTATGGTTTAGGAACACGTATTGGTGTACCCATTACATCTGTGCTCTGGGTTGTTCTACAAACTCCGTAAACTGCTGAAGATTGCGGCTTAGCACCATGCTGTGAAGTAGAAATATCAGTTCTTCCTGTGTTTTCAGCAGTCCTATCCAGACTGTCTACAGTTGACTTTAGAACACGCTGAGGAGTGAATGACAGCGAATCCCTATTGAGTCCAGTACGACCTGGTTCAGAAATATCCGAGACCTTTGGTCTTGGAGTCCGCTGGGGGGTAAATATACCTAAACTCTTACTAGATATTACTCTATCTGGGCTGGCATTCAGGTATTGCTGGGACTTTAGAACACGACGGGGAGTGAAGACAGGCGAGTCTTTATTGGCACCTCTCTCTTCACTATCAAATTTAAGGCCAGACAGTGTAGGTTGTCGTGGAGTAAAAAGGTTTGTGTTCTCACTGGATCCTTCAGAAACCTGCTTGGATTTCAACACACGCTTCGGCGTAAAATCTGCAATGGGTTGACTTCCACCTAAAATCATCAAGCACATTTCCATAAAATATTAAAATGATTTGTTTTTACTCTAAACCATATGTTTAGAATGTACAAACAATTGTTTTTGCTAAAATAAACACACTTTGTGCTTCATTGGTTGATATAAAACAAGTAGACCAAAATGACTATCACGAACAATTTGATAGATTGGTTCTCATATTAATGTCAAATTGATCTTAAGTCTTGAACCTGTTGCTTTTGAATCTTCATACAGTCAGTAACACTGAGGTAATTTTCATTTTTGCAGCAATATTTCTGTAGCTAAAAAACTGGATTTTTTCCCGAATGAAATGGCAAATTAGGGTCCGCTTTGCCCCTAAATATCCCTTGTCTTACGGCTGAAGTTGACATATCGCCTCAAGTATAGGGTAGTTTCTTTTCAATACCACAAAGACTGTGCTATAAATTCAACTTTAAACCTTAGAATTCTGGGTTATTTTCTATAAATATAATTTTGTGTCGTTAGCTTTTCAAAACCCAAAATATCTGCTTAATTTTGATAAGTAGCAAACAGGTTAGATCACAGGCCATCCACCAATTTACTTGGTAGCTGGCCTAGATAAAACCTGTTTGCATATGCATGAAGTCGGTTCCAGCACTATAAGTGTTAAAAGTTTTTTTTCTAATTTTACTTTGGCCAAGTCATAAATTCAGATGTAAATAAATGTTACTTACGTTTAGGTGTATGAACACCAGTTAGAACATCTTGCTGCTGTTTAGGATGGCTGTTACCAAACTTCCCAGTTGGACCATAGAGGGAAGTTCTCTGAAGTTTTCAACATATAAATATATAGCTACCACTTCTGGTAGATAACAATACTTTCTTAATGATCAAATTGTACAATATGTAATTGTTATATATTAATAGAATGCAACTACATTAAAATGGGAACAAAAAACCATTGGAAAAGGAAAATTTGCTCAGATGTGCAAGACATTCAAAGATATAGGACCTAGTTCTATACAAGAAAAGATGGATATGTGCCCAACAGCACTGAAAATCAACAGGAAAATGTGAGAGAAACAGCATAAAAGATGAAATCAATTTTTGAAACCATTTGCGCTTTTGGTTTTGCCAATGTCTGAAAGGTTTCTAAATCGTCGTTGAATGGAAATAGTATTTATATGTAGTATGCTTTGAGATGTTAAAGGGTTATATTAAACCTTAGTGGGTACCTTGGGTGTACAATTCTTGGCTGATGGGAAATCTTTCGTGATACATCTTAATGGTGGACCTGGGGAAAGGCGCCTATTTGGTGTCTGGCCAGCTAGTTTTCTCTTCACTGAAAGGAAGAACAAAAAGCAAAATCTAATTGTCATTTTGTATCATCATGAGAACAACAATATTCAACATGTACGTATTATGTCATTGATTGTATGAGGCTCTTAGAATTTAAAGTGATTATTCAGTAATTTGAAAAGTTGTACATTGTATTTGTTTGTCTTGACTTCATTATTAATCAACAATTAAATTCTAAATTAACTTAAAAATCAGTCACTTCACCAAAATGAACAAGCTTTACTGGTAACATTGTTTTAGACAAAGCCCTACAAAAGGAAAGTTTATTTCCCTTCCCCTCCATACCTGTAATATTTCCCTTTTTGTCTGTATCCAAATGGCTTGTATAGCCAGCCCCTTTGGGAGACTTGGCAGGCCTTGGTTCAAGGTTTCGGCATGAAAGGGGCGAATCACTTTGTCGTTTTCTCATTACATCTGAGAAATGGTTTCCTGGTAGGCCTCTGTATGAGACAAAACAAGAAAACTCAAATGACGCATTATATCAGTAACTGTTTCCTAAAACATCCCTTTCAATTTGGCATCAGTCTGGAAACAGATTTGAAAATCATTCACTGAAAATGAGAAATATCTCTTTTAAGGAAATCTCTCTCCTTTCTAATATGTAAGTAAACAAACAAAATAGTCCATCAATTTTCCATTACATGGCCTTATCCTTTTTATAAACTTCAGAGTTTGGTTGAAGTCATTCAAAAGATGACTAGAACACAATTTGACAAAATGAGAAATTGTTCATGGTGGCCAACCCTCCTTTGTCACTAGATACAGATAAGATTCAACTAAACACAATTACAGACTTTACTGATAAATTTTGAGGACAGTGGTCCAGGGGTAGAGCGTCTGCCTTGGGACACAGGGGTTTGAATCCATAGAGTAGCTTGATCTGCCTTGTTACCTTTCATTTATCCACTTTTGGCGCAAGTACTGGTTATGTATCCAAGTTGAAAGAACTTGTTTCACAATCAATGCAAAACAAATAAGTTTTAACTAAACTGGTTGTCTTAATATGACGATGCTTTATGACTGCCTCCATTTCTTGTGAATTATGTCACATTAAAAATAACAAAGTAATTTGTACCTTGCAGGTTCTGGTTGTATGTTTTCCTTAACAGCTTTTTGCATTTTCTTTTGCTTAGTATGCTTGGTTATTTTCCTGAAATATGTATATGATATGATTATGATTCCAACTGGACTTTGACTATAAAAAATTGTGAAGCTAAATATATCATCACATCCGGAGCTGAACAAAGGCAAGAAAGTCAATTATTCTAGAACTTACAAAATTTCACTGTATATGAGGGCTATTCTAATAAAAAATAATCCTTAAAATACCAGTTGATGTGCAAAAACCCTTTAGAATGCAAATACACCATTTGGAGTAATGGGACATGGCCCAATCAGCTAAATCATGACAAGGAACACTGTGTGAAGTTTCAATCCATTCTCTTGTGTAGTGAGACAATGGGTCAACCACAGTTATGGGACATGAGCCTATCCGCACATACAGCTGCATATAACAAGTGAGTGAAGTATCAATCCATTTACTTAAACAGTTTCAAAGAACCAAGCTCATTCTCAAAAGATGTAGTTAAGAGAAGAGAGTACTAACCTTACACTAACCACTACAACACAACATATTGAACATAATTCATTCTTATAGTATGAGGTAGTTATATGAGAGAGAGAGACATAGATCTGCAATAGCTGGTATGACAAAAACAAGCAGGACTTTTAGGGTTAGATACTTTACTGTATTCTTTCTTTGATGGCTACTTAAGTACATATAAGTGTCCCACTTAGTGAAAAGGGCATCTATAGTTTTAGTGGGCAGCTATTGTTACGATCATTTTAAACAGCTTTGCATTAATTTTTATAAATATGTTTTTTCGTAACATTCCATGTAGTTAATTTCAAAAATAGATTATTTTAAATGCCCTAAAGCAACATAACTCTCAAAATCATTTAAAACTACATATTTAATGTGTCATTGTACTTTGTAGATACATTGCTCTGTCAGAGTGCCCATTTCAAACTTTTCACAAAGAAAATGACCACGAAAAATGAAATGTTTAAAGGTATATACCAGGTACTATACTGAGTCAAAATAATTCGATGTAAAGATTTTTTCTATTTTCTGATGGGGCAATCTGATAGGAGATATTGCTTGATGCAAAAATTTCTCAATATTTTCCTATCACGTCAACTTAGTTTGA
The DNA here is from genome assembly GCA_947846245.1 of Cerastoderma edule. NCBI lineage: Eukaryota > Metazoa > Mollusca > Bivalvia > Cardiida > Cardiidae > Cerastoderma > Cerastoderma edule. The sequence goes on from OX401414.1 coordinate 9,938,499, forward strand.
CAAGTACTATACTATACAGGATATGTGCACTGTTGGATTAATATGCAAAGTATAGATGATTTAAACAATGCTTATTTATACATGTACATTTTTTTGTACAACTATTAAGTAAGAGATAATTAACATGGAGGACTAATATTGTGAACATCAGCCAGTCTGTACATATTGGCCACTTTTGGTGCTGGGGCCCGTTTCATTAAAGATCTTAAGTGCGAATTCGCTCTTAAGTCAGACTTTCTCTCTCAGGCGTGTTTCATTAATTTTCGCTCTTAAAAGTTACAAGCGAAAAACTTTTAACTGTAAGAGAGGTCGGGGGCTGTATTAAGTGTGATGACGTCACGGAATGGCGGCCATTTTTCTAAGATTTTATTTCATTCAAAACAAGATATATACACTGTTTATAAATGATCTAGAATTACACAACATGGATTATTCCATTCGCACATGTACATTATCGACTTTGAACAACGAGACGCGCGACAATATGTACTCGTTCACCTCTAAACAAGTTGTAAATATGCGAAGCGAGGGCCCGTGAAATGTCAAGTCACGGTTTACCAGTATCACGCATTTTATGTTCAGCCAGGTTGGTGCTTGAAAATCATCATGCAACCAAATTTATTATATGTATTTTTTTCCCTTTTTATGCCTAATGTTTATGATAACCCGTAAATGTTATGTATTAAATGACATATATTTTTGGATCAAGCTTTAACTTATTTAAAAGGACGGTTAGCATATGCCTTAATTCCAGTACAATGCGGTAAAGTTTATGTAATGCTGGCCATTTCGGTAAATATGATATAGTTGCGAGCGTTTTGATTTCGCTCCTGATAATCACTTGCGATTGATTGATGAAACGCACATAAGAATCGTCGTAAGTGTGATTTTAATCGCTCTTAGCTAAGTGCACTTAAGACATTTGATGAAACGGACCCCTGGCCTTCACTGGCTGTTGTACACAGACTTTATTGAACAATCATTGAGACATTGTGTTATGAATTCTAATTGATTAAATTACTCAAATTACAATTATATGTACAGTCAATGTAACATAAAATGGTCTGTTTAAAAGGTTTTGGAGATACAGAGTTATTATTTCAGCGAATGAGTCAAAGTTTTTCCAATGATAGTTTGAAAGAAGAACTATATATTTATGTTGGCCGCAGTGTTGGTGTTGTGTAAAAACCTTATCTCCATTAACTATCACAATAAAAGGTGCTTGTTCACAGATGTTAGGAAATTTGAATGTTTGAATAAATTCCTTGTTCACAGATGTTAGGAAATTTGAATGTTTGAATAAATTACTTGTTCACAGATGTTAGGAAATTTGAATGTTTGAATAAATTCCTTGTTCACAGATGTTAGGAAATTTTAATGATTGAATAAATTCCTTTAAAACTGCACAACAGCTGTACATACTGTTATATGATATGCATTAAAGGATGGCGACTGAAAGTAAAATGAGAGGGCGCCGAAAATGAGGTCATTTTTTATTCTTAAAATGTGTATACAGTGAATCAATACATGTTTTAATCCAAAAGATAACATAGCTTTTGAGATCTACCACATAATTAACTGTTCATACTTAGATAAATTGATGTTACCTGAATAAATTATGCTTTCAATAGCTACCTAAAATCTCTAAATCATAAAATAACACTAAAACAATTTGCTTCGCCAACAATTTATTCTGACTTTCATATTGCTTCGTCTTTTGTGAACAAGCACCTTTCAGTCGATGGATTTTATTTTGTTAATGAAAAATACAGATCTGCTATGGAAAAGTTAAAAGTAAAAAAAAAGACTAGGTAAAAATATAAACCAATATAACAAAGCGCATGCCAGAAAAATGTACGATGTGAACAAGGGACAAAAACACCCATTTTTCAGGTTGATCATCGTGTTTAGAATTTCCGTCAAGTCGACAAGGTTTTATTTGTGAAACACACATTGTTCATTAGTTGAGATACCTTTTCTGTTATCGGTGCACAGTGCTGCAAAACAAATTAGTGATGGAACGCACTTTGATGACGGGTATCTTTTATTTTGAAGTAGAAATCTGTAACTTTAGAAATTTGACGCATACATCAAAACCGACCAATCAAACAACTCTGTGTGCAAATCGTTCGTTCTCGGACCGGGTTTTCTTTGACAGGTAAAAATAATCGGCATACTCGTCTCCCGTCCTTTTAAAATCACAATTCTCACAAAATGGCGTTTCGGTGTAGCAGTGTACTCGTCAATATTTTCGCAATTATTCTGATTATATGGGATACACAAACACACGTATCGTGCCTGAAAGGTAGGAACATTTTGTTACAAGATAGTTTGAATTTTCATGCCCAAGCAAACTCTCAAAAGAGTGTTTGATGTTGGCTTGTTTCATAACACACCTGGTTTGTGTACTTTTAATTTTGACGTTTTATGGGGCGATAATTTATATGGACACTAACAACAACTAGCTGCATATTTATTTTACTGATATGTGCGCATATTTTAAGGTTACCCATTTTTATCTGTTCAAAAACATGTCTGCCTTTGTGTATTTGATACTAAATGAAAACTTATTAAGACGATTTTAAAATCATAAAATGTAATTTTTTATGTGATGTCTTTGAATGTATGTGTCTGTGAAAGAAACAGTCTAGAAAACTTCCAATTCCTTACAGTGAGGGCAAAATGATTAAAGAAATTGAAAATCATAAAATGTACATTTTCATGTGATGTCTTTGAATGCTTGTGTCTGTGAAAGAAACAGTCTAGAAAACTTCCATTTCCTTACAGTTAGGGCAAAATGATTAAAGAACTTGAATTAAAATACTGTACTCTTACATATTTTTTCAACTCTTTTATTTGAAATATTTTGTTTAAATCTCTTTGACATTCCTTTTTTATACAATAATTTTAATTGTGTCATGTCATGTCAAGTGTTTTGAGAAAGCAGACCTGAACTGTGATTGGTAAATGTTTATTACCACATCATCAGAGAGATAGGATAGCTTCCAGCAGCTCCTTATCCCTTTAAAGCCCCTGCTATAGACCCTCTCCTGCACTGATGCCAGGCCACTATTTAGTACAGCCTATTTGAGAATCATTTCAGCTAAAAGAAAAACAAACATGACTCCAAGACATTCAACATTAATATTTTGACTTCTCATGAATCTTTCACTCTACACATATTTATGGTTTGATTTTTTGCAGAATCATGGTGTTCATATATTTATTATCAAAACTCATCCATTATAATGGTCTTGGTCTACAATAGTGGTTATGGTGTCATCTATTAAACCCGACAAGTAGTTCTGACAAGGAAATGATAAAGCCCCAGTTACCATGTTTACAGTAATTTTCATTCCACAGCTTTCAATACAATGATTGTCTCATTCTAAAAGGTTAAAACTAATGTACATATCGGGACATAATGTGATAATGCTATAAAAAAATTTAAGACAAAAGTCTGGTCCCAATCCTTTTTTCTTTTGTCACAATCCCCTCTCAATTCTTCGACTGTAACTTTAAGTGCATTTAACCCTTTACCAAAGCCAATTTTTTGACTATCCTAAATTGAAAGAGTTTGCAGACATTTCAAAATGTGATTAAATAAAAAAAATAATCTTCTGATAGGGCAGAAAACATTGTAGATAAAGGAGAAATTGTTCGTTAAGAGCATTTTCTCCTTTTCCCACAATGTTGTTCAAAGTTGTCTGCAACATACTGGTCAAATGTCATTATTGTTTGGTAATGGGTTAACTGAATATATTGATGTGGCTACATATTTCAGTGGCTATATTACCTATTTGGGGTATAAAACGTGACATCCTGTACTATTTATAGATTGTCTTACATAAACAATATAATATACCCTTTTATTTAATAGCGTTTTCAAAATACATACTATTGAATCAGTTACTCAGTCCTTCCGTTTTTTAGTCATCATTTTCAACCCTTTGCTAAGCATCATTAGAATGCACCTTTCACCTTATGTATAGAATAAATGACATTTTAGAGTTACTCAGACACATTTTGACAAAAGGAGGGATCGATAATTGTTTAAACCAATTTCTCCTTTTGTCACATTGGATTGTTTTTTTAAGTCTTGTGGTGGAGATACGTTATTTAATGGATATAACAAATCTTCACATGTTAATATTGTCAGAGAGATCTCAAAACAGATATTACGTAAATATTAAAATTGTGGTATATGAGATTTTATTAACTCATTTATGATACAATTCATCATTCAAATGTAAAAAAAAAGATAAGAGATAAAAAAGAGATTGCACTGAACTGTTTTAGGTCACAAAATAATGATTGTTTAAATACCACATTTATTTGACACCAGTGGTTTACCACCAAACAGTATTTTAATTCTTTAAGTTTTATCCAAACAATACCTGATTTTTTTGTCCCCTACAATTTGTGTATGGTAAAATAATTGAGGAAGTAATTAAGATATGAAATCTTCAACAAGAGTTACACCCTTTTGCCTTTACCACAGATGGAGAACTTTGATTCAAACTATTGATGAATAGTTAAAACTATCTCATACTTCTACCCAACAGGCATTTCCGTTTTTTTATTGACATTTCACTGCTCGTCAAGAGACATTCCTACTTCGGAAAAATACAAAATGCTGGTATATCAATTTGTAGAAATTACTTGACTAGCATGTGGAGTGAACATGAAAGCTTGTTCGTGGTTAAAATTGTTGTAAAATAGATTTCCCTAAAATGATTACTAGGGTAGTCATATTCAACCATCCACTCAGCAAGTATGTAGTATTCAAAGTCAATTTTACAAAATAAGAGTTTGTTAATATGAGCAGAATTTTTATTTTCGTCCTGATAATTTCACAAACAATTCTTCAATCAACTAGTTTTCAATAATATATATAATTTTATCATGGTTATGACCGTTTAATTTGTTGAGTGTGTAGAGCTGAATCAATACCAATTAAGATAGGAGTTTACCCAATATCTCTCTTTGCGTCTTTGTAACTGCTCCAATTTCAAAGAATTAGCTGACACAGTTAGTAAATGTTTGACAAATAACAGTAGCTTTTAGAAAAATGGTTAAAAATAACTGTTCAATTTTTGTTAGGAGCAAGTTCACTTTTTGTCACAACTGTTTCACAACATGTTAGCAAGAGCCTCAGAAGCTCCGTAATTTACTCTATGGTTAATGATCTGAACTTGAAATCATAAACTGCTCCAATTCTTTTTACCTTGAGACTTGAGAAGAGGCCCAAACCTGTTGAGTTTGGGAAGATTTGTCGCTAAAATAGCTGAATTGGGAAACCCAAAGCTGGTATGACTTTGATTTTTTGGGAAAACTGCATGATTTTAAAGAAATTTCCATTTGAAAAGGTGCCTTTAATATGCCCTTGTTATTTAAAATGCAAAAGGCTTTGTGCTGTTCGCAAGGTTCAAATGACAGTCTTAAGATATTGTCATGAGAGGCAGTCCCCAGGATGTCTAAGTAAATGCCAATGGTTCTATCAGGCTTGAACAGCTTTACTGACAGTCCAGTTAGGAATCTTCTTCCATCATTTCTGAGCTGGTCGTCACAATATAACTGAAATACTTTTGACCAATTCATAAAAAAAAACATGTACAAGGACTTGAATTTAACTTAGATGTCATCTATGGCTGACTAACTGGATGTCATTATATCTTCCTATCTTGACTGGCTTATTGGCAGTGACATAAGAGATAGTTCTTCCTTTATTCCTAATGCATTGGACATTGTAGTGTTACTGAAAGATTGTTAACCCAATATAGAAACCTCAATAAAACAGTCAATCAGAATGAGATATTTGCAAGTGCTATTAAACAGGTGTTTAGGAGGGAAGTGGTTTATTTGTTCAGTTCATACAGATGGATGGAGAAAGTGTCCTGAATGTTGAACCTTGTGTTTATGTAACCATTCACACCCTCCCATATATTATAATAGAAACAACTTGACACTCCTCTATACAACACAGCAGTAGAACACTGCCAGTTAATGATTGTGAACACATATAACATTATTTTTAAGGTTTACAAACAACAAATATTTTGATGGCTCCAGTAACATTTTTGACTTAATTGTGAATTTGTTAAAAAACGTTCAAAGGGAGACATTTGTCATAGGAATATATGGATTCATGAATAGACTGTGTATGTTCTTGATCCCCATCTTTATACCAAAATCTTTGTGACGGAAGGAAATGCAATTATCTATTGTCAGTTGAAGAAGCAGCCCAACTGAAGCTATGATTTTAACTTAAAGATATTCACATTTGATCTGTTGTGAACCTCCTGTGTCAATTAGAATAGGGATTCTTCGTTTTACATAGTCTGCTCAGATGGTCAAATAATTTCCTAGAGATTTTATTGGGATTTCTGTTTTTGTTATTATAACCTGCTTAAATATATTTACACAGCACTTGACCACATTTGGCGAGAGCACTTTTTTAGATTACTAAATAAATACGATCTTATTGGTGTTTAGTTTTCATTTAAACGGAACTTGACACCTATAGAGTTAATAACACTTTAGACTGACTGGAGACAGTGTATCAAAAATATTGTCATAAGGAAATTAAACAAAAATTAACAGTTGTACAGACATGATAAATGATGATTACTTCTAAGAGCCTATCTTAAGATCCAGAAAAGGAATCTTACAAAATTCCTCATTCACATAAACACTTAAAGAGTCTTAATCATTAATTTTGGTCTCAAGATGAGGAAGAGCTGACGAGAAGTACTGGTTTCTTCTTAAAAAAACTTTTTTGGCCACATGATCCCCAAACTTTATTTTTCATGTTTTATCTCAAACATTTTCTTTTCTTCCTCTTGATAAAAAATCTTGTATTGAATGTGCTTGGCCCCAAATTAGTCCATGCAGTAATAAATAGAAAACAAAAAAAAACTAGGGATATCAATGGCTTTTTCTATTTAAATGTGTTTTTAGTCAATTCAGTGTGTATATCATTAATTACGCTCTTAATTCATTACTAAAAAATAAAGACAATTGACCAGTTTGTTGCAGACAACTCTGGAAAACATTTTGTGAAAAGGAGATTTGTCTTTTTTCAACAATGTTTTCTGCCCTATCAGAAGATTATTTTTCAATTTCATCACTTTTTGAAATATTGTCTGCAAACTTTTTGAAATTTTGGCCAGTCAAAAATTTGGTGCTTATGGTAAAGCCAGGTTCACCCATTCCTGACACTCGTTTGGGAAATACTGTGATATAATAGACCTGATCCTCCAGAGATGGCTCCAATTTTACCTGATCTTGTGATCTAAAATCGGAAACAAAATGACAAAACATATTTCCATCAATCTCTTTGTTCTACATGACATATGTGGTATTCGGATATTGGGTAGGGTTGATGTTTAATTAGAAAGTAAATTTTAAAAGTGAATTGAAATAGGTATCTATTTTAAATGTCAATTAAGATTAAAAGTGTATAATGGGTTTTTTAAGTTTACATAAAATCAGCTTTGATAATGAAGATATAATGACTCCCTCCAAACTAATTTTGCTATCAATATTGATTTTACGTTGCGCTTATTATCATGACTGTGTTAAACATGCCGAGGAATCACATGACCAATGTTTACGATCTTATGTCAGAACAAGATAGCCATGCCACAGGAATTTTTGCTGCTTTCATCTGCCAATGATACCTACATTGTGTACCCTGCATGAGCTGACCATCAAATTTTGCAATTCTGGTGTTATATCATAACCCATGCTTCATAATGTTGTTACGCGTAACACTTTGCGTAGAAATTGCAGTTGACAATGCGCATGTCCTCCTAAAGAATCCGTCTTCAAATACCTGTTTTGTCATTGTTGTGGCGATCTTTAACCTTCCAGAGGCAATTTTATTTGATATTTTTCATTTTATCCTCTTTGAAGAAACACTTTTAATTGAAGGAACGCTTAGGGCTCAATACAATAGTAAGTGCTTCAACATTAGGTGATGAAAAAGGACCATATAAATGTGTACCTAAAATCTTAACACAACTTTATGTAAACGTTTCTTGCCGTAATATCCTGGCTAAGATTGATATCGAAAAGCAAGCAATATCCTTTCAAGAACTTCATTTAGAGTTATGACCCTTGAATGTAAAAAAAAAAGGACATTATTTGCTTATTTGCACTTAAAGTTTTCATGTAATTTTACCAAACTTAACATAAACAAAAGTTGTACATAATAATATTTTCTTTAATTTCGTTTCCAGCATAAAAGCCACAGATTAACTCTTTCGCCGCCAGATATATAGGAAAAAGTTCATCTCAGCACCAAATATATTTAGCACCTTCTAGGAAAAAAGTAGAACACTGTACATTTTTTTTATTACTGTTATATGTAGTATACCACCGTAAGTCGACTAAAGTCGCCTACGGCGGTCAACTGCGCTGTTGACTTAAGTCGACTAAGGCGGTGAAAGGGTTAAGAAGATTACTTATGGAACGGTGGATATTTGTTTTTCTCAAAAACAAGCTTAGTCCTATCAAACTTTGAAATCCATGAAACATTTCAGTAACTTTTGTTTATTATCTTTTGTAATTTGGAAAAAGAAAATTGAGTCATTTGTGATATCAATTTTCTGTGTAATAGACTACAATCATATAGTGTGTATACCAACGACTTCAAATGAGGATGTAAAAGAAAATTGAATTTGCTATTTGACAAAAACTTATTCAGTTGCATTTGCAAAATTCATTCATCTTTGGAATATTTAGCTAACCTAAAAATCCTATAATTTGTTCTGAAGTCTGTTCATGAAAAAGCATGTAACCTAAGATGGATGTGAAAGCAGCTTGATGGCGGATGGATGTATATTCATGTTTAAGAAACTGAAAACAGTCTGTCGTAAGAGTTGCTGAAGAAGGATATTTCTCATGCTGTTGCAAGCTATTCAAAATGGTACAAAATGTATTTCCTGGTTCTAAATATTAGCCAAAAATTACATCTTATTTATTAGAAAACCCCTTCATACTTCTTTGAATATATTGATGGTTCAAAGCAAGACAATTTATTAGTAAAGAAATTTAAAGCAGTCTTTGGTTTAGTGACAAGGATTGCTAATATCAAATTTTAAATGTTTATTACTCCCAAAGCACACATCTTTAACAGAGTTTCTTTAAAGGGTGACCCTAACTTTTCTAGGTTTTCCATTTAATGCTTGCCAATCTTTCTTCTCTGAACAAGTCACCTTAACCTAGCCTTGTGCAATTAGGTTTTGTAACCCATATATATAGAATGAATAAGACAGCTCATAGTTTATTTAAACCAATTTGCTTGATGTTGTCACATTAACCTAACTTGACCCTTTTAGTACTTAACAGTCCTTGGAATTATATGTATTTGATGCAGATAATCCAAACTTTTCTTAGGATTAATTTATCCATCTTTCAGTTGAAGGTCTGAGGTTAGGGTAGACAATTTATAATGTAAATTTATGCTTAGTTTAATCAGTCCACTCCAGCATAAGGTCTGAAAGCACAGCACTAACTACATTTCTTACTCCAAATTTGGTTTACTTCAATGCATCTGTAGTAAAAGTCTTTAAAATCCATTGTGACAAAAGGATGTATTTTGGAAACAAACAATTCAGCCATTTGTCTCAATGGTTCACATTCTAATTACATATCAAGACAATATTATTTCATACATGATACCACAAGTTGTCTCGATACTGCTGTTGCTAAGATCTTTTTCAAGTCCCAAAATCCCATAGGGCATAAAGGTTCAAGTTAATCTAATATAAATTTACAAAATGCCTCCAATAAAGATTATTCTTAAGAAACTCATCTTTCAAACTCAGGAAATAAAAAATCGTTCTATTGCATGGAACATTCTATTGATCGACCCTCTTCAGATGGAAACTTGGCTCTTCCTTGGCAAATTTTTTGTTCTCCCATTTTGGAAGAGTTTGCCGTTGACAATTGGTGTTTGAATAGTGATGAACTTGTAAGAATCTCTTGTGGTCGGGTAAACGAGTTGTTTTTCCTCCATCATTGGGTAGACGAGTTGTTTTTCCTCCATCATTGGGTAGACGAGTTGTTTTTCCTCCATCATTGGGTAGACAAGTTGTTTTTCCTCCATCATTGGGTAGACGAGTTGTTTTTCCTCCATCATTGGGTAGACGAGTTGTTTTTCCTCCATCATTGGGTAGACAAGTTGTTTTTCTTCCATCATTGGGTAGACGAGTTGTTTTTCCTCCATCATTGGGCAGACGAGTTGTTTTTCCTCCATCATTGGGTAGACGAGTTGTTTTTCCTCCATCATTGGGTAGACGAGTTGTTTTTCCTCCATCATTGGGTAGACGAGTTGTTTTTCCTCCATCATTGGGTAGACGAGTTGTTTTTCTTCCATCAGGGTAGACGAGTTGTTTTTCTTCCATCAGGGTAGACGAGTTGTTTTTCTTCCATCAGGGTAGACGAGTTGTTTTTCTTCCATCATTAGGTAGACAAGTTGTTTTTCTTCCATCAGGGTAGACGAGTTGTTTTTCTTCCATCAGGGTAGACGAGTTGTTTTTCTTCCATCAGGGTAGACGAGTTGTTTTTCTTCCATCATTAGGTAGACAAGTTGTTTTTCCTCCATCATTTCTTACTCATCCTCTGTTGCAGACATATACTATTATTATCTTCAAAATTAAACCTTGGAATGCTAGGTAGTTGTCTAAGAATAGATTTTTGTGTTGTCTGCTTTCCAAAACCTTAAATATCTGCTTAATTCTTTTGAGGAAAGATACTTAGAGTAGCAAACAGGTTAGATGACAAGCCAGCCGCCAATTCACTTGGGGACTGGCCTGGATCTAACTTGTTTACTTAACCCAAAACAAACAATAAAAACATTTGACCAGTTTTTTGCAGATGACTTTGGAAAACATTATGGGAAAAGGAGAAATTGCTTTTATCAAGCAATTTCACCTTTTCCCACAATGTTTTCTTCTCTATCAGAAGATTATTTTTCAATTTCGTCCCATTTTGAAAATGTTGTCTGCAAACTCTTTCAATTTGGGACAGTCGAAAATTTTGCATTTGGTTAAGGGTTAAGCATGAAGTCGGTTCCAGCACTTAAAGTTCTGTTCCTTGAACTGTAACAATGGATCTTGCATGGTACATTGATAGCAGTATTTTACTAGGGAAGACTTATAAGGTCCAGTATACAGGATAGCACTAAGAAATTGTTCACATTTTTTTGTCTGCTGATGCTTCCAATTCTGATCAGGCATGAGCTTGACATCTGGGTTATTACTAGTAATAAAGGGAAATGGTTCTCTTTTAAGTCTTCTTTCTTTTCCGAATATCTTGGAATGCATTGCCATATAACTGTATTGAATGCCCATGGTCGGAGATGAATGCTATATCAAACTACAACATTTTGAAAATATTGATCAGATTCTAGTAGTTCTTAATTGTGTCTCAATTCTATCTCTAACCGTTGAACTTTTATGTTTATATGAAAAAGATCTGTGTCAGTGGCTTGCAAAATACCTTTTTGTTTTACTTATCAAGCAAAACAAATAGATTGGATTGCTGCATTGTTTGCTTGAAAAATAAGAAAACCTTTTTGAAAATGGCTAGAAACTCCAATTAAGCTTTAGATTTTACTAGAACTATAAAAATGTCTTTAAAGTTACAATATCCTAGAACAGATGAAATGTGAGACACCTGAACACTGAAAAAAATCAGGAGATGGTGTAAGTCACTTCCCTGAATTTAAGAACACTTCATCATAAAGACCAAGGCAAGCACTTTGTAAATTTTGTCGTATCATCCATATCATTTTTCTGCATGTCAACTGCTGTCGAAATATACATACAGTAGGTGCATTTTATGTTCTGATTGATTAAGATGTATCATAGTAACATGTACACTTCAACTCTCAGGTATGTCATATTTTTCCAACCCTTTTCCACTTTATGTTTACATTAAATGATATACATTTAGTTGTTTCTGTGTCCTGAGTAATATGTTATGGATATGATACTTTAAATTTCCTGGCTTTGATTCTTGTCCGTCTGCCTATTATGCTGTTTATTAAACCACAGTGAGTAAACATATAGATGCCAATTGTGTCTTAGCTGGGCCGATTGTCTTTGACATTCTTGATTGAATACTTTTGGTATTTTTTCTGTTACAATCATAGATTTACCTTTGACCCCAATGAATGTATTGATAAGAAAACTGTTTTAGTCATTTAACGTTGTCCTCAATTAAGTGTATGAAATTTCAGCCCAAGGAAAAAACCAACTTGCTTCAATTGTAAAAGCTTAAACTATGTTTTGGTTGAGAATGATAAAAAATAAAGCGCGCGCTAATGGGGCAAATGAAAATAATTGCTTTCCTCAATCCTTTGGGACAGTTAAATAGTTTCAGGCAAGTCAATATCCCAGTTTAAATAGATAAAACTTGAAATCTTTGATTTCTTTTTATAATAAAATAGATCACTGAGGTTATCGTTTCAGGGCCCTTTTTCCTTTGAATTGGGAAGATACCTGGGCCTGTTAGTTATGGGAAGTTTTATCGCTGAAATTGTTAAATTGGGAAACAAAAAAGCTGGTGTGACTTAAGATATCTAGGAAAAGGGCATGATTTAAAAGAAATTTCCAATAAGGAAGGTGCCTTTTATATCTCTAAAAAGCCCTGCATCTTGTTAAAAGGATTTTTTCAAAAGTCTTCAAGAATCTTCCAAATTGCTTACAGGGTAATTTAGTGACTGCATACTTCTCATTCTGAGGTTTTTAACATTTATATGTTAAAAAGAATTAAGGTCTATTTCCTATATAAGGTCTGTGTTTGTGTGTGTTCAAACCATGTTGGAGGGCTATGCAAAATAGCTAAAACAAACAAAAAATGTCTCTTGATTCTGAAAGGATATTTATTTTCATGTTTTAATAATCAGCTTAACTGTTCTTATTTATGTGAACTCATATCCTATAAAACTTGTATTTTCTGCCAGTTTTTGGATGCTAATATCGTCTGTGATACTACAGCTCTTGCTGCTTTATTTACTTAGAACTTCCCTAAAATATTCCTGACATATTTTAATCAAATTGTGTCATGATATACACAAAGAATATCAACTTTTCCCCTGAAAAGCTTTCTTCCAATTATATTTTGTTGTTTTTTCTACCAGTCGATGTTAATCTTTTTCTAAGAAAATTTGCAATCATGCAATAATTTTGAGCGTAAATACTGATGAACATGTTGCTTTTATTACAAGCACAAATTATTCCTGATTATGTATGAAGGTTTGGTTATAAATATCTATTCCATTTTATGTTACAAGGCAGAATATATATCATTGTGTTATCATAATTGTAAAGTACAAAAAATAATGTCAGCTCCTTTGTGACATTGGATAAAAGCCATTTTGACAAAAGTAAAAGATATGTGACAAAGCAAGGGTGTGGTAAGGGGTAAACTCTTGTTAGCAAAATTGTCCCCAAACATAGTTTGGAGATAAATTTTACTGACTGTTTTTAATACAGATATCTTTGCACAGAACATTTGCATACAATTTTGTAAGTTTTTCTCTTGTCATGAATATGATGTTTGTTGATAACTGATTTATTTTAGATTTTTGTTTAACCAATTACCTAACAATTAAACGCCATTTGACCAGACGACTTTGGAAAACACTGTGGGAAAAGGAGAAATTACTCATAATGAACAATTTCTCCCTTTCCCACAATGTTTTCCACTCTTTCAGTTTGGGACAGCCGAAAATTTGGCGTTTGGTAAAGGGTTAAATGGTGTCTCAGGATGACTCATGAATGATGTTCTATATTTATTATAATGACAAATTTGGTTGCAGACTAGGGTTGCATACCAATTTTGTTTCTCAACAGTTTTATTGTTACATCTTATTTCCTCTTCCATTAATAATGAATAAGTGTGTGGAAAAAAGTGTGTGATATATTGTGTCTGGGACCTTTAACAAACCCATATGTTATTTTGTTACAAGACTAAAATGAGAAAATTGAGTCTCTCTTAGCCTTTAGAATGCAGAGTAATTTTCTATTAATTAATTTTTGTGACGTCTGCTTTCCAAAACCTTAAATATCTGCTTAATTTTGATGAAGAGATGCTCAGAGAAGCAAACAGGTTAGATCACAGGCCAGCCACCAATTTACTAAGTGGCTGGCCTGGATCTAACCTGTTTGCATAAGCATAAGTTTTAAACCCAGGCTTCTTTGCTCAGTTATATGATAAATCTACTGATGAGATTCCCCACGCCCCTGCCTTGCTTTGCACCGTCACCGGGGCACCTACTACAAATATTCATGAAACCCCTGTTTTATCACAAAATCCTTTCTATTTTGATATCATATTTTTTTCTTGATAATTGGTTTGAACCAATTACTTTTTATTACTCATTTTAACACACCCGCGACAGATTTTGGAAATATTTTTTTCAAGGGGAGAATTAATTCATTACCATGTCCAGACCCATTATCACAAGGAAGCTGTAAATCTTTCATATTTTAGTACTTAGTGTTGTTGTCTACCTTTGGACCAGTCACAAAATCTCCCATGAGGCAATATGTGGCTGGTTTTAGCTCACCTTGCACAAATTGCCAGGGTGAGTTATTGGGGCTGTCATGATTCCTGGATTAAAAATGGCCCCTCCCTTGGGTTTACATAGCCTTATATATAAGAAAATCTTTAAAAATATTTGAAGCCATTTTGCATATAGCTTTGATTTTCTCGGTTTACAGCTTCATCTTCTGGTCCTCTACAAAGTCTACAAATAATGACTGCTGGGTCTAAAATGGTCATGTCCTATGGGCTTATCAGTTTTCCATAGCCATCCCGCCATAGTTAGAAATAAACTAACAATTCTATTCCCCCCATGTCCCTATTATCTGGTGAGCTACCATGGGTCCCCAAGGCCCTCTTGTCTTATATTTAGGAAACCAATTAACAGATGATAGTAAGTCTACTATATGTCACTAGACATTTTTGTTTTATATTTTATAGTTGTAGTCTTAAATTTCAACCAGTCGTAAATTGCCTTATGAGGGAATATTTAAAATTGTTGATGACACACACAACTGGCGAGTGTAAATCTTGACACACATGCATGCTGTGAAGAATGATGTACTAGGGTGACCTAGACAAAACCCCAGCCCTTTGCTTGTTGTTAATTACATCGTTAATTATGCCTCAAGGGCAGGTACACTCACCTATGTCCGAGAAATTGGCCCATCAATGTCCAGTCCAATTTGTCTCCGTCTACCACTGTGAAAGGTGGCAGTACAAACATATACCGGTACATTGACCTTGTTACTTCTCACTTAATACCAATTCAGTGTTTTCTTACAAAATCTTTTTTTTTAAGCATTTCCTTCATACAAAAGACTTAAGAAAGAAATGTAAAACAGGATAAATGATTCATAAAGAGTGAATATTTTCTAACAAACTTTTTTCCACTAAGAAAGGTTTCTGGTGTTGTTTTCAATTTGGACCCGTCAAAAGATTCAATGCATGGCCGGAATGGTTTTATGCACACAAAGATGAACACTAAAGAGAAAGTTATTTATAACATGGGTTTCACATGAATTCTGAATTATTGCTAATACCTTAAATATCTGCTTAATTTTGTTGAGGGATAATACTCAGAGAAGCAAATAGCTTCGCAGCTGACTTGGATCTAACCTATTTGCATTTAAGCATGAAGTTGGTTCCAGCACTATGAGGGTTATGTTGTTAAATAAGTCACTCACTGATACTATTCTGATAGTATTTTTCATATAAGAAATTGCAGGCAACAAACAGTTTTAGCAAAAGAATATCAAAAGAATATGCTGTTGTTTCTTTAATGGCATGTTTCAGGGGATAACTACATGAACAGATGTCTTCAAATTGCTTTTGGCATCCATTTTCTTTCTTTGTTTCAACATCTTTTGCCAATCTTATACATAGAAAAGCACAGCGTTAATGAAGTCTCCTATCACCTTAAATAGCACAGCAAAGAATGAGGTTTTAGGTTAAGATGGATGTTTTGTTCTATTTATGCCTCTGGGGTTAAATTGCATGTTTAAAAGACATCGCACTGTTTGTGCATTCAGCTTGTCTAATTGGATCATATATATCTCAATTTAACCCTTTACCTTACATTTCTAGGTTAACACCCAGCTGCCAATGACAATTTTGCAAAGTAGAAATTGCTATGAAATATTATACAGTTGATGGGGAATCTTAATGATCTTTATTAGAAAAAATCTATATAAGGAAATTGAATTTGGTATCTCTTCTGCTCTCTTTTTATGTTGGTCTATAAACTCTTTGGCAAAAATCTCATGAACGAAATAATAAATGAATAAACAGTTTTTGAAAAATTGCTTATTTGATTATAAGAATTGACTTAAAACACAAACATGTATATTCAAATAAGTATTTATGAAATAAAACTTTTCATTTCTGAATCATATCTTTGTTTACAAGTAACTGGAAAGGAATGCAGATTGGATTTAAATTAACTATATCATTGTTAATTGTACTTACTTCAACAATGCTTAACCCATTACCAAACAATAACGACATTTGACCAGTTTGTTGCAGACAACTCTGGAAAACATTGTGGGAAAAGGAGAAATGCTCTTAATGCGCAATTTCTCCTTTTCTCACAATGTTTTTCAATTCAATCACACTTTTTTTGAATGTCATCTACAAACTTTTTCAATTTAGGACAGCTATGCATTTGAATTCGAGGTTAAATTAAAGGAGTGATTTTGAGACAACCTAAACACCATCTTTGTCAGATAGATCCTAAAAAATGTGATGTCAAGACCATAAAAGGGGCACCAGTGTTTTACTCAGCTAAGTATGATAACAATACTAAGAGATAAGAAGGGGTTTAAGTTGAAGTAGGAAGTCATATTTATTCTAAAAAACATGGACCCAGTTGGAATTGTAGATATACATCTAGAAGGACTTCCTGATCACCTGAACCTACAGTCAAACTTGTGTTAAGAAGCCAGCCTATGGGACAGTCTCAGTAAATTGGCTGTTTAAGACAGGTTGACTGCTTAACACAAATTGAAGAACACTATAAATCCAACAATGGGACTTTCTGTAGTGGCTGTTTAAGGCAGGTTGGCTGCTTAAAAGGGTGGCTGCTTAACACAAGTTAGACAGTGTATTACCTTATATGGAAATTCTTGACCTGTTCAAGCAGCAAATATCTCCTCCTGTGTAATTGTGTAGAAAGTTTAGAAACCATTGTATCATTTTAAAGGAAAGTGTTCTCAATAAAAGTAATTTAATGGTTTTGAAAATAGTGGTTTCCCTTGAAGACTACTTCAGCAGACTAAAACGATTTTTGAATCATTAGTTTTTAATTGGTAGTATCATGTATTAAGCTTAAAACCTCCTTTGGCTGTGTGTCTGGCTTGGGAAAAAGCGGTCTTGAGTTGAAGCTCCACTCTATCAAAATGTTTCAAGGTTTTGTGAAGTCATTGTGACATGATTTTTATTTGTCTCCCAACACTGATTATTTATATTCCTGTGGGAAGTCAGTAGGTGGTGAGTATATATAGTGCATGAGTCCTGCGTGGCCCGGGGTTAAGGTTTTGTGAAAGTGACCATAGGCAAGTCACTTCACTAGAGCCCTAGCCTAGTACTGGTGGATCCAGGAGAGCTAACTGAAAAATTGTTGATACGGCGATAAACACCATTAAAAAAAAAGAATATTGTGCAGAACTGGTGAGGTAATACCAGAAGAAAGAATAGGTGCAATGGGAGCCATCATATGACTGAACTATAGTGTTGAATATCGTCAAAGCCCAATCGAAATCAAAGAAACTTGTTGATATTTGGGAAAGATGCCATTGTGAATATTGCCGCAGTGGTTTCTATTCTAATGGCTGCTGAAGGTGCGACAAACTAAGGTTTCATAAAGTTAGGGGATAATCAAATGAAGTAAGCAAGTTGCCAAAAGTATATAGAAAACCCATACACATACATGATTTATAACAGGACATTTTCATCAGGTGACACTCAGACCATAATGTTGATCACAAAATCTGAAGTTCTAGACAAATACTGATGCTTACTAGCTGCAACAACCATAATGGCGACATAAACCAGACTCCTGGAAATACCACCAACTTTGAATATGTCTGAAGGTTGTCTGTTATAGATTATGCTGTATTTATAATGGAAATGAGTGATGACTATCTAAGATCATTGAAAAGGCTATATTAAGCTGTAATAAGACAGTATGATACATTACTGCCTAATTGAGATAATTGGAGGTTTCAAATATTTATAGCAAGACTGGATCCAATCAATACAATGTTGAGAGGCAAACTTGTGTTATATATCAACCTGTTTCTGTAACTCTGAATAACCTGCTGGTGAATTATTTAATATGTTAACAATGGAACTAGGGGAAATTCTACAGGATGGATATATTGACTACTATCTCAATTTTCTCTTTATGATCTAAAATAACATTTTGTTATTTATCTTTGATTTCTGATGAATGTCCAAATAGTCCCGGGGACGATGATTATCAATAGGTTTTAAAGTTATATTCTAGTTTATGATGTTGAGCAAATTCTTTTTGCAGGCACAAAGGAGATTTGCAGATTTATATATGTCATGTTTGCAAGATTTTAGATTAAATTACAACCTTCTGATGTTACTTTTTGAGCAAATTTAAAACATTCCAAGTTGTCAAATGTGATTCAGAATAAATGAAAAAAATATTTTAAATATATTTTAGAAATATTTCTATTAACATTTTATTTAGTTACAATGGTTTAAAGATCCTCTGCTGAGGGTATTTTTGTAAGATGTTTCATACAGAACAAAACTACAATAACATGAGAATTTGTTCCATGTGTCATTTTATAGTGCCAAGAAGATTTGCATGTGTCAGTGTGGTCTAGTGTGGACACAGCCATTGTATTGTGGTCGTGTGCAATGACAAAAAATAAATAAGTAATGAATATTAATGAGAATGGCAGGAAATCACATGATTATCCGTTTTAGGAGGAGATAGTACAGACAACAAACACTCTGTTTTGTTCTGCTCAAAGACTCCTTTTTAGAAATGCCATGGTGTTGTGAAGCCCAGTATGGATCTAGAACTGCTTGTCCAGGCGAGAGGGTCCTACGTGGCCCAATGGTGAAAGTGGCAGTCCGAGAGCTCTGGGGGTCTTGATTCAAGCCTCACTGATACCTTTGGTTCTTTTGGAAATCCTTTGGCAAGACACTCCAGGGGCCCGTTTTACTAAACAGTTTACGCTTAAGATTTGCGTAAGTCTAAAACAACAAGTCCTTTTATTTCAATATTTGGCAAAGCAAAATTGCAAAGTAACACATCATTGGAAACGTCTCTCCGAGACGCTTCCAATGACGTGTCACATTGCAGTATTGTACTTTCATTGAAGATATTATCCATGTTAATCAATTATGACTTACGCAAACATTTCCCGTAAGTTGTTTAGTAAAACGGGCCCCAGAACCTTAATAAAATTAGCCTTGTACTTTAAGATGAAATCAGGAATGCAGAAACATAACTGAAAAAGTTGAATAATAAATAACAAATTTCAAATCTTAGAGGGCTCAATCCTCAAAATTTATATGCAAACTCTGTCCATGGGCATGATACTGCATCCTAGCTTAGTGCTTGTAGTATAGCCAACAGCATGGGTTATTGAACCGATGATCAATTAATTGGGTATATTCCATAATAATCTGTTAAATGAATGAACACAGTAAACATACCAGACACATGCATCAAATAAGTGATACCAATGAGCTTTACCCCAACATGTCTATTTCAACTTCTTTCCTCATAAAAACATCTTTAACCCTTGCCTGGGTAATTTTGCAAAATAAATGTTTGTGTTGTCTGCTTTCCAAAACCTTAAATATCTGCTTAATTTTGATGCGGCAAGATACTCAGTGTAGCAAACAGGTTAGATCACAGGCCAGCCACCAGTTTACTGGCCTGGATCTAACCTGTTTGCATAAGCATGAAGTCAATTCCAGCTCTATAAGGGTTAAATGTTTCTATAGCAGGCTGACAACAAAAGGCTATAAACCATATAGTGAGTGAGAGTTGGTGCTCTTAGAGAAACAATTGTGTCCTATGGCAAAGTTGCTCACTATGTTTAATTGTTGTTGGGTTTAGATACAAAAGCCGTCTTTAGATCATAAGGCAATCATGGAGACTTGCAACAAATCTACTACAGATGACGAGATGATTAAATCAATAAGGCATGATGGGAAAACTCGCAGTGGAAATATCTCTTATTGAAACCCGTTACTCCTGAGATTCTGGCTCAAACTCAATTATAGAAAAGTGCTTTAGGACCCATCATTACAATAGGAGAATCATTTGATACAAGTGATTTCTCTCTGTACGTAATGCTATCTACTAGGAGAATCATTTGATACAAGTGATTTCTCTCTGTACGTAATGCTGTCTACTAGGAGAATCATTTGATACAAGTGATTTCTCTCTGTACGTAATGCTGTCTACTAGGAGAATCATTTGATACAAGTGATTTCTCTCTGTACGTAATGCTGTCTACTAGGAGAATCATTTGATACAAGTGATTTCTCTCTGTACGTAATGCTGTCTACTAGGAGAATCATTTGATACAAGTGATTTCTCTCTGTACGTAATGCTGTCTACTAGGAGAATCATTTGATACAAGTGATTTCTCTCTGTACGTAATGCTGTCTACTAGGAGAATCATTTGATACAAGTGATTTCTCTCTGTACGTAATGCTGTCTACTAGGAGAATCATTTGATACAAGTGATTTCTCTCTGTACGTAATGCTGTCTACTAGGAGAATCATTTGATACAAGTGATTTCTCTCTGTACGTAGTGCTGTCTACTAGGAGAATCATTTGATACAAGTGATTTCTCTCTGTACGTAATGCTGTCTACTAGGAGAATCATTTGATACAAGTGATTTCTCTCTGTACGTAATGCTGTCTACTAGGAGAATCATTTGATACAAGTGATTTCTCTCTGTACGTAATGCTGTCTACTTAATGCTTTCTATACCTTACAATAAACTGTCTGTGTATTTTTATCATGCTTTGAATGTTTTGTCTCCTGATGTTTATATCTCAGTAAAGAAAGCTTAGGACATTGATTCATTGTCGGTGTAAAATCAATAAGTCAATTGATGTGACAAAGTTTCGAGTTGACTTCTTTCACATTTTTCAAGCGAATGCGAAACAATTTAGAACATATCAGCATAGATCAAACATGTGACAGGCACACCTTTTCAGTTTGATGGTGCCAATGTTACAGAGTTATAATGCAACTTTCATTATAATGTTGAAAATTATGGCAGGGATTTGAATGATAGCCACATTGATGGCAAGGTCTCAGTTTGAATGAGTAACAGATCTTTTATAGGAATGGGATAGGCTGACAATACCCAATCCAGTGTGTGTGATCTTTGTTACTAGACCAAATTTTATTCATCAGCAGAGGGTGGCAATCAAGAATTAACAACCCTTTGATACAAACTGTAAGGTAAAATAGTTGCTTTCTGCAGGTGCATTAAAATAGTTTTATATGAAGCAATTGGTGAAGTAGTGTAATGAATACTACATGGGCTTAAAACAAGTTCATATGGGGGTTTTCCTAAAGGGAAGGGTTAAAGAAGTTATTAATATTTATGTTTTCTTCTCTGACAATCATGGTCTGGAATCAGTTTGTTTATACTTGTCCAAAATGTACGGTATCTCTCTTAAAGTAAAGGATATATAACTTGACAATTATAACAAATCTTGATTCTTATTCTAGGTCGCCCAATTGGATGTCATTAATCTTGTAGGAATTGTGCCAAGACTAAAATTAGATTCAAGACTAAGATTAGTTTGAGGAGCTCCTCCTGCATAAGGGTTAAGAAACAAAGCTACTGTGACCAAAGGGAACATTGCTTGAACATGGCAGTTTCTCCTTTTGTTATGAAGGTCTCTACAAAATATTTTTGTTCATTCTTTTATACATGTCAACTGTTTTCCTTTCCAATTTGGACCTGGCATTAAAGCCCACAAAAGGGAATGTGATAGGTAAGAATTTTCCTAATAGCATTGCTTTCGCATTTCACTTCAGTTTGGGGATAAACAATCACCTTTTGTCACAATGGTTTCTAGAGTTTTAATGGTGTCTATAAGTTATTCAAATGCTCTGAGATATCTATTTAGAAATGGGTTATAGTCAATGATAACTTTTTTCAAGCAAATTTGTCTGATAAAGTGATGCTCCCATTTTCTCCTATAAGGTCTCTTTATTTACGTCCCTATTAATCAATTCCTCCAGATTTCTCCCAAGTCCAATTAGGTAACACGGTCAATTAAGTTTGGAAAATTCTATTACAAATAATGACTCTTTGATTAATAAAGACCTTTCTTTAATACAAATCTCACTTGATAGATTTACTGCAGTTGACATCTGGGAAAATCAAATTTTGACAAACTGAAATCTTGAAAGAAAACAACAATTTGTTCATTTTTATCTCGCTGTTCATGGTTGTGAATAGATCTATCAAAACATGCCTTAAGACTCTGTATAAAGAAATCACTATTCCCTGGTACTATTTTTATCAGGAATGTCAAATCCAATTAAAAGAAAAAGTCAAAAAGGCAAGGGAATGGTAAAATGAGAAGTGTTAAAAATGACTATAAGATTAATGCCTGGTCCAAACATTGTAATCCTCACACAGTCCTATATTTTGTGGTCATCAAAATTATGCTGAAATTCTCAGGGTTAACACCAATTTCTACCATAATTATAACAGTGTCCTTTCTTACTTTATTGCAAGCTTTATTCTCAAGGTCGAAATTGAAAAGATACATGAAAATTACTGCGCTGGTACAAATTTTAAGAGGATATAGTTCGGAAAGAAGAAGCTGTATTAAATAGACAACATTAAAAAGTTCTATTTCATTCAAAATGAATGGGACAAATCATTATGAGAGGATATTGATTTCTTCCATTGTTACCTGATGTTTAATCGTTCTGCACATGCCAACTTGTATATTACAGAAAACAAAACATTACAACCAGCCCCAACTTTGTCTCCGTTTGTCACTATGGTTACTACCTAGTATTATAATGATGATTCTTTTTTATACTTTCTGTTTCCGTTGTTCGTATCAAATTGGATGTCACATAATAGATTTGTCACATGATACAATTTGAATGATTAGGGTCAATGTGTTTGTATATCTCTCCTTTGTCTGGAGCCTATGGGAGCTAGAGTTGTGTTATTTAGGGGTGAGAAGAGGTTGATATAAAATGAAAACATTGTGTTATTGATTCGTAACCAAGGGAAATCAGAGCCCTTCGTCTTGTCTTTTATTCCAGTCTCTGCTATTAACTTTGTCTTCTTGTTTCCACCCTGTTGTCTACTGACAGCATGTTGGCTGTAACAAAAAACTGACTCATTTTGAAATCCCTCCAGATGAAGTTAACATTATGTACTGGTACAAAGTTACCGGGTACACCCTGTAGATTCTTCCAACATTGACCCGTCAATTTATGTAACAAATGGACATGGCCTTAGACAAACAACAATTGGATGATTAACTCATGGATAGATATGGACAAAAGCATATCCGATCAATCATTGTTCCTAATGCAACAACAAACGTAATTATGATTACTTAGGGAGCTTGAAATACATCCTTATGGTACAATACATAATCTGCCATTTTGAAATATTTTCTTTCGGCGGTTTACTTTGGTTGTTCTTGTTGTACAATGGTAAGGGCGGGAACTATATTGTTTGATACAAATAGTCCCTAGCTGCCCTGAGTGAAGTATATCAAGAAGGACTGGACTTATACAATAAAAGATTATGTTTCAAAATAGCGGATTATGGGTATTCTACCTTAAATATAAATCATCAGCAGTTATCTACTCGATGCAAGAAAGCAAACTAAGGCCACATTAGGACAAAAGGTGTGTAATTATGATCTGGAAATATCTGGATGAATGGAGGAAGCTACAACAAGTGACATCATATTATTGATAACCTTTTAAAACAGTGTATAACAAATTGATTAATCAATGGATCTCAACTGAATACTATTGAGCCAGAGGCCAAAATCAGAGGAACGTTTCTCCAAGGATTCCTTAATTCCAATTGGTTTTTATTTAAATTGTGAAAAATTCCAAATACATCCTCTCATATAGACCGCTAATTATACCTTTAACATGCTTGAGACAATTTGTCAAAATAAAATGTCGTTGAACCAATTCTATTTTTGTAATGTGGTTACTATTTAATGGAAAAAAGCTACTGAATGCAAAACTGATTCAAAATGTGTCAAATGTATATAAGTATGCACATACAGTATTTTTTTGGTCTGAATGTTTTTATTTCATACTTGTAAGCCGAATGGGTAAAATACAAAACAAATTGTACCAATGGCTTTTCTCCGGTAAGTCTCATACAACAGAAAAACTGCTATACAGTTTTAAAGAAAACAGTTGTAATATCCAACTTTTCTCAAATCTGTGAACAATCACCTTTAAGTACAGAGAGAATGACAAAACTATCCCACCATAATTATCATCATACTGTTGATTCATGAAATAGGCCCTCAAGTGAAGGGTTAAACCAATCGGAACTACTCGGGTATTTCCGTGAGCTGTGAAATACACCTCGGATATAAGTGTAGGGTTACAATTTTTCGGGTAAATCGGCATCCGCCAATTAACACATTTTCTAAGCGTGCACGTTAAGTAGTTCAATGTGTATGGAAGTGTTGGACATCCTTTTTAATCATTTTTTATCAGTAACTCATACCAAATGGCGAAATTGTTGTTGTGACATGTAATAGTTGTTTCCTCAATCAAATTTAACGACTTTTTCGATTTCACATATAAGATCTATTTTTAAACACGAAAGTGAAGTGACGTCATTCTGCTGGGAACCAATATGGCGTCATCCCTATTATTTCAGAGGTGTTTTCATTTGATAAACCCGATGTGTTCAGATTGGGGTTAAACATGCTCCAGTTCCTTAAGAGGGCAGGTCTGAAATAAAAGTTAAGAGAGGATAAACAATAAATCTGTGCTGCCTCCAGGCTTGGAGAGGTGCCACTAGGTCTTTGATTAATCAGATTACTCAAGGCATGTCTTGAATCCATTATCAGATCTTTTCATATATGTCATTGATACTTGTCTCTATAGGAGACATGGAGGATGGTGTTCTCCGGGACGATTAACACTTTCCCAAACAAAAACGACATTTGACGGCTTTGTTGCAGACGACTTTAGAAAACATTGTGGGAAAAGGAGAAATTGTTCGTAACGAGCAATTTCTCCTTTTCCCACGAGGTTTTCTGCTCTTTATGAAGAATACCGTTCAATTTCATCACATTTTGAAATGTCGTCTGCAAACTCTTTCAATTTGGGACAGTCGAAGATAATCTTGTTTGGGAAAGGGTTAATAGCCAGGAACACAACAAAATTTACACTTACAACACATTCCTATATCTTCTGACCTACTGATATCCAAAATGGAAATAGAATAACAATTTACAAAGAAAATTAATAAGTAATATTGATAACATTTCCAAGGTAGGAACCCATGTGACATGGCAAAATTGCTTGTCATGAGTAACTTCTGTTTTCGTCACATTTGTTTTTAAGCTTTCTTTTGGATTGGCTTAAAAGTTTATACATGAAGGTAAACTGCCATATTATGCCTATATTACCCATCATTTGAGGCAGTAAGTCACATTTCGCCATGCAAGTATTTAGTGACCAAATTTTCCCTTTGTGACAATGTTTTCAATAGTTGTTATCTGCAAAGTAGATCGACCCTTGAAAGTTGTTGTTTGGTCAAGTTAAAGGATTATTTATTAGCCCAAAGTGAGGCTACATATCAGTCTGTCCTGTAAGTAGATCCTGATGATCTGGAATGAAGCTGTTAACTTCCTATAATAGTATCAGGATAGAGGAGTCTTCCCTTGTCAATATGGAACACCCACAAAAACGAATGTGCCACGGTAAATTAGCCAGTATATAATGATAAAAATGCCCCAAGTTTATATGGTAGCGCCTAACAGAATAGACCATCTATGTTGAGTATTGTCATTTGTACAGCATTGCACATGTACAATAAGAATTAATCAATAGAGAAAAGTTCTGCAATGGATTGAAACTTGACTCCCAAAGTGTTCTGTGACAGGTAAATTACTGCTGATTGGCAATTAAAGATAGAAAAAAACTCAAAAAATGTGCGACATAAGTAGGAATTATACTGCTTTCAGCTGCCTAGAGTGTTGTTGAAAATTCAAATGAAACATGTCAGATAATTAATTACCCTTTTGGCTCAATTTTTGTTATCTAACAAACTTTCAAAGACTCCGTAATATATAAAGAACATATCATACTAAATCATATTTCTTTATGATGATTTTACGTTCTTATCAAACAGTATAAAAAAAGTGCCTCCAATGGTGACTTTCCATGATGGATGTTGCTTTCTGGTATTCATTTAAAATAGCAAGAACATTTTCAATCTCAAGTATTCAACTGCTAACATGGTATTTTATTTCCACTTATCAGACATGAATAATTACAGCTTGCAATGATGAACAATTTACCAATAAACACTGAATCGTACTCCATTAGAATTTATTTACTGAACATGAGGAATTGTTGTTTTTTTCTCAAAGGCTTCAATGTTTATTGGTCAGTAATACATACATTATAATGAATATGTTTCGTTGCTTTGACACCAACTTTCAATAATCATCTATCCTTAATCCTTTCCCAAACAACAACATTTTGACTGTCCAAAATTGAAAGAGTTTGCAGACAACATTTCAAAATGTAATGAAATTTGAAAATAACCTGATAGTGCAGAAAACATTGTGGGAAAAGGAGAAATTGCTCGTTACGAGCAATTTCTCCTTTTCCCACAATGTTTTCTAAAGTCTTCTGCAACAAAGTGGTCAAATGTCGTTATTGTTTGGGAAAGGGTTAAATACTCCACACAAGTTCACCAGAAGAATAGATTTAATTATATACAGCCCAACATAGCCTGCCTGATCTGTATTATCTTTCAAACCATCCAACATCACAAACACTGTCTATCAAGTCAGCAAGTTAAAACTGTCAGCCTAACATGTTTTTTTCACAAAAAACATTGTCTGCTGTTTGTTACATGTCAATTAACATTTAACACATTATTCGAGAAGAACAACTGGTGAATGGCTTTCTCTAAAACGTTCAATCGTAACCCTGACCAACAGCGGGTGTGACTTCAGAAAACTTTCTGGCAGAAAGGAATATCCATTTTCCTGAAGCTATTTCCTTTTGTCTTAATGTTTCCTATAGTTTTGTAGTACAAGCCCAATGCTAAAGAGAACTTTTTGAATTATGATGACATGACATAGACATTGCTCTTATTTAAGCCATCTTTTCTGTCCAACAATATTGTTGATGTGACATGCTGTAGAGCTCAATCAGTCTTCTTTTTAGACAATGATATTATACCAGGACTAAGTTGTTCATTGTTTGTTTTTTTCAAAACGCTCTCTGCAAACCTTTCAAACTTTTTTTTATAAAACCATGTATAGTAAAGTGTGTTGCTCACATCATTGAATCTTTGGTGCCGAATACAAAGCAGAATTATTAAACATTTTTATGCTCTCATTCTCAAAAAAACTCTGTTTTAGTGCAATGTTTTACAAGGGTTATTAATTGTATGGATGTTTTTTGTTATAGAGGTATTGTGCATTTCAGTAAACAGTGCATGGACATTAAGTATCATATTATGTTGATGGGATAAAAATGTGACCTGAGACTGAAATGGTTATCATTGTTTCTTATTTCTCTTTACAGAAGTCGAGTACAACTCCAATGTTTACAAGCATTCCACTGATGAATTATCTGTGATATCGTTGGAGAGATATCGGCGTCAGACCAACATCAGTACATCGGACACGACGACATCATCATCATCAGGACGGCAGACATCCACGACACAGCAGACCCTGACGACATCCCCCGATCTGTCAGCATTCAACTATCAACATGTAAGTGAATATAGAATGGATCAGATATAAACAATTTTGCTGACAAGTCACCTGAACTCAGTAACAACACAAATAATGTAAAACTCTTGCTATAGCCTAATAACTCCATGTCACTCCACTGATACTTATCTGCTACAAACACTTCAGAAATCATTGTGGCAAAGCGATGAATTTCTCCAAATGAGCAATTTAATCTTTTGTTGCAGTTGTTTCTCCCCTTCATAATTTAGAAAAAATGTATCTTTTTGGAGCTATTCTTAAAAAGTTTGTTGTTCAATATTGCTTTCAATTTTGACATGTCACAAAGTTCTAGTAAAAGCATGATCATAAGCATATATTCTATCCAACAATGAGGTTACCCATCCTTAATTCATAGGGAGTCTTCCAGGTTTGTCATCATACCACAATAGCATGTCTGCCAACACTTGCAATTTTGTACTAATAGAAATGTGTATCTAAAGAGAAGATTGTGCAGGTGAATTTTTGTTTTGTCACAATGATTTCTAGAAGACAGAGATATAGATGAGTTGAGTGTTGATCTTTATTCCTCTGGTAAAACCTTTACGTTGGGTACTCATAACATATAAGAGGAATACCCAGGGCTGGGAATCACATGATCAGAAATGATAGAGACCGTGGAAAAAAATGGCGACTTTCGTCGATTCGACTTCTTCAAACCGGTGAGTATCCTTTCATATAGCAATTTCGTGCACGAAATGTAGCGCAAAGTTCCCCCCTTACCATCCGATTTTCTCCGCGGCTTGGTGTAATGGTGCCAAATAAATGGTTTCTTCAAACACCCGGCCATGTGTTCGAACCTCACCATTTGTGGAACCTATCCAACTGTGATCGGAGAGGTTTGAACACTGTTTCCGAGCGTTTGGAGAAATGAATCGACGAAAGTCGCCATTTTTTTCTACAGTCTCTATCATTTCTGATCACATGATTCCCAGCCCTGGGTATTCCTCTAGCAAGCTTTTTAATTGCTTGTCTAAACCCTATATTGTTGGTACTCATTAGAAACATCTTGATGAGACAATCTTTGTTAGTATAGAGGAATAGGACTTGTCGTTCCATTTTGAAATACTTCTTGTAAAAGACCCAGATACATCCTTTTATGTAGAGCACTGCATTAGAACGCACCTGTCATGAAAGGTCACATACAAAAACTCACCAAATAGTTATAATAAAGTGTACAATATTTCACTTGGTTTCCCTATCTAGACCTCTACAAATATTGCATGAAAGCCATCAGGTACCTGTAGTATAGTTGACAAATGAAGGTATTTTCCTGGAAACTTTGTCTTTCATTTCTTGAATTACGACTAATTCACTTACCTATTTGGTAAAATGTCAGCATATCATTGCCATGGTTTTACTTAAACCCTTTTCTTAATGATACAAACATTTTTGCTGAAGACAGAACTAAAATTGTTGTGACAGAGGAAATTTTTCTTAACATAAGCTTATTCTATTATGGTCAAATGGTTTTAATGTGCATCAATTTTTATTTATTTCTTATATTCTTGAATAGTTTAATAAAATGTGTTTGAAGATACCTGGATGCCCTATGACTGTGTACAGGAAAGGGCTCAAGCATGTCATTTCAACATAAATCATACAAGGCGAGGCGGGTTTAAAGTTTACATGCCACTCATATATATCATGTGCCTAAACCTTAAACTGATGACTCTAGAATTTGTTAGGATTGGAGTTTTACACAGTTCTCAACAGTATTTCAGTCATATTGCTGCCGTCAGCTCACCTGTCAATGCTCTATAGTATCGCACAATATTCTTTCCAGGGTCCTTATTGCTTCACTGCCAGACCATCATTGTTCAGATGTTGCATTGACTTCATTATAACCCATTACCAAACAATTACGACATTTGACCAGTTTGTTGCAGAAGACTCTGGAGAACATGGTGGGAGAAGGAGAAATTGCCCTTAAAGAGCAATTTCTCCTTTTCCCACAATGTTTTCTGCCCTATCAGAATATTACTTTTTCAATTTCATTACGTTTTGAAATGTCGACTGCAAACTCTTTCACAACTGAAGGGAGAACAGTGGTCCAGAGGTAGATCATTATCCTCCTGACTAGAAGGTCATGTGTTCAAATCCCTTGAAGCCAGTTCCGCCTTGTGACTTTTCATAAATCTACATTGGGCGTGAGAACTGGTTATGATCCAGGAAGCAGAGTCGAGAGTGATTAATCTAGTATGTAATTACTTTTTTCACATTTGATGAAGAATACAAAAGTTTAAACAAACAACTGAAATTGGGTCTAAGACTCCGGACCCAACCTGTATTCCATGTTGGACATGACACTCAATGAGAGAAAGAGGCTCTGCTGTCTTTCGATCATTCTCCCATAACTTTATGTCTCGTCCAAATTTATAGCAACAGAAACAGAAAAAAAGATGTATTTTATTCATGTTCTTGCATATTTATTACAAGAGTAAATTACTCATTATGAGCAAATCTTTTTAATGTCACAACAGTTTCTTTAGTCTTGTGCAGAAGACACAGAAAAATGAGGTGTTATGAAGTAATGGGTTAAATAATGTTATGATAACTTACTGAAAATAATCTGGCAGGAGATTTTACTCTTAATTAGCAAGTTCTGCTTTGTGGAGGTTATTCAAATTTATACATTACCCAACATGCAATATGTCGTTACTGATGCCAACAGCAAAGAGCAAGTAGTAATTAAAGTTTAATGATAGTTTATATGGGGCATTCCACCAGATTTACATTGTCAAAGGGAGAAATTGCATTTTTGTTTCAACAAACAACTGTAAAGACGTTTATAGCTGGCAATGTTTAAATAAAACAATAACCTTTCAGAAGATAATGTATCTTGCCATGTAAGACTAAGTATTAATTAATGTTTCTTATTAATTTTCGATGTTAAATGAAATTTTTTTATCACCTTGATAATTTTTCAGAATAATATCTGCTTGAAATAACTCTGAACTTAATTGGGGAGTGGCGACTGTATAAGGTGCATTCAAATGGTGTTTTTAGATTTGTAACCTTTTGCTGTCTATTTATGCTTGTGACACAATTCTGTTTTTGCTAATGATATAAGCTATTATTCCATGAATGATTAAATAATACTAATTAATGATCCACCTAAACCAAAATTCTCTTAAAGTTATTAATTTAGACAGAAGAAAAATACGCTGACAACAAGCTATTTCTATCCTGGTCATGTTAAGTCAAGTTTCATTCCACACCTGCAAAAACTCTCCAATTCTTGACCTGTCAAATAACTTAAAACAATCTACAATTAAGCATTTTTAAGAAAACTCGAGAATTTGTAGTTTTCCCCAAGTTTGTATGGCGTTGTTGTAAAAAATACCCTCAAGGCCATGTTTTTGTGAATTAACTCTTTACCACACAGCGCCATTTTTACTGTCATTAATTGATGGTGTTAAAAAAGTACATATATGAATAACCAATGAAACTGAAATATATTTTTCAGGTAAGGTAACAAAAGAAAATGTTAAGATATTTGTATTTATTTTACTTTTATAAATAACATCTTTGTTTCTTATAAGAAATTTGAACTGTAACTTGCATCATACTCTTCAAATCTAGAGTGTTTTGTGATAAAGGGTTAATTGCTTCATTTGTTAGGTTTTACCAGGTAAATGAGGCCATGACCAAAGATGGCTTGATGAGGTTTTTGGTTTTCATAGGTATTTTTTGTTAACCCATTACCAAACAATAACAACAGTAGACAAATTTGTTACAGACGACTCTAGAAAACATTAAGGGAAAAGTAGAAATTGCTCATGAAGAGTAATTTCTTCTTTACCCACAATGTTTTCTGCCTTACCAGAAGACTATTTTTCAATTTATCACATTTTGAAATGTCGTCTGCAAATTTTTTCAATTTGGGATGGTTGAAATTTGGCGTTTGGTTATGGGTTTTCCCGTTACCTCTCATGGGATTTTGTAAGGGAGGTTTGAATTGTAAGCAACATCAGTCCATAATGATAAAGTTTTAAGTTATAACAATGTCTTTGTGATATTGATAGGAAATCATTGTGACAATAGTAGAAATCATTTGTTATGTGCAAATACTCTTCTTTGGTCAAGAATGATTTGTAAACCTTCTGCTACAGGTACTTATAAGTACATGAAGGTAAAAGTTGAAATTTGCCTTATATAGAAAACCAAACCTTTTCCCAAACCATAACGACATTTCACCAGTTTGTTGCAGACAACTCTGGAAAATATTGTGGGAAGGGAAGAAATTGCTTTTGGCAAACATTTCTCCTTTCCCCACAATGTTTTCTACCCTATCTGAAGATTATTTTCCAATTTCCCAATTTCATCACATTTTGAAATGTTGTCTGCAAACTTCTTCAATTTGGGACAATTGAAAATTTGGCGTTTGGTAAACAGTTAAACACCTCTGTAGTGGAAGCTGTTTGAAAACATTGGCTCATCATGAACGACATTCCCAATCTGTCATATTGATTTTAACATGTACCCCATCTATCTCTAACTGTATTTTTTGCTGGCTTGGTCAATGTTTCTCTCAACTCTTTAATGAAGTCAATTTGACATGATTTATTTGTCCTTTATCGGTGATCAAGATCACTCACTGTGGGGAGAAGTAAATTGGTTATAGGGAATCCATGTTGTTAAGAACAAGTTTGGAATTACCAGGATACTAGGGTTAGGGCACCATTCTAATACAGCTCAGAATGGAGCAAAACATCAAACAATAAGAACCTTTATTTCAGGGTAATATGTCATGCTTCAATAAATAAGAAATCGATTCATTTACCACAATGGTTTATACTCAATATTTAGGGTTTAGTGCAAAGGTAAAGTTAGTGCTTGACTGTTTCTAGTCCTGCTTTGAACCACTTGATATTACATAAGACTTACTTTTTATTTTATTTTATTTTGTAATTCTCATCTTCTACAGTATATCTATTTCATTCAATTTGGACCTTGTCACACATTTCCATATGAAAGAATGTAGTTATAAAAGTATTAAATTTTCAATGAACATATTTGAATGCTGTATTTCAGGATGACCATGTATACTACCAGTCAGAAACTGTCCTGCTGAACAATCATGTGGACGACTTCTGGGTGGAGCTGATCAATGTTACTGGACATGAAACATTGTCTGACAGTCACAGGACAGCAGTGG
This sequence comes from Cerastoderma edule, assembly GCA_947846245.1. Taxonomy (NCBI): domain Eukaryota; kingdom Metazoa; phylum Mollusca; class Bivalvia; order Cardiida; family Cardiidae; genus Cerastoderma; species Cerastoderma edule. Next base: position 9,971,742 of record OX401414.1, read on the forward strand.
TACGTAACATTACACAACCAATAGGTACATTGTATAGTCATCAATGTTACTGGACATGAAACATTTTCTGTCAGTCACAGAACCGCTGTGGTACGTAACATTACACAACCAATAGGTACATTGTATAGTCATCAATGTTACTGGACATGAAACATTGTCTGTTAGTCACAGGACCGCCGTAGTACGTAACATTACACAACCAATAGGTACATTGTATAGTCATCAATGTTACTGGACATGAAACATTGTCTGACAGTCACAGGACGGCCGTGGTAGGTAACTTTCCACAACCAATAGGTACATTGTATAGTCATCAATGTTACTGGACATGAAACATTGTCTGACAGTCACAGGACGGCCGTGGTAGGTAACATTCCACAACCAATAGGTACATTGTATAGTCATCAATGTTACTGGACATGAAACATTGTCTGACAGTCACAGGACGGCCGTGGTATGTAACATTACACAACCAATAGGTACATTGTATAGTCATCAATGTTACTGGACATGAAACATTGTCTGACAGTCACAGGACGGCCGTGGTAGGTAACATTACACAACCAATAGGTACATTGTATAGTCATCAATGTTACTGGACATGAAACATTGTCTGACAGTCACAGGACGGCCGTGGTAGGTAACATTACACAACCAATAGGTACATTGTATAGTCATCAATGTTACTGGACATGAAACATTGTCTGACAGTCACAGGACGGCCGTGGTAGGTAACATTACACAACAGATAGGTACATTGTATAGTCATCAATGTTACTGGACATGAAACATTGTCTGACAGTCACAGGACGGCCGTGGTAGGTAACATTACACAACCAATAGGGACATTGTATAGTCATCAATGTTACTGGACATGAAACATTGTCTGACAGTCACAGGACGGCCTTGGTAGGTAACATTACACAACAGATAGGTACATTGTATAGTCATCAATGTTACTGGACATGAAACATTGTCTGACAGTCACAGGACGGCCGTGGTAGGTAACATTCCACAACCAATAGGTACATTGTATAGTCATCAATGTTACTGGACATGAAACATGATGGAGAATGAGAAAGAAAAAATGATTAGCATGTTTTCTGTTTCTTACATTATTTTCAAAATTTATTGCCAGCAATCTCTTTCATATTAGGTTATTGGTTAAATCATATTGATTCCCTTTTACATGCTTACAGCAGAACGAGTAAGAAATCACAGTCCTTAAAGTAGAAATGGCTTGTTATGAGCAATTTTATCAACTATGACACTGATTTCCTCTTAATATCACACAGGAAACATCTTTTTGTACTATTTAACCCATCACCAAATAATACCGACATTTAACCACTTTATTGCAGACGACTCCTGAAAACATTGTGGGTTTAGGAGAAATTGCTTGTGACAAACAATTTTTCCTTTTCCCACAATGTTTTCTTCCCTATCAGAAGATTATGTTTCAATTTCATCACATTTTGAAATGCCGTTTGTAAACTCTTTCAATTTGGGACAGTCGTAAATTTGGTGTCTGGTAAAGGGTTAAGTGATCTGTGTTTGCTTGATTTTGAACCTGTGACACAGTCCTCTGCAAAAGAATGGGTAACTAGAGTGTTGTGATGCCAATCCAATTGGCTGTGTTACGTTTTATGCCCCTATATCTATAGGTTAATGGGATATTGTTTCGAGACAGCGTCTCTGTCTTTCGGCAACTCTAACCCTGTCTGTAATGTTGGATCCATTATTACCCAGACATTTCTACAGAACAATCCTTTCTGTTGTAGACGACTTATAAAGATATTATTATCTTACACACAATTTCTCTTTTTCCAACAATGATTTCTATCTGATATTGTAAAAAATCTCTTCCAATGATGTTACATTATTATTTTTTCTGTCTACTAACTCCATCAAAGGAACTTTTTTAGCTTAAAGGTTTAAGTCACCTTTCCTTGGATAAATTCCCTCTCTCTTACTTTTGCTGGGATGTCTATTTTTACTTTTTCCTTATATAATTAATTCAAAGCAAACAAATTATTTAAACTTCAGGAATGACATATAAATACTGAAGGCATTGTAGCAAAGGAAGGATTTGCAATGCCTTTTTTGTCACAATGAATGTTTAAGGATGTCACACACTGAAAAGCATTTTTTCCTTTGCAAATAAATGGGGCAAGGCTATGAGAAAGCCTTTAAATTCTCTTAAAATGAAACTGTAACTATGTGCTGTTCTCGTCTATGGATGCTTTCTACTTGTCTCAGTTACGGTGTTTTGCTCAGGAAATCGCTTTATTGTAGATTTTATTCTCTATTTCCAGACTGCTACGCTGCCATTTAATTTTCCATTTTATGGTCACAAGATCAGCAACGTTACCATAGCAACAGGAGGTAAATATTTCCTTTTCTCTGTTATTGTCAGTGTGAAAACAATGAAATAAGAAAAAGAATGCCTTCCTACCATTAAAGTGGTAGTGAAGTGTTGTATTGGTGTTTTGTATTTTGTGTGTAACAGATGAGTTTATTCAACCTTGTGCCTGGTAACATAAGACCACTGCTGTCACTGGGGTATTCGATGGTTGATTAGTGTACAAAAGGCTCTGGTTATCTTACATAATATCTAACTTAATAAGAGGGAAAGAAAAGAAAATCATATATATAACTCTATGAATAAAAATGAGGTTATTTCGTAAAAACCATCCTTAACAGTTTATTGGATAACATTTCATTTTCCTGCATATTTAGCTTTAGTACTGGCTAGTTAGTTATCCAGGAAAGACAATGGAGAATGAATGTTGCGGATTTCTATGATAGTATAATGAGGTTGTTTTGAATCATAAGGATGGATATGTTTTCATGTTATCACAGATGATAATCAATATGGTAACACAATAGCTTGTCCTTGGTAGCAAATTGTATGTATCAGTACTAAGATGACAATTACCACTCTCTATAAATGGGGAAAACCCTCTGTATTTTGTAACATCTCTATAAGACAATGTCATTATAACAACAAGGGATTAAATTAGGATTGTCTTGTGTTTTGTATCATAAAGTGTTTGGGTTGGATAATTTAATGATATCCTATTGACCCTTTCCCAAACAATAACAACATTTGACCACTTTGTTGCAGACAACTTTAGAAAACATGGTGGGAAAAGGAGAAATTGCTTGTGACGAGCAATTTCTCCTTTTCCCACAATGTTTTCTGCCCTATCAGAAGATTATTTTCCAATTTCAACACATTTTGAAATGTCCTCTGCAAACTCTTTCAATTTTGGACATTCGAAAATTTGTTGTTTGGAAAAGGGTTAAGTGTGCCAAACTTATTTATCGGTTTTAAAATAGATTTCCTTTACTTGTGAGAGAGAAAAATGCACCAATAACCTTCTCAGGTTCACATGGGGTTGGGTGTTTTCCTAACTGGTGAAACACAAAGTCATTCTCTATTGAATTTTATGGGTCCTGCGAGGCCCAATGGTTAAGTTGGTGGACTTGGAACTTGGTGGCCTCGGTGGTCCCTGGATCTAGCCCAGCTTACACCTCTGGTGGTGGGAGTGACCTTTAGTAAGTCCATTCAAACCCCTAGCCTAGTACTGGTGGATCCAGGAAAGCCACCACATGACTAAAAAAATGTTGATATGGCTTTAAACACCATACAAAAGAAAAAAAAAATCATTTCACCAATATGTAACATGGCACCTTGGTGGTATTCCAGCCACTTGTCCATAAATTCTGTTTGATGAACATTTTAACTCCTGCAGGTGCACATATATGTTAGGGATGGTAATGTACCAGCTTTTCATCAATTCCCAAAAACCCAGTGTAGTTCTCAAGAGCCTTATCCTGTATAGTGCTAGACTTCATGCTTATGCAAAGAGGTTAGATCCAGGCCAGCCGCCAAGTAAATTTGCAGCTGGTCTGTGATATAACCTGTTTGCCACTCTGAGTATCTTTCCTAATCAAAATTAAGCAGATATTCAAGATTTTGGAAAGCAGGTGACACAAACAGCTATTTTAGAAATTTACCCAGCATTCTAATGGTTATTCATACAGATTAAACCATTTATGCATTAAGCTATTTTTTTGCTTAATCTTTTTCCTAAAAGATGGCCATCATTTCCACCTTTGAAGCAAAGCTTATCCCATGTATTTGAATGGATGATATAAGGTCCTTTTCCAAACCCTTTAAATATAATGTAAATACCAGTACCAGCCTATATAGTAGTTATCCACCAACACAATATTTTGCATGGAAGATTGCTGAAATCAAATGTCATGATTCTGGACTGATCTCAACATTAAATAAAGCCTGATATCATGAATGATGATATCATGATGAAAGTTATGTCCATAGGAATGTTTACATTTTGAACCAGTTGCGAAATTAAACAAAGTGGTATTTTATTAATTATTTATCAATTTTGATTAAGCCAACTAGGATCATAATGTTTCTTCTTTTTTCTTTCTGATGCCTTTAGGTATTAAGAAATAAAGTATTTTGCATATTCAACATTTACATATCTTTGATGTGATTTATGAACTATTTCTTCTTCTCTCACAATATGTTAAGAGGCAGGCCTGTAACCTTCAAAATTGTTTTGTAAATGATTAAAGTTAATTAATAATTTTGAAAAGGTTAAGATATACATACAATTGAGGAAAGAGGTTTGATGATGAATAATGATTTCTCTTATTATCCCAATGTTGGGAATATGCATCTTAAGTCTTAATCGTTACACACCAAAAGGTTTTCAATTCTATTAGTTAATGTATCAAATGGTGCATACCTGTGTTATACGGCTAAAACCATTTGAAGATGACCATAACTTTATTTGTATTACAGTTTGTTTGACCATGCAGTTTTATTTTAGGTTTCTTATATATCAGTCCATTTATCCACAAATTTTTGACGGCCTCACAATATATTGCACCGTTGATGGCAAACTTTGATACAAAAACTGGTGGATCCAAATCAACAGTATTGTACACACAAGTTGGTAAGTTATCTGTTTTCATAATGTTGCCGCAGTACTGAAACTGAAGAAAGCAACTCAATAACGAAACACCCCCAGATGGAACTGTAACATCAAAATGCAGGAAATGCCTCATAATAAAAAAGCAGGTAGAGTCTAATTGAAGGCAGACTTAACAGAAATGCGGATCTTGTGATTTTATTTTGGTTAGCATGACTGTCTCTTCTTTAGCAGAATTTTGTTTTCAAAATAATGAGATGGTACTGCTTTCTAGAATGAATCAATTTTTAAAAACATTGTGATAAGGCAAATCTATGCTTATAAACTTTGTTGATCAACAAGGTTTCCAAAATCAGTCATATTGGGGTTGTTCTGTATGTTGCTTTCTGATGGTTTGGTATTGCCTTTTTTCAATACGAATGCCAAACGATAATTGGAAGACTTTGTTTGATTATTTGTAGGGTTCCTCTACATGAGTCCATTTTTGCATCAATGGCTTACTGCCACCCAGTATATAGCCCCCTTGATGGCAAATTTTGACACGGAGATCGGGAACCGGTCCGAAATTATATATATGTCCTATGGTGAGTGTAGATGAGCGTGCACCATGTAACCGTTTATTTCTATCTGTGTAGTCCTGAGTAAAGCTGTTGTGTGTACCACCTGTGTGTGTTAACATTATAAAACTCTATTGCTTTCGTGAAAAAGTGTGAATAACCATCTCTTTATTTCATAGAAGTTTCTTTGTCCCTAGTTAATGCTAATTCTTCTCTAACTTTCTTTTTATAGTGGAAATAATTAAACTTTATTAACATTTATCCTCTGTATAAGCAATATGTGAAATATCAAGCAATCGAATGTTCACTTGGTATGACTTATTGCTGACAGGAATCTGAGCCTATTTTACTAAGATATCTAATTAATATACCTCTTTTTTACCTAAATAAAACCAGAATATGGAAATGTAGCAGTTACTGTTAGCTACAATACATGGATATATCTTGTTTTAAATGCATGTATAGATTCATTATCTTTGATGAAAATGATACAATCCATACTAAGAAATTTCACTAAAATGAATAGTAAATAACTTAGTTTAGGTGATATATTCACCGAATTCACCGTATTCACTGTATTTGTTTTACATCAATTGTGAAGGAAGCTTAAAGCTTGTTCAAAGGCACTCTCAATGACTGCTGCCTTGATACTAAACCAGTAATCGAGCCGGTTTGTGGGTTAGTCCCGGAAATTTACACCCGCCCAATGTGGATTCGAACCCGGGACCCTCGGTACAAGAGCCAGACGCTCTATTATATGTCTTTTAGGTTAGAATACGTGATATACTAATTTGTTTGGATGAGTTTAGAAATTAGAAATTTACTCTAATTAGAAAAGAATACATCTCTTGAAAATAAGTTTGCATCTGTTTTGCATAAATTGAGACAATATGCAAAATTCTGCAAATATAAAGGGCAATTATTTAGAAATAAGCTTAATAGCCTTTCTCTACTTAATGAAGATTAGTTTAGTAGTTTAAGGACATGTCTTTTTCATTGGTTCCAATTAGTGTTAGTTAAGATGTCATCAAAATGAAAAATATTTATGTTTTGCATTTCCTCCAAATCATCATTTAAAAGAGGTCTATGAATTGGGATTTCTGAATATGTCCCGAGTTTGTCATTTAATCCAGATGCTAAAATTTATGAAACCAAAAAGGACATTCTTGCATTTACTAGTCTGTAACAACAGCACACAAGTTTTAAAGATTGTGTAAGACAACTGACTGGGCATACATTAAGATCATTACTACACTATTTAACCCTTTCCCAAACAATAACGGTATTGATCACTTTGTTGCAGGCGACTTTAGAAAACATTGAGGGAAAAGGAGAAATTGCTCGTAATGAGCAATTTTTCCTTTTCCCACAATGTTTTCTGGCCTATCAGAAGATTTTTTCCCAATTTCATCACATTTTGAAATGTCGTCTGCAAAGTCTTTCAATTTGGAACAGTCGTAAATTTGTTGTTTAGGAAAAGGTTAAAAGCATACTAGCGCTCAGAAAAACTTTGAGTTATAAATCATGATAGAATATATTGAAACATAGTGAAAATCAACAGGATCATGACAGTTTAACGCCGGCTATATTTATTTTCAATTTTTCAAATTGCTATTTTCACAATTTTTGTGCCCACCAATTTAAATTCATTGTTTACATTCAGGTAACATCTAAAATAGAAAGGAGTGCTCGGATTAATGAGTGGCGATCACCTGGTTAGAAAAGTTACATGAAACACATAAAGATACTGTTATTTAACTAATATTAACAGTGTGAACATTCAAATTTGAGAATTTCTTGGGTTTTATTGTTTCCCAATGTTTCTTGGGTGACCTAGTTTTATCACTAATTGTAAAACAAACCTTAGAGTATTCACTCTTTTAAAAGCATCATGTGAACGTGTTACCGTTCAATTCCTCTGTAAAAGGGAATTTAAAGTACTTTAAAGTCAATTTTCAACTATTCTAGAACTTTCACAATTTAAGTGTAACATGTATCCACTTATCTCTAGATCCTCACTCAATTCTATAGTAGAATATGTGTTTTTCTCGGCATCACAGTGTTTGACAATGGTAGATTGTTATATTCACTTCCTTTCCTGTGTATTCCTTCTACATAATATACTAATGAAAAGCCCTTTGATAAAAATGAAATATTGGTGACCATTGTAGGAAAAACTTAAAATCTTTATTTGTTGAAAAAATAAAATAAAAAATGAAACCCAGTGTGAAATACAAATATCATTTAACAAATACTTAATGAATGTCTAGATGAATTCAAGGGTTCAATGCAAGACTATAGTAAGTGCTTCATAAACATGAAGCACTTACTATAGTCTTGCATTAATCCCTCGAATTGTCATAACACAATATATTTGTCCCAATGGTATCAGTCTATCAGACCAATGTAATTCTGATATTTTCACTTATCATATGATAGGTTGTTTCAATTCAGATCTGTGACAATATGCCATATGAGGCAATAGGTTAAGCAAACATTTTACAAATCCTTTGAAACATTATACCTTTAGCATTTGATATAGTTTGATGTTTATTTTACTTTTTAGTGCTTGATGATATCAAGTGATCATCTTACAAAGATAACATGGCTTGTTGCATTTGCATAGAATTTGATCTCTAAGTCAGGCCTAGCGGTTAGAGTACAGAACTTGAAATCACATGGCCCCTCTCTGCATGGGTTCAAATCCTGAGAGGGATATAGATTTTCATGAGAGGCAGTCTCCCGACTGACTTACGGAATGCCGATGGTTCTACCCACGTTGACTAGCCCTAATGGGCAGTTGAGTATGGGGTCTTCCTCCATCATTAAGAGTCGGACATCGCTACATAACTGAAATAATGTTGATGTGATGTAAAACCCATATAAAAAAAATATATATATATTGTCAGCACATTACAGAGGACAGATTACTGATGCCTATCGTAATCCATAATGAATACTATGGATATTTCTTTATAATGGGTAACACTATACAGATACTTGCACAGAATCTGATGGTGCTTGTGGAACAGTGCACAAGATAAGCCAGCGTTATGGATAAGTACATCTGGGGAAGTGAAAGGCATTTTAGAAAAAATTCTCCAATTAAAATCACAAATACTGGCAAGTAGTCTGATTAAGAGATTGCATGAGTAAATAAAAATTATTTCAATTCTCCTTTTATACACCAGAGGGGATCAATCATAATATGGTCAAAGGATGTCTTTATGGTGTCTTCTGAATCCATAATCCTTACAAATTTTGTGGTCAGTTTATGAAAGGTTTAAATCATGAAGACCCTAATGATGAAATTGGTATACAAAAGAATAATTCAATACATTTTTGGCTACATTCTCAAGATGTAATGCCTGCCCACAATGAGTTGAAGACCCTGATATTGATCTATATTTCAGAAGGTCAAAGGTTAAGGTTATTATATGGTTTAAAGTATGATATGATTTCCAATGTAGTCTAGATAATCTCGAAAGTTAGTATCGCAGTATCAGTCACATCTAAATTGGTACCAACTACATAACTAAAGATGAGACCATTTTAGTCTATAGAATCAAAAGTCCATATAAGTCATTGATTCTTTTTGATTATTAGGTCAGTGGGTCAAAGGCCAAGATCAAAATGACCCTGACACTGGATTTGATTTATGTTGGAAGCTTGAGTTCTGTTTGATGCTGGTTGTAAGTCTTCATTTGAAGATGGCCCACTAGAAATTGATCACCCCCACCTGTCTGATTTTTCCATACATTTTACAACCTTATGTAGGTGAGCTTGACAACATCATTTTTCAGACAGTTGGTTTATTTGAATAGCAGACATACCATGGAACTGTGGATGATTGTTATGCTCTCTTGCACACCTTTGGTAACCATATGGCTATTGATTCCTGAACGATGCTGCTCACCATGGGATGACTTATATAGTGCACTGAGTAAAGGCCTGTTTACCCATTGATTTATATAGTGCACTGAGTAAAGGCCTGTTTACCCATTGATGTATATAGTGCACTGAGTAAAGGCCTGTTTACCCATTGATTTATATAGTGCACTGAGTAAAGGCCTGTTTACCCATTGATTTATATAGTGCACTGAGTAAAGGCCTGTTTACCCATTGATGTATATAGTGCACTGAGTAAAGGCCTGTTTACCCATTGATTTATATAGTGCACTGAGTAAAGGCCTGTTTACCCATTGATTTATATAGTGCACTGAGTAAAGGCCTGTTTACCCATTGATTTATATAGTGCACTGAGTAAAGGCCTGTTTACCATTGATTTATATAGTGCACTGAGTAAAGGCCTGTTTACCCATTGATTTATATAGTGCACTGAGTAAAGGCCTGTTTACCATTGATGTATAAAGTGCACTGAGTAAAGGCCGTTTACCCATTGATTTATATAGTGCACTGAGTAAAGGCCTGTTTACCCATTGATGTATATAGTGCACTGAGTAAAGGCCTGTTTATCCATTGATTTATATAGTGCACTGAGTAAAGGCCTGTTTACCCATTGATTTATATAGTGCACTGAGTAAAGGCCTGTTTATCCATTGATTTATATATTGCACTGAGTAAAGGCCTGTTTACCCATTGATTTATAGCTTGTGAAGCTGCCAAGTGATCTAAGTATTGAACATTCACAAAACAACTTGAATGAGAATGGCTTTTCCTGGGGTGGTGTATGATATATGACTTGTTATAGGATTTTTGTTTTTCTTGAATGCTTTATAAAGCCCTAGTAGAGATAAGTTTGGAATTGTTGAATTATGAAAATAATGTAAAATGTTATTGGAAACCCCAATCAATCAATCAATCAGTTAATCAACCAATCATTCAATTGCTTTTCCAAACGTTTATTTAAGGAAATTCTGTAAGGTGATCAGAGAATCTACCCAAATGGCCTATCATACAAATCCTTTTTGACTGTTTTTTTTCTCTGAGTGTAACCTATCTTTACTGCTGTTCTTATACCTGCTTTTGGTAATATTTCTAATATATTATCACTTGTAAATAGTTAACTTAGACTGCTAGTTCTCCTTTATAATATAGATATTATAGAATTGTTATCTAACCAATTAATAGAAGTATAATCCTCTGGTATTGGAAACTTGACCGTCAAACCTTCAGAAACAAGTATATGAGTTGATTGTTGCTACAGGCAATCTGAAACCTGATAGAACAAATTCTGAATTTATTTTATGCATCTACTGAAATTATTGTTGAAAAGGGAGGATATTTTCCCTTTCTATCAAAGTTGTCGTTTACAACTGACTAATGCCTTTCTTTTATGTTATAGATATAATTGAATTGCCATCACTATTCATCAAATATTTAGACTTTAAGATGAAATTCTACTTTAGGAAATAGAAAAAAATAATTTTATTATAAAATGCAAATTCTTTCATCATAATATTTTCAAACATTTTTCTTTTGCTATGTTATAAAAACTTATCATGAAATGTCAGATAATTTAAAAAGATGCTGACCATAATGCTCTTTTACATACTTGAACTTATAGAACAGAATTAACATTCTTTTAACAACTTCTATTGGTGTCAAAATAATTCTTTTCTTGATTTAAAAATTAAGTTGTTGTAAACAAGATTTAGATTGTCTCATTTGGTCGTTTTTGAAATTAATTAGTCATAAAAGGTTTTATTGTTCTCTTGGTTTTAGTCAGAACTTTTATTTGTATTGTACTAAAATAATTTATATTCAACAATATCAGTTAGTTCTTTTGCCTTTTTGTTGAATTCTTAACCTGTATTCAACAACTTTTCATGATATTTAACATTTGTTTTGTAGTCATTCAGATATTGCTTACAATCATTTACTTTACTTGCTTGAGAACCTCTTCAATGTTTGTATTTCAGTATTTCAGTTCTCAGTAATTTATTACTATTATGTATTTCTCTTTTTCCAAATTACACTGCAGACACAGCACAAAAGCAGGGGACAGTTTGATATACATCTAAAGATCATTTTGAAATATACCCACAGGAAACCTTTTTTTTTATTGATAGTAATATCTCTAAGTAAACAAAACAAAGTTATCCACTCCAAAATGTTTCAAAGATCCCTTTTCTAATACTGGTTATGAAGCTACCGTTATTGGCGTTTTTTTCTTAAGCTACAGTTATATTTATAACATCCAAATTATAACACCCAATTTCAAATGAAAACAATGTGCATGTTGATCCTTCCTTTTGCCTTTATGTTAGAGATGTTTTCTCAAATTTATGGGTCTTGTTAGTGGAATTCTAATTACTGCCTAGAAGCAGAAAATGAATGATATTGGGCACTTGTTGTATCCTCATTGTCACATTATGGAATTGTTTCTCACAACAAAACCACATGTGTTTCATTTATGTGGGAAAGCAGCAATTGCTTGAAATCAAATTCATTTAAATGCATAGGGGTCAGACACTCTGTAGTTATCCTGGGGTCAGTACAATGTGTTTTTTTTCCACATATCTGTTCTACCATCAGACTGTCTTTGATCAAATTGAATCCCTGTCACATCTTTCAAATTTGGAGGATACAAAATAGTAAGTTACTCTGCCTTGAAAGAAATTCTAAAAATGTCAAAGAAGACCTTTCATGTTCAAAGTTCTTGATTATAATGATTATATTTTTTCAAATTATCCGGACTCATAGAAAGTGGTTCACCTTTCCAAATTGTCAACAAAAACATTTCAGGCTTGAAAAACGAAAGTATTAATACATATCTGACCATATGTTTCTTTTCTCTGTCAGTCTTTTAAACAAGATGTTTTACATTGTATCTTACACCCAGCTTAGCCATCATTTCATTCAGGCGTCTGGTGGAGTCAATTTGATATGATGTATATAGGTTTTATTGCTAATAATGATTGTTTATTGTAAGATCAGAGTCGTTAGTTGGAAACTAAAGTTGTGGAATATGAGAGAAAAATACAAGGATACATCATACAAGTATTTATTAATAAGTACACTGATGATCATGACTTTTTAGATATATAGCTGACATGTTGAGGAAATTCAGGGGTTAGGGTAGGTCACAAATGAGTTATTTGCATTTTCTAATTGATCTAAATTAGAAAATCTTGAAATCAAGGGACAAATGAAAACAAGATCTATATTAAAGGTATAGAGAACATTATGACAAATGATGTAAAAGATGAGGAGAGCTTATGGTTATTTATTAAAATAATGAATAGCTCTAAAGCACTCCGCTATTGGAAGAATGTGTTATGTATTATCTGTAAGGAGTCCTGGTGGATCTAGGCTCTCATGGCTTTCCATTTCTGTTAAGAAAATTTCCTGTGTTTTATAGATATTTTCCGCCGGACTGTCCGACAGTTTGTGTAATAAACATTCATCAGAGGTCTGGATAGAAAACACTTTATGATCCTTGTCTTTCTTCCATTAAAAGTAACACAGATTGATATTTTACTGGAAACTGTGGATAGTTGACAATGATCAATTGAGAACAACCCTCTGAAAATAGTATATATATAACATACATACCATACATCTGCCTGGGTGACATACATGATCTGCATGCAATCTGCACAATTGTGTTCATGCTTTCTATAGTTTTTAAGTCAACCACATATTTTCAGAGTGTGTTGTCAAAAATCTACCAGCACTTCCTAAAGAAAACATATAAGAAAACAATATATAAATGAGTTTTATTCCAATTTAAATTGACCTGAACAACTCAGTCAATAGAAGATTTGTCATTTGAGCAAAGGTTCATGGTTTGAGCCCCCAACTGGCTTCATGGTTTATTCACAGTTTTACAACATATGATATAATATGGACCTTATGTCAGCCATTCATGCATGTCTCTATTTTTCATTTAATTGTAATAAACCTGTCAAAGTTTCCTTCATATAATTTGATTTGATGCAAATGCAACAACAGACTTTTATATAAGAATTATTTTCTTGATTTTATCTAGAGAATGTCCTTTACCATCTTCTATCTGATGATTTCATTTTGGGACAATGATAAAATAAGCTCCATGTATAGAATAATTTTTGAGTTCCGTTTGTTTTACACAATTATTGAACACCATTAATACATGTATACAAAATGTTATTATATTTACTAGGTATTTGAAATTGTGATTACAAGTGTTAGGTTGGGGCACTTTGGAATACCAATGATTTGGTCTTTCTGCTAGCATTTTATAAAGCCCTAGTTCTTCTAAATTCCTGCTAGATGGTTTGGATGTTTGAAGTGATTATGTTCAAAAAGCAGTATGTTATGATGAGTAACTTGAGCAGCAATCTGCTCTGAATATTTGGCTTTTAGGTTTCGTATCAAAGAAACTTAATAAAATCTCTTGTCTTAACCCTTTCCCAAACAACAAATTCTCAACTGTCCCAAATTGAAAGAGTTTGCAGACTACATTTCAAAACATGATGAAATTGGAAAATAATCTTCTGATAGGCCAGAAAACATTGTGGGAAAAGGAGAAATTGCTCGTCACGAGCAATTTCACGAGCAATTTCTCCTTTTCCCACAATGTTTTCTTAACTCTGCAACAAAGTGGTTAAATGTCGTTTGGGAAAGGGTTAAACATGATTGCCAACTGATATTGATTTGGTTTTTGATATTTTTATGAATCAATAGAAAGAAAAACATAAATTAGGAAGAGAATAACATTCAAGACTTTTTTATGCTTATCAAAGGGACTCTCTCAGAGATAGAGATTTCAACTTTTTGAAATAAATCTTCTACCATTAAAAGAACACCAAAGATTCCTGAAGTAACATAGAACTAGATTACTGACAGCTTCCCAACCCTGCTGGTAACTATACAAAGAAGATAAAGAACATTGAAATCGCAGAAATATAAAACCGTTTAAATGGGTTTTTTTGGTAAACAACGTCTTAACTTAGAGCAAGAGGTGGTAATTTTAGATACCATCGCCATGTGGAACTTTGGAAAAACCAAGTTTTAGCACATGCGCATAGACGCATAAATCATTTCCGTCAAGCGAAAATGGTTCGAATAAGGAGGAAAACAAACATTATTAATATTAAAAAGTTAATTCTTGCTTAACCCTTTCACCGCCGTAGTCAACTTAAGTCGACAGCGCAGTTGACCGCCATAGGCAACTTTAGTCTACATAAACTCGCGTTAAGCAACCACCCTTATAAGCAGCCAACCTGTCTTAGACAACCACTTCAGAAAGTTCCATTGTTAGATTTATGGTGTACATCAATTTGTGTTAAGCAGCCAACCTGTCTTTAACAGCCAATTTCTCATTTCCATAGGCTGACCTCTTAACACAAGTTTGACTGTACAGCTTACTACTTTTTTCCTAGAAAGTGCTAAATATAATTGGCGCAGAGATGAACTTTTTGCTATATATTTGGCAGTGTAAGGGTAAATAAGATATAATCATAGTTTGTCAGTTTACCATCACCACCTAGTCGTTAAATTGCGTTTGCCATTCGGTGAGCAAGATAAAACTGGGGAAAAAAAATAAGCACTATATATAAATAGGATTGCAAGCTATGTGTACCCAGAAGGTTAAAAAAAGTATTGTAAGAATAACAAGATTAAAATCTTAACAGAATAAATCTGTTTCAAATCAAATTTCATATTATAATTTTTCTAAATTATCTGCATTAAAATGAATGAGAAGGAAAGAAAAAAAGGTTTCACCTTTTTTGCTAATGATTGGGTCTCTAAGGTCTTTTTATTTCCCCAATTGTAGGAACAACAAGGTGAATAAAACATCTTTGGGAGTGATGAAGTCTTCATTGTTTGATTGTATGAAACACAAATTGGAATATGCGGAATTGATTCAACACAATTAAGCCTTATTAGGACAATACATTGAGAATGATTCTCTGACCTTGTGAAGTGAGACGGAACATCTCTAAGGGCTGGATGGTACCAACCCACAGGATAGCCAGACATGGAGAGGAAGGTTATGCTCTCCATCAGACAAGCAGGCCTCGCCCTTGCCAAAGGATTTATAAATGGCCTGTCAAATCTAAACTGGATGATGATGATGATGATGACGATGACAACGACGACGACGACAATGATGAGACGCTACATGATGAAATCTACAGCTGACATACAAACAATATTCTGACTACCATAAATCAGATTGCTTAAGATAAAAATATCTTTCGTTTGTCACAATTGGTTCTTCAAGTTTTACTATTACAAAAATGATTATTAAAAACATGCATTTGAAATAGAATTTTTGATGCCATCTGGTGCATAGCTGCAAAAATAATGGAAGTATTTTTAACAAAAGCTAAACTATGATAATATATGCTTGGTTATTTTCTGTATTTGGTAACATAATAAATCAATTTGGCACACACTGAACTATGAGAATTCTTTCTTAGATATTTTCTGTATGTCATGATAATATTAATGTTTTGACACATTTAGGCCTACAATATTAGGACAAAACATTCTCTCATATTTTCTGTACATGACGTAAATATTAACTTGATTGACACAAGACAAACTAGGTCAATATATTTGTTGGTATTTCATTTACTGGGAACCATTTCTCACTGTTTAAAAAGGCAAAATCTTATTACTTTATTCTAAAAATATCCCTGAAACAAAAAATTGTTAGATCATGATGGAAACATTAGTGAATAATTGATGTCATTTTGAGCAAATATATTTGTGTTGCACATTTCTTTTTTTATGAATATTGCTATTGGAGGGAAAAGGGAATGACTTACTACAGAATGGCTCAACCCTCTAGATGTTTTGGTATGAGAAGAAGTTTGTTTTTGTAGATCCTTGTTTAGAATACTGATGAGAGTATAGAGTATTGTATCATTATTATGCACATGGCATACAATGTGACAGAGTAGCCATGGTGTAAGGACAATGAGAGATTGCCGGGGGAATCCTCACAGGGGGAGGCTATAGTTATTGTGGGGGCTAGTTAACCCTTTACCAAACACCAAATTTTCGACTGTCCCAAATTGAAGGAGTTTGCAGACGACATCTCAAAATGTAATGAAATTGGATAATGATCTTCTGATAGGGCAGGAAGCATTATGGGAAAAGGAGAGATTGCTCGTTTTGAGCAATTTCTCCTTTTCCCACAATGGTTTCCAGAGTCATCTGCAACAAAGTGATCAAATGTCGTCATTGTGGGGGCTAGTTAATCCTATCCCTGTTTGGTATTATTCTCAACAAGTTTATACCGACTTCCGGGGCAAAACAGATCCATGAAAACAATTGTTTGTCTGAACAATGATTCTAAGAATATTGAGTCAAAAGAAGAATTTGCTCATCATGAGAAAAGCATTCTTGTCATAATAATTTTAAACATTCTCTGGAGCAAAGGCATTTATCAGAGTTGTCTGTATAGTGGAAATATTTGGTTTTATTCCTTTGTTATATCAGTTTCAAAACTGAAAGCATATTACTTTCTACTTCTACGGGAAATGTTTTGGGGAGAAGATTGTTTCATAGAAATATTGTTGGAATTCATTGTTACAAATTGAAACTTCTCTTTATTACCAAGACTTGCTTAGCTGACAGCTACTGCTTCACTTAGACATGCTAAGTTTGTGGAATGATGGGTTGATCTATGTTTAACAATACAATTTGGTAATATTGTAGGTCTTCCCCTGAGGAATTACATTCAATGAATTAAAGCAATAAAGCAGGATAATTTGCAATAAAAGCAGTAACACCTTGCCCCTCGATTTCTAGCTGAGGAATATATTCTGATTTTTTTTTAAGTTTTCTAATGTAATGGACCCATTATTTTTCCATTGATATTTTGGTTTCGCTTAAAGAGCATTTAGTGCATAGGTTTATTCATTTTGTCATCAATAATTCATATTACTTATCAATGTTTCTGTAATGCACATGTAGAATTGACAATTTATCTATGAAATAGCGCAAACTCAGATCATTGATTTGAGATGGATTGTATACAGGTTTGTGCTAGACTAAAACTTTCAAACCATTTCCCTTATTTACACAACTCTAAACATTTGCAATAGATGACAGTTCAAAAACTCAATAACTTAACCCTTGTAGTGCAGGAACCGACTTCATGCTTATGCAAACAGGTTAGATCCAGGCCAGCCGCCAAGTAACTTGGTGGCTGGCCTGTGATCTAACCTGTTTGCTAATCTGAGCACCTTCTTCATTAAAATTAACAGATATCTAACGTTTTGGAAAGCAAACATCACAAAAACCTTTTAAATTTTTTTAGAAAATTACCCAGCATTCTAAGGCTTAAAAAAGCTTCGCTCATGATATGCAGCCTGCTTTCTTCATCATTTTTTCCATTTTTATCAATTCTTATTACAGACCTTATTGATGTTAATTTTAGCTTTCATGTTATACAACGAAAGTTATTCAGAATAGAAAAAAGTTGAAGTAGTCAATAAATCAGATTGGTTTTATTGTGATATTTACACTTGAATGGAGATTTTATTGACAGAACTGTATTGATTATTAATCTTAAAAATTCACCCTTTTTATGGTAACACGAATAGCTAAAAGTAGTTTTACATGACTCAGAAGCTATTGAAGAAAGATATAGAACAGAAGGAAAAAGCAATTTTCTGAAATAAAATCCATTTGATGTTAATTGTATGGAAGCTGCCATCCCTTTAGCTAGAGGGAATGGATGGTATATTCGACCACTTGAGTCTCTTTTTTGCAGAATTATACCCTTATTGTCATAATCTTCCATTCCCTATTTGTTCTCATTCACACCAAACTTCGCAGAACTATGCAGTATGTGTTTATGACATCAAGTTGGATTGCACAAAACTTGGCCATCTTTGTTTGAGATGAAAAACTAAGAGATAGTCAAGAGCGACTGTCATTGAAAGCTGAGACTAGCTTATTGAACCTGTCTGCAAATATTTAGGCAAGAATAAAGACTGTACAGGTGGAGACTCTTTATATAGATATGTCTTAACCTTTAACTTGTCCTATTTGAATTGTTATAATGTAATAAAAGAACGATACCATTTGTTAATTACATGATTGACTTCTAGTCCTCCGAATCATTGTGAAAGATAATGGGTTTTCTCATGATGACCAAAAACTCATATATCACATGTGTTTGATCATTTTGAATGACGGCTTGATTTGCCACAATGTTTCTTTTAATTGTCTTCTATAGATGGATCGAGGGATAAGTGTTAGAGAATGTATTGGCTGTATAGCCTTTATAACATGTCCTTTTATAATTGTTAAATTAAAACATTTCATGTGATATTTCAGGTTCCAGATTTGTGGTGGAATGGAGAAATGTGTTTCTGCAGGACCAAAACAGTAAGTCTTGCAGGAATTAGTCATTATTGCATACATTTACACTGAGTAATGGGATACAGAGAAATCGGACAGTTTATTTTCAAATTGGGCACAATTACACAAGAACATTTTTATACCAACATGCAGCAAATGGTTCCAGAAACATATGTATCAAACATAGACAAGCAATTTCTCCTTTAGTCTTAGTCCTAACTTACCCATACTATAATAAGAATGTTATTTATCATATCTTTTTTTCAATTTGAGCAAGCAAGTAAACCCCCAAAAAATGTGATGCAAAACATTCAATGTGATCTGCTGCAGCTATTGAAAATTGTTTAACAATTAAGATTCTATATGGTGCCAGTTTGAAATCGTTTGCAGAGGACAATTGCTTTTATATTGGGAAATCGTTTCATTTTCTACATTTTCTATTCGGGAATATATGATGTATTCCATGTTATGATGAAATCCTGTAAAACTGCATTTGAAAAGAAATCATTTAAGTTAAACATATTGAATAAGACTCATAAAATCGCCATTTCTGTGCTCCGAGCCCCAGCATCTGTGAGGCGTGTATTGATTCTGTTTTACAGCTGGAATGTCTATCCCACCATCCTGAATTTCTTACATCTCATACATATCCTATACATATGTGGGAAATGTTTCCACGGTTCATTAAAAGTCTATTGTTAAAGGGTCCTGCATGGCCTAGTGGTTAAGTCGGTGGTTGGAGCCCCACCGACACCTGTGGTTTCGAGGGAGTCTGTAATATTACAGATTCTTCACTCCTTCACTCATGATACAGTGCCCTTTACAAAACTCATTTCTAGAAACTTATTTGTAGAAAAGAAAAGGGCAATGTAAGGACAAATTTCTAGATTTCTTCTTTCATTTTCTTTAACATGTGATTTCTCAATGCAATATATTTGAATATATGATTATGAAATATACCATAAAATTCATCTTCCTGAAATGTTTGCAAGGGATAATTCGAAATGTAGTGTAATTTTAAACAGCTTTGTTACAATCAATACTATTTTGGGAAAAGTATTTTATTTGTCTTGATTAATTTCTTGTTTACCCATAATAGTTTCAAATATGTTTTCTTGCAGAGATATAAAACTTAGATATACATGAGAAAAACTATATTATATAGATATTTCATCAAATTTTAGAATACTTTCCTTTTTTGCATATAATTATGATGCAGATGGTAACAAAAAAAACATCAAAATGACAAGGTATAGGATACAAACACATCAGACTTAAAGAAATTGAAAAACAATTCATGGGGGGGGGGGTGTTTGAAAAAGGAATGATATCAATGTATATTTTATTTATTTTTCAGCCTCAGCGTTCAGATTCCAAGCTATACTGCACAAGAATGGGAGTATTGTGTTTGTGTATAAAAATGTATGTATAGACCAACTGGTTTTGTTTATTCTCTATGATTCATTTGTTAGTCTTAAAGTCTTTTCTGTGGTTTTGTCAAAAAAACCAAATCATTAGCTCATCTTAACAATACCTTGTTTAATACATAGTTAATAAGTATGTAGTCTGTATTTCATCCTAATGATTTGAGAAACATTGTTCTAGACAGTTCAGAGGTCAAACCACTCCTTTGTTACCAGAAATTGTTAATTGTATGTAGAAGGCCTCTATATGAATAAAATATATTACACAACGTTTGTTCTATTGGCCAAAACGACAACCACGTAATGATGACATGTCCATTTTAAATAGGCTTTCTGAAGAAAATTTAAGCAATTGCATGAAATCATATGAAATTGGGTGTTTTGTAGACTTTCGTATATTATTTTAACACGATTGTTTGACATGTTGCCTGCTTCATGCATTTAAGGATACATAGCTATTGATGTAAATGCTTATAAATCAATAGCATTTATCATCAGCTTTTGTCAATTCCTCATCAGCTTATGTTGTCAGACCAAACATCATCATTAAAGTGCTTCAACAGAATCTAAACTTCATGCATGATAGACATTTGGTCAAGACAGCTAATTGTATGAGTCAGACACATTCACTTCTAATGGACTATAGGGGTCTCCGTGGCCTAGTGGTTAGAGTACAGAACTTGAAATCACATGGCCCCTCTCCGGGTGGGTTCAAATCCTGAGAGGGATATGGAATTTCATGAGAGGCAGTCTCCCTACTGACTTACGGAATGCTGTTGGTTATACCAGATTTGACTAGCCCTTGTGGACAGTTGAGTATGGCGCTTCCTCCATCGTTAAGAGTCAGGCATCGCTACATAACTGAAATAATGTTGATGTTATGTAAAACCCATCTAAAAAAAAAAACAAAAAAAAGAATGGACTATAACTTAACATCACTCTCAGATTTAATTGAATGTTTTTCCTTTATTTGATACATACAAATTCTTGCTGCCTTCAAACTGTGCTAAGAATTGACATACAGTCTAACTTGTGTTAAGCAGCCACCCTTTTAAGCAGTCAACCTGCCTTAAACAGCCACTACAGAAAGTCCCATTGTTAGATTTATAGTGTAAATCAACTTGTGTTAAGCAGCCAACCTGTCTTAAACAGCCAATTTACTCTGTCCCATAGGCTGGCCTCTTAACACAAGTTTGACTGTATTGCCTTACTGAATGGCTAAAATATTGTTAAAGGGATATACATGTACTTCACTGTTGTAAAAGACAAATATACGGTTGTCTGGCATTGATATTTTATTCTTGTTATGTCTTACCCTCAGTGGAAAATTAAAAGAAACTGCAATAAGCTTTTCTCCTTTGACCATAATGGGTCCTTTTTCTTTTTATGTGTGGGGTTTGATGCTAATTCACCCATTTAAAAGTTTTATACCTGAAAACTCTTGTTTCTGTTGTTTGTTTATAGAATTATCAGAATTGTAGGGTCAACTGCATCCTGTTTACATTTTGAGTTGAATGTAAATGGTCTCTTTGCATTTTGACATTTTCCATATTACAAAACATTTTTACATGATTCATAGATTGAAGCTTATTAGATAAGATCATTTTTCTAAAATTATTGGTTTTTGACAAAAGAAATGATTGTCTTTAACTTTAAAGTTTTTGCAAGGAACTTGCCTAATAACATTTTTATAAGCCTTAGCAAACTAGCTGTTGTTATCTATACATGTTCTCTTATCTAGCTTCCGGGGGAAAATGTCATGATTAACAACATCTTACTATATCACAATACTTTAAAAATGTCATGTATTTGGAAGGTTTTGGTATCGATGTTTTATCAGACTTGAACATTGTTTATTTACAGTTACCCATTCCCATTACAAATATCAGCGATATTGCTCATCCTGTGAAGATAGGCCTGTCTGATGCGTTTTACTTTGATACAACATCATTCGGTAAGGATTACAGAAAGTTTTCTTAACCTCTCAAATTGACCTGACTAACGTTCATCAGTATTGTATAAATAAACATATCACCTTAATAGTTTATAATTGTCATCTTCTTTCAATTTGATTAAATGTGGGGTATTGAGTCGATCAAATTGAAAACAATAACAGACATAACAGGATGCAAGCATGTTAATGAAACACTGTTAAAAATTAAACCATTGACTAAGCAAAAAGATAAATACCTTTTAAGATGGTTGTATAAACGCAATAAAGTCTCAGTACCCTCCGTCGCCCCTCAGACTGTTATTACATTCTATTGTAGGAACCAGACGGCGTACTATATATGAATATCACCGAGTCAGTTTGGACAAACAGTACATTCAAGAAGGCAGTGTTGTGATGATGCATCCCCTTCCTAGTAAGTAATCAAAGGTGCTTGTTCACAGATATGAGGAAATGTGGAAGTCTAAAATTAATTTCTATAACCCTTAGAATGCTGGGAAACTTTCTTAAGATAGAGTTTTGAGTCGTCTGCTTTCCAAAACCTTAAACATCTGTTAAATTTTGGTGAGGAAAGATACTCAGAGTTACAAACAGGTCAGATCGCTGCCAAGTAAATTAGCGGCTGGCCTGGATTTAACCTGTTTGCATAAGCATGAAATTGGCTCCAGCATTGTAAGGGTTAAAACTGCACAGCAGATAAGTTATATGGTACACACTGAAGAATAGTCTTTGGAAGCAAAATAAGATCATGTTTGATTCTTTAAAGGGTTTATACAGTTAATTAACTTGGTATTTAATCCAAAAGTGTGTGATTGCTTTTGGGGTCTACTTTATATAAACTGTACAATCTTAGATAAGTTGATGCTCCCTGAATTAATTATGCTTTCAGTAGCCACATTTCCTTGTATTTTAACTTGCAATACAAAAACTGTTTTGTTTCAACATTTTATTTGGACTTTCAAAATTTCTCTGCTGTGAACAAGGACCTTTAACATTTTCCCTTGTCTATGTTTAAAGGGACTTTACGACAGATTGAGTTCTGTGAGTAACAAATGTTTAAAGTTTATTTAAACAATTCCTGTCACAAAACAAATGACCATTATAAATTTCAGAAATGTTATTAATGTCTTTGAAAATCATATTGTCCTTAATCATAAGTGACGAATGTGTTAGGGTTCTAACCACCTTATATTACATACATTGGAACGTAACTCAATTTCCTTTCACTAAGAAAGCTAAAAAGATTTAAGCCTTGTTAAAAACATTAAGAACATTGAATTTGCATTGATTTAACTTATACACTGACAATATGCAGAAAGGATTGTATGAACTCAATTAAAATTGAATTTAGAAAAATTTAAAAAAAGGAATTTGTGCTCAACTAATCAAAGACTATGGTTAACTTAACTACTTATATGTAGTTGGGATTTGGCACAAAATTCTCTTTAACTTGCGCATAATGGTCAATAAGGTATGTATCTGACCAAGCCTACCAGCTTTGGTATGAATCTGAAGCAATTTGCGCCACTTTGTAAACTTAAAAAGATTAAGTTTGAAGTTCTTAGTGCAACTTCAGCGTTGTTCTCCATTGTCTTAATATCATTCTTGAACGACTTTTTTCAAACATTAAGCAAATGGCCATTTTATAGATGTTTTGACCCATTTTTGACCAATTTTAATGATCTGTTATCAGATGATTTTGAATGATTAAAATTTCACTGTCATCCGTTTAAAAACAAGGGAATGGCCAAATCTAATGTTGTGAGACCCTTTTGCCATAACTTGTATGTTTTGTCATTAATGTGTGGTAAAGGATTTAGTAAAGAATGTCTAACTGATTGTTTACAGCCTGTAACCTGTACTCTGACTGTGAAACGTGCATATCGTCAAACATTAACTTTGAATGTAAATGGTGCGGTATCATCAATCGATGCTCTGACAGTGTGGACTGGCACAGGCAGGAATGGCTGGATGCAGGCTGTGTTCATCTGGTGAGTTATCTATTCATTCTTGTATTGTATTACAGTCAATCAAGTTTGGGTGAAGTCAAACCCCGGTGACAGAATTTGGGTTTTTCATGAGAGGTAGTCTCCCAGCTGACTTACGGGTTGCCAATAGTTCTTTCCGGATTGATTAGCCTTTAACACATTACCAAACAATAAAAACATTTAATCACTTTGTTGCAGACAACTCTGGAAAACATTGTGGTAAAAGGAGAAAGGAGAAATGATTATCCTTAACCAAATGTAATACTCAATGATATTCTTCTCAATAGTATTGTTAAATGCCAATGAGTATTATGACCTAAAAAAGACATCTGATGATGTTTTTTATTTAACAAAGTCACAAAATGTGTAATGATTTGACAAAGTCACAAAATTGTTAGGATTTGACAAAGTCACAAAATTTGTAAGGATTCTTTCACTGTCACTAAATTTGTTAGGATTTGACAGTCACAAAAATTGTTAGGATTTGACAAAGTCACAACATTTTTGATTGGACAGTCACAAAATTTGTTAGGATTTGACAGTTGCAAAGTTTGATAGAATTTGACAGTGATCAAATATTGTAAGGATTTGAGGTCACAAAATTTGTTAGGATTTGACAGTCACAAAGTTTAATAGGATTTGACAGTCTCAAATATTGTAAGGATTTGACGCCACAAAATTTGTTCATTGGACAGTCGCAAAATTTGTTAGGATTCGACAAAGTTACAAAATTTGTTAGAATTTGACAGTCACAAAAATTAGGATTTGACTAAGTCACAAGATCTTTTAGGATTTGACACAGTCACAAAATTTGTAAGGAGACTATATCATGTAGAAATACCCGGTATCTTTAATAGAAAATCTTAACAGTCATTATTACAAGAGAAGCTTTTACACAGAAAGCAATTTCAACTTTTTGTCAGGAATTCTGTCTATGTTATTGGTAATTTGTATGTCAAACATGGACTTACCTTAACCCTTTACTAAACGCTTAATTTTCGACTGTCCCAAATTGAAAGAATTTGCAGACAACATTGCAAAATTTGATGAAAATGGAAAGTAATGTTCTGATAGAGTAGAAAACATTGTGGGAAAAGGAGAAGTTGCTTGTCACAAGCAATTTCTCCTTTTCCCACAATGTTTTCCAGAGATATTTGCCAAAAAAATGGTCAAATTTTGTTATTGTTTGGTAATGAATTAAGGTTCCAGTTGTAATAACTTTCCATCAGATGTATTTGTTTCTACACAACTGCTGCAAGAGATTTCAGAGACCGTAGCGACAAAATGTTTTTTCTCAATCTGCTAAGAAAGACAGTTTTGTGTGTCTCATATGATCATTGAATCATTGCAGAGCCCTGCCTAGTACTGGTGGAACCATGGAAATGTGTAAAATAACTGAAATACTGTTTACATGTTGTTAACTCCTATAGGAATAAATAAATGCACATTAGCTATATGATTATGTTTCAGTCTGAATCATGACAAAATAAATGCACAGTAGCTTTATGATTATGTTTGTGTTTCAGTCTGGTTCTTAAATAAATGAAAGCACATTATTTATATGATTATGATTATGTTTCAGTCTGGTTCATAAATAAATAAATGCACATTAGCTATATGATTATGTTTGTGTTTCAGTCTGGTTCATAAATAAATAAATGCACATTAGCTATATGATTATGTTTGTGTTTCAGTCTGGTTCATAAATAAATGAAAGCACATTATTTATATGATTATGATTATGTTTCAGTCTGGTTCATAAATAAATAAATGCACATTAGCTATATGATTATGTTTGTGTTTCAGTCTGGTTCATAAATAAATGAAAGCACATTATTTATATGATTATGATTATGTTTCAGTCTGGTTCATAAATAAATAAATGCACATTAGCTACATGTATATGATTATGATTATGTTTCAGTCTGGTTCTGCCAATTGCTCCTTGATCCCAACAGTTCGCCCTGGATCCCCCCAAGTAACAAGTAAGTCAACTAGAAATCAACTACCCTCATCTTTGTTAAACCCTGCTCTTCATACAAACACATGTTACACTAGGTTTAAGTTAACATAGCATGGTATTATTCAGCATGAAACATAAAAAAGCATGTTTATAGTTAACAAAATATATTTATATATCATGTGTAAAAATGTTGCTACAAATCATAATTTTTAATCGTTAGCAGAGAACATCCTTGAAGAAATGATGTAACAATGGACATATCAGAGAGAAATCTGCCGATATTTCTCGATAATCCAAGAAAGAATTAGGTAGACTTTGGTATTAATTCTTTTCATTGATAGGTTGCATTTGAAATCAAATAATTTAAACTTTGACTCTACATGTCAGAGTTAAATTACAAAGTGAACAGTCAGTTTGATAAACTATTACAAGAACTTGAGAAACTACTTGTAAATTCTCCTTTTGTCATAATGGCTCCTATTCAATATTATAAATCATCATTGTTGTCTACTTTTGCTTTCTTTAAACCCTTTCCCAAACAACAAATTTTCGACTGTCCAAAATTGAAACAGTTTGCAGACGACATTTCAAAATATGATGAAATTGGAAAATAATCTTCTGATAGGGCAGAAAACATTGTGGAAAAAGGAAATAAATGCTCGTCACAAGCAATTTCTTCTTTTCCCTCAATGTTTTCTAAAGTCGTCTGCAACAAAGTGGTCAAATGTCGTTATTGTTTGGGAAAGGGTTAATTTGCAACTCTTGCAAGATAACCTGTACCTAATTGCATTGATAATAATTTCCGCATGAATTCTCACAAAAAGTTCTAATTAAAAGCGGAATGTTTACATTGCTAGGAAACATTTTCAAAAGAAAATATTACATATAAACCTGTACATTTCATTTCTTTAAATTTTTTGAAAATATTAGATGTCACATGCATGTATATACACCATTTTTGACAATTTACCTTAGTATGGGTTTCTCCTTGTGCTTCAAGGTCACAAGAGCTACAGAAAACAGGAATCAATTGCTGGTTCTTTTCTAGCTGTGAAATTTGATAAGCAAAAAACAGTTCAACTGTTTCTGTATTGTAAATTATTATAAATTAAAAAACTATTTGGGTCCTACATGGCAAAGTGGTGAAGGTGGCGGACTTAGATCGAGCCCTATCGACACCTGGTTTGGTGGGAATGACCTTTGGCAAGTCACTTCAGAGCCCTAGCCAAGTACTGGTGGATCCAGGAAAGCCATTACATAACTGAAGAATTGTTGATAAGGCGGTAAACAGCTTACAAACAAAAATCCAAAACTGTTTACCATAGACGGTTCTTTTTTTTTGTGCACTTAAATAAATGAATTATTCATACAATAAAAGATATTTCTACTATAGTTTACTTTTGTACTTTACCATAGTTTACAATTGTATTTTACCATAGTTTACTAATGTATTTTACCATAGTTTATTATTGTATTTTACCATAGTTCATTATTGTATTTTACCATAGTTTTCTACTGTATTTTACCAGAGCTTACTAGTGTATTTTACCATAGTTTCCTATTGCTTTTTACCATAGTTTATTATTGTATTTTACCAGAGCTTACTACTGTATTTAACCATTATTTACTACTGTATTTTACCATAGTTTATTTTTGTAATTTACCATAGTTCATTATAGGCCTTTTCAGAAACTGTTGTTATCTTTTCTTGAATACTCTTAATCGGAGATACGAAATTTTCGGTAGCTTCCGGTTTAAGACTTCCGGGTATTAAATAATAACAGCTGACATTGAGAAACATAGATAAACTGCTGCGGGTATTTTAACAATGCCGTCGAAAGTCGTGTTTGTAAAAAGTACATTGGAAAGATTCAGGAGGGGAAATATCAAAGTATATCCTTACTTTGTGTTAACTCTCTAGCGGACAATTTACCCCGTTTCCCGAGATAAAACACTGTCTATCAACGCGGGTACAACGTTGCGATTCATTTTCAGTGAGAAGAGTCGATCCTCTGCTAAAACATTAATTAAAGTATAGAATACGATGATGTAGATCTGTTTGATTATTGCCTTAACTTATGATAACATTATTTAAAATCCATTTCGCAATCTAACATTTTCAAAATATTGTACCATGTAAATGCAAACACAAAGAACAGATAATATGATGCAAGCTGATCGAACCTACTTAATAAATGTTCCACTTATTTATGGGACATTCCATCAAATTTTGTCCAATAAGAGTGACAAATAAAAGTTAATTCAAAAGAGAATATGGAATTGATTTTATTCCTTTTTAATGATCGGTCTTTAACAATAATTTCACCTACCGAGTCAACGTTAGATTCCTCTGATTTAAAACATGTCCATACGATTCACTCTACTTAGAATTACTGTTTCCAAGACCCTTCAAGCAGAACGATTTATCCTAATCTGACTTTGCAACACCATTCAAAATATGATTCCGTCATTATATAGCAACCAATGGCATGCCTGGAAGCCATAAAACACACAACTATGTGTCAACGAAACATGATGTGATGCGCGCCTGTGTATTTCGGCAAGCTTCAAAAGATACATATCTTTCACGTCGAGGGTTTATTGCTTCTTTTATTGGTCAACTGCATAACGTAGGAAATAACATATACGATCTTTTTTTATACCCTCTTTATTCGACCAAATACGCATCAACCCTTTATTAGGTGAATTCCCTATGTTACTGATTGTCAGGTCGTTTTGTTATGTGCAAGGTTTATTCCCATTTTGTCTACAGTCTATTTTACCAATTTTCACACCATTTCAGACAGAAGTTCCATCTCACCTACACGTGAAAATTGGGTTGTTTTTGACACTAATTGAGTAGAAAATCAATCCAACCTATAATCACTTTTTCTATGGAGAGTTGGTGGGAAAGAAAAATATGTATAAAGTGTAGATCCAGATAAGAAAAAGACAATAAAATGCAAAAATCGATTATGACTCAAACTAAACTGAGATTTTTCTTAAGTTGGTCTACACTATTTCTCGTAATATGCTTCTAACAAATTATGCAGATTCAGAATTATCTAAATCTTTTAAAGATATTTTAATCAATTAAAAATGAAATGAAAATATTTCTTTAAACTGTAGATCTTTTGGCAATTTAATCTGTAGACAACGTGGGAATTGAAACCTTTATGGGATGTAGACTAAATGGGAAGTCCTTATGTAGAAAATTCATTTGCCTATGTACTATGTTTCATATTTGCTGAACCCGTATATCTTGATCTACAGACATGTATGTTTATTTTGTTCTGTTTTACCCCAAATAGTTATGGCTTTATGGTTCATGCGATGTAATACAGAATTACATAATGTAAAATGAGGCTTCTTTTAAGCAACGAAAAAAAAAAAAAAAACTTTGGACCACCCCTGGTCTTTGAAGTAAACTTTTAAACAGACTTAAGAGTCAGATTCGGCAATAAGGGTTTATTTGGAACATTTCACTTTCTTTGTTGACGACTTTTTGCCTTGTAATTATATTGATAAATAGTTCAAAGATTTGCTAGAAAATATTGTTTCTCTACTTTGAACTTTAATTAATTGCGTAGTAATCTTATGATTAAATGTCTCTTATAATTGTTGTTTAACAAGAACGATTGTGTTTTTGTTTGAGTTTGTTTTGTAATTATATATCATTAAAATGATAATCTACACATTTGTAATCTCTTTTCAATTCAATGGATTGTTGCCAGTTTTCCTTCTTAATTACATTCAAAGGGTCAATTAATAAACTTTGGCTATCACAGGGATTAAGAGTCTTGATGCAAATTAACACCAATCTGCCACGTTTGCACCATATGTTCTAGTCACACCCTTTATTGTTTAGCCGATCGAGAGATAGAGTAATTAACCATCGGCAATCTTTAAGAATTTGAAAGATCTCCACAATCCTGTGTCCCTCGTTATTTAGTAAGCGTTATTTGAATGTAGTTTCAAAAGGTGGAAAAATGGACTGGGACTGTTTTCATAACCCGTAATATTTGGATACGATATATCATCAAAGGTAGGCTGACAGAGAACCTCATATAACAACTACTTCTCTATTTAAGGTACTTTATTTATACGACAAATTTCAATTTTAAGAAAAAATATATACTTATTGGAGAAACATAACCTCTACACATTATTGACAAAAGTGCTGATGTTTGTTCTATCTTATTTAAAATCCGTAAATCGAATTTAATACAAATTTGTATAAACATTCTAGAAATATGTGTTTCATTCATTCTTTCCTTCCATCAACCAGCCGATTAACACATTTTTAAACTGTCAAAGCATTTAATTCAGACAAAAACATAAACTTATTTGCCTTTTTTTCCACACAGAATGTCATGTTTTAACTGAACTGCGGTGCGCTATTCGGGTCTCATTACATTCAATTTAATCTAATTTCCTTTTATAACGAGGCTTTGCAACAGCCAACAACAAATCATTCTGTTGATGTTTTCGTATGTAAATCTTTAATTTGGGTAATAAAGCTTATAAATTTCAAAATCCGATCGATTGCGATCGTTTTCTTTGCCTTTGCCCACATTCTTCTTTCGAAATTAATACCCGGAAGTGGAGGTATTCCGAATGTGGCCCGATTTTTCAAAGGGAGACAAACCACGTTTCTGAAAAGGCCTATTGTATTTTACCATAGTTTTCTACTGTGTTTTACCAGAGCTTCCGGTGGAATCAAAAAGAAGTAAAAATTTGCGGTTTATGCAAATTTCATATATTGCTTTAATGCTTATGTTTGATAAAAACGATCTAAAATTTCTAATCATACAATCTAAAGTTACATGGTCATATATAACTTAATAACAATTTCTGGTACATTCTATTCTAAAGATTTTTGTTTTTCTTAGTTCCTAGTAAGCCTGTTTTGCTGGTTATTAAAAGTTTGCTATTTTGATTATAGATTTCTTTAATTTTGCTGATGCTGGTTGACATAAAAGTGTCTCTTTCTTGTTTAACCTCTTGTTCCTTCTTCACGGTCCTCGTGTACCATACCTTTTGCCTGTTTAGCGTCTTGCTGTTCTTCTTCTTGTCACGTCACTTCTTCCCTTCATGTATCATCAACCCCTGTTTTATACGTGTTAAACATAGCATAACATAACATAAATTTTATTAGAACTTAGGCACATAGGCCCTGTTAAAGACTATTCCTGTTTAACCTTCGTCTATGCCTAGGCTTTTTCACATACATGTGCATTTAAACCCATCTATCCATGTTCTCCTTAACCTGGTTCATATGGGATCTATGGATATAGTTTTAACCCTTTACCAAACAATAATGACATTCAACCACTTTGTTGCAGACGACTCTGGAAAACATTGTGGGAAAAGGAGAAATTGCTCGTAATGAGCAATTTTTCCTTTTCCTACAATGTTTTCTGCCCTATCAGAAGATTAATTTCCAATGTCGCATTTTGAAATGATGTCTGCAGACTCTTCCAATTTGGAACAGTCGAAAACTTTTGCGTTTGGTAAAGGGTTTAAACTCTACTTTTTAAGTGACCTTTGCTTTATTGCGTAATAAAATATGACCAATGTCATGGATAATAAGTACTGTCTGCAGATTAACAAAAATGGAATAACAAAAGTTAACACCTTTCCAACATTATCTAGTGTTAACAAACATAATGATAGACAGCTTATTACATTCTTTCTTTCTTGCAATTCTATCATAGAAAAGCACTATCAGAACAAGGATGTTCCAATCATGAATTGTCTATAGAAATTGGCAGACACATTGGATTAGAAAGGCATCTGATCTTCTGTCCATTTTGCATGAACCACCTCGGGGTAGAGGTTGTGGAAGACGTTATCCATGCATTTTCAATCGCAAATTATATTAAGAAATTATGATGAAGTACTTATATGTGATATTTCTCAGAAACAACATTTAAGAAGCATTCTATATGCTTATATCATAGAACAACCCGAAAACAATTAACCAAAAAGCTCTTTAAATCTTCAGGTGAGAAAATCATTTGTTTGATTATCAAGTGATTGCAATATTCTTTGTTCGTTCTTTGCCCTTTGTGTAATTGGCTATATAGAGCCATCAAATGAAGCAAATGACTCAAGACCACTGTGATAAAAGAAAGAGTTGCATGATTGTGTGAAATGAAAAGTTCTCCATTTGTTACAATGATTTATTCCCAAAAACTGAAAAGTAATGTGTTGATTGACTCTTTCTCTTCTCTTTTTCAACTCTCAAATGATTATAGGCTGTTGGTGCTTCTAGTATAGACAAAGAAATATATGTTCTTATTTTTTACGGGTGTGTGTACTAATTGTTAATTATTAATTGATATGGTTGTAATGAGCCAAAGGTTTTCTTCACTGAATAAACCATTGTACAATAATTGTACATTGAACAGACATAACAATGTGATCATATATTTTGAAGTCCTTACTTCTATACAGTCAAATATTAGTAACAATCCTTACTATATTAAGTCATGCTAAAACGTAATCAATATACATGACATATACATTATACATAACATATAAACATACCTCATACATCTTCTAGTTGGCACTATCTTGCCCTTTCTTCTTTCCTCACTTCCAACATACACACACAACCTTTCTCCTCTCTAATTTTCAAGCATCTTACAGACTCGTGCTCATACAAACTCATACACTTATCTCATACAGCTGGTGCGGGCCCTGAAATTGTCCCGTGGCAACCCCTCCGACGTGGCAACCCCTCCGACGTGGCAACCCCTACCATGTGGCAACCCCTACCACGTGGCAACCCCTGCCATGTGGCAACCCCTACCATGTGGCAACCCCTACCATGTGGCAACCCCTATCACGCATGGACTCACTCTTGATCCACTGCTTGTATATTTTAGTTTATGCCAAGAGGCTGATTAAATCTCGAAACTATTCACTGTATTTATTTTCTGATTAGGATTGTAAATTTCCAATGGGAAGGTGCATTCACAGATGCCAATAGCCGGCCCCTCATTATAAGCAAACTCAAAGTAAATGTTCTTTAAATAAAACCTTAGCTGAATTCTATGACATTTGTTTCTACCATAGTTTATCCTTGTACTTTCGGAATCCAATACCAAAGTTATTTCTACCATAGTATATTATATTTTACATAAACCATTACCACAATTTGAGGGTTCAGTGCAAAACTATAGTAAGTGCTTCATAAACATAGTTTTGCACATTATCCATCAAATTATTGTTTCTACCAAAGAATATTATTATATTTTACAAAAACCAATACCACAGTTATTTCTACCATAGTTTATTGTTGTATTTTACAAAAACCAACACCACAATTGTTTCTACCATAGCATATTGTTGTATTTTACAAAAGCCAATACCACAGTTATTTCTACCATAGTTTATTGTTGTATTTTACAAAAACCAATACCACAATTGTTTCTACCATAGTATTTTGTTGTACTTTACAGAATCCAATACCACAGTTGCTGTTGTTGTTATCATTGTGGTTGTGCTGATAGCGTTGATAGGTGCGGTCGGGGCCTGGGTTTACTACGCCTACACACACCCAACTTCAGCATCAGGAGTCTGGCTTATTGAGGTAGGTTTCTCCTACACTTCACATTAAATTGTGCTTCAAACAATTTCTTCTTTAACCTTTTACCACTGTCCAAAATTGAAAGCGTTTGCAGAAGACAGTTTGAAATGTGATGAAATTGGAAAGTAATCTTCTGATAGAGTAAAATATGTTGTGGGAAAAGGAGAAATTGCTCTTCACAAGCAATTTCTTCCTTTCCCGCAATGTTTTCCAGAGTCATCTGCGAAAAAGTGGTAAAATGTCTTTATTGTTTGGTAATTTTTTCCTTTACTGCTGTAGTTATTTAAATCCCTAGGTACTTGTGTATTAAAACATTTATATATAAGAGATAGCATAGCTTTAAATTATTGTTGGAATATTTCATGGTCATTATTGCCTTAAAATTAGTTAAAGAATGTATGTGTGAATGTCTAAGTGAATGTCCGTGAAGGACTAACTATAAACTGCACTGCACCCTCGATGAAGCCATAGATCTGAACTTTTTATTAGAGATTTCTCCTGACTTATGGAATGACCTGTCTTGTCTAGTCTTTGTCACTTGTTAACACTTAGAATGCTAGGTTATTTTCTTAAAACAGATTTTTGTGCCATCTGCTTTCCAAAACCATAAAAATCTGCTTAATTTTTGGGAGGAAAGATGCTCAGAGTTGTAAAACAGGTTAGATCACATGCCAGCAACCAATTAATCTGGCGACTGGCCTGAATCTTACCTATTTGCATAAGCATGAAGTTGGTTCCAGCGCTATACGAGAACTGGCTATTATTCAGGGTCGCTTATGTCATGCATGATTGGTAAATATGGTTTGTCACAAACACTTTCGCAAAACTGTTATTTCTGTCTCTAATTGACAAGATTTTTTGCAATTTGCAACATTGGCGATCGGCAGCAGAGGCCTTGGGTTAAGTAATGGAATCTAAGACCTTGCTTTATTCATAATAAGGCGGGAATGGTAATAGAATAGAAAAACGTATGATATGATGTAAAATCAAAATTAAACCAATCCAAACAAGATATACTTTATTTTGCAGCATCGACCAAGCCAAATGAAGGCCAAGCTGAACAACATGAAGTTCTGGAAACGTAATACTGCCGCAGGGGACAAATATGCTGTCGAGTCGACGGCATAGAATAATCTTGAAGCTAAAGCATTTCAATGGTATATAGACAACATGAAGTTTTCTGGAAACAGATGCAGTCGAGTCGACAGTGTAAAATTATCTCAAAGCTTAAATATTTCTATGACATATCAACAAAATCTTGTTATTTTGCCGAAGAAGGTTTTTGAAGACATTGTGATAAAAAAAGGAATGGTTACTTCTTTTCATTACGTTTTTATTTAACAGATATTGATATTAATTTGAATATATGAAGATATTATTTACTCTTTATGATCAGCAGTTGGTTTTCTGCTGTTTCAGCAGATGAGATATGACTTTTCCTTGAGACATTGGTATGAAACCATTGCGACCTTAGGAGAAATTTCTTGTTCTGAGTAATATTATATTTGTCATGGTTGTTTCTTAACTCTTTACCACCTGCAGATGACATTTTTTTTACTTGAAGCAGACGACTTTAGAAAAGAAAAGTAATCATGTGAAAAACCTTTCAGTTCTACTGTTGTGAAATGTGAATAAATTGAAAAGCCTAGTCGCCAAAGGAGAAATTGCTTGTGACAAGCAATTTCTCTTTTTGCCACTATCCATTTTGAAAGCTGTCTGCTTCAAGACACAAAAATGTGGCGTTAGGTGCTAATGTGTTATAGGTAATGCATGAATATGAAGGAGACAGATGTATTTGTTTCCTATATAGATTCTCACATTAAGACATGTTCAGCAGATGGTTACAGAAATCATTGTGACAAAAGACATTGATTCTCAAAAGAATGATTCCATTTTCACATTGCTTTTTCTAAAATTCAAAATGTTAATGGAAATAATCTGAATTAACTTAAGTTTATCACTCATGCAATTCTGTTCGATTAAAATAATTGTTTTTTAAGAATCTATTAACCTTTTCCCAAAAACCAAATCTTTGACTGTCCCAAATTGAAAGAGTTTGCAGACGACATTTCAAAATGTGATGAAATTGAAAAACATTCTTCAGATAAAGCAGAAAACCTTGTGGAAAAACGAAAAATTGCTCTTGACGAGCGATTTTTCCTTTCTCACAATGTTTTCTAAAGTTGTCTGCAACAAAGTGGTCAAATGTCGTTATTGTTTGGGAAAGGGTTGATACTGATACCTGTTTTTGCGAAAACCCTATTAAGCAGATATTTTCGATTTATCTTCTAGAGAATTGTGTTTATTTGTATTATCAGTAAACAGAGGTAGATTTAGAAATGACAGCCTATGAAACAACAATTATGCAACAGACAACTTCAAATAGGGTTGAGATATAAAATAAAAGGATCTATTTAAAACAACAAGTTTAGTATCCTGCAGATATCATTTAAGATCATGAAAGACTTACTGAATATGTTTTTGGCTTAAAAAGAGGAATTTCCTGTAAATGGTTATACCCAATTACTTTGATAGTTGGACTCACGTTAAAGAATCGGGAAGGTTTTCTACACTCTGGCAGATTGTGTCCAAACTCATCTGGTGCAAAATTGTTTTTGGTGTTTCATCTTGTGCTGGTTGTATTTTGTCATTTATTTTTGTAGCATGTTAAACCATTAGCAAACAAATCCTGATTCTGCTGCAATCAATCATTAATTGAAAATAGTATAGGAAAAAGGGGAAATGCTCCTGTGAGCTAAATTTCTCCTAGCCTATAGTGTTACATTTATGGATGCAACCTCATTTACTGATTGATTTGAAGATTTTACATTTGGTAAAGAGTTAACACTTAAACATATTTTTTATACTGTTTGTTACCAGTTAAATTATTAAATTTGTGTACCTTTAATTACATACTTAAAGAAGGTTAATACTCACTTGCTTTAAGAAAATGATTTTCACTTTGTGTTTAAAAACTGTCGTTATTGTTTGCCTAAACACGAAATCATGACTACCTATTTGCTTAAAGATGGTTAATGGACAGTTTTATTACTGAACTCAGCACACATGCTTTTGTTGTGACTGTTTCTTTCATCATCTGTAGTAAGTGTTTAAGGTATACGGCCCCTTATAAGAATGTTGCATATCTCAACACTGAATGGTAGCAACTTTATGAAACATTGTCACATTGAAGATCTTCACAAATGAATATGTTTTACCGAGATATTTTCCATTATAACCTCAATTAGGGGAGATAATCAATTAAAAAATTAATATTGAAGCCTATGTGAAGTTTAATCTTTCTATCAGGATGATAAACCTGTTTGATTTTGAGAAAAAACAATGGTAGAAAGATGCAATACGTAATTCTGATTACAGGTGAGTTTTTAAAAAGCAACCATAACTTTACCGTAGAAAACAGGGTACCGTTCTACTAAACAACTTACGGAAAATGTTTGCGTAAGTCAAAATTGATTAACATGGATAGTATCTTCAATGAAAGTACAGTGTTGCAATGTGGCACTTCATTGGAAGCGTTTCGGAGAGACGATTCCAATGATGTGTCACTTTGCAATATTGCTCCATCCAATATTGAAATAAGAGGAATCGTTGTTTTAGACTTACGCAAATCTTAAGCGTAAACTGTTTAGTAAAACGGTACCCAGGAGAAGATCAATTTTATCATTTTTCAGGAAAGACAACTCGTGAACAAATTAAAACAAGGGGGGATAATAGCAACACCTTATACCATAAGATGATTTGTCAATATGGTCATTGTATGTTAACTGCTTTATATTTTATATATAGCCATTATAGTCTTTTTATGCATAGAAACATTGGAAAATGTTTGATAATTAGGGGCCATATACCTTAAAGGAACATATCTTTTGAGAAACAGACATTTACTGCGGGTTAAAGAAATATGGCAGACATTAACAAGTTAATTGTGCAATACAAGCGTAGAATCAAACTCAAGTTGATATTGTGTTGTCAATGTGGATTATGTGTTGCTATTCTAAAAGAATCTCTTGTTAACTTTCAACACATAAGAACAAATTTCTCTGTTTTTTAATTGTTATTTATAAATATGAGATTTAGATATTACTTTTTATACAATTGTAAATTTGATACTGTATATATGGCCTAATTTGATCTGAAATGTTTGCTTTTGTCTTGAAATGTTCACTATTGTATTAAACCTAGTTTTGTTCAGATTTTGTGATGTATTCTCTCCCGAAATTCTCATAGATATTCTTTCACCTTAAGTTTTCCACTCATGTATCTATTATTTTAAGGTTGTTATTACGACATAACTGAACTTTTGACTTATTTAGTGTCCCACAGCAAACAATATTAAAGGATTTCTAGAAATGTACCCCATTAATACTCATTTTGTTAAGCATGCCACACTGTTTTTATGTGTTAGTATGATTTGATCTGGTTTAACCCATTACCAAACAATAATGACATTTAACCACTTTGTTTCAGACGACTCTGGAAAACATTGTGGGAAAAGGAGAAATTGCTTGTAACAAGCAACTTTTTTCTTTTCCCACAATGTTTTCTGGCCTTTCAGAGGATTATTTACCAATTTCGTCACATTTTGAAATACCGTCTGCAAACTCTTTCAATTTGGGACAGTCGAAAATATGGCGTTTGGTAAAGGGTTAATGGAGTGAACCATTATTGCTGTGTTGATGATACACCACTACAAAGAAAGGGATTTAAAGAATGGAGATCACATCTAACTAAAGGAATATATCTTCTGAATTCTAAACCGAATATCATACTTGACATTTTAGATCAGTAATTGATATTTTGTTATGTTTTTCATAAAGTTCAAATACTCTTGTTATACATTTATAGATCTTTGAAAAAATGGCCTAACTCAGCTAAGACCTGAATCCAGGTTACACCAAACATGTTGATTTTGATATGAATGTTCTACATGTTGTTTTGTTTTTACAATGATGGGAGTATATATTTCCTGCTTTAAGTTCAACATGTACAGCTTAGTGTGGTGGTGCAATTGTCTTATTGAATCTGAGACTTGAAGAGATTATTAAAGATGTTAAGGGTTGTAGAAATGAATCATATCTATTAGTTTATTTTGGTTTCTTTTGTTATCATATTCTTTTCTTTTCTTTTTTTTATGTTAGAAGTTTGTTGATTGACATCAGTTTACTGTTTATATCTTCACTTAGTATTCGTGACTTTACATAGACTATAAACCTTATATTAAATGAATGACTATTGCTTGCTCATTGATTGACACTTGTTCTTCACAGTCTACCCTATTTAATTAACATTTCCAATGGGCCTTCGTGGTCTAGTGGTTAGAGTATAGAACATGAAGTCACATGGCCCCTCCCCACATAGGTTTAAATTCCTGTGACGGTATTTGGATTTTCATGAGAGGTAGTCTCCAAACTGACTAAAGGAAGCAGATGATTCTACCTGGCTTGACCAGCCCTTATGGGCAGTTGAGTACGGGGTCTTCCCTCATCATTAAGCCTTGGGATTGTGATGTAAAACCCATATGTACACTATAAACTAGCATTTTCAATCAATATTTTGGAGGGGAAATAGACCTAATGTAATTATGGGAGTAATTGCTCACATCATGCAACTTCTTCTTTTGTCACAATGTTTTCTAGCCTTAATGTCACATTGTGGTCAATTAATTTTGAATAAGACGAATATTTCAATTAGCTTTTACATGTTTGGATTCATTGAATTATACTCATGGTGTTATATTTATAACCTTGCTGGCATACATATTTTCTTTTACATATCATTTTTCAGTCAATATGGCACTGTCCGCGAATGAGGTTTAAAATGGTTTGTGCTTTCTTGGCACTTTGAATAGAGCCAGATGTTCAGACTTGTCCTCCTGCATTTATACTCATACATATCAAAACATGAAACATTGATCAATTATTTGAATTATCAAGAATACCTATTTCGATATTTGATATCTTAACCCTTTCCCAAAAGACAAATTCTTGACTGTCCCATTTTGAAAGAATTTGCAGACGACATTTCAAAATGTGGTGAAATTGAAAAATATTCTTCATATAGAGCTGGAAACCATGTGGGAACAGGAGAAATTGCTTTTAGCTAGCAATTTCTCCTTTTCCCACAATATTTTCCAGAGACATCTACAATAAAGTGGTTGAATGTCGTCATTGTTTGGTAAAGGGTTAAGTGACTTGTATTTGATAGCCGTGGTGAAAGATTAAACCGGTTCCTCAATATTGGAATTTATGATTCTTCCACAGTAAAAGCAGCAGCTGATACAAACAAAGAGAGGCAAGGTAAAATACCTTTACTTTGTGATATTGGGTAGAAATCTCTAGGATGCAAATTATCTGTTTACCTCAGGTGTTTCTAAAGTCTATTGCAGCAGATGAGCAAACATGTGTCATGTTGTGTAAAGGGCTAATAAAGAGCTAAAGCTGACCTCAAATGTATACTAAGAACATTGATAGATTGGCTTGACCAAGTAATTTGGTTCAAACCCATTGTTACAAGCAAACATCTTTTGGTTACAATGTTGCTGTTTGTCAAGCCATCTGATGTGGTTTGGTCAAATCAGTTTCTATGGAATTTTTGGTAGTTTGGGTTTGGACAAATCATTTTGAACTGCCACTTGGAATCTCATGTTTGTTGTTGTTAAAGTGAGATGATAGACTGGATGTGAGTTGGCTTTCAACGCAGTGCTGTTACATTTCGATAAAGGGTTAAGCTTAAACTTCACTCATACATAATGAAACTGCTGTGACATGTGAAGAGATTTTTTGTTCTGATCTTTTTGTTGATTCTTTTGTCACACTGTTTAAAAATGTTTGGCACAAGATAAACGCTGCATGAGTAAAGCGGTTTAAACTTTGAATAATCATTCCATGATACGAAAGCATTGTCGGTTTAAAGGATGATAGTAGAATCTGTGTATGAGTGTGTTAGTATGTTTCAGTCAGTGTGTGCCCAAAGATTTAATGTATTCTATAGACAGATATGACAAGTGTGTAATTGACCAGTATATTTTTGTATATTTGAGAACTTAAATTGTTCCATCTGATGAAAGACGGAGTTAAGCCCTTTCCCTTAATACAGGCTGTGTAAAATAAAATATCAAAACAGGAGGACATTCTTAGAATTTGTTCATTTTGTCAGGATTCTGCATGAACCAGTGATTGAGATAAGGCTCATAGAACTCGGAGTACCTGTATTTTCTATAGCTATATAATACTAGTATATAATACAAATACCTTGCATATCAAAATATTAATTCAAATATGTACACAAATGAAGTTTGTAGGAGGTGACCTGATTTCATCTTCATGATAAGCTTGAGTAAGATTGCTGGAAAGTTCGCTACATAATGAAATAAAAAAAGTATACAAGCTACTAATTAAGTTTTTGTCAAAATATGTGGATTTTTTCAGAAAAAATGTTCAAATAAAATTATTTTGATATGATTGTCCCCAGAACTCATGATGGATGATGAATAAGAAGTTCTCTCATTCAACTGTTTAAATTGATCTTCTGATAGAGTAGAAAATATTGTGGGAAAAGGAGAAACTGCTAATCATGAGCAATTTCTCCTTTACCCACAATGTTTTCAAAAGTCGTCTGCAACACAGAGGTCAAACGTCGTTATTGTTTGGGAAAGGCTTAAAGATGCCATCCGCCACAGTTTTTATGATAATCACACTTGAAGGCTCCAAACTGAATTGAATAAATTATTTTTTTCTAAATGAATTTAGTTCATACATCAATATTGCCTTACCTGTAACATGAACTGCTGTTAGCCACATTCATTGGCTTTTTGATCGTTTATTGCACATCAATAGCACTACGCTTTAGTTAAAGAAATATCAGTTAAGACAAACATTTTTTGTGTAAAGATTTGCATTTAAGTCAAATGTATATCTGGGCTGGCTCTGGAACTATAGTGTAAATGAATGAACAGTTGAAAATAACATTTACATGTGTGTTGTTTGTATTTTGATTAAATATGGAACATACTATTTGTTGTGCTCTTTTATTTTCCGTCTTTGATGAAGCATGGTTATAGAAAAAGTTTTACTTAATTGTGTCTGAGTCTTCACCAGATGATACTGCTTTGCCCAAGTTGGAGGAATTAAAATGAACAGATTGTATTTATGATAATAAATGTTTTCATTATGATCTCTCGGTAGAAATGAGTCCTCCGATACCGTCCCAGAGGTTGTTTGTTGAAAGCATGTGGACAGCATTTCCAAATGGTTTACCGTTCTCTAGACCATAAAGTAGTGACATTGAGGACTCTTATCCTTCGTACATGTATGTTCAAAGGGTAAAGGGATGTAGTACATAATGTAATAATCTCTGCCATTTACCATTGAAATGTTTCATTACTGCGTTACAAAGGCTTCCTGTACTATATCCTGAAATATCCATGTGGCCGTCCTTGGGTAAAAAGCATTGACCCCAGTCAACAAGCTTCCTGTGCTTATAGTTAGTGAATGATGTAATTAATCCATTTGGTGCAAATACTGGTTTCGTATCCAGAAAATGGATGATAAAATTCTAAGAACCTGTTTGGGAACTGATGTTAAATAGATTTTAAAATTGGGGTACCTCATTTACGAGGTAATAAGAGTACTGAACTTAATTTAGTTCATGACAGGTACATACAGCACCCTCCCCTTACGTAGGGAAATCATCAAGAAAGGCCCATTTTTCCTGATTTGTTATGGATTTGTCTTTTACATCTATTATATGATTCATCATTAGCTTGAACACTATGTTTAATCGCATGAAGTTTATTTATATTCGAGAACGGATGCAAAGTCTATCTTCAGATAAGTGTAAAGTGTCAGCCCTTTTCAACTTAATCCACTTCACACGCAGCCATTTAGCACGATGCTCACCATTCGAGCTGATACCAGTGCGGATGGAAAGCATCATGCTTAATTCCAGATTCGCTTCCTATGAAACAATCTCGAACTAAATACTAGCGTTTGGACACATCTTCAATGGGCTTAAGGTATGAAGGATTATCATTGCGCTTGGTTACACATTTATCTAGCAGTACATGGTGTTTATTTGTTGATATCCTGATACAATCTCATCTCGTCATGGATGAGTTCTCGTCGGCGACGTGTAAAACCTGGTTCTCGATAATACATGTACGTGCATACAAGTCCCAGTGCCACTGGCATGTATACAGACCAGGGAACCAGAATTTTAGTTTGGTTTAATACAGATCAAGCTTTTTTCATTTATAGGGCGTCCAACAGTTCACTTATTCATGTTTCCTCGAGAATCTACTCGAATCAGGCTTTGACGTATTTTCTCGTCCAGGTACACATAGGGCCTACAGTGAAATAATTAACTGCAATAGTCTCATGCCAAACCTCGGACCATTACTATTGTAGCTGCCACGGCTAACAATAGGGTTTCATGTAATATGGTATTCTAGTCCGACGTCAAAATTTCAGTCTTTGTATATAGTGCTCAATGTGTAAGTTATACTTAAATAGTATAGAAGAGGGAGGTTGTAATCTCATTGAGGAATTTCTCCTGTTGTCGCAGCATATAACAGTGCATTGAAACCTTTTTTTAAAACAGAAAGAAAATATAGTTTATACATCATATCAGTGAATTGCTATGTTGCACATCCATCCTTGAAGAGGCATGTCTGTCCTCTCACAACCTGTTTGTTAACATGGTGTTAACATTTATTTAGTTATCTTGAGATACCCGGGTCTTCATAGAAGGGGAAAGGCCCCTTACAGGGACAGGTTACGATAGAAAGAACAATCTACATAGAGTAAGTCAGTCGGGAGACTTTCTCAAATAAGGACTCAATCTAGCGCTACCGTGAATTAACACCAGGCAGAGAAAGGCTAAGCTAAAAAACAATGTTGCAATGTGACACGTCATTGGAAGCGTCTCGGAGAGGCAATTCCAATGATGTGCAATTTTGCAATATTGCTTAGCCAAGTATTGAAATAAGAGGGAATGTTGTTTTGAACTTACGCAGATTTTAAGCATAAACTGTTTAGTAAAACTGTACCCTGTACTTCAACCACTTGACCATGGACCCCTTCAAACTGCTATTTACGATGTTTTCACTGAGTATGGTATACGGTAATTTTCAACAAATGTGCCAAATGGATTAACCTTTTACTCCATAATATCACAAATACTGCAGGTGTCTTTAGAAACCACTGTGACAAAAATGATGAATTGGTCATAATGGGGGATTTATCTACTTGTCACAGTTGTTTCTAGCCAATATCATAAAGAAAAATGTATTTTTATGCTATAGTTGTCACGTCGTCTATAATTGCTTTCAATTTCGATCAATTAAGAATACGGAGTCAGTTAGAATGATTCATGACTTAACACACCTTTTTAACTGTTACTTCTTTAATATTAAAAGCGACTATGACCACAATATGATTGTTCCCAACGTCTCGAATGATTTCAGGCAGCGTAACCTGCCACACTAATCCGAATAATGACCTGGTCCCCTGCGCTTTTACTAATGTGTGTACATGAAAAGACACGAATATGGTACCAGTTCCGTGTTATATCGATGCGTGCGGACGTGTACATTCTCGTTCGGAACGGCTCGGTGCAAAATGGCTGTAGGTCAGTGCCGTTATCACTCTATATACGCCATGGCTTGTAGGGTCTTATCTTAGGTAAAATGGTGTAATGGTGTAAATGATTACTATTAGGTCGCGGCAGGCAAACAGACATCGTCGGCGGCATGTGATACCGTCTAACACCGGACTTCTAACGTCGCACGGCAAATCATGATCGATTTGATCCGAATTTACGTTTTTTTCCGACCATTAGAGATTCACGCCTCTTCAAAATGTTTGGTTCGGAAAGTGTAGTATCGGATCAGCCCGTACATGTATAACACATACTGAT
Source organism: Cerastoderma edule (assembly GCA_947846245.1). Classification (NCBI taxonomy): domain Eukaryota; kingdom Metazoa; phylum Mollusca; class Bivalvia; order Cardiida; family Cardiidae; genus Cerastoderma; species Cerastoderma edule. The sequence goes on from OX401414.1 coordinate 10,016,399, forward strand.
TTGGATCTTAATAAGCAACCCAAGCGATCGCAACACAGATTGTTTCCGTTTTTGCATGACCCAGTGCTCCTATTCAGGTTCATTGGGACAGGTAAACAAATATTTGTTATCTACCTCGACCCTATTGTAATGCGATTAGCCGTTTCCTTCACGAGAAACGATTAAACAATCGAAAGTGTTAAAAACGAATAAATAGGTAAAATCTTTTTTATTTCAGTATATTTACACGGCTTTATGTTTAAATTATTTTTGATAAAAGAAAAAAACATGCTTTGTAAAGCTTCAGCTTCCCTGGCTTCAATTAAAAGCAGATGGATGCATATTTACAACACGTTGTATTTACGTACCTAGTCCAGGGTTAATTGGGGATATACTTACCTGTTAGTGCCAGCGTTTACCACACAGGATTTACTCTCAGTGTTCGGAACCCTATGGAATAATGCGTAGCGACGTATCGTAAGTAGTGTTTATGAATTAATAACTAGTACTCGTCACGAGCAATTTCTCCTTTTCTCACAATGTTTTATACCCTATCAGAAGATTATTTTCCAATTGCACCACATTTTAAAATGTCGTCAGCAAACTCTTTCAATTTGGGACAGTCGAAAATTTGTTGTTTGGAAAAGGGTTAAGAAATGGGGTATCACAGTAATCGACAATCGGGACAGACGTCATATTGTTTGGCGGTTTCTAACATACTCAAGAAGTTGCTTTGGAATCGGTTTTCTTCTTATTCGACATTTACCGGAAAACACTGAAATTTCTACGTATGTGCGCTGTAGTATAACTGAGTATTTTGTGAAAAGCAGGATTTGATATATACTAAATAATCAGTCAAAACTCTGCGTTAGTCTTCGTTCTTTAGCTGATAATTAGGCTGTTAAAACATGAACTTCATCAACGCGTTTCCATAGTAACATAGTAGGTAGTATAGCACACGTGTTACAGGTGCAGAGCGCGGACTATTCCAGATTTGTGTGTATTTATGTATGTTCTGTAGATAATACCTGTATGCTCCAGAGATGCTGTAACATACACAGTGATGAATAGTCTCATGGATTGTGTACAGTGTATAGCATTGGCGGTCGGGAAAATGTGTTGAAATGTTCTATGAGTACAAAAGTAGCTTGGAATTCCGTATGTTTCCAACCAATGGATAAGCAATAAGTGTCTTATAAAAATGTGCGTGTAGAACCGGTGAGGAAACTACAAGGCGCATTGAAGTGTTCATTGTACGCTGTTAGGTAACAACAAAATCTTTACAATGCGTGATAAGTGATGATTACATGCATATCGATGTAGAATATAGCTCATACGATATGTTTCTAGTTAAGAAAGGTACGATATACGTGACCAAGATGTTTGAATTACCACCGTTTAAGAAATCCTACTTAGTGCTGAACAGACCTTTATGGGTCCCGAGTTAGGGACATTTATCTTTCAAAAGGTTTTAGCCCTTATAGTGCTGGAACCGACTTCATGTTTATACAAACATGTTCGATCAAGGCCAGCCGCCAAGTAAATTGGCGGCTGCTCTGTGATCTAACCTATTTGTTACTCTGGGTATCATTCCTCATCAAAATAAGGCAGATATGTATGGTGTTGGAAAGCAGACGACACATAAAAGAAAAATACCCAACATTCTATGGGTTAAGAAGGTCAACGCAAAATGATTGATCTGTCTCCATTTTGTAGAGATCATCTATGAACAAATGTCTTCGTGTTTGAAATATGTAAATGTCTTGGAACAAATAGTTATCTGTCTAATACCGATTGAGGTGGAAATACCAGGAATCGGAATATGTGGATTGCATGCTGCGAAAAAATCCATAATAAATCATCTTGACATCATTGTTTTCCAACAAGTTCTGTGTGTCTGGTTTATAAGTAGGCTACTACGCCATTCCCAATACCACACAACTCACTTTTTTAATGAATTCGAGAAAATATCAACTTCTTTTTCCGCATGCAGTAGTCTGTGATCATCTTTTGTTTTGAATAATCTATAACAGTTCTTACCGTTGAAGCATGAATCTATTTATTCTAGATGCATAGCCTTAATGTTTCTATGCACGTTCGGAGTTTTTCCCCAAGAAAGTAACGTACGAATATGACGTCATTTCTGATGTCAATTTGATATTGGAAATATGCACGTGAGGTAAAGATAAGGAAACTTCCGCTTTCAAAGATTTACTGGAGTTTCGATGAATTTAATCGAAACTTGACAACGTGATTTAAGTGTACAACAAAATCGTGTAAAACAAAATCATGTTTTTAAAATGTTGGCAAAGTTTAAGCTTCACTCTGTCAACAGGGCGTAGCCAGCCTCAAATCAATGTTACGCACCGAGGCCTCACCCGTGAAATTCGTTTTAAGTAGAAGTGTAAATGGTGGAATTTGGCGTATATTTGGAGATGCATCAAAATCTTATAAAATTTATGTTACGCGCGTGTGCATCTGCATATCGCTGACTACGCCTTGCTCAACTATAAAAACTTGTGAGTGACATTAAAAGCTGAACGGGTGAATGACAAACCCTGTATTATTAATGGCGTTCTTATTGTATTCTCTAGTTTAACACCATTTTCAACAATGTTCAAGTTGATTTCGACCTTCTCGACAAGACTAGGAAATTGCATCTTGCCTTAAGACACTTGACAGTGAAATGAATAGAGAGAGACCCGCGGTCTCCGGGTTTTAACTTCCGACACTATCCTTTACAACGTCGGGGATCTTTGTCTATTCCTAGACGACTGTTTGATTGTCGATATGTCGTCAAAATGGTGCATTTGATGTAAGTTATGTAACAAGTTAAACGAAATTGTTCGCAAATTGTTTAACAGGTTTATTGTTAAACTTTTCAATTCCGCGACGCATGTACGACATTATCACAGTCTTCGTATAATATTTAATGAACACCTCTACAAACATGTATTACAGGTTGACAGTCAAATAGTCGCACTCTATGACACGATGGATACGTCGAAACACTACAAGAACCTCACACAAGGTTTACTGGACATGTACAATATGGCCGTACTAACGGATGTGATACTTGAGACTTCCGGTGTACAAATACAATGCCACAGAAACGTTCTAGCAGCCACCAGTCCCTACTTCCGGTGAGTAACTGATCGATTCATTCAATTCTACTTGATTTTTTATTTGGTTAATATAAGTATACAATGTCTTTACTAAATATATCGGTATACATAATGTTACCTCATTTTGATTAAAATGATTGACTAGTCTGGAATGAAAATGTGAGCAGAAAAGCACTATCTAAGTTGACAACAAAAGTAAATGACAAAACACATATTTCTAAATACAGTCGTGATAAGTAATATATATAATTAATGCAAACGATATGAATACACCAATCATTTGATGCTTTGGTCTCGTTGGTCATGTTTCTGTGACACCCATTATATATTCTAGTAACTCCCTAGACTATATCATGGCTATAGAAACCACAGTTCGCGTTTTTTCTGGCTTCTATCTAAAGTAAAATTTATCTGTTGGTGCGAGTCAGCTTTTGGCAGCATAGAATAGAATATGCATTAACAATTTGGTGTGGTAGAGTTTAATGGCCAGGCTACAATCTCTCGAATATAAGTAAAGTCAGTATCACCAGCACACTTATTAGCGTGACTTGCGTCAACATTTACTACATTTTACGATTGTTTCTCTGTAGGATATTGTTAAGACATGAATTCAAAAGCTTTTATTTATACCGTCCATTCGATTCATTCTATTTAATTCCAGGGCAATGTTTACAAATCCTGTGAAGGAGCGAGATGAACGTATCGTTTATCTACATGATGTCGACCCGGAAGTGCTTAAACCGGTGATCGTGTACTTCTACACCGGATCTATTCATCTGACCAATGAAAACGTTCAGGAAATGTTGGTGACTGCGTCCATGTTTGAGTTAGATAGCTTATTAGAACATTGCGCTCAATATATGAAACAAGAGATCTGTTTGGCGAATTGCCTGGATATTTACACATTCGCTTCCCACTATTCGTGTTTTGAACTGAAAGGCGAAGCAAGGGAGTACATCCTTGATCACTTTATAGATCTGGTCACCGACAATGAACAGCTACTAGGGTTAAGTTTTGACGATTTGGTTGACCTTATTTCGAGCGATGATCTGTGGGTAGACCGAGAAGAGATCGTGTATGAGACCATAATGAGATGGACAAACAGTGAAGAGAGACTAACTCACTTTCCAGAGTTATTTAAACACGTAAGGCTTTCTCTCCTTAGTGAAAACACGGTTAATGATCAGTTAAGGACAAACCCGTTAGTAACTGAGGATAGAATCTGCTCCAGATTGTTAAAGAAGCACGACCTGTATAGATCGAGTATCGGTGAAGCTGTGGAAGAGGGTGATATGGAGACTGTGGGAGGTTTGAAACTCCAACCGAGGAACGGAATGTACAACCGAACTATGCTAGCGTTTTCCGGAGGTGCGTACGGGCCTGACGAACGTTCATTAACCGCCATTGATCTGGGCTCTCTGAAAAACTACGTCGGTGTGAGGCCACATCCAACATTCGACTTCAAGTTCAAGGTTGATTTCTATCGACTTGTTAGTATTCGCGGGAACCGGTTGTATTTTATCGGCGGGATATTCTATAACGACCATCATTTTGAGGACTACAGCACCGCACTTGGTGACGTGTTCCAATATAACATTAAGGAAGTGCGATGGGATAAAAAGGCTAGCATGATCACACCAAGATGCTGCTTCTCGACAGCAACCGTCGGGAATGTCATATACGTATTGGGTGGGAAACACAAATATCCAAGAGGGGAACCAATAGACGCGGTAGAATTTTACGACATCGAACTTGATTTGTGGACGGAAACATCCCCACTTCCGATAAAGATGTACCATCATGCATCTGCCGCGTCTCACGACGCCATATTTGTTTTTGGCGGGAAGGACGAGGATGATGCATTTTTAGACACCGTTTTTCGGTATCAACTCTCGACTGCCGATTGGACTCTAGTGACGACCCAACTCCAAAGGCCACGGGCGCTGCTATCGGCGTTCTATTTTAAATCGCGTTTTTATCTGATCGGAGGCGAGTCCATGTACGAAAACACGGTCACGGTGAATGTTTATGACCCCGACATAAACAAGTGGACGTTCGGAAAGGATTTTCCGGAAGAACGCAAAATACGTCACGCCATATTCTATGACGGCATGGTATACGTGTGTGGTGGGGTAAGGTTTCTCGGTATTTCCGGTAGAAGATCTCGTAATGTGGAATCACGTGACTTGTACAAATACGACATAGCTGCAGAGACATGGACGAAGGAGGCGAAATTAGTACAATACGGTAACACAGACTCGTTAGCTGTTGTTAATCTGAATACAAAGTATTTACAAGAAAGCGACTTCGTCAGCTCTGTCAAGTGAATGATCATTTACTTGGGTGTAACTTGTCTGCTACTGATAACAATAAAAGCGCTGATAGTGCTGAAGGACTAAGGTGCGTTTAAAGCAAGATGATTGAGGATACATTTGAAAATTCTTTGGGCAACATCTCGAGGAAATCAGCTGCTCCTTTTACTACCTTTACTATTATTATTATTTCTGTGAACAGAGACTGAACGATAGTCTATTTTTCGAACATCTGGCCATTTTACGAGTTCCGATGAGGCAACAGTTATTATAATATATAGCAAAACAAAGCGAGTAAGTCCGGACTTCATTCCTAATTCCAAGAAGGTATTAGTCCGCACAGTGAAGGCGGATGTTTCATGAGTAATTGGGGTCAGACCGCTGTTTGTGTATCGATAAAGTACCGTCCCTTAAAAGTGGTATGTAAATTCAATGGACTAAGGTGCTGACGCACCCTTAGCCCAAAAACTAAGGAACTACATATCTGTGCAGATATTGATATTTCCCCCGAACGGTGCCTTTTTATGTTGTCAGTTCGAACTTATTGGTTTCATGTAGATTTCCTATCATTTTCCTTTTTTCAGAATCGTATCATCTTACCTTTTACCGTTTTCCGATTATCATTAACGCATCATTGAAAACATCCCTGAAAGAGCAGGTTGTTCTATAAATGAAGTGTTAGAAAATTAAACAGAAATGCTCGTAGATGGTAATTTTTGCTTTTGTTATAATGGATTCTAATGGAAAAGACGGTAAATATACACACTGACAAATTTCAGAAGCTGCAAATTCCATTCAACTGGATAATCAAAGACTTTACAACCATATATACACGGTTGTTGTACGTTCGAAATATTTTAAAAGTACATCAGAGTTCATTTGTGTGTCCTTGAGCAGTAATTGCTAGATAGGGACTCGAGTTTATTTATTTATTTATTTATTTATTTATTTATTTATTTGATAATTTATTTATTCATTCAATTATCCGTTGAACAGCTTATTTTTTGGTTACCTATCATTTTCTAAAACTCGTTTATGGATGGGGCTTTGTTAAACACTATCCAAATTCGCTCCATAAACGAGTCTTTTGCAAGCGTTGTGAATTAGATAAGTTTAAACCCCAAAATTGTTGATTTCTTGATTACGGCGATTCCTACAAGTATTCTTAATGTGTTTATACAATGCAATAATGGGATTCCTCCTAACATAGTCCAGGAAGAATTGGCGGAAAGGTACCCTGGAATACTTGTCTAACGCCTGGCACTAAAAACAGCTTGTGTAGGCCACGTCCTGAAAATAGCCTGTGTAGGCCACGTCCTGAAATCAGCCTGTATAGACCGCGTACTGAAATCAGCATGTGAAGATCACGTCCTGAAATCAGCCTGTGTGGATCACGTCCAGAATTCAGCCTGTGTAGGCCTTGTCCTGAAATCAGCCTGTGTATGCCCTGTCCTGAAATCAGCCTGTGAAGACCACGCCCTGAAATCAGTCTGTATAGACCACGTCTTGAAATCAGCCTGTGTAGGCCGAGTCTTGAAAACAGCCTTTGCAGGCCGCGTCTTGAAATCAGCCTGTAAAGGCCGCGTCCTGAAAATAGCCTGTGTAGGCCGCGTCTTGAAAACAGCCTGTGAAGACCGCGTCTTGAAATCAGCCTGTGTAGGCCGCGTCTTGAAAACAGCCTGTGTATGCAGCGTCTTGAAAACAGCCTGTGAAGACCGCGTCTTGAAATCAGCCTGTGTAGGCCGCGTCTTGAAAACAGCCTGTGTATGCAGCGTCCTGAAATCAGCCTGTGTAGGCCGCGTCCTGAAAACAGCCTGTGTAGGCCGCGTACTGAAATAAGCCTGTGTAGGCCGCGTCCTGAAATCAGCCTGTGTATGCCCTGTCCTGAAATCAGCCTGTGTAGACCACGCTCTGAAATCAGCCTGTATAGACCACGTCTTGAAATCAGCATGTGGAGGCCGCGTCTTGAAAACAGCCTTTGCAGGCCGCGTCTTGAAATCAGCCTGTTTATGCCGCGTCCTGAAAATAGCCTGTGTAGGCCGCGTACTGAAATCAGCCTGTCTATGCAGCGTCCTGAAATCAGCCTGTGTAGGCCTCGTCCTGAAAACAGCATGTGAAGACCGGGTCCTGAAATCAGCCTGTGTAGGCCGCGTCCTGAAATAGGCCTGTGTAGACCACGCCCTGAAATCAGCCTGTATAGACCGCGTTCTGAAATCAGCCTGTGTCGGCCGCGTCCAGAACTCAGCCTGTGTAGACCATGCCCTAAAATCAGTCTGTATAGACCGCGTCCTGAAATCAGCCTGTATAGACCGCGTCCTGAAATCAGCCTGTGTAGACCACGCCCTGAAATCAGCCTGTATAGACCGCGTCCTGAAATCAGCCTGTATAGACCGCGTCCTGAAATCAGCCTGTATATACCGCGTCCTGAAATCAGCCTGTATAGACAGCGTCCTGAAATCAGCCTGTGTAGACCGCGCCATGAAATCAGCCTCTGAATACCACGTTCTGAAATCATCCTGTATAGACCGCGTCCTGAAATCAGCCTGTATAGACCGCGTCCTGAAATCAGCCTGTGTAGACCGCGTCCTGAAATCAGCCTCTGAATACCGCGTTCTGAAATCATCCTGTATAGACCGCGTACTGAAATACGTCTGTGTAGGCCGCATCCTGAAAACAGCCTGAATAGACCGCGTCCTGAAATCAGCCTGTATAGACTGCGTACTGAAATCAGCCTGTGTAGGCCTCGTCCTGAAATCAACCTTTGTAGACCGCGTCCTGAAATCAGCCTGTATAGACCGCGTCCTGAAATCAGCCTGAGTAGACCGCGTACTGAAATCAGCATGTATAGACCGCGTCTTGAAAACAGGCTGTGTAGGCCGCGTCTTGAAATCAGCCTGATAAGGCCGCGTCTTGAAATCAGCCTGTGTGGGCCCCGTCCTGAAATCGGCCTGTATGGACCGCGTCCTGAAATCAGCCTGTATAGACCTCGTCCTGAAATCAGCCTGAGTAGACCGCGTACTGAAATCAGCCTGTATAGACCATGTCTTGAAAACAGCCTGTGTAGGCCGCGTCTTGAAATCAGCCTAAGGAGGCCGCGTCTTGAAATCAGCCTGTATAGACCGCATCTTGAAATCAGCCTGTGAAGACCGCGTCCAGAAATCAGCCTGTATAGACTGCGTACTGAAATCAACCTGAACAGACCGCGTTCGTTTTGAAAACAGCCGGTGAAGACCGCGTCCTGAAATCAGCCTGTGTAGGCCGCGTCCTGAAATCGGCCTGTATAGACCGCGTCCTGAAATCAGCTTGAATAGACCGCGTCCTGAAATCAGCCTGTGTAGGCCTCGTCCTGAAATCAGCCTGTGTAGACCATGCCCTGAAATCAGCCTAAATAGCCTGCGTTCTGAAATCAGCCTGAATAGACTGTGTACTGAAATCAGCCTGTATAGACCGCGTCCTGAAATCAGCCTGTATACACCGCGTTCTGAAATCAGCCTGAATAGACTGCGTACTGAAATCAGCCTGTATAGACCGCGTCCTGAAATCAGCCTGTATAGACCGCGTCCTGAAATCAGCCTGTATATACCGCGTCCTGAAATCAGCCTGTATAGACCGCGTCCTGAAATCAGCCTGTATAGACCGCAATCTGAAATCAGTCTGTGTAGACCGCGTCCTGAAATCAGCCTGTATAGACCGCGTCCTGAAATCAGCCTCGCGTCCTGAAATCAGCCTGTATAGACCTCGTCCTGAAATCAGCCTGTATAGACCGCGCCCTGAAATCAGCCTGTATAGACCGCAGCCTGAAATCAGCCTGTATAGACCGCAGCCTGAAATCAGCCTGTGTAGGCCTCGTCCTGAAATCAGCCTTTGTAGACCGCAGCCTGAAATCAGCCTGTATAGACTGCGTACTGAAATCAGCATGAATAGACCGCGTCGTGAAATCAGCCTGTACATACCGCGTCCTGAAATCAGCCTGTGAAGACCGCGTCCTGAAATCAGCCTGAATAGACCGCGTACTGAAATCAGCCTGTATAGACCGCGCCATAAAATCAGCCTGTACAGGCCAAGTCCTGAAATCATCCTGTGTAGACCGCGTCCTGGAATCATCCTGTATAGACCGCGCCATGAAATCAGCCTGTATAGACCGCGTCCTGAAATCAGCCTGAATAGACCGCGTGCTGAAATCAGCCTGTGAAAACTGCGTCCTGAAATCATCCTGTGTAGACCGCGCCCTGAAATCAGCCTGTGTAGGCAATCGTATCTACTCGGCAATCCCCGTAACAAGTCGGTAGATATACCTCGTAGGCAGTACATGAATACACCAGAAATCCTGGGGTAATTCGCCTTATTTCCGGCGGATAACGCAAAATGCACACAGACACTAACTATGTATTTAAATACACACGAATTAGTTATATATCACAATTGAATGTTTTTTTTACCCTTTTCATTAAAGATGATCATATGAACACATCTTTGTTTCATATTCTGTCAGTTAGCTCTTTCCGGCAATACCCGACTTGTGACGGGGATTGCCAAGTTGATATGATTGGCCCTTCGTTGCTGACCTACTTTCAAAAATGGCTCTCCATTACCTCCGAGGTTATTTTAAGAAATGGCCGAGGTGTTCCGAATGCTGTGTAGGCTGCGCTTTGAAATCAGCCTGTGAATACCGCGCCCTTAAAGCAGCCTGTGAAGACCGCGTCCTAAAGCAGCCTGTGTAGACCACGTCCTGAAATCAGCCTGTGTAGGCCGCGCTCTGAAATCAGCCTGTATAGACCGCGTCCTGAGATCAGTCTGTGTAGGCCGCGCCCTGGAATCAGCCCCGTGAAGGACAAGTTTATGATTAGATACCAGACATTCCAAAGACTAGGCCTTTAAGACAGTATTCAAGCTGACAACCCATCACAAAGACGGTGATTGCGCGCCCATATTTGTGATATCCCCTGACTCTAAAAGTATAATTGATATGAATCATTCAAGTGATAGATTTCTCGCATCGTTATTTAAATTCGCCCGGTCAAAGGACAAAGAGCTCCCATTACCCTTTAGGTTGCCTGGTTATTTTCTAAAAATAGATTATGTGTCTTCTGCTTTCAAAATCCTTAAAAATCTGTTTTATTTTGATGAAGAAAGATACTCAGAGTAGCAAACAGGTTAGATCACAGGCCAGCCGCCAATTTACTTGGCGGCTGGCCCTGATCTTACATGTTTGCATAAGCAAGAAGTATGTTCCAGCACTATAGGGTTTAATCCCGTCACTCGCACACTCCTTATGTTGAATATTGATCATTCAAAATCAACTCAAAGATGAGAATGCTGGTTTATTCAATCTTCATCTTGCCCTTTTGTCTACCAGCATCAAAATGTCAGATTATATGGTTCTAATGCCCTCATTATATGCACGCCTGCCTTCTGAATGTCGCGACACACGAAAGCTGTTACCCCAAATCTGATACGAAAGTTTTCTATTTAAAAGTACATAAAAAATAACCCCGTTGATTGCGTCCTGTTAAACAGGTTTAGCTAAATCTATCGCTCTCTCTCTCTATTTATATGCATGAGTGTGTGGACTTGTTGCATCTTAATTTAAACCAAGGTACGTGCTCTTCTTTGCTTATTTTCTTGCAACTCCTTTCTTACACATGATTGACTTGCTTGGTCCGAAGAAGTTGATCGTTTTTGGCATAACAGTCTAAGTCATAAATAAGCAGTTTATGCAACCGTCGAGTTCTAAATCAATTTAAACTCCCGTTTCATTTGGTCGTTTCACACGAAGGGAAAGTCGTGTATGATACGCATGGGATAAAATCACACAAAACATACGTGGCTTACTGTGAAACTGGCTGACAACTTTCGCCTCGACATAAATGGAGATAAAGGAACCATTTAATTGACCTTACGACACAGAGCAGTTAACCACGCCCACCGTAAATAGGGGAGGTCACTCTAATTTTCTCCGACATTCTGAGTGAAATAGCGTCAATGCACAAACTAGGATCCCTGTTTGACATTGCCGATGATTTCGGATATTCTTATTTGAAATCGGAAATATTCTTACAAAACAAGCACCTGCCTTTATTGCTGGATAATATGTACATAGCATGACAATTTGTAAAGAAGATGGTATATTTTGAGCGTTAGCAGAGACATTTATAACAGCTCTATTATATATCTCTATGGCGTTGGGGGAGTGAGTTACCCCAGCAGTGTGGGGTCCGATCGGCACCAAACACGATCCGTCCAAAGTCCGATCAGACTCGGATCCGAACGACATTGGTCCGTTCGGCACTGGTTCGACCGGACCTTCAAAAATGACCGTAGGCCTATTTCATACAACTTCAAAACAGTTAATTTGCAGTATTTGCAGGTTACGAACAAAATTATCTCATTTTGATTCTTAAACAGTTTAGATTTGTTATTTTACTAAATCGGCGTATATCCTGAATGATTCAAAACGCAGACCTACCAATTGTGTCATGTTGAAAATGGTATAATAGTGGACATGTTGAGATTATGGTGTTAAACAATTGCTGATGGGTACAATCACTATTTTGTTGTCAAATAAGTTAATAATCAAGACTTTCGAACATAATCATACTCAATGGATGATTGTCGGTTTTGCTTCTTGATTACGAACTAAGGGTCATTTTACCAAACGAAATATTTTCAATTGTTCAAAATTCAAAGAGTTCGCAGACGTCATTTAAAGACGATTAAAGAATTGAAGATAATGAATTAATACTTTTCTGATAGGGCAGACCATATTGCTGGAAAAGGATAACTTGCTCGTTAAGAGCAATTTCTCCTTTTCCCACAATATTTTCCCTAGTTGTCTGTAACAAAGTTGTCAAATGTAGTTATTGTTTGGTAAAGGGTTAACAAACCTCAATTGCTAAAAAGGATTAAGGGTTTCGACGCTAATTAACATCAATCTGACACAATTGCACTTTATGGTCAAGTCACAAACCCTTTATTGTTTAGCCGATCGGCGGTCTTTGTAATCAACCATTGGCTACCAAGAGTGTGTTTTACAACATATTACAGCAACATTAGATGCTTTAAGGTATTCGGATAAAGTTGCAACAAGGAGCTATGGGTTTGTTTTGTTTTTAATAGCTTTTGAATTTGGATACGATACATCGATCATTACAGGTAGGTGGATTGATGGGCTATAATAAGAAAGTTAATTAATTAAACTGGAAACCATGTCCTCTCACATCATTATCGATCAATATTGTGTTTTTAGTTAACATTTGATTCATTATCAAATGCAACTAATAACATTCGTCATTATGTGTCAATTCCGTTTTTTAAAAACAACGATTTTCATTTTCGAACGAAGATAAAAGACAAAAATAAAAAATTACTAACATGTGAAAGAAAAAAAGAAAGAAAACAAAATAATGATTCATACTTCTATTCTTTACATCGTTTTATAAATTAACTGTTTGCATAGATTTACTAATTGCGTGTAGTTCTCAGTCATTTTACAATATACATGTATGCAGAGACATAGATAACAGAGATTGGCAACTCCTTCTTTACCTATAGCCGGTTTCTGCGATATCTCGCATGACGCGTTATTTAGCGAGACCTTTCGAGATCTGTCTATCGACGCCGTTTTCAACTAAACGCGAAATAGGCAACACACATATAAGCGTGTTTTAAGTCATAATTAAATTATTTTCTTGCCGAACTCACTATATTGTTATTGTTAGAAAGTTTCTCCATCCAACAAGACCGATCAGCAAGCGATTATCAAAGAAATAAACATAGCAAACTGCGACAAACTTGATTGAATTGTTTGCAATTTCGTGGTTGGGTGCGATAAACATGATAATTGAGTAGTTTTAGATTCAAACTGTTCTAAAGGAGGGTTTTTCAAACATTTCCAATTCAAGTCCATTTTAAAGAAAGGGTTTGTTTTTCTACATTTCCAAATTTTCAGTTTGATATTCCTTGTCATTTAGAAGTTATTCCGTACTGAATATGTCCATTTTACGACCCTAATGAGTTAAACCATCTTGATTTACAATCAAAAATTAACAAAGTTGTGCACAGTAAAACTAAAATACTATGCACTGGATCATATCATACTTGACATTTTCCTGAAGTGTTATTTTTGTTTTATGGTTGCCCGCATTTTTAAAGTAATCTTCGCTTCCATAACGAAGTTATATCAGGTTTACTGAACCACACACTCATGATCATGATTTCGGCCATTTTATTTTCAACCAAAATATTTCATACTTGTACAAAGTAAAATGTTTTAACAGAGGATTATTCAAACATTTCTGATTTATGTCCACTTTAATAGGATAATATAATTTTGTTGGTTTCCAAATTTTCAGTCTGATATTCTTTGTCATTTAGAAGTTATTGCGTACTAAATATGTCCCATTTACTACCTTAATGAGTTCAGCCATCTTGATTTCCAACCAAAAATTAACAAAGTTGTGCACAGTAAAACTAAAAAACTATGCACTGGATCATATCATACTTGACATTTTCCTGAAGTGTTATTTTTGTTTTATGGTTGCCCGCATTTTTAAAGTAATCTTCGCTTCCATAACGAAGTTATATCAGGTTTACTGAACCACACACGCATGATCATGATTTCGGCCATTTTATTTTCAACCAAAATATTTCATACTTGTACAAAGTAAAATGTTTTAATGGAGGTTTATTCAAACATTTCTAATTTGTGTCCATTTTAATGGGTTAATATGATTTTGTCGGTTTCCAAATTTTCAGTTTGATATTCTTTGTCATTTAGAAGTTATTGCGTACTAAAATATAACAAAGTTGTAGCAAGTTAAACTAAAAAACACTGCACTGGATCATATCATACTTGACATTTTCCTGAAGTGTTATTTTTGTTTTATGGTTACCCGCTTTTTTTATGGTGATTGTCGTGTTTATAACGAAGTTATACCAGGTTTGCTTTACCACACAAGCATAATCATGATTTCAGCCATTGTATTTTCAATCAAAATCTTTCATTTTTGCATCAATTAAAACTTAAACTGTGTGACTTGGATTTTATCAAACGTGTTATTACTGAACACGTCTGAATGAAATGTTGAATAACTACGACATCATTTTATTCCAAGAAACTTGGTTAAATAAAGACACTCATATCAATTTGGAAATTAAGGGTTATTTATCAGAGCACATTTTTGGAAATAAGTCAGCAAATACTACGAAAGGTCGCTATAGCGGTGGTTTATCAATTTACTATAAAGAAATTCTAAGATCTCATGTTTCAATTATTGAAAAACAACAAGCGGGTTTAATGTGGATTAAATTGTCAAAACGTCTCTTTAAATCTAATGAAGATGTTATGTTATGTAATACTTATATTCTACCAAGTAATTCCAAGATTTCTGTTAGAAATGAATTTGACTTTTTTGATCAAATAGAATCAGACATAGAAAGGTATAAGGCTTTTGGCAAAGTTTATATAGTAGGTGATATGAACGCAAGAACGTCAAATTTGTGCGATTCATTGGACCGTGACAACTATTTATTGAATGAGAATGACGATACAAATATTGAGCTAGTGTCACGTGCGAACTCTGATCACGTGACAGATACGCACGGTCGGCGCTTGATCGATCTTTGTAAAAGCACGGGTTTATGTATCGGAAATGGTCGTTTACATAACGACGTTCACGGAGATTATACTTTTCATTCACATAATGGGTCTAGCACTGTTGATTATTTATTACTGAACAATGAAGAATTCTGTAATATTGCTCATTTCAACATAAACAATCTTACAGAATTTTCTGATCATTGTAGTTTATCGTTTTCTCTTAAGGTTAATACATTTAAGAACAACACATCACATGCATATAGTTTAAATAGTAAGTTATATATGAAATGGGATACATCAAAAGTAGCTAGTTATCAGTCAATGGTACAAGATAATGAAAATGCTTTATCGCAGTTAATAACAGATATCGATTCTACAACACACAATGTAGATACTATTTTAAACGATTTTGTACAAATATTACATAACGCAGCAGTCCAGACTTTCGAACGGCCACATAGTAATTGCAGATATCGTGGTAATAAAACTTCAAATGAATGGTTTAACTCTGCATGTTATTCTGCTCGCAAAGAATTCAATAGAACTAGAAATAAGTACTTGAAAAATAAAAGCGCTGAAAATAAAGATGCATTTTTGGCTGCAAAAACAAATTATTGCAGAGTGAAAAAGAACGAAAAGCAAAAATATAAAACGAAACAAAAAGTGTTACTTACAGACATGGCGATGAACAATTCTAAACAGTTTTGGTCAACAGTTAAAAAACAATACAAAAAGCATACCCATACGTCAGAAACTTTAACTAT
The DNA here is from genome assembly GCA_947846245.1 of Cerastoderma edule. Lineage (NCBI taxonomy): Eukaryota > Metazoa > Mollusca > Bivalvia > Cardiida > Cardiidae > Cerastoderma > Cerastoderma edule. The sequence continues at coordinate 10,032,177 of OX401414.1, forward strand.
TGATGATTTATGTACACATTTCCAACATTTATATGGTAGCATCCAAAATGAAACAGCTGATGAAAATCAAAATACAGAATATATACATGACGAAATGCTTGACCAAGAAATAACAATCGATGAACTCAAAAAGGCTATTTTTACACAAAACAATAACAAAAGCAGCGGACTTGATGAGCTTACTGCCGAAATATTCAAATACTCATTTGAATATACTTCTAACTTTATACTTAGTTTTTTTAATCGTATATTTAAAAATGGAGAGTACCCGTTATCATGGGGTGAAGGTATTATTGCACCCATATTTAAGGGTGGCAACTGTGACGAACCTAAAAACTATAGAGGAGTAACGCTTATAAATGTTTTAGCTAAAATATATTCACAAGTATTAATGAACAGATTAACAAAATGGGCCGATGAAAATGAGTTTTACATCGATAATCAGTTTGGTTTCCAAAAAGGAAAATCAACAACAGATTGCATATTTTTATTACATTCGATTATTGCTAAAACACTCAATTCTAAACAAAAACTATACTGTGTATTTATAGATTTTGAAAAATGTTTTGATCGTATAAATAGACAGTTTTTGTGGCAAAAATTAATTAACTATGGACTTAGCTCAAAATTTGTAACAGCTGTTAAGTCAATGTATAGTGTGGTAAAACAGAGTGTTCGTTACAATGGCAAGTTATCTCAATCATTTTCTTCACATATCGGTCTCAAACAGGGAGACCCGAGCTCTAGTTTGCTCTACCTCTTCTTTACAAATGATATCTTGAATTGCATCAACACGGAATTAGATGGAATCTTTACAGTAAATGAGCTAAAGATCTTCTTGTTACTTTTTGCTGATGATGCTGTATTATTTGCTCAATCAGCAGCTACATTACAAAGCATGCTAAATGATATACAGTCTTATTGCTCATTATGGGGATTAACAATTAATTCTAATAAGACTAAAGTCATGGTATTTGAACGAGGGCGGCATACGACTTGTGATCTTAAATTGAATGATACACTCCTAGAACAAGTCAACTCGTTTAAATATTTAGGTACGCATTTATTCAAAAATGGATCCTGGCATAGATCACAAATACGCATCGCACAGCAATCAACACACGCACTTCATAATCTTTTCATTGTTTTTAACCAACTTGAACTTTCAGTCCCTGAAAAATGTCGTTTATTTGATAGTTTAGTGGGTCCAATACTAAATTACAATGCAGCTGTTTGGGGCTACCATGATGCCCAAAACGTCGAATTAATACACAATAAATTTCTTAGAAAGGCTTTACATGTTAAAAAGTCAACAAATATACAGGGGTTATACGGAGAACTTGGTCGATACTCGATGAAACTATCCAGAAAATTAATAATGTTAAAATACTGGTTACATATCCTTAAATCCAGCAATCCACTCCTTGTAAGTATATATAGAACACTAGCAGATGATGCAAATTCCGGACTTTCATATAACGGATTAAATTGGGCACATCACATTAAAACACTCTTAGAAAGTATAGGTTTTTCAAATGTATGGACAACACAAAGTCTAATAAACATTAATTTCTCTTTAATAAAGGAGCGAATACTGGATATATTTAAACAAACATGGTATACTAATATTAATAACTCAGGACGACTCTCTTCATATTGTTTATTCAAGCACGAATTTAAGATGGATAGGTATCTTACATGCGACATCGATTCTAAATTTATAGTAGCACTTTCGAAATTTCGACTGTACTCTTATAACCTTGGAATCGAAACTGGAAGATATCAGAACCAAGATCGAACTAATCGCCTATGTACACAGTGTAATATGGGAGCAATTGAAGATTCATATCATTTTTTATTAGTTTGTCCGCATTATCGCGAAATAAGATGTCGCCACCTTAAACCATATTTTTGTAGATGGCCAACTTTACAAAAGTTTGAAAATATCATGAACTCGATATCACAACGCACCATCCTTAGTGTCGCTAAATATATTATTAGTGCATTTAAATTTAGAAATATTTCCAATATAGATTAGATGTTAAGCTATTTATTAAATCTATTTATTCATAAAGATCCTAATCTATACTTAGACTGTTCGTCTTGGTAAATTATTTTCCTTTTCTTATGTTTCACCATTTGTATGTAAAATTATATGTAAAATTGTACGGCTATAAATATGTAATGTTTAATGCCAATAAAATTTATGTTATGTTTATATGTTATGAATGAGTTTGAATTGATCCCGTATTAAATGCTGACTAAGTTTTATAGTTTCCCGTATTTTCAAAGTGTTATTCCTATATAAGAAGAAGAAAATCCATTCAATTAATGGACAAAAGAGAATGGATAGATCTTCTTAATCAGAAACACCACGATATTTCTTTTTTTGTCATACTTCTTCTTAATTCCGATCGCTTGCAAATATGTCAAGTGAAATGTGTCATTTGAAGAATGAAGGGTGATAGAGTCAATCACGGTAGTGGACAATACAGGCTATGATTGTAAATTGCCACCCCATAAAATATTTAGTTTGATGTCATAAAACCTTTTGATGCTAGGGCGATTACACAAGAAGTGTGTGGCGCTAACCCTGTGTCCACTCTCTGACACCTCATTCAAATATAATGACCTAAAGATCCCGAAAACAAAATAGGGAGGATTTGTTCTGTTTAAAGCGTCTGTCTGGTTTTAAAATTAGTGTGCTTTGACTTAATTTCCCGTTGAGAAATGATAATAAAAACGAAGGTGCAAGACACACTATTTGTTTTGGTTTAACATTCAAAAAGCTCACATTTCTTTTTTCTAAAATCATTTCGGTCAGCAGCATGATAAAACCAGACACTTACGTGTTTAAGAATAATTATGTACTTATTGATTTGCAATCAATATTAGAGGAATCTGCGGCAAAAGGTGTATTGAAAAACTTTGCACGTCAGTTTTTTCTTACGAGTCCTTTCGTTTACTAAAACCACTTTTACAAAAATTTTCATCACATGCATTTTAACATCATAAAATACTTTTAATCTTCTTAAATTGAAACACTTGGCTTGAAATAATGTCATGATGAAAAATGTGTTTTGTTTTGACAAAATTAGCACTGTAAACAGTTTTACGACATAGAATAAATGAAATGAAGTGAGAAAGCAATTTTTTAATATTAACGAAAACTATCATGTCTTAGTGGAAAGTTCATGCTTTGGTTATTAACTGCAACTAAATAGAGTCACTTGATTTATTACAAAATATTATTTAAACCTTTGCTTGAAAGACATTGTCGTTATAAGTACAATTGCATGGTAATCAAGCCTGTCATTGAAAAAGAAGGCCTACTGGAACTTTTTGTTTTGTTTTTAACGTAAAATCAATTTAATAAAATGACAATAAAACAAAATGTCCAGAAATTGTTTCAGATAACCAAAACATAGCTATTTTACTGTAATAAAGAAGTATCAATTTCGCTTGACATCTCCCGTGGCAACGGATAAACAGGTACGCACTTTCCTTATCTCGCAGAACCTCGCGGCATGCGAGAGTTTGGCGATAATTCCGGAGTTGCCAATCTCTGTTATCTATGTCTCTGCATATATTTACCAATTGCGAGTAGTTCTCAGTCATTTCGCAATATATGTGACAGATTTTGGAAACGGGATAAACTCTACTTCACCCACAAGTCTCTCCTTATACATAATTTCTTTATAATAAGTACTTAAACAATATTTTAAGCAGTATGAACGAAGAAAAATTACAGCACAAAAGTGCTATGTGTTGACGGAGTCGCACAGCATGTCGGAGAAAATGGCGGATAGCAACCGAAGTGTTCGCTGATTGGTCAGTTCCAGCTGTCAATCAAAGTCTGTCGTACGGTCAATTCTCCCTTGTGAAAGTACCAGACACAGCCTTTATGATTTCATAAGAACGGCATCTGTTTTTGGCTTGTCTCTGTTCTGTTGCTTTTTTCTGCTTTCGGTTTGTCTTGTATCTATGACACGCTTTCTTCCATTTTCTATATGTCTCTTCACCTTGATCGTTCAAGGTTGCGTCTGCTATTTAATCACTTATCTGTATTCGTCAAAACTTGGCTCGGTCTGTCCCTAATCGAAAGTCTGATATATCTATGAATTTATGCTTTAACCCTTTACCAAACGACACCCACTTTTGACCAGTTTGATGCAGACGACTCTGGAAAACAATGTGATGGGAAAAGGAGAAATTGTTCGTGATGAGCAATTTCTCCTTTTCCCACAATGATTTCTACTGTATATGAAGATTAATTTCAAATTCTATCACATTTTGAAATGTGGTCTGCAAGCTTTTTCAATTTGGGACAGTCGAAAGTTTTGCGTTTGGTAAAGGGTTTATACCAGAGTTGGCTTCATACAACCGTAAATGTTATGTTATTCTTAAATCTACTGTTGTGCCTTTGTGTTACTACGCTTTTTGAAAATGTTCGTACAAAACAGACCCGTCAATTGATTTATTAGATGTTCGTTTTGTCATAAGATGTTTACCCGTTTGACCTTGCTTCAAATGGTAGTACGACATTGTGTCTGCCATAGATAGACATTATAGACAGTCTACATATTAAAATCGGTCCAAAGAGCCCATCTAAAGCACCACAAAACCGAATCAGTGTAACCTAGGCGCCCCAGACTCACGGTTGCTGAACGCTCTGTCGCACCACCATGGTGCCGACGACAAAATCGGTTGCGAAACTTCCGGTATAGCGTTATTATGGTAGTTTTTTGCTATTTTCCTACATTTCCACTCGAGTAATCGAAAATATAAAAACATTATTCAACCCTTATCGAATCCAACCGCTAGTCAGCACCATGGTGGTGCGCCAGAGCGTTCATCAGCCGTGAGACTTCACTATTCCGTTTCCAAGTAACCAGAAGGGCCTTTAATCAATGCATACCTCCAAAATCCCTCTATGTATATTATATATAGTATACATAGAGCGATTTGGGTGGTAGTCCTATGCATTGATTCAAGCCCCTGTGAAGTAACCTACTTGCTACACAATCTTTAATGACTTGTGTAAGTCAGTGACTTTCTTGTCAATAGAACCTCATATCTATGAACGATGTTTATATGTACGTATGTACAATGTCTGTTTCGTTCTACAGGTCCAGTGTACACCGTCATGAAGGCTATACGAGACGTCATTAGGTACACTTACTTCATCCTCACCCACGTGACTTACCTGTTAGTCGGAAGTATTGTCAGACTCGTTCAAATTGTCACGTGTCCGGGAGAACCAACACATTATGACGTCAGCTGTCACGTAATGAAGGTTTTGTGGAGATGGAAGCTTGTCACGGTCGGCGTCGTCTCTCCGTCCGACTTTATCAGTTATCACGAACGTTACACACGTCCGGAGTATGTTTTACGTGAAAACGTCTCGCTGTATTGCGTGACTAACGACGTCGCGGTGTTTGTAGAGGTACCGGACACGCTGGACGTGTACAGCTCCCGGGTCAACCCCTTCCTCTACATCGGTCAGTTCAAACACGCCGTCCGCGTCATCACGATGCCTCTAGCGTCCCTCTACAAACTGGTGGAAGGACTTCCGGTCGGCGACACGGACGTTTGTTACATAGCCAATACGGGACGATGTGGCTCCACGCTGCTCGGTCAGGCGTTAGAGAAGTTACCGAACACACTACTATTCGGCGAGCCGGACTCTCTCACCAACCTGGGCAGAATGTACCGGGATAAACTTCTGTCGACTACCCAATACGAAGAACTTCTTGTGGCTATAATTAGAATTCTGTGTAAGCCTCGTTCTGGGATCCACCGAATCTTCATCAAAACGAGATCCTGGGCGTCTGTCCATATCACGTCCCTGTCTAAACATTTCCCCAACATGAAGTTTATATTCAGCTATAGAAACAGTCTCAAAACTATCTCCTCATTCCTCGACATAAATAACACGGAGACAGCTCGAAATACCGCCATGTATCTTTTAGACGCAGACTGGTTCTCCAAAAGGATACCATTCATCAGGAAATGGATGCATTGCAACATGTACTACATACTGGAGCGAGAACCAGTCCGATTCGACAGAAGGGACATGAATGCGGTTGACCAATTTACTTACGCATGGTGTCTTTGTGTGACGTTGGTGAGGGACTTCATTCGACAAAACAACGCTATACTTCCGGTTCTCTACGAAGACATGATTGCAGATAAAGCAGGGACAATGACCGAGGTGTTCCGATATTTGTCTATCGATGAGCACCACGTGGCGGCAGCACTAGTGGTGTTCGAGGAGGACTCACAGAGGGGGAGTGTACTCGAGAAACGGGTAATGGACGACAAACAGAGGTGGACGATATCGGACACGGACAGGTGGCGAGCTAACGTCATCATGGCGACGTTTGGACTTCCTGATCTGGGAGACCCCTTCATTCTATAGACCGTCTATTTAACATGTGTTCTAAGAATGGTAAAGATTTGTCCTGCATGTATTAAATAAGAGAGAGTGGTTTGATTCTAGGTTTTACTGTAACATAGCCGAAATGACTGTCTTTGCTAAAGATACATGTATACATATGCTTAAACCCTTTTCTTAACTGATTGTGTCCAAGTTTGGGCCTTTCTAGTGTGTAGTGTGGGTTGTTGAATCATTACACGATTCTCCTAAGAATATCAAAGGTTTGATCTAACATCGTGTATATGTAAAGATTAGTGAAACTAAGTCGTTTTGGCATATCTACAAAAAGCAATTCGCTTCAGGTATGTGTGTCAGTCTGATGAAATAAAAGAACATTTTACGACATGGAGTGTATCAAACGGATAATGCATAATTTTCATACGCTTTCTTTTAATTATTATCATGTTATTGAATTTGTAAATGCATGAATAGTCATGAAAAAGTTTAGGAACATTTATTCTTAGACCGTTCCTCATCTGAAGTTGACCCCCATGTTGAAAACGCTCCTACGCCTATGTGATTAACCAATTTAATATCATTAGAAGTATTCAAGTACCGTTTAAACATCGCCAAGCCCTTTGAAAACAAACTTTGCACGGCTGAATCAACCGAGCATTACTTTCTTGAAAGTCATCTGTATGGGGCAATCTAACGTCGAAATATCGAAGGGTCAAAACATTTGTGGACTTTTCAAATCATATTTTTCGGATTAAATAAAGCACAAAATGGCCATTCAAAGTCAATTAGTAAGACAAGATATGTAAAATCAACTTACATTCCACCAAATAATGGCATCAAGTCCTGCTAAATTATGGATTTCACATACCAGTACGCCTGCGCAAAGGAAGTTTATCGGGACGGGAAGGGGGGGGGGGGCAAAAAATCTTCACCTAATGGCATAAACCGTTCTTACAATGCGGGTTAGGGACATGTACAGCTCTCAATAATGATCCGTGAACGAAGCTTTTTCGTCATTTGGACATTTATCGTGGTTCGAAGGCGTCAGTCAAAATAGCAATAGCCTTCGAGACCAGTTATCTGGACTAATAAATCTATGATTTAGTCCCATTAACTGTATAAATGTATGAAATTAATAAACTATATTTGGATTTAGCTATATTTTCTTCATCTTTTTTTATCGGTTCGTGACAACATGATAAAGGATATTTAAAGCGAAAGAGAAGTTATTGTGCGGAAAGTGTAGCTTAAATAAATGAATTTAACACTGACTGGTATTAACACTGACTAGTCTTGAAAGCAGCAAATCTGATCTACATGTATATATCTAAGATCTAAGGTTGTGTTTGGTTTTGTGAAGGTGGATAACGTCGTTGTCAACAATTCACTTACCCATGCTTTCTGTGTGGCCAATACGCTCTACACTTGGTTTTCGATGTAATAATGTATGGTGTTGGGAATCGAACAAGGACCGACCAACCTCAAGTCGCCGGTGCTTGTCGAGAGGTTTAATCGATTGCTGATTGGAGATAATAAACGTCAGAAATGTAAAATATTAAATTATTACAAGAGGCCAATCAAGTACTATGGAGGATTCTGCTATATTGTCTATCTATTGAAACTTCGGTTTGGTAGGTAACCAGGGGATATACTATAAGGACTATCGTGGCATCATGACGGAACAAACATTGTTAAGGTGTGATGCTTTGATAAACAAAAGTATTAAAAGTATAAGTATATAGAATATCTATACGATAGGCCTAACACGAATTTAATAGTATTCAGATGCATTCCCCGTCCAATTTAATTTGCTTAGACCGCTTTGGTGGTGTAGAGATAGCATGTTCGTGTGCAGTTTGATAACACTATTACGCAAGTTCGGACCTACGACCATGCATGTCCATGTCTAGAAGAAATGGAAAATTAGAGTTGCTTGTTCAGAGAAGAAAACATGTGAAAGAAAACACATATCATTGAAACAATACATTTTTTTGTAAAATTGTTTGATATGCAATTAGAAATAGCTATTTAAAGCAGAGACATAGATAACATCAGACATTTATAACATCTATTTAAAGCAAAGACCTTGTACGTATGATCAATTTCAGGAAGCGAATTTTTATATAAGTATGTACAGTCTATATGCGCTAGTTCTCAAAAGCGATGTCACACATTCACCGTATTACACAATAATTGCTTCAAATGGCGATACTTCAATGTGTATCATATACAGTACAGCTATTGTACAGTTTTAAAGAAATTAATTTGTAACACCCAAGTTCACTAGTATTTGTGAACAACCACCTTAAACGACTGGATTATCAGTTTCGGTCAAAAAGGGTAGCATCGGTAAGGATTCCACAGATACATCAAAATAATTGAAAACGTTGAAACAGTGTAAAACAAACCCCAAACACAAGTCCATAAACTTACGCATTATAGTGACACGAATGTACAAGACCATATGAAAAGTAAGAGTACTCAGTCAGAAAAATCAAACATCGTCTCATGAGTTACTTCCCTTGTCGATTCTCGATTAAAGGTGACGCTTCTACACGCGGCTCCTTTGAAGTCGTCAGTTCTGTGTTATCCGCGTGCGTGAAGAGTCGACCGATCATGGCGTAGTGTTCCAAGTTGGAATTTAAAACCTTACGGGAGCGAACTGTTTTATAAATGTGCATGGAATATGGGCCCTTCACAGTTCTGTCTGTTCGTCTGTGCATTAGTTTTGTGTTTTGACGGATTTACTTGCAGACGAACGGGTAAGTAACAATCGCATTTATTTCTCGCAATAAACGATTGGATTTATTGATAGTATTGTACATGAGTGACTCATCCTCGCTCAACGCTTTCTCGGTGTTGTACGGTTGACGTTTCTTGGGTTTGTCACAAACAACTTTCTTTAAAACATCGAGATAAATGTTGACTTTGGTCGTGATGAATTAATTGTCCATTACTGCATTAGTCATTAAATGGTTTATACGCATTATTATATGATGACTTATTTCCTGTTGTTTACATGTATAAGAGATATGGTAAATGTCGTCTGCTATGGGCGATAAAGGGTGACGAATTGATCATTTGCGGGCTGTTGCGTGCATTGTTCGTTTGTTTGTTAATTTTTTTTCACTTGTTACTCTGTATGTATCCAAATGTAGATGGGTGAGCTCAATTATAATTTATGACAACTTACATATTTACAATGGGTTAAATGACCCATAACCACTTTTATTTTATCAAAAAATTCTCTACATATATTAAAATGAAAATATGAAATTGTTTAAATTTTGGAACGAACATGAATACTATGATACTGATAGATGTATAAAGAGCATTGTTGTCTGTAAAGTATTTATCAATCTTTCCAAAATCCTTGAACCCATTGTAATAAATATAGACATAACTTTTTGTGGCATAATTGGATAGATCTATTCTATGTATATTATACAAGTATAGTTCATTACTATATTAATGAAGTAAAAATCAACATGGTTGCCACAATCAATGACTCTGTTTAATTGTTCTTGTAGATATTCATTTTTTTTTAAATGTTGGGAATCGGTCAGGTACCGGACAAATTGAGAAAAATCATGGTGCTTTTCTCTAAAATTTGGAATCTTTAATGAATGACTTGATTTATACGTAGGATTTATTGTGGAAATGGGAAAAAAAGTCAGCTAATTTGATTGGGAATGGGTCTGTTTTACATTACCGAATATAAAATGAAAATCAATGGAAGTGTGAAGGATAAAGGTCACCCATTAACAATTTATTGATGAGTAATAACTCATTCTACATAATGTCAGGAGTCAATAGCCAAGTCCAACCTGTAGTGAATAGAATACTTTTACATCCCCGGGTATTCGCCAAAGTCTCCCATTCAACCATTATTATTAGATATTAGGTTTGTGTGACTAACAAGTCCAAATTACAGGCCTATTTGGCATTATATAACAGAGACCCATAAAAGGCACTTTGGAAATTCTTTAAAATCATACAGTTTTCCCAAAACTTCATACTAGCTTTTTGGCTTCCCAATTCAGCAATTTCAGCGATAAAATTCCCCAAAATCAACAGGCTTGGGCCTCTTCCCAATTCAAGGAGAAAAAGCCCTGAATAAGTTTTTAAACCTATTTGATTCAATAAAGGAAAACGATTAAACATCAACTTCACAAACAAGAAAGTGAAAAGGGATAACAATAAAACCTTTAAAATTCCTTTTCTTAATTTAGGCTATTTACAATATTCATACTTGTAATAGAGAATAACATTTTGTAGACATATTGACTAACCACTTCAGGAAAACAATCTCTTGACAAACAATTCTTGTTGTGGTTACAATATGTTTTTCATCAGTCATTTCAAAGAGAAGTTTAATTTTCAACATTGTAGAATTTCCATTGAGATATTATCTACAAATTAGATACAAGATGACTTGATCCTTTTGCAATATAACCATCTCCATAAAATCAACCAAAATTGGATTTATTGTATGCATACTCATTTAAGCTTAGGAAGTGACCATATTCTTGTAAACTTATAACTAAACAACGAATTATATCCAGAAAAAGAAAATGTTTAACTAAGAATGCAAATCTGACAATAATGTAAAAGTTTGTGATTTCCACCCAAATCTATTCCGCGATTCTTACAAGATTTTGGATGTCTTCAATGCCTTACTTAGTTTACTCCTTTATAATGAGCAAAATGATGTCTAAACAATCATATAGACTTCATTTCTTGCTATATTTTGTTATCTGCTGTTATTTTTAGGTAGGATCTTACCTTACTCAGTTGTCCATAATTTTACGGAACGGTTTGAACATATTCTGAACATAAAGCCTATATGTTATGGAACAGCATACTATCAACATTAATTCAACATTGCTCCCTCAAACATGTATGCCATAGACCACTTAGTCTGTTTATGTTATGCAAACTGTTTCAATTCGGCAAAGATTTGGTCGGTACTGATTTTGATATATATTGAAGTCATATGCCTAACATTATAATAGAAATGAAGGAAAGATGTTATTTTGATCAATTTCATCTATTGTTGCAAGGTTTTTTTATCTTGTTCAAAGGAAAAGAAGGGTGAGTGATGGTTCCATTGATTTGATTATAACAAGATGGCTATCTAGTTTATCTACAGTAACCATATCCCTTATACAGAATGGGTATACAGAACGAAATGTTCCCAGCAGACGCAGTTTCCAGATATAATAAAAGAATGCGGGAAAGTTAAACAAATTATTATAAGCATATTATGATACTTTCTGCTGCCTCTATGCTGGTTATCATGAACAAAGGAAGTAGTACTGAAGGTGTCCTGAAGGGTTGATTTCCATGGTGTGTTTAACAAGAGTGTTTTATGGAGAGGGAAATGGTTACTGTATACCCATTCTGCCCCATGGACACTCGTTTCATTCTTTCTCTATGCTGGATAATGCATAGCCTGGTGGAGCCTGGCCCGTTCGTATACCGCGAACTAGGGCCAGGTGTCAGAGAAAGTTTACCGAACACAATAGTGTTCGGTTATGCCGAGGTATTCCGAATGAAACAACATCGACTGCGCATGTGCGTCGATTAAGAGTCATCAATCTTATTCATGAGAAAATGCACCTATTTAGACACCTTACTTAGCATTGGATCCTTTTGAGATGAAGCTGTGACTCCGGTTTTTATTGTATTTTATAGCGTTGTGTTTTGTAATGAAACACAAATGCAGTACACCGCGCAAGTCACGAAAACAGGGTTGTGTTTGTGACACAAGTATTGAAAAGTCAAGCTCTTTGCATCGTGTTTTACCATATAACAAATCCGGAGTTTATCAAAGTAAACTTTTTTTTGGTGGAATTTCTGTAATAGATGGTGTCGTGTGCTTAAATTTGTTATAGAAAGGCACTTAATATTGACAAGATAGTTACAGAATTAAGGAAGGTATGTCAATCCAAAGTTAGAGTTAAACGTGGTTTTAAAAGACGAGATATGACGAGACAAGAATATATCTGGAAAATCGTTTGATGAGCAATATATATTAGAATAGTATATATTCTGATATCAAATTCTTGAGATCTAAATGTGTCCAAAGCATTTTATTTTTAGATCATGCGTTCCCCCTCTTCTTGATGACTTCGTCAACTACAGGTTCTTATGTTAAATCAGACTTTCAAACAACACTAAATAAGCTTATAGCGATAATGTTTAATACTAATTATAATTTATTTTGTAGGCATCATATGATTCTGTCATAACGAAAAATAAAGGTGTTTAATTTGTCGAGAAGCTTGGCTTTTGATTTTTATTGAAAAAGAAAAATCACGTTCTTTTTTCCTAGTTTGTTATTTAACTTATAACTGCATAAAGGGAATAAATACAGATGCCGTTTCGTTGATATACCATAACTCTTGTCGGTGGGATTCTTATCTTTATTGCCTTTCAATTGAATTCGTGATTGTTTAACCAGAGATAAGTGAAACCCTTTACCCTTTCCTTTTATGTGTCGTTGAATTTGATTAAAAAGAAGATGTTATGGGAAAGATAGAAGATAATCCCATTTTCCCCACATTATTATGTAGTCTTTCTTTCTTCAAAGTCGCCTATTAACACTTCACAAGCCTCAAATTTAAGCATCGAAGGAAATAAGATGATATGTTATATTGATTGGTGGAGATATATGTTTCCAATTTGTTTCCATTAAATTTTTTTTGTGTGTGATTTAAAACTCATTTGAATATATATTTAAACAATATTTTTGGTAGAATTCATTCAGAGAGAACTACTAAAGTAAAAAGTTTGATTCTTTTACAAAAGATATTAATTTAATCTGATATTTTGAATCCCATTATTTAAATCCAACAATAAATTAATAGAAAAATGAAGTGAAATGAACAAAATCCATTTAAGTGCAATTATTTCATTAAATTAGAGTATTGTATGAAAATTATAAAAGGTAAGGGCTACCCTGAATAAGTATGTATGCCGTACTTATATCTACATGTGCCTATGTGTTGTAGACAAGAGTAGGTTGCCGGGTCATTTAGGATGGTCTAATCACTCATGTGAAGAATTTCTTAATTTCATATCTTCGATAGGTCTCTGCTGCTGTATGCAATACTTATATCTACATGTGCCTATGTGTTGTAGACAAGATTAGGTAGCCGGGTCATTAAGGACGGTCTGTTTACTCCTGTGAACACTTTCTTAATTTCATATCATCGATAGGTCTTTGCTGCTGTATGCCATACTTATATCTGCATGCGTCTATGTGTTGTAGACAAGATTAGGTAGCCGGGTCATTTAGGACGGTCTATACACTCTTGTGAACACTTTCTTTATTTCATATCTTCGATAGGTCGTTGCTGTATGCCGTACTTATATCTACATGTGTCTATGTGTTGTGGACAAGAGAAGTTAGCAGGGTCATTTACGAGGGTCTATTCACCACGTTTGCAAACCCTTATGTTTAAATGTATTTTTCGATAATCATATGTTCAGATGCCTATTAATATGCCTAACATGTGCTAGTCTTATATCTCCTTATAACATACTTTGATAGAACGTTGATATCAAACCCACCTGTATATGTGTATTTACGTTATTATAACCATAAAAAGGGATTTATAGGTTCATAGGGCTGGGTGTTACTAATTATATTATAATAAACATTAGTTTAAAATCAGTGCACATGTCACTAATATAAACGCTTTACTTATTTGCCTGTTAAACCTCAACACGCCAATTTTCTTACTTGGCATTCGGAAATAAAATACGTCAACGATAAAACGATGATAACCTTTAAGTTTAATACCATAAATAGCTTTTACACGTACCATACTTTTCTTATACACAACAATATAAATTGATTAACAAATCAAAAAAATGGTTATGTGTTTAATTACGTATCGATGGGATATTTATGTTTATCATTTACTATCGTCCCTTGGCAAGGACATGTCAAGTGAAGTGACGGTTAGCAATCTGAACATCGGGTTTATTCAATGAAATGTATTTCTCAGCTCACGGAAATACCCGAGTAGTTCCGATTCGACGAATAGTGCACTGTGACAAATAAAGATACAGTTATAAAACCATGGCTATAGAAGTTTATAAATAATGTGTTTTGGATTACGCCTATTGGTGAAAAATATTATTTACAAGTCTGTGGTATGACTTATTCATCCTAAGACAAACCGTCAACCCATAACCAAACAATAACGACATTTAACCACTTTGTTGCAGACGACTCTGGAAAACAGTGTGGGAAAAGGAGAAATTGCTCGTAACGAGCAATTTTTCCTTTCCCCCCATAATGTTTTCTGCCCTACCAAAAGGCTATTTTTCAATTTTATCACATTTTGAAATTTCGTCTGCAAACTCTTTGATTTTTGGACAGTCAAACATTTCATGTTTGATAAAGGGTTAAACGACTTTAAGTGAAACTCTATAGACACTTTTTGAAAAAAGCATGTTAAAAAAAGGAAAGATTGCTCTTACATATTTTTTCCTTTCTCAGATTACATTTACTCTCTGTAGTGGAAGAGGAAGTGGAAATAAAACTGTGGAATCATCTTCAAATGTTCTTTGATATAGAATTAACAACTGCAATATGGGATTGGAAAAACCCTGATGTGACAAACTGAGAAAATACTTGTTACAAGCAATATGTCACTGTGTTAAGGAAGGTTTCCTTAATATCTAGATATCGGTTCGTAATCTGTGTTGTCACAATTGTTCAATCGAAACACAGGTGTTCAGCATCTTTAAAATGTAGATATTAACAATGGCCATTCATTAAGTGATGATATTTGTTTAAATCATCTGTTTAACCTTTGTTACTAACACACTTTACTCTGTGAGTTTCTTTAATGGTTGTGATAAAATGATTCACTCCCGAAACCCCATAAAATCCACTACTCCACAATTGTTCGTTACTTGTGAGTATCGATATCGAATCATGTTTCACAATTCAAGTTACGTCCCTTTATCGTCGGGTTTAATGGTTTCCTTTTTATTTACAGCGACCTCGTGGTGCTCTCGAGTAAGCTGTGCCTTTTTACGAACTGGATCTTCGTATAAAGTGCTGTATCTATAACGACAATAAGAACGGGATATTGAAGATATTAAGGTAAAATACCCAAATCCGCCATTTGTTTCGCCGGATAAATTCGGTCGATCTCGGTATACATCGGTCGGGTTAGGAACTATTCGGACTAATGCGAATAGTTCCGGCACGACCGATGTATACCGAGAACGATCAAGGTAATCCGACGAAAAATTGTATTTCAAAATGGCAATTTGTGTGTATTCTACCTTAACGAAAAAATGTTGAAAACCATCGCCGAATAATTAAGAGATAATTAAGACATCATTGAAAATCAATTTTCTTTAGCGTTCACTTTTAGATTGCGGAAACCGATTTCATTTTTATGCAAACAGGTTAAATACAGGCACGCTGCCAAATGAATTGGTGACTGACCTGTGATCTTACCTGTTTGCTACTCTGAGTATCTTTCCTTACAAAATTAAGAATATATTTAAGGTTTTGGACAGCAGACGACACTGAAAATCTATTTTAAGAACGTTACCCTGCATTCTAAGGTTTAAATGAGTAAAAGAGCAGACTTTAGACGCGTCTCTGACTAACTTTCATCATCATAATTAAGCAGATATTTAAGGTTTTGAAAAGCAGACAACACAGAAAATCTATTTTTTAGAAAATTACCCAGCATTCTAAAGATTAACCTGGTATGCTTATTTCAATCAAGCTTTACATTAAAACAAGGTTTGACCACATTTTGACAAATACTCAAAAAGTTTTCGGTAACAATTAAAACACAGACGTTAATCAGATGCAGCATATAAAACACATGCGAGTCCAGCCAGAAAGAAACACTAGATTCGAAGAACGAATTATCATATATACATGTAAGAATTTGCTTGGTCGCGCTTATGCAAAACGGGGTAGTACACTACTTATACCGATTCCAATAAAGGAAATAAGAAATTGATTGTGTTATCCTTGATATTGATGTTATTCTGGCATGGTTCATAACACAATCTTTTAAATTTCAGTATTCGTACACCGTATTGCTTCTTTAAGATGTATGTGTTGATGTTGATTATTATCTTGTTGCTCAATATCAAAAAAAATCTATCTATCTAACTATTGTGGATGTCCTGTACAGCAGGTAATACATGTATTGCTATTAACTGGCTTCGTGTCTCGGTTAATTCATCCTTCAGTGAGACTCTTTCAGAGATGTGCGCTTTGAGAGAAATAAACGTTGAATATTTGGTATTCACAATCCTTGTCACTAAACCTAATATCGTTATCAATTTCTTTACTTATTGGTTGCTAAAACCCCGCACTTCCGTTAATCAATTAATCGTATCTACCCCGTCACAACTCGGTAAATTACCTCGTAAGCAGTTCATGAATACACCAGAAATCCTGGGTTAATTCGGCTGTTTTCCGGCGGATAACGCACATGATGACAACATGCACACAGGCACTAAATATGTATTTAAATACACACATATTGATTATATATCACAATTGAATGGGTTTTTTTACTCTTTTCATTAAAGATTATTATATCGACACATCTTTGTTTAATATTTTGTCAATCGTATCCTTTCGGCAATCCCCGGGTTGGCCGGGGATTTCCAAGTAGATACGATTGCAAATGGACATGCCCTTCGTTGCTGACCTACTTTCAAAAGTGGCTCCCGATTACCTCCAAGGTTATTTTAACAAATGGCCGAGGTGTTCCGATTGATAATCAATGTGAAGTGAGCATTCACGTCTGTCTATCTTTCTTTGTGAACGCCGGTTCATAAATAGACGGGGGAATCGCTTCTCATGCAGTTTTAAAGGTATTCCACGCCTGATGTAAAGTAAAACCAAGCACTGGTTGTAATAAATGCTAAAAGAACGATCTGGCGATACTTTACTAACGATACTTCAGCATGCAAAAACAGAATGATAATTTTCCAATATCTGAAATAAATCAGAAGAGTCGGAAAGGGTAAAATTTCCTAAAAACCTTCTAATGTTTTTGGAATGTTTTGAAAAAAGAGATTGCGAAGACGCATATGGGACGACATAACTGACGAAACTAATGATGCCTGGAAAACAATAATAAAGGAAGAAACAGACGAATACCCAAAGGTGATTAACCAATAACCAAAAAACAACGACATTTGACCAGTTTGTTGCAGACGACTTTGGAAAACCTTGTGGGAAAATGAGAAATTGATCTTAACGAGCAATTTCTCCTTTTCCCATAATTCTTTTTGCCCTACCAGAAGGTTATTTTTTTATTTCATCACATTTTGAAAAGCCGTCTGCATACTCATCCATTGCGACAGTCGAAAACTAGGCGTTTGGTCAAGGGTTAAAGGGGAAACTTTGGGTTCAAAGAAGAGGGGAAGAGGTACAAAAGTCAGCCAAGACTAATTTGTCATTTTCGGAACACTTCAAACACTTCATCGCTTACGCATTGTTTTTTGAGAAAAAAGTGAATAACTCAATGAAAACACTCAGATGCATCCGGGACTTAAACCTTTCATCTTCAATCATAAATGAATACTTGACAACATGCAGATGGGGGCTCTTGACCTTGTGGGCATGTGACAATCCCAAATAATGGATACAATGGTTACATTGTTTTTCATCCTCCATAATTACGAGGGAACCGATGGGTGAAGGAGACTATCTGTCGTCGAGGGCGGAGACTCTTCAACACCGGAAGTCTGGCCATTTTAACCCTTAGAATGCTGGGTAATTTTCTTAAAAAAACGATTATAATGTCATCTGCTTTCCAAAAGCTTAAATATCTGCTGAATTTCGTTGAAGAAAGATAGTCAGAGCAGCAATCAGGTTGAATCACAGGCCGGCCGTCAATTTACTTGGAGGCCAGCATGGATCTAACCTGTTTGCATACGCATGAAGTCGGTTTCAGCACTGTACAGGTTAGGCACTAGCTCAGAGATTTGTGCTCTGAATGTAATACAAGTTGGTAATTTGATATGTACAACCATTGTCACTTAACCAAAGTTTGTTAACCCTTTACCACTCAGATAAGCCCTCCATCACCTGGCCCACTATCCTTTTCTTATCAGTGATTACACAATATCCATTTCCTCAGATTAAATTGGCTTTTTAAGCTGATAAGCACTAATTACCCCTAATTAATAGGGGTAGTGTAAGTTAAACTGTTGTAACTCAACTAAATGCCAACATATTTCCATGAAATAAAAAGCATTTGGGAGAAAATAAAATTGCCCACTCAATGGTATATTTTACAGTGTATTTAATTATCCATATCCATATAAATTTTTCATATTATAAACACAGATACACTACACATAGTATTTTTTTATTGAAAACATATTACTTTTTTCATTTTCTTTTACCATAATTCCTTTGAAATAATTATTTACAGTTAATGAAAACATTTGTCCTATATATAGAAATATTAATCTAATATGTTGTGTTTTTTTCTTTTTTTACACAGGTATATTTAGAGCATAGAATGATTTTAAGTCCTGGCTGAGAAATATTCCCAAGAAAAGACACACAGAGTTTCACACTCAGATCAGATTATCTACAGAAGTAGAACTATGATTCAAGATTAAATCAAATATATAATAATTTTTACATGTACTAAATACTATCTGGAAATAAAATGATTTTGTTTTGATTAAAATACACTGAACATTTTTATAGAAACACTTTGCTATAATTTGCTATAACTAATAATTCCACATCTGAATCAAAGTTTTTTCAGTTTGATTGTATTTATACATCAGCTTGTATTCACACTAGTCACATTGTAGGGGTCTACACTTATTAGGGCTTCACATTGCCATGATAGTCTCTGTGACAGCCAAGCCTACACAAAGGAATTTTACATACGCAACAGAAGAACGTTGTCTCTTTGGGATGGCCCTTCCCTGTTGTTCTGTCAAAGAGTTTACATTGACGACATTCCAGTTTTTGTCTCTTTGACACCTGTACCGGAATCTTAACAGACTCATGAGGTCCAATGTTCTCTTGGTCAAATAAATTGTCAATGGTCCTTTTGGCCATAGGAAGCCGGCCAATCCTATTCTTCCGGCAAGTAAAGCCTGCGCGGAGTTGCGCCTCAAGGTCCAGACGGAAGTCGACAGCTGTGTAACGTTTCTTTCGTCTCCGTGGTACATTCATCTTGTAGAGGGTATAACTGTTGACCAGACACAGGTTTACAACAAACCACATCAGGTACTTCCACCATTTCTTGCTCTCTCTCCCAACACTGTAGTACGAACGGAGTTGGTCAGCCAGATCGACACCGCCCATAAACTTGTTGTACTCCAGCACAGACGTTGGTTTTCTAACTTGGCCATTGTATCGCTCAACCACCTGTGTTCCAGGTGACACATTGGAACTAAGAACTGCCACCTGCCGTTTGTCGAACCACACGGTTACCACATGGTTGCCACTCTGACGCACCACAATATCACCTGCTCTCCTCAGCTTAATGTTCTTCACGTCGGCCGGCAGTCCCTTCCTATTTACTCTCACTGTTGAACACGAGTATGTTCTGTTTCTAAGTAGTTCTTCTTGCAGTGGCACCGACGCGAAGAAGTTGTCGAAGTAGATGTGATGACCGACACCAAGGTAAGGCTGCACAAGATCCATCACAACTCTGTGCGCCAAACCCTTTTCTTCAATGTTGTTCTCCTTCCCCGTGTAAACTTGGAAGTTACACGTATATCCATTGGCTGGGTCACAACACATCCACACTTTGATGCCCCACTTGGTTGGTTTAGCTGGGCAGTAGTTCTTCATACTCAGTCTCCCTTTGAAGCCTACCATTGCTTCATCAACGGAAAGTTCTCTGTGTGGGTAATAATACCGGTAGAAGCGCCTTACGGTGTCGTCTAAAAACGGTCGAACCTTGAAGAGTGGATCAAAGTCTGGGTGACCTCTCGGATGGGCCTCTGTATTGTCAACCAGATGTAGATACTGCTGAAGCTTTTCGTACCTTGCCTTCGGCATGACGGATGAAATACCTGATAAATAAAAAATAAACAATCATAAGTAAAAATTCTAGACTGCAAAATATTTGGTCTATGCATCTCCCTGTAAATATGTAATCCTTATGGTGGAAAACCACAGAGACCAAGTTAGCATATATACAAACATTGTATCATTGGTAAAATCAACAATTGAAAAATGACAAGTTAGTTGTTTAAATTTAATACACATATGTTTTTTTCCTTCATAAAATCATGAAGTTGTCTTTACACAGTTAGATCAACATGTACATCACTTTATGCTAGTTCCCCAGCCATTTCAGAGGGCAAATTATTTCATGTTTGTTTGACATATGATGCATTTTTTATACTTGAAACTGTGCTTTATATGTATATATATCTTTTTTATGCTAACATACCTGGGCAATTCATTCTAAAATCCTCACTCCAGAGCCATTCGTAGGCTGGAACATTGTGTAACCCCATCAAAATGTTCATGGCAAAAAATGCCCTCATCTCCCTTCCGTTCTCGTCTGTTGGATACCATCGAGGATCTGGACGAACTGCTATACTCTGCTGAGCATACAGATTTGTCTGGCGAGCTATAACTTCAAAGTTTTTCTGGGGGAACAACAAGAAGAAATAGTCCAACACTGTGGCATCAGGAGGAAGATTCACGTTTGGTCCGACACGATTTTCATGTTGATAATCCGTCACATTCACATCGTGAGTCTCTTCTTGCCACACGAGGGGTTCATTTTCCTGCCGGAAAAAGTCGTTTTCATCACCAGAATCGTCGGAATCAATCACTTCCCAGTCCGATAAACTCAAGTCCGACCAATCATCCCCAAAATCGCCGTTTATTCCTCCGATTTCATTGTCCGAAAACCCATCAAACTCACTACCAGAATCAGAGTCCGCCATCTCAACTACCCCGTAAGTTCTTGAACTTTAGATCGCTCAAAAAACACTTAAAACTTCGAATTTTTCGCCGATTTTTTCAGATATCACTAGCAAAATTTGTCAACAGGAAGTAAAGTGCTTTTGTGTACTACGTCATAGCGTCATGTGCACAAACAAGTGCTCTTCATGCATGGGCGGTTTTACGGCCGGTTGAGGCCGGCATGAGGGGTGTAGTATAAACGCCGGTTAATGCCGGCGTGAGCGGGAGTGGGTGGAGGCCGGATACGGCCGGCGGAAGTGGTAAAGGGTTAAATCAGTTGATAAAACCCGGAGAATGCGTTAAATATGTGAAATGAGCCTTCGAAGGACAGGAATTCCTTTCCGCGCATCTTGCTGCATGTAGCGTCACGTGACAAAAACGGTTAGACGTTTCGGAATACCCACGTATAGAATTCTAAAAAAACCTTTATTCTGAGTTTATATCTTCTGTATGGTTATTAAAGAGGTTGGACAACTGCCAATAATCTAGCCGTATGTTACTTTAGAAGTATATGTTATCTTTTTAACGGTAGGGACAATTCAGTTAAGATCCCAATCTGTGAGATAGTCCTTTTAACCCATTATCAAATAATAACGACATTTAACGAGTTTATTGCAGACGACTCTGGAAAACATTGTGGGGAATGGAGAAATTGCTCGTAATGAGCAATTTCTCCTTTTCCCTCAGTGTTTCTGCCCTATCAGAAATTAATTATTCACTTTTATCATATTTTGAAATGTTGTCTGCAGACTCTTTGAATTTGGGACAGTCGAAAACTTGGCGTTTGGTAAAGGATTAAAAAAGAAACATGGTCAGATGTCGTCGAGTGAAGCAACACTTACAAAGGAAATATGAACTTTAGTTTTCATATCAACGGGCAATACAGTAGAATCGCTTGTCAAACAGATACAGAAATTGAACAGCAGACAATTTTTATGACCGTCAAAACCCTTCAGCGCATACAAGTCGACGTTTACTCAAAGCATATAAAAGCATATAAAGGTAGGGACAAAGGAGACTAACCAGAAATCAGAGAAGAAGATGGTGTGGAAACATTATCCCATGCATTAACTTAGAGAAGTCTATGTTGCGATAACATTATACCATACATTAACTTAAAGAAGGCGATGTTGCGATAACATTATACCATACATTAACTCAGAGAAGTCTATGTTGCGATAACATTATACCATACATTAACTTAGAGAAGTCTATGTTGCGATAACATTATACCATACATTAACTTAGAGAAGTCTATGTTGCGATAACATTATACCATACATTAACTCAGAGAAGTCTATGTTGCGATAACATTATACCATACATTAACTCAGAGAAGTCTATGTTGCGATAACATTATCCCATGCATTAACTTAGAGAAGGCGATGTTGCGATAACATTATACCATACATTAACTCAGAGAAGTCTATGTTGCGATAACATTATACCATACATTAACTTAGAGAAGGCGATGTTGCGATAACATTATCCTATACATTAACTCAGAGAAGTCTATGTTGCGATAACATTATACCATACATTAACTCAGAGAAGTCTATGTTGCGATAACATTATACCATACATTAACTTAGAGAAGTCTATGTTGCGATAACATTATACCATACATTAACTCAGAGAAGTCTATGTTGCGATAACATTATACCATACATTAACTCAGATGTTGCGATAACATTAATACATTAACTTAGAGAAGGCGATGTTGCGATAACATTATACCATACATTAACTCAGAGAAGTCTATGTTGCGATAACATTATACCATACATTAACTCAGAGAAGTCTATGTTGCGATAACATTATACCATACATTAACTTAGAGAAGTCTATGTTGCGATAACATTATACCATACATTAACTCAGAGAAGTCTATGTTGCGATAACATTATACCATACATTAACTCAGAGAAGTCTATGTTGCGATAACATTATACCATACATTAACTTAGAGAAGTCTATGTTGCGATAACATTATACCATACATTAACTTAGAGAAGTCTATGTTGCGATAACATTATCCTATACATTAACTTAGAGAAGTCTATGTTGCGATAACATTATACCATACATTAACTTAGAGAAGTCTATGTTGCGATAACATTATACCATACATTAACTTAGAGAAGTCTATGTTGCGATAACATTATACCATACATTAACTCAGAGAAGTCTATGTTGCGATAACATTATACCATACATTAACTCAGAGAAGTCTATGTTGCGATAACATTATACCATACATTAACTCAGAGAAGGCGATGTTGCAATAACATTATACCATACATTAACTTAAAGAAGTCTATGTTGCGATAACATTAAACCATACATTAACTCAGAGAAGGCGATGTTGCTGAAACATTATCCTATACATTAACTCAGAGAAGTCGATGTTGCAATAATGATATCCGATGCAATAACTCAGAGAAGACGATGTTGCCTTATCAGTATCCTATACTTTAGCTTAGAGAAGTCTATGTTGCGATAACATTAAACCATACATTAATTCAGAGAAGGCGATGTTGCTGAAACATTCTCCTATGCATTAACTCAGAGAATACGATATTGTGGTAACATGATCAAGACGTTTTCATTGGATAAACCCGATGTGTAAATGGAGCCTGTCGACCAATGTACAATGTATGTAAAGGTAAGGGTTGCGATAAAAGCATTACCATGCCTTGCATATTGTTATTGATCGATACAAACTTTATTCTTATTCATTTGTTTAAGTGTTGGAAAAGGTGACCTATAGGCCCTACGTGGCCGGGAGTTGTATTATTATCACTTTAATAGAATATCCATTCACACAAATACCCACACAAAACATACTTGTCTTTATAATACAGCTTTGTGACCGGATATGACATTACGTACGTTGTTGGTCGTAACTCCATCCTAGCTTTTTTCGGCGTGTAAACGTAAAGGCGCCATCTGTTGGTGTACCAGAGTTTCATGGCGACCAAGGCGGTGATGCCAATAAACGCTGTCAAACCCCAGGCACCAAATACGATCGGTTCATAGTCCCACCAGACTTGGGTCTGATCGACATTGGTCCGTTCGGCACTGGATCGACCGGACCTTCAAAATGACCGTATCACATGCTACTTCAAAACAGTTATTATGAAATATTTGGTCGTCACGAACAAAATGACCTCATATTTTTGTTTAACTTTTTAAATTTTGATTCTACTAAAATAGCGTATCCTGAATGATTCAAAATGCAGACCTACTAATTTTATCATGCTAAAAATGTTATGATAGTGCTAGTCATGTTGCGATTCTGATGTAAGAACATGCTGATAACAACAATCCCTATTTTGTAGCCATTTAAGATGATAATAAAGCCATTTGAACATAATATTTTATATGCTACTGACTCGATTATTCAAACTTTTGCTATTTGATAACGAACTAAGGTTCATTTTACCAAACTCAACAACTTCATCTGTCCCAAATGTAAAGAGTTTGCAAACCACATTTCAATGAAAATGATGAAACATCTTCTCTATAGGGCAGAAAACGTTGTCGGAAAATGAAAAATTGCTTGTTAAGAGAATTTTCTCCTTTTCCCACAATATTTTTCATAGTTGTCTGCACCAAAGTGGTCAAATGTCGTTGTTGTTTGGTAAAGGGTTAACAAACTTTGATTGTTACAAGGATTAAGGGTTGTTACGCTAAATAACATCAATCTGACACAATTGCACTTTATGGTTAAGTCACAAATCCTTTATTGTTTAGCCGATCGGCGGTCTTTGTGATCAACCATTGGCCACCAAGAGAGTGTTTTACAACATATCAAAGCAATCATGTCTCATCAAACTCTTTATTGTATCCGGATTAAGTTGCAACAAGGAGATATGTGTTTGTCTTTTGTGCTTTAAAATTTGGGTACGATACATCGATCATTACAGGTAGGCGGATTGATGAGCTATAATTAAAAAAAAGTAAATTATTTGTTTAAGTGCTCTCAGGTTCCATTTAAGAACAAAACGTATTAATTAAAATCTAATTTGAAGAATTTGTATATATCTAACTGGAAACCATGTCCTCTCACATTATTTTCGATCAATAGTGTCATGTATTTTTAGATTACATTTGATTCATCATCCAATGCAACTATTGACATTTGTCAGTATGTGTTTATTCTGTTCTTAAAAACATTGAATATTCGTTTTCAAACGAAGATTAAAGAAAAAAGACATTTATTTTATTCTGAAAGAACAAAATTGAAATAAAACAATATTTCATATTTCTATTCTTTACATCGTTTACATTAACGGCATAAATTAACTAATTGCGTGTTTTTCTCAGACATTTCACAATATATGTGACAGAATTAGGAAACGGGATGAACTCTACTTCACCCACAAGTCTCTCCTTATATATAATGTCTCTATTGTAAGTACTTAAACAATATCTCTTAACAATTTTAAACAATATTGACGAAGAAATATCAAAGTACAACAGTGCTATGTATTGACGGAGTCGCACAGCTTGTTGGAGAAAATGGCGGATAGCGACCGAAGTGGTCGCTGATTGGTCAGTTCAGCTGTCAATCAAAGTCTGTCGTAAGGTCAATTGAATTCGTGATAAGTGAAACCCTTTACCCTTTCCTTTTATATGTCGTTGAATTTGATGTTATGGGAAAGGTAGAAGAAAATCCCATTTTTTCACATTTTTATGTGGTCTTTCTTTCTTCAAAGTCGCCTATCAACACTTCACAAGCCTCAAATTTAATGATCGAAGGAAATAAGATTATGTAATATTGATTGGTGGAGATATATGTTTCCAATTTGTTTCCATTAAATTTGTTTTGTGTGTGATTTAAAACTCATTTGAATATATAAACAATATGTTTGGTAGAATTCATTCAGAGAGAACTACTAAAGTAAAAACTACTAAAGTAAAAAGTTTGATTCTTTTGCAAAAGATATTAATTCAATCTGATATTTTGAATCCCAATATTTAAATCCAACAATAAATTAATAGAAAAATGAAATGAAATGAACAAAATCCATTTAAGTGCAATTAATTTATAAAAATGGAGTATTGTATGACAATTGTAAAAGGTAAAGGCTATCCTGAATAAGGGATGGAAAAGGCTAAAAAATGATAAGGGTAAAAAGGGGTAAATGCACAATCCAAACGCCATCTTTTCATAAAGGACGAGTGGCAATCCGTTAGCCAATCAGAAGCGACAATTCATTCTCTGACACCTAGCTCTAATGCGGGTTAGCATGGGCCAGGACTCCAGGCTAGGTAATGCACAACAGATGTAGTAATCATCCTCTCAATTAAACTTCAGTGGCTTTGGTTTCTCTATAGAAACTTCATAAAACATCAATTTGCTGAATCTCAAGAAACCAAAGGGACAAAGGGGTCAGTTTCTCCTAATAAGCAATATTTGATCCTTTTGTCGCAATGGTTTCTACCCGAAATCATAATGAGAAGGTTGTTACCTTTTGCTATGAATTCGGACAAGTTACAAATAATTAATTCCATAACGTAGAATGAGTTTCCGTTATCTGGTTTTGTACTATAAGATAGTTTATCTTCCTCACTATAATACAGCCTTGCTTAAATATTATTTCAAGACATTATTTTGTTATGGTTAACTTTAAACAGACATGTAAATGGAAGTGTTGCAGATGTTGCCAGTTCTGTAATTAAGGTGTTGACAATGTGAACTACTCTAGGCCGCAGATGTCCTCTTGTTTTATTTCCAGTATCTGTAAATTTTAATATGTTCACTTATTTCCTTGAATTGGAATGAAACTTACCTAGTATGAGTTTTGACTGATTCATTGGTTCTGTTTCAATGTATGTGTAGTGTTGAATTTTTTTTGACAAAAAGAAACAAGGAAATTTCTTCATAGAATTGAAACGAAGTGGAATGTTTTTTTTTAATTTAGAACCTAAAACGTTGTTATGGAGAACATAAGGGTACATACATTTAAAGACAACATAACCGATCAGTGGGCAACATTGTTTTTTCATTGATGGTATGTGATTGTGTCTTGGCTCAGTGTTTTTTCATTGATTGTATGTGATTGTGTCTTTGCTCTGTTCCTAACAATTGTGACAAGGATAATGGTTTTAAGACTATTCCTTCTATCAGAGTTGCCTTTCCATGAATTTCTCCCAGGCCAAGGCTTGGGATCATGTGTCTTCCCAGCCTGGGATCATGTGTCTTCCCAAAGATGGGAGTTTTAATGCAATGATTACAGACAGCACATTAACTGATTAGTGGACAAACATGGTTTTCTCTGATCCGATTTGATTGTGCCTCTTAAAAGGTATTTTTGCTTGGATTGGTACAAAAGAAACCACTGAATCAAAAAGTAAGAGATCTTTGCATGGAATTCATGTGCAATAATTTGACTTTTTGACACATAATGGATCTATACCAAATTTTCTACTCCTTAGTACATTATGTCTGGAACTTAACAAAACAAGAGTTAACAAGATCAGTCTATGTTTCATTGATGCAAAAGCTGCCTTAATGTATACCATATGGAATTAATTGTGCCTATTTGTAAAAATCATTGTGAGCTAAGATCATTATTTTATCCCTGTAGATCTAACCCAACTCATTTAGATCATGATGGTGCTTCCATCAAACCATGGCTCCGGTACACAAATTTCAAATAGAAGGAGAAAGCCTAAAATGGCTCTGTAACTAGTGATATTGTACATAAGAAAATGAAGCCACAAATGCATAAAGGTGTTTAGTGCTACATGTTTGCCACATTTTATTTGATTTTGTAAAAAAATCTGAAAGATCTATCTCTGGTATTCAGAAGTGGCATTAAACAGAACAAAATAATGGCATAAAGCAGTTTTGGCTATAACAATTAATACTGGTGGAAGTAGGCCAAGCAAAAACCATCTTTACTTGTATATTTCTCTGATGGAAGGTGAGGAAATCACCTGGAAAATAAGTTAAACCCTTTCTCGTATTCCAACCATTTAACATGTAGCTTTTGGATGCAGACCTGGCATTTGAAAATGTTTCAAGAAAAATAATAATAAGCAGCATGATGAACTAATTCTTTTTGTCATAATGTTTTCATTAAAGATTTATAAAAAAACAATTCTTTGAAAATGTTTTGTCACTTAGATAAATGGAATAAATGTTGTTTGTTGCAATGTGAACTGAGAAAAAAAGTAGGTGGATGCAGCTGTTACAAGTAAGTTACTGTAAAATCCATATTGCCGCTCAGAGAAACAACCGCTCAGAGAAACAACCGAAATAGAGGTTTACTCTTAACTGAAAAAAGAGGTTTACCGAGAATGATTCTGTGATGAACTAAAGTTATTTGTATAAATTGTGCATTGAATGTTATCCATCATTCCATGGTGCTGATTTCTGGTTATCTTGAAATGAAAGCTCTAGGTCACTTGAAATAATATTGGCATATGGACAAGTTTTAATATATGTCTTATAGTAAGAACAAAAGTTTCCGAAGCTGCTATATTTTGTGCGGTACCCTATTTTGTGATTGCTTTGTAATATGTAAGAACTAAAATACATTTAATTGCCTATTTCTAAGTCTTAGATTTATTCAATTACTATTATGTAAAATATTAACGACTATAGAATTGAATTGCTTTTTTGTAAAAGACTTCTAAGACCTTTTCAAATATCTTTTTGTAAAAGACTTCAAGTACTGGGTATTTTCACTTGGTTATTTATAAAGAACTGTTCAACTGCCTATTTGCAATGTCATTCAAATGCCATTTCTTAAAATATTTCTAAGATCTATCCAACCACCTTTTTTTTTAGAAGAAAAATTAGAACCACGATTTTGATAAACACTGTCATCTGCTGTGAATTATTAAAGCAAGGATAATAAGATAATATAAACACTTTACGGACTACATGTGCAGATTCTTTCCTAAAGATTTATCTTTAACTTTATTTGGAGAGAAACATAAAATTGCAACTGGGTTTAAAATGTTAAAGGACAACTTAACCACTAGTCAAAGATTATTGGTGAATGGATTGAACCATAAAAATACCCAGGTAGTAATGGGGGTCTAATGGGTAACATGACATAACATCCTTTCACCTACAGCTCCAACTTCACCTTTTCCAATGCATCCCAGGTAATTTACCAGCAGACAACCCAAAATCTAATTTTACAGTGACAAAAAATATAGCTTTGAGAAAATTTAATTTGTCTATTTGTTTGTACCATTTCAAAAATATCCCTTTTTGTCACATGTTCCAGTGTTGTCTGTTTTAAGTGTTGTGTGTTAGGGGACAGGGATAATGAGAGTTCCAGCTGTGCATGGTGAGAAGCTGTGACCTAATGAATACTTGATTGGACTAATTTGAAGCACCTGAGGTGGGTGACATAACCCCTGCCAGCACATATACCTGTTTTGTTGTACCTGCACAAAACAGCTCAAGCAACACAAAAACACATAATGACTTAAAAAAGGAACTCAACTTGCAATTTTGACTGATTATTCAAAAATGAACTTTCATTTACTTATTCATAAGTGTGGTCTACAGTTAAAATTCATTTTGACCTGTCAGAAAATCTAGTATGCAGTGGTCTCAAAAAGAACAGGCTGCAGGCCAAAACGACTACTTCATACTATGTTTTGACCGGTTTAAATTTGGAGAGATGTTCAGAACCAACCAGCTCCTCTAGATCTCCAAGTGGCCTGTTCAGTTTTATTTTGGACGTTCAGATTTTACTTTGGCCTTTCCTGATTTTATTTTGGCCTGTTCAACCAATTCTTATTGGAAACACTGATTATTTTATACCCATCCCCCAAGAGGTCTGGAGTTTAGAGCATCCCCAAAAAATGTTTCAAAGTTTCCTTTCAATAAAGAGCACTTTTTACTACAGAAGATACTACAGAACCCATAGGGATAGAACACAGTTTCAAATGTAAATACACCAATAAATATGCATTTTTCCTTGTTCCGTGTTCCTATGATTTATCATAAAAGTGCATTTATAAAGCACTTACTTGTCTTGCATTGCACCATTGACATGTTAGGAACTATAATTAAGTGATTTGATCAGTGTACGGTAGATAACAAACCCATCATTCATAAAACATACTGAAAACCTTTATTTTTTGGATCATGTGCCTGTTTGTCATTATATAAATCATTTAAGTCTTGATTTGAAGATGTATGATTAGCTGTAGAATATGTAAAGTTAACCTCAATAAAAGTATCAGTCTATCAATGAAAAATGAAAATTGTCTGGCTCTGCTGATTATTCCATTGATTTTTGTTTTTTACAATGGAAGTTTTGAATGGTGCGGGGCCCAATGTCGATTGAGTCAAGAAAGCAATAACAGAATCAGAACTAGATTCTCTCTGATTTCCTGCGTTTAATTCTGTATAAAGAAAGAAATGATCATTCACATATTGATTCCATGGTTACACGTCTCCTTTTATAGTTATTGTTTATGAAGACAAAGACATTTAAAATTTTAATTGAAAAAATTCATTAGTGCTCTTCTGTTAATGATTCTCACCCAGTGTGTTACAGACAATCATTCTATGAGTCATTTCTCTAGCTCAGTAGTCAGGTATTGATTAAACTCTTTACACCATACTGCAGGATTTGTTAGGATCCTAAACTTGATGCGCTTCTTAGCTGTTGAAGTCAATTTATTCTTGATGTAATATGAAAACAATCCTTTTTGCAGTACCCTCCTTTTTGTAATGAATATTGAAAATATTGTTGGAAAAATACAGTGATCATGCTTTCAGGTTTTCCAACTTTCATTTGTGTCTGCTGCAGAGCTCAGAGCTCTATTTATTTGAGGCAGTGAGTTTTTGCTGAAATGATAATTGCTGGATCCTTCAGCTACAACCTGTGTGATTCAAGAACTTATTCATGAACATTCATAAATGTTTAATGACTTTTCATGAACACAAAACTGTTCTTAACTTGTTCATGGATTTCAAGAACATGTTCATGAACATCAAGTACATATTCAGGAATGTTTGTTAACCTGTACTTGATTTTCATGAATTTTATGAAGAAGGTCTATGTTCACGAAGGGTCATTTGATGTTCATGAAGGATCATTTGATGTTTATGAAGGGTAATTTGATGTTCACAAAGGGTCATTTGATGTTTATGAAGGGTCATTTGATGTTTATGAAGGGTCATTTGATGTTCATGAAGGGTCATTTGATGTTTATGAAGGGTCATTTGATGTTCATGAAGGGTCATTTGATGTTTATGAAGGGTCATTTGATGTTCATGAAGGGTCATTTGATGTTCATGAAGGATCATTTGATGTTTATGAAGGGTAATTTGATGTTCACAAAGGGTCATTTGATGTTTATGAAGGGTCATTTGATGTTTATGAAGGGTCATTTGATGTTCATGAAGGATCATTTGATGTTTATGAAGGGTCATTTGATGTTTATGAAGGGTCATTTGATGTTCATGAAGGGTCATTTGATGTTTATGAAGGGTCATTTGATGTTCATGAAGGGTCATTTGATGTTTATGAAGGGTCATTTGATGTTAGGGTCATTTGATGTTTATGAAGGGTCATTTGATGTTTATGAAGGGTCATTTGATGTTTATGAAGGGTCATTTGATGTTTATGAAGGGTCATTTGATGTTTATGAAGGGTCATTTGATGTTCACCAAGGGTCATTTGATGTTCATGAAGGGTCATTTGATGTTCATGAAGGGTCATTTGATGTTTTATGAAGGGTCATTTGATGTTTATGAAGGGTCATTTGATGTTCATGAAGGGTCATTTGATGTTCATGAATTTCATGAAGAAGTTCCTGAATCTTGTGCAGGGGAATTGACAATCTGAACACATCAGGTTTATCCAATGAAAACACCTCTGAAATAATAGGGATGACGCCATATTGTTTCCCGCGAGAATGACGTCACTTTACTTTCGTTTTTAAAAATAGATCTTAAATGTGAAATCTTAAAAGTCGCTAAATTTGTTTGAGGAAACAACTATACATGTCACAACAACAAGTTTGCCATTTTGTATGAGTTACTGATAAAAAAATGATTTAAAAGGATGTCCAACAATTTTCATACACATTGAACTACTTAACATGCACGCTTAGAAAATGTGAGAATTGCCGGATGCCGATTTACCCGAAAAATTGTAACCTTACACTTATATCCGAGGTGTATTTCATAGCTCACGGAAATACCCAAGTAGTTCTGATTGGGGAATAGACTCAGTTTTCTTGTTTTTTGCTAGAACGGGTTATAATTCATTGTATGTAAATATTCTTGTAATGACAATGTGATTATCGGTTTAGGGTTTTTACAAAATGCATAAAAATGAATTTATAACCAACTTGAATTCACTTTGTAGCAGACATTTTAATTTATGGAATTGAATATTTTAACTGATAAGGATTCATGGGATGACTGCCATTGAAAAGTATCAGCTGACCCTAACTATAATCATGTTATGTTGTATATTTGTATTCTGTGTAAAGTTATGCAAAGCCATTGAAAGTGCTCATGAAGTTTATTAACAATATTTTTGTAACCCTTTGCAAAATATTAAGACTACAAGATTGTTATGTTGAAATATTGGCTAAAGTAACTTCCATCAAATATATTTTAAATTTTAACTCTGCAGACAGGAAGTGTATAATTTATGAATAAGAGTTGAACTGAACAGCTTGTTTTATTAAAGATGCGGAGAAAACATTTGAAATCTCAACATCATTTAAAGATAGGAAGAGATATATGGACTTCTCTATCTAGAACCAGGACTCATCTTTCCGGAAGTTGGCCTTCATGGTTTTTCATACTGTTTTTCCTTGCTCCTTCCAACACACAAACTATGGTAGTTTTGTTGGTACACGTTAAAAAGTCTATCATTACCCTGTGTTTTGGACACTTATAGCCTTATTTTATCTATGTTCAAAACCCTGAAATAGTAAGTGTGTTTGCATAAGCAGGCATTTTACAAGAACGCCATTAACTCATTGTTTTTAAAAGATGTCATAAAAATAGAAACATCTATTATACATACATGTGCACTGCACATTTCTATTAAAAGGTTAAAAGTCTTGTTGAGGCTGTGATTAATGAAATATCATTGTTTTCGTTATACTCATTAACCACTGATTACCCTCCTTTAAGCAATTTATCATTTGGTCACTATAGTTTGCTTTTTTCATCTGCTTTTGTGTTCAATTTGGACCTGTCACATCACTTATGAATGGATTTGTTAAAACTTTATCAAGGGGCCAAAAAGTGAACAACTTTGCAGACCACAATTAGTGTGAAAGAGTAGTTTGATATTCATCTCTAAGAGAATAATGATGATGGTAAAGGAGAAATTGTTGGTAAGATTAATTGCTTTTTTACATTTGTATTTCAAAATCATTTGACGCAAATGTTCATTTTGGTATTGTTTGGTAAAGTGGTTAGATATGGTCAGGATAGTTATGTATTTATAAATCCAGATGGCCCACCTGGGAAGTTCATAGATTTTTTTCTTTCTAATTGACCTTTTTCTTGGCATCCTGACTGTTTAATAAAAGATAAGTTAAAAGGCTGCCAGAAATCATGGAATAGGGGTTTATCATATTTATATCAGACAATTCCCAAGGAGATTTTCCTAAAAAAGTAGAATTGATACTGTTGATACTGAATGCAACAGTTTGGCTGATTTGAAAACATTCATTATTTATAAATGTAAAAGGTTCTCAAAAGAGTCCTTAGTTTTGTTTCAATCTATCATCAAATTACAGCAGTACTCCTTTCAACACAGAATGGAATTTAACAAAATGTTTAAAAAAAATGCATACTTTTGATCTGCTTAGACATGGCACCTGCTATAAAGGTAATTAGGAAATCATTAATGAAGAAATAAAGATTGCATCTTACAGAATTTTCTCATTTTGTCTTTAACTCTTACTCAATCTTGTGATGCTAAAGGTTTCATATTTGTTCATTGCTTTCTGCAGTGGCTTTCAGTTTTGAAAAGTCACAACATTCCGTGAGGGATTAGGTTATTAAAAAAGCAGACATTGTATAAGATCAACATTAATCCACATACTCTCTAGTAATATCTTTAGACAATATCTAAATTTTACTGAGGAAAAAGACTGATAATTCTGCTCCACATGAGGAAAATGAGGTTTGTTTAACCCTTTACCAAACGCCAATATTTGACTGTCCCAAATTGAAAGAGTTTGCAGATCTACGACATTTCAAAATGTGATGAAATTGGAAAGTAATCTTCTGATAAACTAGAAATATTGTGGGGAAAGGAGAAATTGCTCATTACGAGCAATTTCTCTTTTTCCCACATTGTTTTCCAGACAACAAAGTGGTTAAATATCATCATTGTTTGGTAATGGGTTAAACATTTAAAAAGTTTAGAACTATAAAGGTAGAAGTCAAAATTCAACTTAAAAATGTACACAGAATCAATTCCATTAATGATGTTGGAACATGGTTAGTCACCCAGACAGGTTTCTGAAGACCTGAATAGCTCTAGTATTGATGCAATCTTAACCCATTACCAAACAATAACAACATTTGTCCAGTTTGTTGCAGACGGCTCGGGAAATCTTAGTGGGTAAAGGAGAAATTGCTCGACACAAGCAATTTCTCCTTTTCCCACAATGTTTTCTGCCCAATCAGAAGATTATTTTTTTAATTTCATTACATTTTGAAATGTCTGCAAACTCTTTCAATTTGGGACACTGGAGAATTTGGCGTTTGGTAAAGGGTTAAAGCTATTATTCATCACATACAAATCATAGAGAACTGTAGTTATCCTGGAGTCATAACTACAGCACTCAGACCCAGTGATAATTTTTGGCCCAAAAAATCTCATATAATTTCCCAAAAACTCATTACTTTCACTTATTTTAATCATTTTTCTATAGAAAAACCCATTGATTTTTAAGTTTTGGTAAAAAAAGCCCATTGATTTAATTTAGAAAAAAATCACTGCTGAGACCCCTATGATACAAGTAAATCGAAGACCTGAACAGTGAACAGCTCTAGCAGACTACAAACTAAACACCATTATTCCATCACTTTCATATCTATGGAACTCTGCTACTCTGAAATCAGAGATCATGCACTTTATTGATCTAAACCATGCCTTTCTAGATTAAGAAATACGGAATGTAATCTGACCTCTTTTTGATTTGTTTGTAATTTAGTTTTTGTTATGTTAAACAGTTAGCTGCAGAAAACTATTGATTTTCTTCCAAATATTTACCAGGAAAATGCAATGCACTCATTCTGAAATGGATACAGCAATAATTCAACACTCAAAATGCAGGCATACAAAGTCTTATCCAATTGTAATGTGACACATCTTCCTATAATTCAATTGTTAAAAGGCTTTCTTTGCCATTGGAGAACAAACTCTCAATAAGCTATTCTCCTAGACAGTTGGTATGTGTTAGTAGAGGAGAACCATCCTGGTACAATTGTTACAAAGTTATACAAACATAAAACAGGAATACAAATGATTCTAATAAACAGTTATAACGGTTAACTACTTGGCTGGGGAATATCCTTCAACCAATCAATTACTTATAACAGCTTCTTTATAACTTGTTACATAAAGTAAAATTGAAACAAAATATTTAAAACAATTGAATTCATTCTCTCCGAAGGAGTTTCTGACATCCTGGTCTGACTTTAGAACAGAAGCAGGCGATGGTAACATAAAATATAAGATAACCATATTTTAGATTAACTTGGGTTATATTGTGACTAAAGAAGACAGCAAGCTTCTCCATCATTTAACAAAGAGCATCATGCTGCATGCAGGGGTTTATGTGCTGGAGTTGGAAGCCTGTGTCTGCGGTCCTTTTTATCATGGTAGCAGTACATTCAAAGTATCGCGGAATATAGTCTCATGGCAAACTTACAGAATACCCAGGGTTCTTCTCTACTTGATCAGCCCTTACAGGCAGTTAAAGTGGTTTTCTCCATCCATGATGCACCAGGCGTTGTAATATAACTGAATTATTGTTGACAATTTGACACAATATTAAACATAAATGAAGCAGACTTAGCATTGTGAATGACATTAATTTAGTTTGTTTTACTGAACAAATAGTGCTGCAGTCTTTGAGGATGACTGCAACACTAAAAATGTTGAAAGTAGTAAACCAGAAAAAACATCCTCAAGGAAAACATACAGACTTTAGTGAAGGAATATTCAAACCAAAAATATCTGAAGGAATCTGTTTTTTGTATTTCTGTTCTAAACAGGTAGCACATCTATCAAATATTCAGCTCATATATCATAACCCATTTCCAGACATTCGAATTTGTGAATTGTCCAAATTGAAAGCAACAGCAGACATGAAAAATAACATGAAGAAAATACATACCGGGTTATGATTTTTACACTGTGTCAAACCACTGTGCAGTTTATCCTTTTGTCAAATTGGTTCCAAAAGTCTTAAGCATGAAAGGCAATACAGTGAGTGTTATGGTTTAAGGCAATACTCTTTTCAAGTAGAAAGGAATGCAAGAAAAATTAAAGAAATAGAATTAGTGCCTGTATGAAAATAAATGGCTTTTAAAAGTTTTATCTTTAAATGTATAAAGTAGTCAAGCAACCTCTCCTTTGATACAAAATACTTACCAGATGATTTAAGAATCATTTTGGACGATTTCTTTTTCAATGCTCAAAACAAGCAATTTCTCTCAAGTCTTTTTTTTTAAACAAAGTTTATTCCTTTACAGATTCTTTCAGATGTGTAACATTAAGAGGAATATGCCTTTTATCTGGATCCTTTAACCCATTACCAAATAAAAACGACATTTGACCAGTTTGTTTCAGAAGACTCTGGAAAACATTGTGGGCAAAAGAGAAATTGCTCTTAATGAGTAATTTTTTATTCTCTCACAATGTTTTCTGCCCTATAAGGATGTTATTTTCCAATTTCATCACATTTTGAAATGTCGTCTGCAAACTCTTTCAATTTTGGACAGTCGAGTTTTTTGCATTTGGTAAAGGGTTAAATCACCATTTTCCAGGCAACTGGTGTGGAGTTGGCATGTTTAGGTGTTTGGAGGATGTGTGTGTGTGGGGTTAGTGATATATTGGATCAGTAAGTGTTTTATAGGTTACCCTGAGTGATAGACTATTACCAGGTGAAGATTACAAACAACATCTCCAAGTCTCTGACAGACCTACATAATTCAGGAAAACAATCTTCAACAGATGACTTTGAAAAAAAAGGAAATGTCCAAGGGACATTGTTAGTTACTGCCTGTTTTTCCAATCAGGGATAATTAGTAAAAAAAATTAAAAAAAATTAAACAGTTTTTCATCAAAATTATTTCAATAACGTTTTTTCAAATGTTTCAACTTTGAAGGGATTCAGAAGACAGATAATTAATACATGTAAATAAACACCTTGTCCATCATGCACACAAAACAATTTGACAATACAGTAAATCCAACTGTATTATTGCTCAGTCTTGCTGTTAACAATTCCAGTGTAGATTATCCACAATGTGTTTGTATATTTTCAGAGCGTGATGTGAGTCGCCTGTTGGAGAAATACAAGTTTAACCAATACCTCCTGGCCCATGTTCCAAAACCATTCCGGATTGTGTTTCCCAAACAAATCAGGAAACGACTTGTGGAACCAGTATCCACAAGGGAGAAGCAAGTCAGTCATAATGTACGTCAAACTATTCCAGCTTTACAAATAGTGTTCATCTGCTATGGTGGATAAAACAGCTTTGACCAATATGATAAATATATTATGTTAATATTATGGACGAATCATTGGATTCTTCTAGACTGTATCACTGTTCTTTTTTAAAAACGATAATCACATTAGGGCTAAGTCATAATCACTGTCTCTGTATAATTTAAAAGAGGTTGACTTACGTTTATAATCTGTTAAAGAGTTCTGTCTTTGGCATACTAGAAATGACGTTTAATTGATATCCATTATTATTCATTTTCCCAAAACATTGAAGATTTAACAGTTTTGTAATAGTTGTGTCACTAGAAATGTTATTTAGAAATATAAACTCATTAAAGATTGATAAAGCTCCTGTGAGTGATTTGCAAATATTAACCACTGATTATTTGAATTTGAATCATTTCCACATTTAAGATTTTAGCTTGTTCAATTCAAAACACACATAATGATATAGAGTAGCATATTTTCATTTGTTTAAATCTGCAGTAGAAACAATAATTCTCCATTAAACACAAATGTTTATTCATGTTTTTCATAGATACTTACAAAAGTTTGACAGAAAGTTTAAGGAATCATTGAGATAAGTAATCATTTCTCCTGCCTATTATTCATTTACATTGTAAAGTTATGATCATTTCTTCTTTATTATCATTTGCCTTTCCATTACACAAAACTGTTTACTGCAAAGGCTTTAAATTAACATTTGGGTATTTGGGTTTGGTTATATGATGTGTACATATAGGGTATGTTATGTTTGTAACATTTCTGATTTATATTTCATTTTAAGGGCATGTTTGAACACATGGAGGAGGTTACCCTGCAAGTGGTTATGGAGAAGAAGAGCCACAAAATAAAACTCTACAGAAACGAGTATGTATACATGCACACATTATTTCTCCTTTTTAAGTGATAATACAAAGGTGGTTGTTCCAGAGTCAAGTGGAAGTTTGGTAATACGCTCAATACTAGAAGTAATGTTTACTACTGTGTCCTGTATGGTGGCAACCAGAAAACAGCCACAAGACGTTACGACATTGTATCTAACTCAATACATGAATAAGGATACCGGAACTACATTGAATCCTCTATAATTGTAATAAATCAGTCCTCCAGGAAACTGATGCATATAAAATATTCATATACGTTTTCTTGGCATTGATGAAAGTCTGGTGTGGCTTTTCTTTGTTGTCTCAGCTTTCTCTCCTCTCTGCTTTATCTTCAAAACTTCTTCAAGGGTTTTCTCACCAGTTTCAATTCGAGATTAATTGATAGATTAGTTGAATAGTTAAACGGTTTAATAGGTAATAGCAATAGTAATCTTTAATAATAGAGTTTAAAATCTGTGTTTGTGATATTTAGTGCTTGTAAAAGCATATCTCTTTTAATCACATTAGTATCCTTTGGTCTTATGTTGCAGGCATTTCAAATTTGTTGTAAATGCTGTTTTAACAATTATTCAGTCATACAGGCGTTCCCTGGATAAAAGCCAGTACCCCGGTACTAACCGATTTTTAACTGGGAACTAACTTTTCTTGTCATAATGAGCTATTTCTACAACCAAAGATACCATTAAGGGTAGCTAAAACTATCATTGTTTTTGTCTTGGCAATAGCCAGGCATGGTATAGGGGGTGTAGGACAATTCCCCACTAGGACGATTCCCCACTAGGACGATTCCCCACTAGGACAATTGCCCACTGGGACAATTACCGACTATTTGATATACAAAGAGTTTTTCAATTAGAATCTTCAATATATGCAAAGTAA
Source organism: Cerastoderma edule (assembly GCA_947846245.1). NCBI lineage: Eukaryota > Metazoa > Mollusca > Bivalvia > Cardiida > Cardiidae > Cerastoderma > Cerastoderma edule. Next base: position 10,072,015 of record OX401414.1, read on the forward strand.
AGTAAAGTATTTCATATTAGGTTAAAATTTTTAATCAACAGTCCAATTAATTGGTCATTGATATTAACTTGACTTTTGCAATTCATTCTTTTCTACATTTACAGTATGCACAAATAATATGCTTAAATCCATGATCACTGATTTTTGATAAGTTTTAATTTATTGCCTCAATAGTAAAGATTCATGAACATATCAAAAGATATATTCTATTGATATTATTTATTAAAAGTGGGGAATTGTCCTCATTCTCATTACAAAAAGATATGTAAATGGACCAATCTTTTGACCTTTTTTCAACCATGTGTTATTTGTTTGGCTATTGTAATATAAATAAACTTTCATGTGTAAATTGAAGAAAATGGTTTGAAAATATATTTTAATACTTCTTTTATTCAGATTCTTGAAAAAAATGTTTTATGACCATTTCATTTTACCAGTGGGGAATTGTCCTATTTGACACAAATGTGGGGTATTGTCCGGTGGGTAATTGTCCAGTGGGTAATTGTCCTGTGGGTTATTGTCCTAGTGGGTTATTGTCCTAGTGGGGAATTGTCTGTACCCCGGTATAGGACACACACACTTCCATACACTTCTAGTTTTTTGCTCATTGCTCATTCCTTATAAGTAAAATTTTCCAATTACCAGTAGATTAATAAGAAGGTACTAATTATGATCCTTTGACTATGATGTAGTGTAGCACCATAATGACAACTTTGAGATAAAAACCCATTTTTATTTTCGTAACACCAACAATTCCATTTAAGGTTAGAGTCATATCATTGGCTGGTAATGTTAAAACTTCCAAGTTCTTTATTTGTGAGAAATGTCTGTTTTAATGGGGTCACTGGTTTTACCGGAATGAGGTAAATCCGCTAATTTACCTCGATTCTGGTAAAACGAGTAACCGTTTTATGATTATTGATCTGCTGAATGTTTTAAGCAGGGTCAACTGGATTATTTAACTGGTTTAGTAAACAGTCATCTGTGGAAAGTCATTATCACTGCCATTATAAAAATGCCTGACTTGTCCATATTGAAATTAGTAGCAGGAAGCAATTTGGGTATATATGAAAAATGAATTTTTCCTTTGTTTTACATGGGAAAAGAAAACACGTAATTTCTGCTTTTGTCTGCTTTTCTTTCTGCCGAGTGATTTTGAATATAGAGTAAATAAGCTTTTGCTCAGGAAACAACAATGCTTTAAAAAAGATATTTGTCTTAAACTCTCTATATTTCAAAGGTTCAATAAAAAACTATAGTGAATGTTTCACAGTCATGAAGCATTTACTCATATTTACTCTTTGTCTTGTATGGAACCCTGAAATTTCATGACAGTCACAAATGTCAAGTATGCAAATATTTTAAGTCCGTTGCATGAACAGGCAGTGACTAGGGCATGTAACTGAGTAATTTGTAAATAAATGGAAGTCACATGACCAGAGTAAAGGATGATATCACGCCTGACTCCTGTTTATGATGGGAAACATTGATTTTTAACATGTTGTAATGGTAACAGCTCTTTGTTCTGCACCATCCCAATACACCATTAATGCTCACACTTCACTCACACCTAATGTCTTAACCCTTTACCAAACGCCAAATTTTTCTACTGTCCCAAATTGGAAGAGTTTGCAGACGACATTTTGAAATGTGATGAAATTGAAAAATAATCTTTTAAAAGGGCAGAAAACATTGTGGAAAAAGGAGAAATTGAACCATTTTCTCTCATTTTTTGTGTCTTTAATACAGTTTTAACTGTTCAGCGACCGATCAAAGCGAATTATAGACTTGTAGTGAAAAACAGGTAAATTTCCGAAAGATGAGCATCACACAACTTTGAGAGCAATATCACTTTTTCCCACAATGTTTTCCAAAGTCATGGAGAAATTGCTTGATAAGAGCAATATCTTCTTTTCCCACAATGTTTTCAATAAGGCGTCTGCAACAAACTGGTCAAAGGTCGTTGTTGTTTGCTAATGGGTTCAACAATCAATCAATCCATATGGGATTTTGGACTGGTCCAAATTGAAAGAAACAACAAAGTACTATCTTTAAGTATAAACCATAATTTCTTTGTGGTATTGACAAAAAACATTTATTGTGACCTAACGAGAAATTAGTTTTCCTTTTACGCAATTTCTTTCATCTTAATACTAGAAATTATGGAGAAAGTGTTTAGAAACCATTGAAATAAGATAAGGATTGCTTGTGGCAAGCAGTATCATTTTTTGGTAAATTGACATCACTTTGTAGTATTGAGCTGTTCCCAGCTAATGACTAATTGGGCTTGTAACTACCCTCTGTATTGGGTTTGCTGGGGGTATCAGGACCCCTGGTCCTACATATGTCACTCCTCTTTGTTTTATACATGCTAAAATGTTGGGTGTCAGCTTCACAGCTCATTTGTCTTGCATCAGTGAGTATATAGCCCTTACTCGAGTGACAGACCCCATATAGACCTGCTGTTTTGTGTCTAATTATCAAGCTGGTCTTTACCCAATGGCCATTATTTTCACATTAAAACTAATACTCATATGACGTGAAATATGCATCAAACTATATCAATATGAAAATAGTCATGACTAAAGAAGAGTTTGCTCAAGATGAATTGATCTAATTAGTTAACAAAAAATATTCGCTTCATTTGTACCAGGCATCAATTTCTGGAGGAGATTCAATTTCAAAGCTCGTTCAGATCGTTATATTTATTATACCTTATTTGCTTTACACCTATTGTGTAGGAAGCTTGGAGCTTGTTGAATTTCACTCTCGATGACTGCTTCCTGGATACTAAACCAGTACTCATGCCAATTTGTGGGTTAGCTTGCCATTTTCACAGAGCCTAACTGGGATGGAAGCCGGTACCCTTGATACAAGAGGCAGACCGTCTACCTTGGCACCATTGTAGCCCATGTGGTTATCACACTTTCATTTCTTACAAGATATTGAGAAGAAAACATGGCCAAAATGAAAAAATGTCATAAGTTCTCTTTCTATAACATTTCCACTAATGCAGTGCAAATGGTCATGATTGTATCATAAGGGATTTACAAACTGAACAATGGGAAACATGGTGCTTTTTGTCCCTCAAGGATATAAGGTAAACTTGTTGTTGAAAGAAGTTCAGGGAAATAGGGGATTGGATAACAACACCAAACTAATATTGCCTTATATTATAACTTAAAAAAAATCTACATTCTGAGAAGAGTTTTCAATTTATTTGCTGCACATCTATTGCATTGTATCCCCATTCTACAACTGTATCATACTTCAAAGAGGCACTGTTTTGATTGGACTTTACCCTGCATTTACTCTTTACAGTTCATTGAAATTGATTTCAAGTTCACCTTTCCATGGAATTTGGTTTGTCTTGCCAGAGAACAAAATATACTTCTTTTTTTAATAATTGACTGGTCTCTCAGCAAGGTTCATATAATTCATAAATCAGGAGTCTGTCAAAAATCATTGAATCAGCATGCGTCTCTTAGGAGGATAGCATACATTTCCTGAAACTGCAAATGGCTACAAATCATAGTTATGAATGTTTGATTAATGATGCTTGATTAATGAAAATTAGAGGAAAGCTTTGATGTGACTTCAATGTTATTCAGGGAGCATATTGTGAACACAGCATTGTGAGATTTATGTTGTTTGAATCAATGCAGCGATCCTATACCAAACATGTCTTCCATAGGTTTACTGGAGTTGGTTGTCGCATTTAATATTTTGGGGAAAAAAGAGTTATTGCTTATTTTTACAATTTATACAAAGTTTTTCTACAACCAATTTTGACTTTAATGAAATATGTCATCTCGTGAAAAGATAATCATATATTTTTTACAGAATAATTTACACAATTAACCATGCTGTGCAGAAGCTTTCAAAGTTTAACTCTTTGTAGCCAAATGGAAATAGGCTCAGTTTTAATCTCTATCATACTGGCTTTGTTTGGATATAACTTTTGTTAAATTTTTGTCTGTGTAATTCCAACATGAGAAATTGGGGGTCAATAACAAAAAACATAGCCAGTTAAACAGTATGTATTATTGCAGCAAAAGGGGCATTTATTTCTGATAATCATTACCATTCAAATTTCTATTTGTTGCAAATGTTTTCTAATTCCATTTTTTGCAAAATGTTTTAAAGTTGTCTGTATAAGAAAAGGGTTAATTAATTAATCAGCTAATAACTTGTATTGATTTGATCCTTTTGCAGGATAGAATTCTTTGTGTTTGTCAGTACTAGTTAGCAGCTTCTGTCGTCCCAGGAATCGGCAGGATACAACATGTAAATCATTCAGGAAAACCCCCACATCTAACCAATAAACTAGGTGCACAAATCAATTTACTTAACCCTTTAGAATGCTGGGTATTTTTCTAAAAATAGATGTTTGTGTTGTCTGCCTTCCAAAACCTTAATTATCTGATAAATTACATATGTTGCGGAAAGATATTTAGATAAAAAAGCATTAGATATAATATAATGCTGGTGATATTTTAAGATAACTTCAATGACAATGTAACATAGTCACAAATTCATTTTAATCCGATGCTATTTGAAAAAAAAAAAAAAACATTTTTGTAACGAGTTGTTAATCTGCATGTATGTTAAGAACAAGTATCTGTGTTGTTTAAAAGATGGGTTGTGTAACTTGTGGATTATATTTCAAGGTAGAACTCAGATCAATTCAGATGTTGCATCAAGATGAAAAGTTTCTGCAGCAGCTATTTGGTGCACAGGGCCGCAGCTGTTACTTGTTATGGGTCCCTTTACTTTCTTTTATCACTTTGCCGTACTAAAAAATCTTTAAATCTGGAAAAAACGTAGTTATAATAAACATTTGCTGTTTTTGTTTTGCTCTGGTACTGTAGGAATGGGGACTTTGAGTGTGACCAAATTCTACTTGTTTACATCAATTAATTTATTTTGTATCATCAAAGTACAATGCATTTCTAATGTGAAACCTTTAGATAGACAATACTTGTTTATAAAACCATTAGGATCAACAGAGAGTTAGCAAAGTATTTACCCAAAACTCCCTTGACATATTACTTGACTATAGACTATATAGACTATAAATGGACATTAATTTGAACCTTCATTCTTCAATAAATTGAAGAAATATTATGCAATGATACAAAATAAACAATTGCTCACAGAAAACAAATTTTGACCTTTATATGATGCATACTACATAAAAAAAATATTTCAGAACAATATTGTCATTTGACATGCAGTAGTTTTAACATTCGCCATTTTTTACTTCTAAAGAAATTAAGTCATGATTTGTATCATACTTTTGTCTATTTGAAAACTTCTGTCATAATAGAAGCTTCATGTTCTTACTAAGAAGAAAACAATGTGGGTCCACAGTTTGTCTCAACATCTTCCAAAGCTCTGGCTAATGGTGTGTTAAATGAGCATCTAAAGAGTTATTATCTCCTTTCCCCTATTTGGAATTATGTGATTACCTTGGTTACAGGTTTTTATATTGGATTTACAATCAGCAGATCCTTTGAAGTTCCAATTTAGTTTCCTTTCCAATGACAACAGATGGTACTAATTAGATGCAATATGTTAGGGTTTGTTTACAATTAAAGCTCTGCACTAATTATTGGCTTGTAATTCCTTCTACAATGCTATCCTATGCATGGTCTAAACTAGTCCAAATTCAACAAAAGGTATTTGTATATTACAATCACATCATTTGTACCTTATTTCTTGCCTAAGAAGCAGATTGTATTAGGCTGCTAGCAGATAAATTAAGTAACCAGCCAAATGGAAAGGTTTGGTAGTTGCATAATTAATGAATAACTGTAAAATTGTTAAGGTATGAAACTAAAAGATTGTTTACACTGCGTTAAACTCCAATACACTTGTCAGAAGTATTATCCAACCCATGCATTGATTTATGACATTGTTACAATGTTAAGTTTGTTTGTTGACAAATTATAAAAGGCTTATTATAGCCTTTAACTTGAGTAACTTGGAGCTAAGTGACAAAAAAGGACAACTAAACTTACAAACAATTGTCATGATTTCCCATTTGACTTATGAATTGCAATTGTATTTTTTTACATAATGAGTTACCGGTAGTAAATTGTCTATTTCAATGTAGTCTTCAATCAGAAATGTTAGACATTGTCTTGAAGTGTTCAGCTATCAGATCAACTCATATCAATCAATCAATCAGTCAATCAATTATGAGATGCACCTAGACATAGATTAGAGAAAGTGGAATGATATCTATGTTTGAGATATATAAAAGGTCTACAGAATAGAATCTATCAATTACAAGGGCTTATCAGCTGTGTTGGGTGAAAGCTAATCACAAGACCTGCTGATGTTGATGGGTGTTTTCAAGTGTCAAGATTAGTCATTTAGATCTACAGCATTCTTTCTGACTTTTTCATAAATACATGGGATCTTCAGACGGCCCAAGAATAAGCATGTCTATAGTGTTAACTTGAATTTGTGTTTGTCTTTTATAATGGTAAAATATAGCTCGAACAGCAATATTTTAGAGGGTCATGCATGGCCAAGTTGTTGAGTTGGCAGACTTAGAACATAAGGGATCCATGGTTTGAGCCTCACTGACACCTCTTTTTCTTGGGAGTGAACTTTGGCAAGTCACTTCAGAGTCTTAGCCTGGTACTGGTGGATCCAGGAAAGCTTTTACATACCTAAAAGTTGTTGATACTGATTTAAACACCATACAGACAAACAAAGCTATGTTTCACTGAGTCTTGTATACTGCATAAACTATAACTGCCTACAACCAAATACAGTAAATCTTGTTTAAAGTGACATCTTTTAAACAGTGAATGAAAAGTTATTAAATCTGAGGCTATCTCGATGCAGGACACAAGTCATGCAGAAAGCTCCTACTTGACTGATTCCCACCGTTAACTAAAATTTATGAAGTAAGAAATCCTTTTAAACACTAAATTTCTGATCACCCCTTGACCCCTCTGATTTATGCCTTTAATTGTGCGCCTAGTGCACAGACAACCAATTGTTAGATGGTTGTTTGCATAGGCCAATTTTATGTTGATTATCAAACTGTTTGCCACCCTCTTCAAATTTGATACTGTCTTTTCATCTTTATTGTAATGTAGTTAGCTTAACCCATTACCAAATAAGAACGGCATTTGACAAATTTGTTGCTGACAACTTCGGAAAACATTGTGGGAAAAGGAGAAATAGCTCTGAACAAGCAATTTCTCCTTTTCCCACAATGTTTTCTGCCCTATCAGAAGGCTGTTTTTCAATTTCATCACATTTTGAAATGTCTTCTGCAAACTTTTTCAATTTGGGACAGTGAAAAAAATGGCGTTTGGTAAATGGTTAAGATAATGCTTTAGGTGGTAAAAATATTTGCAGCATACACTCAAAATAATTAATTTAATCATGATTAGCTAAGAATGATTTACTCATGTCCAGAGAAATTGTTTTATACAAATAAGTCAGACCACTAGGACTTACACAAGACAGGAATACTGACACAATTTGAATTTAGATTTTTAAGTAAGCTGCCTAATCACAGAATTGCAGTCAAGTTGAGAATGGAAACATTTCTCAAGTCAGAAAGGAACTGCATACCTATTGAGTAAAGTTATAAACATTTAAAAGTGCAAGAAACGCTTCATTTGTTTACTTTACTAAATGGAAAATACCTGATTATCAAAAGTGAAACAGTTTATTTATGACTACATTATTCTGCAAGGTCTCTTACCTTTTGTATTGACTAATTGTATTTGCATTTCTTTTAAATTGTCATTGTACAAAATAAATTATAGTTTCTATTTATGTTTTTCATTGCAGTGGTCTTATTTCTGCTGGTATAAAAGTGAAGAATTTTCAAGCTGACAGACGAGAAATTATAACAAAGGTATGATTGTTTATTTTGAGTTTTCTTCTCCCCAAATTGTTTCTGACATTTGTGTGGGGAATTCTGTTACTAATGAAAGGTACACAAGTAACATTTGATAAGTAGAAAACTATATGTTTGTTGATGAAACTTGAGAAGATGAGTTGATTGGGGAACTGACTGATTTTATGTGTAAACTGTTAATGGAAGATGTTTTAGAAAAATGTCATAGACCTTACTGCAGTCAGGAAATACCGGAGCACAATGCAGGTTATGTTAACTGATTCCTTACAAAAACAAATGTTCCAGAGAATAATTCTGGCCTTTATACCTATATAAGCAACAATTAATTGTTTCCAGTAAAAGTGAGATTATGATATTCTTTATCATCTTTAAGAAAAATAGAAGAAAACATTTTTACTTAGTCTACAAGATATAAAAAGTCGTCTGACAGAGTCAGCTATAAACAAGCAATTATTGGGATGAGGGTTAACCTTTATAGTGCTGGAACCAACTTCATGCTTATGCAAACAGGTTAGATCCAGGCCAGCCGCCAAGTATATTGGTGACTGGTCTGTGATCTAACCTGTTTGCTACTCAGAGCATCTTACCTCATCAAAATTAAGCAGATATCTTATGTTTTGGAAAACAGACAACAGAAAAATCTATTTTAAGGAGATTACCCAGCATTCTAAGGGTGTAATAGTCCACCCCACCCCCTCTACATGAGGTAAGAGATTAATGGTTTACAGGAGTTATGAATGCTCCACAAAACATATTGCCAGGAGTTTTTACCTGTCATTAATTTCATACCCAGTAGGTTACCCCTAATCCCTCCATTTACAAATACTGTTTTACCAGAAACTCTAGTTTCATTGCAATATTTTTGTACACTATTCCATACAGTTCATAGTTATAATAGTTCTTCATGAAACTACCATGTAATAATTAGTGGTGTACTACAAGCAAGCATGAAAGTATAACTCGAAAATGAGCAATTGCTTATACTATATATAGTTTGAATTGAGTAAAACAAGTTCTTGTTGGGGCTTCTGTAGTGAAAGACTTACTGATACTGAAAAAAATAATATTTTAATTTGATTGGCGACTGGCGGTTAAAATTTATAGTCTTCTTTATTTCAAAATCATGTAAAACAATTTTGTCTCCATAAGACAGCAGGCATATTTGAATGAAGTTATTCATTATTCCTAACACTTCCTGTCATACTGAAGCATTTTAACCTTAGAATGCTGTGTAAATTTTCTAAAAATAGAATTTTGTGTCGTCTGCTTTCCAAAACCTTTAAAGCCATACTTGCGCTCCTTTACACTTAAGTTTTGAAAGTTCTAAAATAATTGAAAATTAATTTAAAAGTACTTTAAATTCCCTTTTACAGAGGAATCGAGACTGTAACACATTCACATGATGCTTTTAAAATAGTGAATATTATACGGTTTGTTTACAACTAGCGATAAAACTAGGTCAGCCCAGAAACCTTGGGAACCAATAAAACCAAAGAAATTCTCCGTTTTGAATGTTCACATTGTTACTATTGGTTAACCGACAGCCTTTTTACATTTTTCACATGATTTTTCTAACCAGGAGATCGCCACTCGTTAATCCGAGCGCTCCTTACTATTTTAGATGTTACTCAAATGTAAACAATGAAGCTAAATTGGTGGGCACCAAATTTGTGAAAATAGCACTCTGAAAAATAGATAATAAATAGTGCAGGCGTTATGTTGTTATGACCCTGTGGTTATTCACTGTTTTAACATATTTTATCATAATTCATTACTCATATTACCCAGTTTTGCAGATTTTCTGAGCGCAAGTATGATTTTAATCTCTGCTTGATTTTATTGATGAAAGATACTCAGAGTATAGCAAACAGTTTTAATCACAGGCCAGCCACCAATTTACTTGGTGACTGGCCTGAATCTAATCTATTTGCATAAGCATGAATCGGTTTCAGCACTTTAAGGGTTAACATGCTTGCATCAGATAATTTATGAAATTTTTTGAAAAAAGTAAGAATTGCTTGCAAGATTTTAGCAAATCCCATAACTGAATAATTTCATCTGCTAAGGCTTTGAATAAGACCTGCAACATGATCTCCAAAGGTTACGGTTCTGCTGCTACTGGAGTCTCTCTATGCTATTGAGGTACCTTTCACTGTGATGACTGGCAGTAAACAACAGTCTCACAGACACTAATAACTGTTAATACCTGATTTATCTGATTAGAAAACATGCCATAAAAATACTTACACTTTACCCTTTTCTGTGCTACAAGAAATCTGTTACAAAGGATTAAAATTATTTTTGGAAAATTTCACAGTTGACTTGGTTTGATTAATTAGGGAAAAGCAAATTAGCAATTACAGAGAACAACATTTCAATAACCAAGTAAAGTTAAAGCAATAAGGAAAAAAGGAAAAAAAGTTTGCTTACACTAGGATGTTTTCATTTACAAACCCACTAGCATCTTTCCTTTAGTTACATTTTAACTGTCCATCTCTTGATGAAAGACTGCCATGACGGGTCATATAAGAGACCTTAAAACAATGCTATATTAGCAGTTTCCTTCCATGTGGTTATTGGGAACCCTTAGAATGCTGGATAATTTTCTACAAATAGATTTTGTGTTGTCTGCTTTCAAAAACCTTAAATATCTGTTTATTTTTGTTCGGAAAGATACTAAGATTAGCAAACAGGATAGATCACAGGCCAGCCCCTAATTAACTTGGTGGCTGGCCTGGATCTAACCTGTTTGCATAAGCATGATGTCGGTTCCAGCACTATAAGGGATAACACTTGGAATAATGAAGGTACAATCTTGCCTAGATTCTGGGAGCAAAAGAAATTGCTGCTGATTTAATGGAAGATTTTTTCAAATGATGTTTAACACCAAAGTAAACGGCAGTTGCTTGCTAGAGGTTACAAAAGTAATGATGAACAAGTTTCAAAATGCTTCGTCCAAGTTCAATTTTGTTCAACCATGGTCATATATTATCACAATAGCAGGAGACAAGTAGAAGCTTGAGAAAGAATTCAGATGCTTTATGAGTTTGCATCCGTTACCTACCCCTTTCCCAAACAATAACGACATTTGACCACTTTGTTACAGACAACTTATAAAACATTGTGGGAAAAGAAGAAATTGCTCGTAAGAAGGTTTTCTGCTCTATCTGAAGAATGTTTCTCAATTTCATCACATTTTGAAATGTCGTCTGCAAACTCTTTCAATTTGAAACAGTCGAAAATGTGTTGTTTGGTAAAGGGTTAACCCATTTGTGCATGGTGTAATGGGTGTAATGCTGCCAATAGTGTACAAGGAAATAATGTTGCTTTGAAGTTGGAATGCTGCACCCTATGTTAAAGGGTAGGACAATATTAATGACTTCTCAAGCCTTCTGTACACATGTTACACAACTTTTTATGGGAAAGTGATGGTTAGATGGGAACAACGATATACACATAAGATTGGTTTTGTTCTACTGCTTATTAAATTTGCAGTTTTTATGCAGTTATGTTCCATGTGACACATCCTGGGTCTCCCTAAGACGATTTTAATGAGTAGTTACAACATTGGGTTTATATAAAGAACTTTTCAGATTCATATCAATACCCCCAAAAAAGGAAAAGAAACTGGCATGCCCCTTCTTGCATTATGTTTAAATCAGGCCCCATGCCCAGTAATTTATAGCCAAAAAAATGATCTTTTATGAATATGAAATATCAATGAAATTGAATGATTGATTAGACAAATCTTTAAATGATGGTTCTGACTAATGGAGAATTTGAATGGTTTAAACTAGATTTATCAGTTACTGGAGATGGAACCCACTGATTCAGACAGACATTTGTACACATTCTGATGAAGTTTCTATCTCATGAAACAGCCATTATGCAATTGTATCATGCATGCCAGTATGCAGATATTGTCAGCTGATATAAGGGTCCTATTCTTTATTGCATTGTTCAATGGGGAATGACATTTGGGGCAAAATGGCAGATTTCATATCCTTTTACAAACAATTTCCCATTTCTCAACTTCAGACTGAACTTGAAAGCTTTGTGTCTAAAGATGGTGTAAGTTGAAGTTGTATCCATAAGCCTGACATATTCTTTTGCTACAATATTTTGTAAAGTTTCCTATATAAAGAAGTCAGAAGTCATTCAGTTCAAAGACTTGAAATGAGGGGAAAGGATTTCTTGAGGGAAAAATGAAATTAATGCAAAACAGATGCGGTTACATATTTTTGGCTTACCGGTAAATGCTTTCTTAACAGACTTTTTAGTGCAGACTGGATTTGAAAAACCTTCCTAAGCAAAGACTATGTTTCAAATGTACACCAATAAACTCATTTATGATAGAGATATTCTGTTGGTCAAACATTTTCTTTGGTTTGTTGTAATAAGGCTAATATTTATCACTGTTGAACAGTTATTTGTGGAGTACTCTGTAATTTTTGGATGTTTATAAAGCTTTTTCATTATGACTTTCTGTACCAAGAGAAGGGTTTACCATCTTTTGCCCGTCTTTTCATGCAAGGAACCTGCTGTGGACTAATTTGTTCAGATGTGATGCATATTGCTTAAGGCTGATTTATAATTAGGGATATTTTTTATTTTAGTGTTGAAAATATTTCTTTAAAAAAAAAAATGAACAAGTATATTTTATAATGTAGATCATAAAAGTTCCATTTACTTTTCTACTTTGTTTTAGATTTGTTCATTTTTATTATAAAAAAAACTTTTTGTTTTTTCTATTAGAAAATAGCAATTAAGGTTTAAAATGGAGATGTGATGATGAGTTGAAAAGCAAGAACTCTCATTTTTTATAACCACCAATCATTTAGATACTGATTGGTGCCTGAATTAAATGCAGTCTCAGAATGAACTTATTTTGAAACAAACATTTCAAGTATAGCTACAACCAATATGATTGTTAGAAACAACAACGTTTCAGCAAAAGGTTTCTGTATGCCTCTGTACTGAGCAGGGTCATAACCCATTTCCAAACAGTAAGGACATTTGACCACTTTGTTGCAGATGACTCTGGAAACCATTGTTGTAAAAGGAGAAATTGCTCAAAACGAGCAATTTCCCCTTTTCCCACAATGTTTTCTGTCCTATTCGAAGGTTATTTTCCAATTTCATCACATTTTAAAATGTCGTCTGCAAACTCTTTCAATGTGGGACAGTTGAAAATTTTGCGTTTGGGAAATGGTTAATGTGAGGAACAAAAGGTCAGTCAGTAGGAAGTGTGTCAGAGTTTGATATCAGATTCCCTGCAGAGGGACATGATACACAAGTCTCTCACAGCTTATAACATATTCTCATATTGAAAAGTGGTCAGGAGCTCGGAGAGAATGTTGTGTAGTACTAGTGTGGAAATTCTAGGAGCATGGTTATGCATGATTACTGCTGCAATATAACTGAAAAACTGTTGAAAATGCTTAAAAATCAAATGAAAGCAGTATATATGGTAATCTATGGTGCAGGCTAACTCCTCACGCTGCACTCCATGCTTCCTCACCTTATCACGTCTAGGACCGTCTGTGGCCCATTGATTACAGGAATTGAGATCACATTTTGGACTTTCAAGAGAGGTTGACGTAGAATGGCAAGGGTCCTAGCCGGCTTTACCAGTCCTTCAATGGACTGCCAAGTTTGAGATCTTCCTCCATCATTATGAGCCATGCATTTCAACTTTACTGAAATACTCTTGACTTGATATAAAACCTGTTCAAATGGATTAATGAATGACCACAATTGTTGCAGAATTCTTAATTTACTGAGACAAAAAGATGAATTGCTTCTTTTAAACATTTTGTGAGAAATCTATTCTTTTGTCACAATGATTCCTACCATTATAACTCAGAAAATGTTTTGTTTTTCATACTGTTTAACCCATTACCAAACAATAACGACATTTGACCACTTTGTTGCAGATGACTCTGGAAACCATCATGGGAAAAGAAGAAATTGCTCCAAATGAGCAATTTCTCCTTAACTCACAATGTCTTGTACCCTATCAGAAGATTATTTTCTAATTTCATCACCTTTCGAGATATCATCTGCAAACTCTTTTAATTTGGGACAGCCGAAAATTTAGTTGTTTGGTAAAGGGTTAAAGAGGGTTGCCAGGGATATATAATCTGGCAAATTGACAAGAGTACTCTGGGAGCAGTTTATTCTGATGGCGTCTGCAGTCTAGAAGAAAATCAAGTTAGGTCCAAGCAATCTGTTTTATGGTAGACCATCATGCAATAGTACCATTATGATAAACCATGCATATTTATTGGTTAGCAGAGAAAAACGCCGGATGTCTACCAAACTGTATAATTCTTGAACTTTAAAGCTACTCTGAGTTATCAGGCAACTTCTAAATGTCTTTAAAGATAAACAGCATAATTGAATTATAAAACCTAAATTGCTATTTTATGACAAAGGGAACTTTGCCTTTATTATGGTAAAGGCAGAAATGCAAGTTATTTTGCCTTTTACCACATATTTTGCATTTGCTACAGGAGTATTTCAATGAATCAGTACAATACTGTAGTAAGTTCATCACATTTGGTTATCTTGTTTTTGGAAAACTAACTATTGTCTTGCACAGATTTTTGAAGTTGTACATCAGAAATTTCTCTTGATGTACAAAAGATTTCAGGTGATCCAGAGAATATTTTGTTAAGTATTTTACAGCCAAATAAATGCACCAAAATTACTAGAAGTCTGTATTCGATATACAATTGCAAATGCTAGTAAAGTCTCATGAGAACTCTATCTTCCCTCTCTCTTGGAAGTCCCATTAGACCTCATGTCTAATACATTTGTAGAAAACAGACATAAACCAAACTAAGCGGTCTAAACACATGATTTTAAGATATATCCTTTTACCTTATTTTCTAAAAGTCCAAATTGCTGCCTCAGAAATAGTACTAAACATTGGTACAAAAGTTCATTTCTTTTTTATCCTACAATGTTCTAAGACAATTCACTGTATAATCTTCATACTATACAGTCTTTAACAGGAAAAAATGAATTCTTATGTTTGGAAGGGAGAATATTTACAAATATTTTGATAAAACTTTCTGAGGAGTTTATATACAGCTCAGTATTTCATGAATCAATATTGGTGGAAAAGAAAAAACTACCATTTCACAGAATTTACACAGATTTCTCGAGCCTTCTGTTGTAGTCAGGTTTAAGTTGGCCAACTAAAGGTTAGGCTGTAATGGGTAATGGTACTTGAGGTCCATCATTATGATCGATTTGCCCCCAGTTATGGCTCACAAATAATGTTTGCCCACTATTATCAGGGATATTTTTTCTGGCTAAGCCTGTCAGAAATCCCTCAGAGACGCATCAAAAGGTGGAAACAAACTCAGAACTATTCGGTTCCTTCTAAGAACCAGCCACTTTGAAACATTCCTCTGAGACTTTCATGTAGATTTCCGTTTTGGAAGGAGGTGGGGTGTCTTTCATGTGGTGTGTTATAAGTCCTGAAGGGTACAAATGGTGAAATGTTTTCTGCTTCAGAAAAACAAAGATATGCAGTTCACGGTTTGGTCGCAATTATGTGTGCATATTGTTAATTGGTCTAGTGCAATAAAACCCTCAAATTAGTCGTACAGTTTACTTCGTTTAGTTCCAAAGGTTCAATTTATATAAATATTCCTGCTGACTTTTGATTCATTTTTTACCATTTTCCTTGTAAAGTGTTTTGTTACAAAATTAAAAGCATCAGCAGAACAACATACATTAAGTACAAAAACTAACATTTTTTTTTAGTGATTTCTGATTTTTGTTCGAAACCATGACTTAAGTATGAAACAGCTCTTCAAGTATTGTGCAGTATGCAGAAACTTTTTATGCAATAATATAACTAAACCGAATGGTCAACATTTTCATTCTTAGTTACAAATACTGAGAAGAAAATTTTCCTACCAACATTAAAGATAACAAGAACATTATAGGCCCATTAATGTAAAAGTTGAATATTTTATCATGTGATTTGTCTATAGATCACAAGATGTATGGAACAAAGCCAAGCGTTCATTGTTGAAGAAGATTGATGTTAAATTGCCCAGTAAACTGATTTAAATGAGATGTTAAATCTGTAGTGCAGTTCTGGCACACCTTTCAATCACTGATATGCCTCATTTTACCGAAGGTTACATTGCTGCATACTATCTGTTAACCCTTTCCAAAACAACCCATTTTCGACTGTCCCAAATTGAAAGAGTTTGCAGATGACATTTCAAAATGAAATTGGAAAATCATCTTCTGATAGGGCAGAAAACATTGTGGAAAGAGGAGAAATTGCTCGTTATGAGCAATTTCTCCTTTTCCCACAATGTTTTCTAAAGTCGTCTGCAACAAAGTGGTCAAATTGTTTGGGAAAGGGTTAAATAGCCCTTTACCTTTTGACATGTGTAACCAATACAGAATGCAATTTTTAAATTAAATAAGGTTATCTTCTTCTTGAGCTCATTCTATTACATATTGTTACATTGTTTGTCTATAGAATTGTATTACATGACAAATATCCATGCATTTAGTTGTTTGCACAATTTGAAACCTTTCAATGTTGAAAAGTTATCTTGTGTTTAAAATGTAGTAATAGACAACAGCGTAGGCTTATTTCTTCTTTTGTGAATATTTTATCATCTATATAACAGACACTATCAAAACCAGTTTTAAAGTAACCAACGACAATCATGCAGAACTAAAAGTTTGATTTAGAAGTACTGAAATCCTTTTGATAGAAGTAATAAAAGCTTTCAGTGATATCTTCTACAAGACACAGTAATTTGATAAAATAATTGGTCTATAAGGGAAAGAGTCCTGCGTGGCCCAGTGGTTAAGGTGGAGGTTTCAGAGCCCAACCTGCTGCTTTGGTTTTGTGGATATGACCTTTGGCAAGTCACTTCTGAGCACTAGCCTTAGTACTGGTGGTTCAAAGAATTTCATTACATGACTGAAAAATTGTTAATACAGCATCTAGCACAATACAAACAAACTTTAAGGGAAATATCTGATCAAACATGTTATCTTGTGTACTGTTCTGCCAAAGGGGCAGACAAAGGTAAGTGATCTGTAGTAAATATTCACGTTGGAAAGTGATCAGTGGCTTGGAAGGGATATTGAGCAGTCTTGGTTTCATGTGGAAGAAATACTGTTGAAATCTGCTTTAAATACCCCAATCCTATCAATCAATCAATCAATCAATCAATCAATCAATCAATCAATCAATCAATCAATCAATCAATCAATCAGAAGAGGTTTTATGGAGAGTTACCTTTTCCCTTTTTTATTTGCCAGAGGAGATAACTGTCTGAAGGTGTGAAGATTTCCTATTTATAAAACAGATCCTGATTAAGATAATCACTGATAAAACGGGTTGCCAATAAGTTAACTCATAACTTTACGGTGGAAATTGTGAGCAGAAGGCAACAGAAACCAATTAACAGAAAGAACATTTATAAATCATTTATTCTATGTTATAGGATAGAAAACTTTCTGACAGAAATAATAAGTTGCTAGTTTGATGCAATATGTCCTTTTGTCACATAAATTCTTAACCCTTATAGTGCTGGAACCAACCTCATACTTATGCAAATAGGTTAGATCCCGGACAGCCACCAATATATTGGCGGCTGACCTGTGATCTAACCTGTTCACAAAGTTAAGCAGATATTTAAAGTTTTGGAAAGCAGAGGACAGGTAGATCTATTTTTAGAAGATTATCCAGCATTCTAAGGGTTAAGATTTCCTGGTGTACCATTGTTACTACTTCAGTTCTTCTTTTTCTCCTACAGATCTTTCATAACTTGTAACAGCAGTATTTATGTAACACTTACAGCACTTTTAAACTACTTTCATAAGTCTTGTTGTACTATCATTACTCCTTCAATACCATCAAATCTCCTGCAGCGCTATAATAACATCTGCTGTACTATCAAAACTATTGCAGCACTAACATTATCTTTGCAGACTTATGAAAACTTCTACTGTACTATCATTACCTTTGCAGACTTACGAAAACTTCTACAGTTACTGTACTATCATTACCTTTGCAGACTTATGAAAACTTCTACTGTACTATCATTACCTTTACAGAATTACCAAAACTTCAACTGTATTATCTTTACCTTTACAAAATTACCAAAACTCCTACTGTGCTATCATTACTTTTGCAGAATTACCAAAACTCCTACTGTACTATCATTACCTTTGCAGAATTACCAACACTTCTACTGTACTATCATTACCTTTGCAGAATTACCAAAACTCCTACTGTACTATCATTACCTTTGCAGAATTACCCAAACTCCTACTGTACTATCATTATCTTTGCAGACTTATGAAAACTCCTACTGTACTATCATTTCCTTTGCAGACTTATGAAAACTTCTACTGTACTATCATTACCTTTGCAGACGTATGAAAACTTCTACTGTACTACCATTACCTTTGCAGACTTATGAAAACTTCTACTGTACTATCATTAACTTTGCAGACTTATGAAAACTTCTACTGAACTATCATTACCTTTGTAGACTTATGAAAACTTCTACTGTACTATCATTACCTTTAAAGAATTATCAAAACTTCTACTGTACTATCATTACCTTTACAGAATTACCAAAACGTCTACTGTACTATCATTACCTTTGCAGACGTATGAAAACTTCTACTGTACTACCATTACCTTTGCAGACTTATGAAAACTTCTACTGTACTATCATTAACTTTGCAGACTTATGAAAACTTCTACTGAACTATCATTACCATTGTAGACTTATGAAAACTTCTACTGTACTATCATTACCTTTAAAGAATTATCAAAACTTCTACTGTACTATCATTACCTTTACAGAATTACCAAAACGTCTACTGTACTATCATTACCTTTGCAGACTTACGAAAACTTCTACTGTACTATCATTAGCTTAGCAGACTTATGAAAACTTCTACTGTACTATCATTACTTTTGCAGAATTACCAAAACTCCTACTGTACTATCATTACCTTTGCAGAATTACCAAAACTTCTACTGTACTATCATTACCTTTGCAGAATTACCAAAACTCCTACTGTACTATCATTATCTTTGCAGACTTATGAAAACTCCTACTGTACTATCATTTCCTTTGCAGACTTATGAAAACTTCTACTGTACTATCATTACCTTTGCAGACGTATGAAAACTTCTACTGTACTACCATTACCTTTGCAGACTTATGAAAACTTCTACTGTACTATCATTAACTTTGCAGACTTATGAAAACTTCTACTGAACTATCATTACCTTTGTAGACTTATGAAAACTTCTACTGTACTATCATTACCTTTAAAGAATTATCAAAACTTCTACTGTACTATCATTACCTTTACAGAATTACCAAAACGTCTACTGTAATATCATTACCTTTGCAGACTTACGAAAACTTCTACTGTACTATCATTAGCTTAGCAGACTTATGAAAACTTCTACTGTACTATCATTACTTTTGCAGAATTACCAAAACTCCTACTGTACTATCATTACCTTTGCAGAATTATCAAAACTTCTACTGTACTATCATTACCTTTGCAGAATTACCAAAACTCCTACTGTACTATCATTACCTTTGCAGAATTACCAAAACTCCTACTGTACTATCATTTCCTTTGCAGACTTACGAAAACTCCTACTGTACTATCATTTCCTTTGCAGACTTACGAAAAATCCTACTGTACTATCATTTTCTTTGCAGACTTATGAAAACTTCTACTGTACTATCATTACCTTTGCAGACTTATGAAAACTTCTACTGTACTATTATTAACTTTGCAGACTTATGAAAACTTCTACTGTACTATCATTACCTTTACAGAATTACCAAAACGTCTACTGTAATATCATTACCTTTGCAGACTTACGAAAACTTCTACTGTACTATCATTAGCTTAGCAGACTTATGAAAACTTCTACTGTACTATCATTACTTTTGCAGAATTACCAAAACTCCTACTGTACTATCATTACCTTTGCAGAATTATCAAAACTTCTACTGTACTATCATTACCTTTGCAGAATTACCAAAACTCCTACTGTACTATCATTACCTTTGCAGAATTACCAAAACTCCTACTGTACTATCATTTCCTTTGCAGACTTACGAAAACTCCTACTGTACTATCATTTCCTTTGCAGACTTACGAAAAATCCTACTGTACTATCATTTTCTTTGCAGACTTATGAAAACTTCTACTGTACTATCATTACCTTTGCAGACTTATGAAAACTTCTACTGTACTATTATTAACTTTGCAGACTTATGAAAACTTCTACTGTACTATCATTACCTTTAAAGAATTACCAAAACTTCTACTGTGCTATCATTACTTTTGCAGAATTACCAAAACTCCTACTGTACTATCATTACCTTTCCAGAATTACCAAAACTTCTACTGTACTATCATTGCCTTTACAGAATTACCAAAACATCTACTGTACTATCATTACCTATGCAGAATTACCATAATTCCTACTGTACTATCATTACCTTTGCAGACTTACGAAAACTTCTACTGTACTATCATTAGCTTAGCAGACTTATGAAAACTTCTACTGTACTATCATTACCTTTACAGAACTATCAAAACTTGTACTGTGCTATCATTGCCTTTGCAGACTTATGAAAACTTCTACTGTACTATCATTACCTTTGCAGACTTATGAAAACTTCTACTGTACTGTCATCAACTTTGCAGAATTATGAAACTTCTTCTGTTCTATCATTACCTTTACAGAATTACCAAAACGTCTACTGTAGTATCATTACCTTTACAGAATTACCAAAACTTCTACTGTACTATCATTACCTTTGCAGTCTTATGAAAACTTCTACTGTACTATTATTACCTTTGCAGACTTATGAAAACTCCTAATGTACTATCATTACCTTTGCAGACTTACCAAAACTTCTACTGTACTATCATTACCTTTGCAGACTTACGAAAACTTCTACTGTACTATCATTACCTTTGCAGACTTATGAAAACTTCCACTGTACTATTATTGCCCTTGCAGAATGTTCATAACACCAACAATACTTTCATTACTTTTGCAGAACTATCAAAAATACTGTACTATCTTTACTTTTGCAATACAACTCCAACTGTACTATCATAATTCCTGCTGAACAATAATTCTCTAGTACTGATATAATTATGCCCTGCAATACTATAATAACTCTTGAAATACTATTGTTACTTTTGCCATGAAATAGTTTCCCCTTAAGCCATTTCAATTTCTAAGCCTTCAAAGTTCTGAAACAGAAAGACCAGTTTCAGTCATATGCTGTAATTATTATGCACTTATGTTAATGGTAGCATAATGGATTGTGATCAAATCAAGTCAATCTGAAGGACTTTTCGTTTGATAACCCTGATTGGCGCCAGCAGCAAATTAACATACAGCAGCTTTATATCAATCTTGTAAACCTCTGGAAAAACAAGCCTTGATGTAACTGTTTGAAATGCACAAATAACTTATATGATAGTATTGTGATAAAATGGAATATTTTTATAGTTAACGACTTTCTCATCATTTCTTACTTTGTCTTTTCAAAGTTGTTCAAATAAGATGTCAAAAAGCTTATCTTGGAATGTGTTCAAATCTGATTGAAGCTAGATAATAAGAGATTAAAGGATTTATAGACATTAAAATAGACACATCACCTGTTAACTCATGCAGAGTATCGAACTACAAACCCATTACCCCCATTAGGTGTTGGTGTTGAATGGTTACAGGTCTATAGGTGTTTAGGTTGTTTTGTACAGATTTATTGCTGTGTCAACAGTTCAGCAGTTAAGCTATGGCTCTCCTTGGTTTCCTCAGTACTAGCACAGAGCGGTTCTGAAGTGCCTTGACAATGAACACTCCAATGAATCCAGTAGCACTGGTCACTAAGCTCAGGATAACAAGTTGACAGCCTTACAATACTGAACCATGCAAGACCTGCAGCTGCTTAGTGTTATTTCTAGTCCAGAAATAGAGAACCACTGGAAAGTTTATTGCGAAAGTTGATATAAATTTCACTTATCTTTTATGACTTCACAAATAATTCTTGGCACATGTCTGTCACAACAGACTCTTCATGATGATGGGAAACAGTAGAGGGGAGAATTGATTCTTTCTGTATGATGTTTAACGCTGTATCAACATCTTTTCAGTTATGTAACGGCTTTCCTTGATCCACCAGTACTAGGCTAGGCCTCTGAAGTGACTTGGCAAAGAAAAAGATTTTTCATACTAGTGTCTATCATGCCAGACAAAGCATCTCGTTATTTCAGAACAATTTTCTATTTCCTCATGTTGAGACGATTTAACATTTTTCCCAATATTGGAATTTGTGACAGGTCTAAATTGAAAGTAACAGTTGATGAAATAAGATGGCTCAGACATTATAGTTTATTTTTGATATTGGGTAGACGTCTTTGTGACAAAAGCATGAATAAGTCACAGTGAGCCATTTATTCACTTGGCATGGTGGTTTCCAAAGAATTCTGCATCAGATATGGTTAACATTAGATATTACAAAGTATGGGCAGGAGGGCAATCTATGTGATCATTGTTTATGATCTTATGTCTGTACAAGATGGCCACGCCCATTTTTGCTATTTTCGCCTACTTTTGTCAATGATAGCCTCAATATGTACACCGCATGAGTTGACCATCAACTTTTCGATTCTGGTGGTATATGATTACCCATGCTTTATAACAGCTTTAGTTTAAATCTAAGCAGAAAAACAGCAGATGAAGATTGACTGTTTTGGACATGCACTCCCATCGACTCCAATTTCTCTGCAGAGTGCTAGACATAACGCCATTATAAAGCATGGGTTATCATATAATATGATATCTTATAGAGGGACTGTATGACTGTAGCCAAACATTAGCGAAAGAGCTCACCATGCTTACAGCTACACTAGAGTGCATTAAACCAACATCTATAAATGGAATCCATTAAATAAACTAGAAAACCTCTCTCAAGGACAGCTGAGTCAATCCAGGAGGATTCAGAGTAATTTATTGATCATTTCCGCTATTCAAAACAAACAGATCTGATGTCATTACTTGTATTAACCCTTTACATCATAATGTAGTTGTTGAAATACAGGCCTAGCTGAAAATCTGAAACCACTGTAAATGCAAGAGAAATTGCTAATATTGTTTGCTTATATTTATGAATGACGGCTGCTGATAGTTGCAAATTGGACCAATCACAATAGCACATGTGATGGGCATGGCTACCAAATCCTAGAAAGTCAGAACATCGTTACAGAAACTTAAGGAAAAAATCCTTCATACGATAGACCCATTCATATCAATTTCACTATTAAGTGTCATTTTGTACCCTTTTCAAACAATTTTGTGCCGCCCAACTTAATAATTAAACTTATGCATTTATGCAATTAAGTCTGAACCCTTATAGTGCTGGAACCCACTTTGTGCTTCTGCAAACAAGTAAATTAGTAGCTCACCAGGCCTGTAGTCTAAGCTGTTTGCTACTTTGATTATCTTACTCAATAAAATTAATCAGATATTTAAGGTTTTGGAAAGCAGATGACACAAAAACCTATTTTTAGAAATTTACCCAGCATTATTAGTGTTATTACCTATACAGCAAAATGGATTTTGAAAAGTTGGACTATATAAGAATGTATTATGCTCAAAGTCTTCGGTCACCAAAGTGTCTTTAATCTCTATTTTATCAGATTCTGTACACATGAAGGATACAGTTAAGAAATTGTGATAATTTCCTTACATGTGTTGTTCAATAAGGGGAATGCTGTTTGCCACTAGGATATGTTGTCAGAACAGACCTTTTGTAATAATTCCAGGTGAACAAACAGTAAAAAACCTCTTGTAATTTGTGTTTCCTGGAACTGATAATAAATAAGTTAGGTGGGTGGGGAGAAACCTGTGAAGTTGATGTTTGAACTGTAACTTTACAAAGGCTTGATAAACCTGTTGGCAATTGACTCACTTTCATTATATGTCTTATGTTTTACCATTCTCGTTGGCCCTAACTCATAATTCAGTTCAGTTAAAAATTGTTATGTATCTGCCGTCAGTTGAAAAGAAGAATTTGCTCCTAATGAAGAATCTCAGTTAGCGATTTCTGTGATGCTCATTCATGATCCATTCACTTGAGTTTTTTTGAGCTTTTTGTGACCTATTTGTCATCAAGTGTTGATTGTCTTCACTATGCTTGATATCCAGGCAGCCAGAGTTGCTTTGGCTACCCTTCCTGGTGACTTACACCTGGGGGTCTACGATAATCATGTATAGTTTTTTTTTTACAAGCAGCAACTTTAAAATGAATTTTGACAAATCCTATTTTGCTATATTTATAAGAATTATAATCTTGTTAATGTTAGGGTTAAGAGAAGTAATTAAACAGTAAGCAAGGGGAATATGGCTTTGATCTTGATCCCTACTTATTGCAAGCTTGTATGTAATGAATGTGTTGTCTATTTTCAGAGTGTTGAGCACTGTTTCTACCAAGGTGTGGTCAAAAGGGATGCTTGGTCAGCCGTGGCTGTGTCTACATGTAATGGTGTCAGGTAAGATAACTCTGTCTACATGTAATGGTGTCAGGTAAGATAACTCTGACTACATGTAATGGTGTCAGGTAAGATAACTCTGTCTACATGTTATGGTGTCAGGTAAGATAACTCTGACTACATGTAATGGTGTCAGGTAAGATAACTCTGTCTACATGTAATGGTGTCAGGTAAGATAACTCTACATATAATGGTGTCAGGTAAGATAACTCTCTCTACATGTAATGGTGTCAGGTAAGATAACTCTGTCTACATGTAATGGTGTCAGGTAAGATAACTCTGTCTACATGTAATGGTGTCAGGTAAGATAACTCTCTACATATAATGGTGTCAGGTAAGATAACTCTCTCTACATGTAATGGTGTCAGGTAAGATAACTCAGTCTGTATCATTTATATGTTATCTGACTTATTATGTATTCAATAATGGAAATAACTTAAATGTATGTATTTGAGTAAACTGTACATTATTAATAAGTTTATAAGAGTTTGATTTATAAATATATGAACATCCTATGGAATCTCACTGAGGGGTAGATCATCACCTCACGACACAGGGATCATGGGTTCGAATCCGATGAGTAGCGGAATCTGCTGTGCAACTTTCCATTAATCCACATTTGGGGCAAGTATTGGTTATGTATCAATCGAGACTGATTTATCTAAGTTGTAAGAACTTGTTTCACAATCGATGTAAAATAAATATGTTCAAACCAAACTGAGGATGATGCCAAAAAGTTAATAGATCTTTTTTTTTATTTCAAATTGAATTTCTTCAGGAGAAACCGTTTCAATCAATAGTTCCATGTCAAAATGGAGGTATTCATCATGTAATGTGACTAGATGACATATCTAGTCATTGTAGTTATATGTAGTTGTTTGTTTGTGTTTTCAGGGGCGTGATACAGTGTAATGTGACTAGATGACATATCTAGTCATTGTAGTTATATGTAGTTGTTTGTGTGTGTTTTCAGGGGCGTGATACAGTGTAATGTGACTAGATGACATATCTAGTCATTGTAGTTATATGTAGTTGTTTGTTTGTGTTTTCAGGGGCGTGATACAGTGTAATGTGACTAGATGACATATCTAGTCATTGTAGTTATATGTAGTTGTTTGTTTGTGTTTTCAGGGGCGTGATACAGTGTAATGTGACTAGATGACATATCTAGTCATTGTAGTTATATGTAGTTGTTTGTTTGTGTTTTCAGGGGCGTGATACAGTGTAATGTGACTAGATGACATATCTAGTCATTGTAGTTATATGTAGTTGTTTGTGTGTGTTTTCAGGGGCGTGATACAGTGTAATGTGACTAGATGACATATCTAGTCATTGTAGTTATATGTAGTTGTTTGTGTGTGTTTTCAGGGGCGTGATACAGTGTAATGTGACTAGATGACATCTCTAGTCATTGTAGTTATATGTAGTTGTTTGTTTGTGTTTTCAGGGGCGTGATACAGTGTAATGTGACTAGATGACATCTCTAGTCATTGTAGTTATATGTAGTTGTTTGTGTGTGTTTTCAGGGGCGTGATACAGTGTAATGTGACTAGATGACATCTCTAGTCATTGTAGTTATATGTAGTTGTTTGTGTGTGTTTTCAGGGGCGTGATACAGTGTAATGTGACTAGATGACATCTCTAGTCATTGTAGTTATATGTAGTTGTTTGTGTGTGTTTTCAGGGGCGTGATACAGTGTAATGTGACTAGATGACATCTCTAGTCATTGTAGTTATATGTAGTTGTTTGTGTGTGTTTTCAGGGGCGTGATACAGTGTAATGTGACTAGATGACATATCTAGTCATTGTAGTTATATGAAGTTGTTTGTGTGTGTTTTCAGGGGCGTGATACAGTGTAATGTGACTAGATGACATCTCTAGTCATTGTAGTTATATGTAGTTGTTTGTGTGTGTTTTCAGGGGCGTGATACAGTGTAATGTGACTAGATGACATATCTAGTCATTGTAGTTATATGTAGTTGTTTGTGTGTGTTTTCAGGGGCGTGATACAGATGAACAATGAGACGTTTATCATACAGCCTCTAGAGGGTGGCCAGTCTGGGGTAAGTCAACAAACAGTTCTCATTAACCTTTACCAAAGTAATGACATTTAACTACTTTGTTGAAGGAGACTGGAAAACATTGTGGGAAAAGGAGAAAATGCTCATAACGAGCAATTTCTCCATTTCCCACAATGTTTTCTGCCCTAGCAGAAGATTATTTTCCAATTTAATCACATTTTGAAATGTCATCTTTTCAATTTGGGACAGTTGAAAATTTGGCGTTTGGTAAAGGGTTAAACAATTCAACAGATATCCTAACATTTATAGTGTTGGAATTGACTTCATGCTTATGCAAACAGGTTAGATCCATGCCAGCCGCCAAGTAAGTTGGCGGCTGGCCTGTGATTTAACCTGTTTGCTACTCTGAGTATCTTTCCTCATCAAAATTGAGCAGATATTTAAGGTTTTTAACAGCAGATGACACAAAAATCTATTTGTATAAAACATCCAGCATTCTAAGAGTGAACCATCCTATAATATTGTTGTGGAAAGTAAAGAAGCATCTTGGAAATTTCTGACTTTTAATTGAAGTCTAAAGCATTTTGTGAATATCTCATTTACCAAGATCCTTTGAATGAGAATTAAAAGTAACTGCAATGCAAATAACTTATTTTTTCCCCATCAGAAGAAAGTCCCTTGTTTCATAACAGTTGACCATAGCCGTTTTAGATATCTAGTTGGAAATATTGTAAGTTATCCAATTCCTTGATTTATAAGGAAATGTGTTTAAAGATGTTTGAAATTCAACACTTTGTTAAGCGTCCCATTGAAAAGCATGGGTCTGATTCTAGATTTATCCCTTATAGTGCTGGTACCAACTTCATGCAAACAGGTTAGATCCACGCCAGCTGCTAAGTAAATTGGCTGCTGGCCTGTGATCTAATCTGTTTGCTACTCTTGGTATCATTCCTCATCAAAATTAAGCAGATATTTCAGGTTTTGGAAAGCAGATGACACAAAAATCTATTTTTACAAAATTACCCAGCATTCTAAGGGTTAGTGCACAGATCCGGCTGTTGAAAAGTGTTGGAATTTCTTTGATTGCGAGATAATTGCTGTTCAGTACAGGACATAATGTCTCAGTGCTAAACCCAGATTTTCTTGCACTGAGTAGCTCGGGTTATATTTATAAATAATCTGTTCTTGGCTACAGAAGTCATTGAAACAAATTATCAATGTAACAAAATTATCTATGATAAATTACATAAATACTTGGTTGCCATTAAACTTGTTGTTGCAAAAGGGGAATATAGTCATCAGGTGTTGCTAAATCTGATTCTGATTACTTGTCCGCAAATGCAATATCTTTATCTGCACTAAGTCTTGTCCAAATATATTTTGTATGGGGCCTTGTGTTTGAAAATGCACTAAAGATCATAAAGAGAACCAGTCCTTCTCTCTTATAATTATATACTCATTAAAATGTACCTGCAGCAGAGTAATAAAAAAAGATTATTGTAACACAAGAAGACAATTGCTCAAGATGAGCACTTTTCCCTTTTATCAAAATGGTTCCTACCAAGTATTCCACAGAAAGTGTTCTCCATCCTTATTTCCTGCTGTTTTATGCTAAGATGGCTTATTGTATCTATTATGTTGGAATGGGCGAATTTGTTTAACCCTTTCCCAAACAACAAGTTTTCGACTGTCCCAAATTGAAAGAGTTTGCAGATGACATTTCAAAATGTGATGAAATAGGAAAATAATCCTCTGATAGGGCAGAAAATATTGTGGGAAAAGAGAAAATTGCTTGTTACGAGCAATTTCTCCTTTTCCCTCAAGGTTTTCTAAAGTCATCTGCAACAAAGCAGTCAAATGTCGTAATTGTTTGGGAAAGGGTTAATGTGTGTCATGTATAGCCAGCATGTAATCAAATGGAGATTAACTTGTCTTGTATATCCGTTTAAAAAAGATGTGGTTTCACATAAAAGACAAACCTTACAAATTGCACCAAATTATAGTTCTCGATTTCAAGCCCACTTTTCTTCTTTGTGCAACATGCAGGTTTTAGAAAGCAAAGTCTGTGTGCATTTTGTGAGTTGAAATCATTGAATGGAAGTTCAGAAATATTAACAATAAATCCTTTTGAACTTTGTATATGACTGGCTGTATTTAAAATAACTCTAGAAATGAATCTTCATTGTTTAACCCATTACTCAACGATAAAGACATTTGATCAGTTTCTTGCAGACGACTCTGGAATACATTGTGGGAAAAGGTGAAATTGCTCTTAATGAACAATTTTTCCTTTTCCCACAATGTTTTCTGCCCTCAATCAGAAGATTATTTTTAAATTTCACCACATTTTAAAATGTCGCCTGCAATCTCTTTCAATTTGGGGCAGTCGAAAATTTGGCATTTGGTAAAGGGTTAAGGGGATAAATGACTTCCTAACAGACCATAGATCTTGGATAGGCAACAGTTTAAAACACATTATGTGACTTGCTATTTTGGCCATGATTTAAACAGAAGTATTATTTACATGCCAAACCCTAAACATTCACATTGATCATCACTCTATTATAACTTCAATGTCATTTCTTTTCCTCCATTGCTTTACTCATATCGACACCCTAATCATTTAACTTTTGATAAGTTAAGAATTGATTCAATTATTGTGATATAAAAAGAGTAATATTTAAAAAAAAACCATAAGTTTGTTTCAATGAGCAGCCTTGAATCACTCCAATAGGTTAGTAACAACTAGAGAGCTTTTTTGAAATGTGTCTTATGCTGGGATGATAAATTTGATTTGAAGCTGGCTGATATTTTGATAAATTATTTTGATAATAAGTGGAGACCAATTTGCTCATGAGTGAATTATGCATTTGTCACAATGAATTCAATCTACTGTAGTTCAGTTTATCTCTTTTCAAATACATTGAGTAAGATTTCTGTATGCTTCTTTTTCCAAGATGGTTTGTACATCACCTGCAGCAAAGAACAGCGATAATTTCTTTCTATCATTCTCTCTATCTTATAGAATGAAATAGGATTTTTTTTGGAGGGGAAACAAAAGAAATGAATCTCTGACAAGTTATGAAAGGTGTGTGTGTGAATGTTTTGTGGAAATTATTAATTTTCCAGGTGTGTGCGAGTGTCGGTTTGGCCTATATCTAACATAAACACATCAATGCATTGGCTGATTTTGGGTTAAAATTTCTAGAATGATTAACCCTTTCCAAAACAATAACAACTTTTGACCACTTTGTTGAAGACGACTTTACAAAACATTGTGGGAAAAGGAGAAATTGCTCATGACGAGCAATTTTTCCTTTTCCCACAATGTTTTCTGCCCTATCAGAAGATTATTTCCCAATTTCATCACATTTTGAAATGTTGACTGCAAACTCTTTTAATTTGGGGCCGTCGAAAATTTGTTGTTTGGAAAAGGGTTAAGAAAAGGAAAACTTTTTCTAGTTTCTTAGCAATTATTTTAGTTTTTTTTTTCATTTGTGTTTAATAGTGATTTTGTTTGTACTTCCCCCCTGAAACAATTTGGAGTAATTGCAATAAAACATGAAAAGGGTAAAAAGATTCTCTGAAAAATGTTAATATTACTTGATTTGAGCTAAAACTTTCAAAATGTTTCAACTGCAGTTTTTTAGTCTTTCAATTTTGTCAACATTACTGGTACTCATATTGCATGAACGTTGGAGTGCAGAAAATGATATGAAATCTTTATCAACTTTTCTTAAAAATTGTTGATACGGTGTTAAACACCTTACAAATGCTTTAAAGGAACCCTCTTCTGATGAAAATTTAATGACAAAAAGACAAGATAGTCCTTCATTATTTTACATTTATGTGAAATAATCAATAGAATTAGAGCAATCAAAGTACATTAAACTGCTGTTATGTAAATCCTTTTTAACTGCTTGGTTTTCTTTCATGCTTGTTTGTGTTGTTAGATTTTTACCTGACATCAACATTTAGTCAGTTGTGTTGCAATGGCTGGGTCATAACCATTTACCAAAAGTTTAACTGTTCACAATTGTTTGTTAACCCATTGCCAAACAATAACAACATTTGTCTAGTTCGTTGCAGACGACTCTGGAAAATATTATTGTGGGTAAGGGAGAAATTACTCTTAACGATGTTTTTTTTGCCTATGTCACAATGTTTTCTGCCCTCTCAGAAGGTCATTTTTCAATTTCATCACATTTTGAAATGTCGTCTGCAAACTCTTTCAATTTGGGACAGTCAAAAATTTGGCGTTTGGTAAAGGGTTAAGCTGGTTTGAACCATCAGATTTCTTTGGGTCATCTGGAAAACTACCTCTCTATAAAAATCAGAAATTACCAGTATCAAACAGGGAACTGAATGCCTTTGAAAGTTGAGGTAAAACCCTGATAGGCTGATATGGATGGGCCAGATTTTGTTACCCCAGAAAAATCTTAACTTCCTATGAATTTTGGAATGAATCCAAATGATACAACCTCTCTCGCTCAGCTTTGAAATGATACGTATTTTTTTGTAGAAAAGATATCTATCCAGGTGGCATTTTAAATCTTATTTAAATCTTTGAAACAGGCTATAAAGATGGATGTGTCATTAATATACCTGAAAAATACATAAAAAATGCCATAACATTCTGTGCAGGTTAAATGTCTTTCTACTGGAATTGACTTTTTGCCAATAGAGATAAAGATCCTCCATTCTTACAGCCAAATTGAGCATTTAAAAATGCATTTCTTTTCCCAAGCTTTGATGAATAGACTGTTTGACCCATTGCTCCATAGACTAATATCTCTAAGAAATTTACGTGCTCATGTGTGAACTATCATTACACTTTTTTTACAAGAAAATATAATGGGATTCCAGAGTGCTTTTCTAAATTTGATAAATATAAAAACATATGATACACACCTATATAAAAATACATTTATAATGAAAGCAATTATACAGTTGTTAGTGGATTCTGTCTAACCCTTAAAATGCTTGGACATTTTCTTAAAATAGATTTTGTTATCGTCTGCTGTCCAAAACCTTAATTATCTGCTTAATCTTGTTGAGGAAAGATACTCAGAGTAGCAAACAGGTTAGATCACAGACCAGCCACCAATTTACTTATGATAAAGGCAGTTCCAGCTATAGAAGGGTTAATTACTTTGATGATTGATTTTGATTTTGTCTCCTCCAAATTTCTTGGAGCTGATAAAGGATAAATGTGACCCATTTGCAGAATTCACTTTAAAATAATGGGTTGAAGGAGGACACGCCTTAATGCAAATGGCTATCCTGGATGAGTGTGTCTTGTTTGCCAATGATTTTCCACCTCATAATAATTAGGCAGCTATTATAAATACAGGTTTATTAGTGCCTCATGGGAACGCCTCATTGGCTTTCATTATCATGAGGATTGGGAAACTCATCAGGTCACTCCTATAGTCCAGGATTCGCAGAGAGGGGTAAAATGTTCCTTCATTAACCCTTAAAAGGCTGGGTAATTTTCTAAAATTAGATTTTTGTGTCATCTGCTTTCCAAAACCTTAAATATCTTCTTAATTTTATTGAGGAAAGATACTCAAAGTAGAAAACAGGTTAGGTCACAGGCAAGCCACCAATTTACTTGGCGGCTGGCCTGTGATCTTACCTGTTTGCATAAGCATGAAGTGGGTTCCAGCACTGAGGGATGATTATGTCACTCTACATAATACCTCAATTTAACACATTTGCAGCCAAAGATTTTTGAAAACACTGTGTCAAAAGGATCAGTTGCTGCTAATGAGCAATCGGCCCTTTTGTCAGAAATTGTTTACCCAATATTGTAAAGAAAATGTTTCATGGATAATACTTTCCCTGCTGTTGCTTCAAATTTGAACCAGTCATAGAATGCAAAATGGGTGAACACAACTTTGTGTAAGTTCCTTTAACTTGTACGCCTACAACAGTCATGTAAGGTAATGACAGCTTACATGACTGATAAAAAGGTAATATTTTCAAATACTGGTAAACTAGTTTCTATTTCAAATGCAGCAGTAGAAAACAGTCTGCCTATACAGTAATATGCTGGTTAGACATTTCTCCTCTTCCCATTACGGCTTCTACTAAATATAAAAATGAAATATTATGTTTCATTTTTTTTTACACTTTTATCTTTTTTGCTCTTACATATGCCCATTACCAAACAATACATCATCTGACCAGTTTGTTGCAGACAACTAAGGAAAAACATTGTGGGAAAAGGAGAAATTGCTTGTGCCGAGCAATTTCTTCTTTTCCCTTAATGTTTTCTGCCCTATCTGAAGAACATTTTTCAATTTTATCGCATTTTAAAATGTCATCTGCAAACTGTTTCAATTTTGGTCAGTGGAAAACTTTGGCGTTTGGGAAAGGGTTAAGTCATTTACAAAATCCCCTATGAGGGAGTGGACTACAGAGATTATTGGAGAGATGGGTTAAAGATGGTGGTAAAGGTTAATGATTTCCCCATCCTCACTAAGTAATCTGTAATGAGGGCCTAAATGAGTTACCTGACTAATGACCTGTGATCATTTCTACTCACCTGTAGTAGATAGGTGTCCTGTGCATCTATCCACTTATCTCTTAGTCCTCAATTCCTTCTTACTTATCTCTTACTGCTAGAAGATGTGCATCTATCCACTTATCTCTTGCTACTGGAATCATTCCCTCTTATCTTTAACTCATTCAATTCTTTTTACTTATCTGTTACTCCTTATCCTTCCCACTTATCTCTTACTTCTGGAATCCTCCCTAATCTCTTACTACTTTGATCCTTCCCACTTATCTCTTACTTCTGGAATCCTACCCACTTATCTCTCACTACTTGGATCCTACCCACTTATCTCTAACTACTCTAATCCTACCCACTTTTCTCTTACTCCTAGATTCTTTCCCACTTATCTCTTACTCCTCGAAATCCTTCCTACCTATCTCTTACTACTGGAATCTTACCCACTTATCTTTCACTCATCTAATCCTTCCTACTTATCTCTAACTCCTTGAATCCTTCCTACCTTCTCTTACTCCTCGAATCCTTACCTCTTATCTGTAACTCCTTGAAACCTTGCTACTTATTTCTTACTCCTCAAATCCTTTCTACTTGTCTCTTACTACGTGAATCCTACCCACTTATCTCTTACTACTGGAATCATATCCACTTATCTCTTACTCCTTGAATCTCTAACTACTCTTATCCTACTGACTTATCTTTTACTCCTTGAATCTTACCTACTTATCTCTTACTACTAGATGTTCGTATACCCACTTATTTCTTACTACTGGAATCTGTTCTCTATCCACTTATTTCTACATCAGGAATCTCTCACTTATTTTTCACTACTGGCATTCCTGTCTCTCTTCCCACTTATCTCTTGCTACTTAGTAGGTCTCTCTACTAACTTATATCTACTTGAATTCTTGTCTTTCTTCCCACTTATCTACTGGAATCCTTGTCACTCTACCTACCTATTTCTTACAACTGTAACAGACCAAAGGGTTTTGTCAATGTGTGTGGGCCATCTCCCAGGTTGCTGGTGTGCTACACACATGCCTTATTTTATCCAAGGTGTCAACGGTTCTCAGTGATAAGGTTTGACCAACTCTCAAGGTCACTTTTAGTCTTCCAACTCCACACTTTCAGTATCTTAAGAGGTATCCAGCTTTCCACATGGCTTATATCCATAATCATAAACTTATTAGAAGACAAGATAAAAACAATATTTTTCGTGCTAACTTATTAAGTAATGTCTAAACCCTCTCTATATAAGGGTTCTGCATGACCCAGTGGTTGTATTGGCGGACTAAGAACTTGTAGATCTCAGGTTCAAGCCCTGCCTATAACTCTGGTTTGGTCGGAGTGACCTTTGGCAAGTCTTTTTAGAACCCTAGCTTAACCCTTTCCCAAACAATAACAACATTTGACCACTTTCCTGCAGAGGACTTCAGAAAACATTGAGAGTAAAGGAGAAATTGCTCGTGACGAGCAATTTCTCCTTTACCCACAATGATTTCTGGCCTATCAGAAGATTGTTTTCCAATTTCATCACATTTTGAAATGTCGTCTGCAAACTCTTACAATTTGGGACAGTCGAAAATTTGTCGTTTGGGAAAGGGTTAATACTGATGAATTCAGAAAAGCAGAAACTGAAACGCAAAACTGAAAAATTGTTGGTACAGCGTTAAACATCATACAAAAACCCTAAACGTTTCATCGAGACGATTCTGATGAGTACCAACAATATAGGGTTTGTCTATCAGTTTTTATTATACTGCATATAAAACACCTAATTACCTCCCTCCTATCTAGAATCATTGTTCTATTTATATAACTTCAGGAGGACCAGCCCCACATGGTGTACAAGGCCACTTCGTCTGATGAAGAACGCTGTGGTAACGACCATGGAAAATGGCTCCCCTTTAATGAACTACATAAGGGAGAATTCACACGGAAACTGAAGTTTCTTAGAGCTCAGAGGGTGAGTTGGTGAATTAACTATAAGACCTTTATTTAGTTTATTAATTGGGGTTTGATATACTTATTTGCATCTGTAAACAGTATATCTGTATAAATGCTTTCCCCATTTGGAGAGATGCAAGCAACCTGAGCCGAAATAATAATATTGGTATTTGTGACCTTCAGAATTGTTTGAAAATCATTTTCCCTTTTACTTCACTTTTATTAGGCTCAATCCTCGACTTAAGGGTTAGCTTCTCACTCTTTTATGGTTGTTTCTAGAATCTGCTGAAGAACAATGTACTTACTTACTTATTCACTTAATCCTGATTTTATTTGCTATCTGCTGGGGGTATCCTAGTCAATGGGTTGGGCAGCAGGCAGCTAGATGTTCTGATACCAAATCTCCAATTAATTCTGTTTGTTCTGTGTTAAAGCAATTTTATAACATAAAGTAAGGGATTTATCAATCCCTTAAATAAAAGATTTGCATTTTAACCATGCAATTCTTGTTCACTGTACTTGATAAACATTGCTGGCTAGTTCTTTCATTTTGTGCTGGTCTAATTTGCTACCATACAAATATTTGATGGATTTTCTATTTACTATTACAGACGATGAGTCCTGTTGCAGCCACGTCAGACAGATTTTTGAAGCTGGCGCTGGTTTTGGACAATTCTATGGTACGTATTTACAGCTGTTAATATCCATTATCCAACAGGACTTTAGGATCTCCTGTAGGCAATGACTTGAACCATTGTGAAATAAAGGGAATTTACTCAGAAGAGATTTTCCTAAATGAATTTTACCATTGGAATATCGTTCATCTCATTTTTTCAACTAAGGACTTGTTCTAGGGTAGAAAGTATAACTTATACTTGCATCTTTATGCTAAACAGTGATTATTTTTAATTTAAGGACACATCGGAAAGGTCTAGTTATTGGTACCAAGTAAGGTAAACCATTAACTAATGGTAAAGAGTTTTGATTTTTGTAAATTGAGTGTCTGAAATCTCTGTCTACAGGAAGTTTAAAGGTCATATGTACAGGTTGGGTTTATTTCATAAAATTAAAATATGAAGTAAAAGAACCACATTGAAATTATTTGCAACATTTTAGCATAACGCATTACGTCATAAATCACCGTCATAGCGCACCGATTAATAAAAGTTCGTATGACTTACTTCCCTTTGCTGTGACGTCACTCGTGATCCACTGAATGCGCCATGTAAAGGGCGTGAAGAGCGATCGCTGGTTAGAATTGGTGTTTTTCTTCAAATAAACGATCCTAAAGTCATTGTTTGGATTGACAGCGCATTTTCTTTATTGAATATGATTCATTTTATAAGAATATCAATTTGAAAAAAGATAAATCAATAACTTAACCCGTGAATTTGCATGGATTTGTCATTGCGTAAATCTGTTCATATGAAAGGAACGGCTTGAAATTTGGACGATTTTCCTTGTAATAAATGATTCTTAAGTCATTGTTTGGATTGACAGTGAATTTTCTATACTGGATACTTTTCATATTATAAGAATATCCATTTGAACAAAATAAATTAGTGACTTAACGCGTGAATTTACAAGGATATGTCAATGCGTTCATATGAAAGAAACGGCTTGAAATTGGGACGATTTTCCTCGAAATAGCAATCCTTAAGTCAATGTTTGGATTGACAGTGCATTTTCTTTATTGAATATGTTTCATATTATAAGAATATTCTTCTGAAAAAAAGAGTAAGTGACGTAACGTGTAAATTTGAAAGGATTTGTAAATGTTTTCATATGTAAGAAACGGCTTGAAATTTTGACGATATTTGTGAAAACAGCTATTTTTATTAATATTTGCTGAAAAAAAACCAAGAGTACTTTTTCGTCAATGATCGTGTATTAGCATAAAGGTTTTAATTGAGTAGTAAACAAAGACATAGATCTGAATAAACGAATTGTCTTAAAACCGTACATCGTATAACTATTGACTGTCAAATTCACCCTTCATTGTCTTATCAATACATGAAATGAAACGGGAGAAGATCATAAATTGCGGAAAAAAAAAACGTATTATAACCCAACTTACTTCTGATACGAAGGTTATCCTTTAACTCACATTTTCACCACACATCAACTTACTTGTGATTCGAAGGTTATCCTTTAACTCACATTTTCACCACACATCCAAATTTCAAAGCTAAACACTGGCACATTCAAGAGTATTTGTTAAAATCTTCCGACAACTTTCCAGTAACTCCACCCCCAGTAAAAGGTCTATGATTTCGAAATTGATTCCGATGTCGTCTTTCTAGATCAACTGTTTTGACTTAAGAATTGTTCTTCATATTCATTTTACATTTATGTTCGTTTTCTCTCGTGTAAGTTGCCTTGACATTATTGAGCATTTAACTTTCGGACAGGTTTAATAATTAACAGCTAAAACAAAAAAATCGTCATAGTTTATTTTACTAACAACCTTAAATAAACATATTTGAATTTATTTTTTATGATTTGGGAATTTAAATATCAATTTGACAAAACTTGATTTTGATGTAAAAACGTTTTTTTTGTTGAAAACATAGAGTTAATACCGTTTTGGTGAATACTGATTATCATATACTTATTGAAGTGTCAAACTATTCTAATAGAAAAGACAACATGTTCACTTCTTTGAATATCATAACGACAAAGTATCAGACGTAAGTCACACTGAGAGATAAATATGTCCTGACACCTTATCAATCAAAACATCCTGTGAGAGTTTGGTCTTAATTGGTTATATCTTAACAATGGCTTTTTTAGATAAATTTAATTGCCGCACATTGAAAGTGTGAGATTTGCCGCTTGTTATTTCATGTCTGGAATAGCAGAACGTGTCAGACCTGTTAATTAACAACAGAGATATTTAAGAGATTAACGCCAGAGGCTATCTTTCGCCTAAACAATAAAGGACTTGAGACTTGAAACATACTGTGCAAATGTGGCAGATTGGTGTTAATTTGCATCACGACCCTTAATCCTTGTAATGTCCGATGTTTGTTGATTGACCCTTTGTATGTGAGGTAAATTGACAATAATCAATTAAATTGTAAACAAAGAGATTATGTGCAAATATGTAAATTATATATTTAGTGATCTTATTACTAAATTATCAATATAAATTTGTAATAATCATATTTGAACACCTGCATTTCAGTGTGACATACGTCATTTAAACCAATATTACCAATGGCAAAAAAATGAGGTGTGTGATTTAAATAATTCCGAAAAGCAGACGCTTAAGTTAAGATCGAACCCATTATCATTTGCGTTGATGAGTTCAGAAACAGTTTGCGGATATCAAATATTCATTATTTTGAATTTTCATTCAAAGACAACGGCAGATAAAAGAAACTTGCTTGTTTTAATGTTCGTTTGGTTCGTTATCATAGCAATCAACGTACATTTTTCATTTTGTCTCATTTATGTACAATGGCAATGTTTCTACGATTATGTTAAAACATAAAACAAGTTTTGCAAATAAGAACAAGATGCATTTAAGCGTTTAAAACCCAAAGACATGGCAATACAATAACTTATGATGTTGGATGAAATTAACATATTCTTGCAACCCTTTGAATTCTTACGTTATATAATCGTAAAGCAGCCTAATTAAGTATTCCTGACTAAGTATGTAGCATAGTTAATCTGTTCCAAACAAAACTAGCTTGGCGAGTAAGAGAGTCATTCAAGGAAACTAACTTTCCAAAAAGGTGTAATCAACGTGATTTATCCTTTTCTTAAATTTATCTACATTTACACAGTGCAAATTCTATATAAAGTTCTAGTAAGACTACACGAGGCTCTAACACCCCAAACTAACAGTCAGGAATTGTTTTAATCACAAACATCAGGGAAATATAACGGTTACTCAATAAGTAGAATGAATTTGAAGCGTCTTCACCTGTATAAATTACTTTGCATTGAGTCCGATCATTTAAAGATCAATAAAATCAATTCTCTGGAAACGCCTAACAATGCGTAAACTTGCCGTCTTCGAAGTGACAGTAACACAGCCTACTGTTCTTGTTTGGGGAATATATCTTTTGCTTATTTGTAAAGTAAACACAGTCCAGTTTACTTATGGAAACTTTTTGCAGCTTTTATGTTCGTCGGACAACGGGAGAAACTCGCATCCCTGCGACCAAAAGCAGAATAACACCAGAAGACCTGTCAAAATACCATATTCAATATCCAATTTACGTTTCCCAAAACACAATTCAACACTTAAAATGTCCGAAATTTGTGCAAAAACACCGTCGTTACTGAGAACTAGATTCTTCTAACTGATACTTCATATGACTTTGAAGCACAAATGACGTCACAACAAGGGAGATAAGTCATTCACAAAAATCGATAAAGGTGAATAAAAGTAGTCAAAAACAACATTTTTCGCTTCTGTATGAGAAAAAAATCATTACCTCCGTCATAACGAAACCATAACCTAATTCAAAAACCATAATTAAAGAAAATTATGTTAATCGCGAAATATGACCTTTAAGTACAATTTAGTCAGATCTCATTGAATAACCATTTTTCTTTTCAGTACTGGAACCTTAACCGCTCAGTCCAACAAATGACAGAGTATGCGCTAGAAACCGCCAACATTATTGATATGGTAAGGCTTTTTCAATGTTTTTTTAAGATACATAAAGTTTAGTCTTGTCTTTTTGAAATGTTCTTTTCTCTTCTTTTTTTCTTGACACCTGGCAATTTTTCACACTTTCCTGAATAACAGGGGGGTGGATTTCAAGTTTTAATCTCAGGTCATGACAAATGATTGGTTAACCTTATTTCATCATGAGGACTGTTTTAAATGTGAATTTAAATTGCCATAAATGATAGGAACAGTGGAAAAAGAAGTTCCTTCTATCTAAGGTCTCATCTTGTCATGTTGTACTTAATAAAGTTTATCATATTTCGTTTTTCTGTACCTAGCAAAGAGCAGCCAGTTTTTGGCAATCTGCAAAATGCTAAAAGAAAGCTGTCATATAACTGTGTTTCTTGAAAAATGCTCACGTCTTCCGAATCCTTTTTACTTAACTGGGTAAAGGGACTAATGAGACATTTTGAAAGTTTTGAGACAAAACGGCAATTAACTCATAATATACAAATCCCTCTTTTTAATGATATTCTTATGTACTTGTTGTATTAAAACCCATTGTCTCATGTGGTATTTAGTGACTGGTCAAAGGCAAGGTCTGGAAACAATTTCAGGTATTGCAAATAGTTCTTTTTAATTAAATGATCTCACAAAGATTCAATTGTAACAAAAGAAGAAATTGATTGTTTCAGGCAATTCCTTCTTTTGTCTGAGTTGTTCCTTGAATAAATTCTATTTTGTGTTTTTGTGTGTTTAAAGGAGTATATATAAGTGAAGAGTCATACAGCAATATCCATCGTTCTATAATTTCTTATTTTGAAAATAAAAAGATTCAGATACGTCCATGTAAATGCTTACTGGGTGCCATTGAGTTATTCTATGTCCTGTGATTTCAGTATTACAAAGAGATCAACATTCGCATTGCGTTGACGTATATTGAGTTATGGAACATAAAGAATCGAATGGCAGTCACACCAGTGTTACGAGAAACCCTGGAAAACTTCATGAAGTATCAACAGCAATTTATGAGGGATGTGGATAGGCATACTGTTCATCTGCTAACGTAAATATCTTATCTCTTTCCTTTCTAAAGACATCTTAACCCTTAGAATGCTTGGTAATTTTCTAAAAATAGATTTTTGTGTTGTCTGCTTTCTATAACCTTAAATATCTGCTTAATTTTTGTGAGGAAAGATACTGATAGAAGCAAAAAGGTTGGATTACAGGCTAGCATTAAATTGTATTTAGCTATAGGCTTTGATGGAGTATCTAGAGTTAATCCAGAATAACATTTGAAGAAACAGAAATAGTTGAATAGTAGAAATAGAGACAACTTGAATTGTAAAATGTGTAACTTAACATTTCTTTTAGTTTTCATCAAGCTTTTTATCAGCACAATCTATCTGTAGCTGCTTTTGTTAAAATGGGTATATAAAGAGAACATGAGGTATGTTTGCAAAAGCACTACAGTTGCTTTCTAGTTAAAGTTATAATGATTCTAGGACAAATATTCGCAGTACATTGTTCTAATTTTGTGTTTTTCTATTTGTATAGAAGAAGACGGTTTGAGGATAACAGTGTGGGCATGGCAATACCAGATTCTGTCTGTACACAAAGGGCTGCTGGTGTTAGTCAGGTAATTATAAACTTATTTTTATTTATTTTATTCTTCAAGGTTGTAGAATTATTAGAATTTATTTACTCAAACAAGCTTTAAGTTTAGATACTGTTATGTAATTCACTTTAACTTGACTTTACCAAAATTTTGGCAAGCTGTTATATTCACCTCTTGTGCAAAACAAAAGGACAATCAAATTCTGTAATTATTACGGTATTTTAAATCTAAGACATAGTGGACTTATTTAGTTATTTTTGAGGCGTAATGGAGTGATTTTGATTAGTTAGGATTAGTAATTTCATGTATTTGGTATATTTAAGAACCCTGATTATTTGGAGCCCCAGAAAGGCGCCACTGTATTGGCCCATATGATTGGTCATAACCTCGGCATCAAACATGATGAAGATGGTATGTATATGCTTTTATGATTCCTTGTAAACTGGAAGGTTTTTCCAAACACATAATAGTGGTATTGTACCTTATTAAGGTATTTAAAGTTGTTTTATTAGTGAAATAAGCAGAGCTAACATGAAATACCTGTAGATATTACATAGATGACTGGGTGCACAATTGTAATAATTCCACTAACAGACTTACTTTAGTTTTACATTAGATAATGACTTTTTAACAGAACATTTTAACACTAACATTTAGGTATAGCACCTAGACACTAACCTTGATTAAACTCATCTTGCATTATGGTCTTAATTAACCTCTTCAACAAAAATCAAAGAAGACATTGTAGGTAACAATTGACAAAAGAAAAAGAAGGAGTGTCAATAATATTTTAAGGATAAATAGAAATATTTGTTGTAGGAGCAGTTTTTCACTTTCATAGTCTGCCCCATCCCTGCGGACTTCAGGGGTTGTTTTTTAAGGGGTTAACCGCAAATAACTCAAATCTTTGACATATATCTCTCACAATAGAATCTATTGTCTAAGTATTTGTTAATGCAAGTCATTTCCATGGAATCTCGTTTACATTGAAGTTGATATAATTATGTGACTGAGTTTAAGATTAATGCAGGTCAATCACTCAGATTGGATTTTTATTCATACTTTTGGTTAATGAAAAAAGCTTTTCCCGTCTGCAAATCGTGGTTTGCAATTGAGCGTGGAGAAAGTGTCTTTTTATTAATCAAAAAAGAAAGATGATCACAAACCTGTATACATGTACATGTATACAAATGATGAACCGATTCATGTTTTCTCCTAGTTTTTTAATGGTGGTTGTTCCCAGATTTGCGGAAAATTGGATATAAAATTCTATTTGTTTTAAACTTTATAGCCGATGTGCTGTTGTATGAGATGTATACGAGAATAGCCATTGGAAGTAAACTTAGTTCATATTTAAGTAATTGGAGCCTGTATTCAATTACGAAATACATGTTCAGGTCATGTTTTTGCAATTCATCGCATACTGTCTATCAATACTTTGATATATTTACAAATTCTGATACGTTTTTGTACTCAGTAGCTATTTTTCATAAAATACTATACCACCATACAAAAACTACCACTATACAAAAACTATTATTTTAACGACTTATAATTTTGATTTACAAATTACCTCTTGTGTGAATAAGCTCCTTTAAAACAGAATAGGGACCTTTCGATTCTCCAAAAGGAGAAGAAATGTTTGATAGTTTGGATGAGACTTATTTTTCTTTGCATGCAGCTGACTGGAGGAGTTTGTATCATATAGGTATACATTGATATCTATGTTGTTGGTATATGTA
Organism: Cerastoderma edule; assembly: GCA_947846245.1. Classification (NCBI taxonomy): domain Eukaryota; kingdom Metazoa; phylum Mollusca; class Bivalvia; order Cardiida; family Cardiidae; genus Cerastoderma; species Cerastoderma edule. The sequence continues at coordinate 10,114,996 of OX401414.1, forward strand.
TCATATAGGTATACACTGATATCTATGTTGCTGGTACTTCAGACACTCATTCATAATTCAATTGTTCTTAATCAACTATAACAATCAAAGTTGAATCACCAAAGTTGAAATATTTATGACAAAAAGGAAACAGTTCATAGTGAAGGATTTATCGTTCTGTTATAAGGAATATAGTTGTCATTTACAAATACTTCAAAATCAATTTTCATTTTCATGTTCAACAATATTTTAACCAAAAAATATTGCAGATTCTGTTTCAAATGGTAAGATGGAACCATTTGGAATACTATTGAATTATAAATGAGTATGTAAAGTAATTATTATTGTGAACCTGTATTGTCAAGTCTATTGTCATTGTCAGTCATTTTCTCGTTTTGTTCATATTTCCTCAAAGTGCGAGCTTTAATCATTTACCAAATGCAAATTTTTCGACTGTCCCAAATAGAATGAGTTTGCAGATGACATTTCAAAATGTGGAGAAATTTGAAAATAATCTTCTGATAGGGCAGAAAACGTTGTGGGAAAAAGAGATATTGCTCATTAGGAGCAATTTCTCTTTTTCTGACAATGTTTTCCAGAGACATCTGCAACAAACTGGTTAAATGTCATTATTGTTTGGTAATGGGTGAAACGTCTTTTTAAAATGTATTTCATTTCAGAACAGCATGAAACATGTTTAACTGTACTTAGAACTCACAACTTGGGATTAAGTAATGAGAAAGATAAGCTAGAGGATTATGTTTTATATCTCATCCTCGGATAAGAGGCACAGATACCTGCTAGAAACCATGGTTGTTTTGTCAATGAATGTCTCTATTTAAATGTGTTGCATGTCACAACAGCATTAAACCAACATGTTTCTCTATGGCATCCAAGGTGCAGGATTTAAATTATTGGTTGTTCTGATGGAATATATAGACCATATCTTGAAAAGGGATCTGCGCTGGTCTAGCTACACTGTTTAGCTAAATGGCCTTAGTTGTTAATGTGCGTGAAAACACCATCCATTTATTCTTCAAATCACATTTGTAAGTCACAGCCGAGCCATGCCTAGTACTGATGATATCAATGAGAAAAGTCTTAAAATGATTAGGATACTGTTTGACACAGCAAAGAAACAAATATCTGTGATGTAAGCTATTTGCAATTTAGTCATCCATAAGGGTTTTATGTGATTTCTTTTCAGCCAAAATGTTTTCCACTTAATCTCTTGGGGTTATTATTTACTGATTTTGGCCATTTCTGCATGAATCATGGGCATTTTATAAAAAAAAAACTATCTCATTTCCATTTGAAATACTGTTATGAAATATTGAAAGGAATACATAGTTTTGTGTAAATAGGTTAATCTGTTCTTTTGAGTTTTTTTTTTTTTTTTCAAATCACTTAAAGAAAGTGGCAAAAGAACGCTTTCCTTGTTACAACTTGCTGCAAATGTGTTAGGAATCTGTGTTATTGTGATTGGTCAACTAATTATCTAACAGTCTGTGATTTTATTTGTCTGCTGCAGTTGATTAAATCATTGATGGAAAACAATTTCTTGCTTTTCAACGAAATAGTATATCAGATCTCACCAAAGCAAGAAGTGCAACATTATCACTATTTCTGTTTTTGACCACAACATCTTTTTCTTTGTTTTGAGTAAGAATTTGTTGTTTTGTAAATCTTTAGGTTACAGTATGTACTGCAGAGGTCAGAAAGGGTTGGCATGAGGTTAACCTTTTACCAAACAATAAAGACATTTAACCACTTTGTTGAAGACAATTCATCACATTTTGATATGTCGTCTTCAAACTCTTTCAATTTGGGTCAGTCGAAAATTTGGCATTTGGTGAAGGATTAAATGTTTGAGAGAAAAGAGTTAATGATTAGCTGACATGAATGGCCTATTGATTGTTACTCTAATGGTGATGTCAGCATCAGGTTAGATCAGTACAATCAATACGAGTCAGACCTTCTGGCTCCTCTACACTAATACCTGCATGAACAAATCAACACTCTCCTCTCATGGTTCCGACATGGATAAACATTCCAACATGCTTCATCTTTCTAAAAGCTTTCCCTTGTTCGAACCGTTATAAATGAAAATCTTTTAATGGTGGTTCATATTTTCATTAAAAATTGAAATCATTTAAATGCTGGTCCATATTTGTTTTCATAGCAATAACAGATCATACACTGTACATAGTTAAAGGTTGATTTGATTCAATACATTGTGAAAAATAATCATTTTTTGATCTAGGGAGTTTTATTGGCCACATATTTGTGAAATAGTCATTTGCTAAACCTTGATGTATCAGGTTTTCTGCTGTCTCTTCAGAGATTAGGACAGATTGTTCCTGCATGTAAAAGCTCTTTTTTGAGCAAGATTGTTTGTCCTATCAGAGGGCAATTTTCCAATCATGATAGAGCCTTGTAAACCTTTTATAGTTTGGGTGTTCAAAGTCTGTATCCAGCAAGTGCATGAATGAATGAACTTGTATTTGGAATAAACCATTACCAAACAATGACGACACTGGAAAACATTGCAGGAAAAGGAGAAATTGGTCTTCGAGTAATTTCTCCTATACCTACTATGTTTTCTGCCATATCAGAAAATTATTTTTTCAATTTAATCACATTTTGAAATATCATCTTCAAACTATTCCAATTTGGGACAGTGGAAAATCTGGCGTTTCAAAAATGTTAAAGAAACCCAACTATGTTTGAAAGTACTTGGATACCAGATTCTTTATGAAATAACTCTAGAGCTTTATCCATGATATCTGACATTGTGATATTAAGTCTGTTACAACTTATTTCAGTTCTGGACATGAAGTTATGGTGCTTTTCTGATTCATAAGTATGTGCATGAACTAATGTGACAGCAATACTTATAACATTGCCATTCGTTCATTTGAAACTGCCAAGACATCATTGTGATAAAGGGGGATTATCCTTGTCACAATCAACTCCATTTATCACAATGTTTGGGTTTTAAAATGGTTTTTAAAATGAAAAAAAGTGATATGCATTATCCATATACCTCTGAAGTAATTATAAATCATATAATATATGTGACTTGAACCTGTTTACTTGTACAATTCAGGAGGATGTCAGTGTCAGGATGAATTTGGCTGTATAATGTCCACAGAAGTCTTGTAAGTTCATAACTATATCCATGAGATCTGTATCCCTTAAACCTTACAATGCTGGGTAATTTTCTAATAAAAGAATTTTGTGCCATCTGCTTTCCAAAACCTTTAATATCTACTTAATTTTGATGATGAGGATACATAGAGTAGCAAACAGGTTAAATCACAGACCAGCTGCCAATTTACTTGAAGTCGGTTTCAGCACTACAAGAGTTAATAAAGTGTTCCTTTTTGAAACTCTTATATGAATGAATACCCATTCTAATGTACTTCTAGAAGTTTTTTTACGAACAATTTTGATGGAAGATGATGCTCAAAAATATTTCTTCTCAGAGTGAGCAATTCCCCTTTGTCACCATGGTTTCCTACATATCTAACAAAGAAAGTGCTACTTCTCTTATGACATTATTTTCATATGCTAGTCCTCTCAATTTGTTTTTGAAATAAAATTCAATGCATTGTAAAATTCTATGATAACTCATAGTAGCGTCTGCTGTGAGAGTCTTTTAAAATTTTACTAATTTATTCTTTTGTCATAATAATTTCTTCCCCAAACCACCAGATACCTGTTATTTTTTCTTAGTTGTTGTCTGCAACCTCTTTCTATAATGAACAATGGCAAGTTCAACCATAGGGAGAGGGATGATCGGTCAAGAAAAGGTCTTCATATTTTGATATTTATTATTTCAGGGCGACTCCAGTTAAACATTCTAGAATGTTCTCCACATGTAGTGTAAAAGACTGGGATGTCTCACTGAATTTGGGGATTGCCACTTGTCTCTCAGAAAATCCACAGGTAAAGTAAATAAACCATTCTTTCTAAGGAGGTATCCCATTTGTCTCTTGTCAAAGTAAGGTTTGGTTAAGCTGAACTCCTAAAGATCTTCACATTCACTTTTTCCTCTTTATCTAATGGCTGCTACAAATGCTCAGAATTTCTCTTCCTTTTAATGTACAGCCCTACTAACTTTTGAACATTATAGTACATGTTCCCTGGATGACCAACCAGTGCTAGGCTAGGAAATATGTCTTGCTCAAAGACGTTCCACGATGAAATAAATGGTTACCTTAGGACATCGAACTCGGCTTGACCGGTCTCTAGTCCCCAGCGCTAACTGCACCACCGTAGAACCTTTACTTGTCTTTTTTCCACAATATTTTGTTTACCAGCATATTGGAATATTCTTTTCCAATAGTATTTTCAAAGGTTGTTTATCTTTTTTCACAGCTATATTGGTTGTCTTTCTTTCACAAATAATCTTGTTTGTCTATTTTCACCAGTATTTGGTTGATCTTTTTTCCACTGTACATTATTTTATCTATTTTCCACACTTCATTGTGTATCAATTTTTGCCAGTATTTGGTTAATCTATTTTAACCAGTGTAATCTAATTGCATATTTTTTCAACAATTCGTGATGTATCTTTTTTCACGGGTGTTTCGTGTATCTACTTTCAACGGTTTAACTTTTTCCACAGCAGCAACATTTATATAATTTCACATTAGCTATGGTGTATCTGTTTGATAGCTGTATATGTATGTTGTATATTTCAGCCCACATTTCCCCAGGTGTGTGGTAACATGCAGGTAGAAAGGGGAGAGGAGTGTGATTGTGGGACACCTGAGGTAAGTAAAGCCAGTCCTACATATAGGTCTAATGTATCACAATTCTACAATACAAGGGTATCGATATGACCATATCACTCTACCTTATGTCAGATCTGTTCTCTGATTTTTTATACTAAATTATGATGCTACTAAAATTATGATAGTAAACATATGATATAAGGAGAAATAGCTTGTTTTAACGGTCGGATTTAGATAAAATGGAAAAGAAAGAATAACGTAAGCTGTAAGAAGGATAAATGTAATGGAAAGAATGTTAAGTTTGGTAGTCATATGATTATTATTAATGTGGTATAAATTCATTGTAGTTCTTTCACCCATTACCAAACAATAAAGGCATTTGACCTCTTTGTTGGAGACGACTCTGGGAAACAGCGTAGGAAAAGGAGAACTTGCTCTTAACGAGCAATTTTTCCTTTTCCCACAATGTTTGCCTATCAGAAGATTATTTTTCAATTTCATAACATTTTTTCAAAATTGTCGTCTGGAAACTCTTTCAATTTTGGACAGTCTAAAATTTGATGTTTGGTAAAGGGTTAAAGATGTTGTATTGGTTATTCCAGGACTGTGCCAAGACAGACCCCTGTTGTGATCCTTACACCTGTTTGTTGAAATACTGGGCAGACTGCAGAACCGGGGAATGTTGCCATAACTGTACTGTAAGTAAACAACACCTTTCCTAGAATATGCAAATTATGGTACTGGTAGATTCGATAAAACTACTACTTACAACAAGTCAAGTCTGATTAAATGACGGAAAAATTGTACATGAAGTTGAAACCAGATAAAACAATCCATACCTATATATAATATATGAACCACCTTCAGAAAATAACTCTTAGAATGGTTTTGGCAAAAATGAGTCATTTTTCCTAGTCATTTTTCCTTTTGTCATAACTGTGTGTAGCCCAAATGTTGTTTTCTATGCTTTTTGATATATTTCTGCAGATGCTTTCATAATTTATCAGTCAATTAGAACCATGCTTTTGCTTTCAAGTTTTGGTCTGTATGACCGCCTTTCATATAATAGTTTTAAGTTTGTAAATTGTCAATGTACTTGTATCCAGATTGATATATATTTGTCAGGACCAAAAAACCATTAGATAATGACAATCATGGCCTTATCAAACAAGCCTTAAGATTGATAACTAATGGCTCCTTTAATTGTACTCTGAGTAAAAAGAAAAGTTGAAACCTCATTTGCTGACATAACGTAAGTTGCACAGGTTTTTTTTAACCAGGAATATGCTGTGTCATAACTGGAAACATAACAAAGAATGGATTTAACAAAAATCCTCATAATTGAACCAACTACTTTGCAAACCCCATTATCATTGAAGATACCTTTAAATCTAGCATGTACTTTATGATTGATCTTGTTATTTCAGTATTTGTCCTCAGAGTACATGTGTCGTGCCCAGTCTTCTGATTGTGACGTGCCAGAGTTTTGTACAGGCACCACTGAACAGGTGGGTTCATACTTTATCCTTATACACTGTCAGCTGTCCCATGACATGAACATTTTTCCTTCAAATCATTGAAATGCATCTGCAGTAGATAATTCAAGAAACCATTGATTCAAAAGATGAAATAGTTCATAAATAGCCATGTTGGTTTACCCAATATAGCCTGAATTACCATAATCCTGCCTTAAGATCATATTTTGAAAGAAATTCAACAAAAATCTTACACAGGTGTAAAGAAGTAGTTCATATTTTATCAATTAACTGATGATGCTCCATTTCAAGTACACATATTCTGTGAGAAATTTAAAAAGAATATGAGAAAAGTGTTGCATGATATTTATGAAGTAAAATTCTGTCCACAGTTTATCCAAAGTTTGGTAATTATACAAAGATATTAATGGTTTAAACTTTGTTTATTTTAGTGCCCTCCAAACAACTATGCTAAAGATGGACACTCATGTAACAACAACACAGGTTATTGTATGGGAGGAATCTGTCCTACACTCGATCAACAGTGTCAACATATCTGGGGGAAAGGTGAGGCTAATGCATGTTTACTTGTATAATTATATGACCCATGTATCGTGGATAATTTGTTCACTACATAGCAACCATCAGTGGTATATTATAGTTATGTGATCATATCTTTATTGCAAATAATGGGTTTCCATTTGTTAAATTCTTGACAGTTATTCACCTATTTTAGTCCTGAGTGAAAACCCATAAATACAGTTTACAAATGACCAAAAGTGATATTTATTAACTTGTACCTTTTCACCAATTAGAACTACTCTGGTATTTCTGTAAGCTGAGAAATACACCTTGGATATCAGTGTAGGGATACAATATTTCGGATAATTCGTCCTCGGCTTATAACTCATTTCCTAAAACCGTTCATGTTAAGTAGTTCAATGTATATGTAAGTGTTAACCATTATTTTGAATAATATTTCATCGTGAACTTGTATATATTATGATAGTGACATTGTAAGTTGTGATATACATGTGTATAATGTTTCCTTCATCAAAATAAACGACTTACCACTATTTAGGTTTCAAATTCAAGAACTTTATTTAGAAACGAAAGTGCAATGACGCAAGAAAAAATATGGCAGCATCCGTATTATCTCAAAGGCGTTTTCATTGGATAAACCCGTTGAGTTCAGATTGCCTTTTCACATGCTCTAGTGCACCATATTAGTGATGTCACTTGTTGATAGACTCGGGTGATTTCTTTTGTCCACTTGTGCACATCCACATTAAAAATCAAATATAAAAATAACAACAACAACAACCTGACTGCATGCCTGAAGTGTGTTTAACCCTTTAACAAATGCCAAATTTTTGACTGTCCCAAAATGAAAGAGTTTGCAGACGACATTTGGAAATGTGATGAAGTTGGAAGTTAATCTTTTGATAGGGCAGAAAACATTGTGGGAAAAGGAAAAAAAAAATTGCTCGTTACGTGCAATTTTCCTTTTCCCACAATGTTTTCAGAGTCTTCTGCAACAAAGTGGTCAAAAGTTGTTATTGTTTGGTAGGGTGTTCAACCATGTTGTTTACAATTTCCTTTCTCAGATGCGGAGCAGGCTGATATTCAGTGTTTTGAGAGATTTAATCCGACAGGAAACTTTAATGGACATTGTGGAAAGGACGAGAAGACTAACTGGTTCGCCGAATGTTTGCCCGAGTACGTAAAATGATCAATTTAGTTTCATACAACTTAGATGCTTATTTGAGCTCTTGCTTCTGCAGTAGATGATTATCATTAAAGATTTCTATTTAATTTGAAATTTAAAGGTTATTGGTTATCATTTTAGATCATTGATAAGTCTCATGCTTTTTACCCATGGCATGGTGGAATCAAATGGCTAGTCACGTAGAAATAAAGGTCATGTCAGTCAATCTGGTTTTGTGGAAGGTCAATTGTTAGACACTTAGAACAATATCATAGTTTTGATGAAACCGTAAAAGCTGTAACATAACTGAAAACTGTTGAAACGGCTGCATTGCAACTCTCCTTCCTAAAGAATATGTGCTTTACTCATATAGATTATACCATATCCCCAAATCTTAATATTCGTTTGAATTGGAAGTATCAGAACAAGACATTTTTATGATCACATATGGTAAGGGAACAGCACAAGACTTTAATTAAATCCCTCACACCCATGAAGAATTAACTATAGTGTCTCATACTAAACCATCAATTTAACCCTTATAGTTCTGGAACCGACTTCATGCTTATGCCAACAGGTTAGATCCAGACCAGCTGGCCTGTGATCTTTCCTGTTTGCTACTCTGGTTATCTTACCTCAACAAAATTAAGCAGATATTTAATGTTTTGGAAAGCAGATGTCACAAAAATCTATTTTTAGTAAATGACTTAGCATTCGAAGAGTGAACAGAACTCAATTAATCTTGTCATACAAATATGTGCCATGTTCAGTAATATTGTAGTATAAATATGTGCCATGTTCAGTAATATTGTAGTATAAATTGTTATTTTCCTTGTCATACAAATATGTGCCATGTTCAGTAATATTGTAGTATAAATTGTTATTTTCCTTGTCATACAAATATGTGCCATGTTCAGTAATATTGTCATACAAATATGTGCCATGTTCAGTAATATTGTAGTATAAATATGTGCCATGTTCAGTAATATTGTAGTATAAATATGTGCCATGTTCAGTAATATTGTAGTATAAATTGTTATTTTCCTTGTCATACAAATATGTGCCATGTTCAGTAATATTGTAGTATAAATATGTGCCATGTTCAGTAATATTGTAGTATAAATATGTGCCATGTTCGGTAATATTGTAGTATAAATTGTTATTTTCCTTGTCATACAAATATGTGCCATGTTCAGTAATATTGTATAAATATGTGCCATGTTCAGTAATATTGTAGTATAAATATGTGCCATGTTCAGTAATATTGTAGTATAAATATGTGCCATGTTCAGTAATATTGTAGTATAAATATGTGCCATGTTCGGTAATATTGTGTGCCATGTTCAGTAATATTGTAGTATAAATTGTTATTTTCCTTGTCATACAAATATGTGCCATGTTCAGTAATATTGTATACAAATATGTGCCATGTTCAGTAATATTGTAGTATAAATATGTGCCATGTTCAGTAATATTGTAGTATAAATATGTGCCATGTTCAGTAATATTGTAGTATAAATATGTGCCATGTTCGGTAATATTGTAGTATAAATTGTTATTTTCCTTGTCATACAAATATGTGCCATGTTCAGTAATATTGTAGTATAAATATGTGCCATGTTCAGTAATATTGTAGTATAAATATGTGCCATGTTCAGTAATATTGTAGTACAAATTGTTATTTTTCTTCCTCCTATAGTGATGTACAATGTGGACTCATCCATTGTTCCGGAGGAAACAAACAGCCATTCTTTGGTCCGGACAAAGATTGCTCAAAAACAACATTTTCATCAAATGGAAAGGAGTTTGAATGCAAGTATGTACACACTTTACTTACCATGTTGGTTTTACTATCACTTAAAGGTGCTTGTTTACAGATTTTAGGAATTTTGAAACTTAAAACATTGATTTCTTATATATGTTATGCACTAAAGATATCCATTGCAAGCAAAATTGAATCACTTTTCAAGTGTAAAGTTCAGTGAATTAACATATAATTTAATCCAAAAGCATGACTTTGCTTTTGAGATCTACCGCATATACACTGTACACACTTGTATAAATTGATTCTTCCAGAATTCATTTTTCTTTCAATACCGTAGCTACTTTTAATTGAATATCAAATAACAAGACAAAAACTGTATTGTTTCAATGGTATTTTACATTGACGTTTTCTCTTCTGTTGAACAAGCACCTGTAAAAGAATATTTTTTTGACAACATTTCCTTAAATGTTTGGTGCTGTAAAACAGACCTTTTCCCTTTCAAATTAACTGACTATTTTCCCGTTTTCCCACTAAAGCTTATGTTTGAATTTAGTCATTCCTTAAAAATTCCCAATTTTAGAGAAAATGCCCTGATTTTTTCCAGAAAGATATCTGCTAGGGCTGAAAACAATGTGGGAAATGGAGAACAATTTCTTCTTTTCCAACAATGTTTTCCTTAGTCGTCTGCAACAAACTGGTCAAATGTCTTTATTGTTTGGTAACGGGTTAATTCTATCAACAATTTGTGGTGTTAGTAAGATAATGATTTCTCCCATGTTTACAGGACAGTACATGGACCTTCCACACTGGAGCTGCCTAACCTCGGACTTGTATTGGACGGAACAAAATGTGGCCCAAACATGATGTGTAGCAAGAGGAAATGTGTGTCGCTTAGCAACCTGCCGCCAATGACCTGTCCTGGGTCAAAAGATGGGACACCTTGTTCTGGCAATGGGGTATGTAGAGTGTCTGGACTTGTTGCCTTTTAGTGCTGAGGTTTTGATACTTTTCAACTGTCCCGAATCGAAAGAGTTTGCAGATGACACTTCAAAATGTGAGGAAATTGAAAAACAATCTTCTGATAAGGCTGAAAACATTTTTTCCCAAAATGTCTTATTGTCTGGTATACTATAGGATATCTCTTGGGATCATGGTAATTGAAATGCAATTTGAAGTCAATCCCTGACTTTATAAATTCTTGTTTTAACATACCTATTATAGACAAGTTCATATTGAAATTGAGTATGCATCGAACCATCATTTTGGTTTTTATACGCGTCGCGCGCATGCGCGAAGGCGTATATAGTGATCGCACGGAATCCTTCTTTACCTATAGGGGCTTAATCACCGCCGAGAGTAAGAAAGTAGTTCCAACTTCTATGTTGATTGTAATCTGTCTATAACTGCGTGAATTCTTATCAAATTAAATCGTCGTTTTGTTAAATAACTCTTTCTTCCTTGGTTTGTTTTGGATGCGTCTGTGATGTGCAGGATGGTGATTAAAGGTAATGCAAACTATCCGCGTTAATTTCCAAACATCCTAGAACTTCTAGAAGAAGGTATCTAGCGGCACCGGATAACAGTCGAAACGGCCCGATGTCAAAATATCCTACGTTCAAAACGGCCCGAAATAAGTCAAAACGGCAAAATTTTCGGTTTAAAGTGTTAAAACAGTGTAAATCTTATTTGGGCCGTTTTGACTGATTGAAAAAATCAACAATTGGGCCGTTTTGATCATTCCATGGCCGTTCTCATCGATCTCCGGGACGTTTTGACATGGGGCCGTCTTGACACGTTCCCACAGTACCCGTATCTAGGCCATGGGATTTCCCCCATCTATAAAGGAATCCCCAGTATTTTTTTACTAAGTGCAGAACAAAGTCCCTATCTTTTATGATTTGCAAACTTCTTTTAACGACAGGCCTTGTGCCAGAAACGGCTTAGAAACATTCATGAAGAAAAACTGACAGTTATCAGCGATTTTATTTTGTTTCATAAACGCATGACCCAATTTCAGTAATAGGTTTCCGATTCGTTTGTTTGGTTACCAGAGGGTTGGGAACAAGTTCGCTTAGTGAAGTGAAAATACGGCTCCCGATTCTTTGCAGTAATATTATTATGAAATAAAAAACGACATTGATTAACATATTTAAGCCGTTACTTTTATTTGAAAGCTGATTTTGTAATTGAACAGGACGGTTCATACTAAACAAAAAATCATTTTTTCATTATAAGAAAGAAAAAGAAATATTGCCTGATGTATAGCCGGGAAATACACCGTGTTTTTCGTTACCATTACTGACCATGAAGTGAGCGTGTGCATTTTACAATGGCAAAATGAAAAAGAAGATCTATTATCACCTTTTGCCCAATGTATTGGGGAAATACCTCTATTGTTTCAAATCCTGGAAGAAACACTAAATGTAGGTATTGTTGAGTAGATAAAAAATCACCCAGATTAGAATGTATGATTGTTTACTTTGTTGTTGAGATCATTTTTTAGACTTACATCTCTCCGATCCTTTTGATCTACTCTTTTCTTGTGTTCCGGTTTCTGTTCGTAACACTCGGACATGCCTTTGATATGGCATTTAACCCAATATATATTTAATTCACTTTTAAAACTTTTCAATGATCTCTGACTGAAGCTGTATTTGTGCTGAAGTGTTTCTTAAATAACTTGTGACTGTGGCCCCTTGTAGATAGGTATCTTAACTGAAAATGCTTGTTTTCGTCTACAATATCTATTTTGTTGATAACTGGAATAATACTTTTTCATTTGATTAGAGCATTGGGGTTGAGTACCACTGGAGTACAGGGACATGTCTTTTTTGACTTCTATTTTGATTTCTGCTATTCAACAGAAATGTGTTGGTTTGTCTTCAAAAATCCCTTAGATTTCTTTCAAATCCATTCGTACGCACAAACCTCTCAGACCATACTGCGACGCAGTTCAGGCCATTCTGGCCTTTGATATTTATTTATTCTAAGGAACCAGCAGCACAAAAGCCTTGAAAAAGGAATTAAGGTTATTTTTAGGAATTTCTTGTTCGTCATACAGTTTGTTTATATCCAATCTCATAGTGAAGGTTATATGTTGTATGCTTTATAATTTTCAACAAGTATTCATTTAACCCTTTACCAAGCGCCAAATTTTCGACTGTCCCAAATTGAAAGAGTTCGCAGACAACATTTCAAAATGCGATGCAATTGGAAAATAATCCCTGGTAGGGCAGAAAACAATGTGGGTAAATGAAAAATTGCTCGTTATGAGCAATTTCTCCTTTTCCTGCAATGTTTTCCAGAGTTGTCTGAAACAAACTGATCAAATGTCATTATTTGGTAATGGTTTAAGAGATGTACATTTAATCTTGAAATGTTCTATTTTAGATTTGTACAAAGGAAGACACATGTTACTGCCAAGATGGCTGGGCGTCACCAGATTGTTCTGTGAAGGTCAACGTTACCAAGGTGATTCTTACAGTGGACATGTTGGTTACCACAGGGATACCTTCTACAACAACAACCCAGGATCCTGTCCGTGTTATACCGCTGGACGTTGTGTACCCGACTGGTACCCCTATCCCGTCTGATCTGTCATCTTCAGCTGTGGTACAAGGTAGGCAACCAGTCAAACAGTTTTATAGATCATTTCATAATTTATCGTTGTGGTTTAAAGACATTTTAAGCAAAGTTTTGCATGTTGTTGAGGCATTCCCTGGATGCAAATCTGTATTTCCTTTTAATTCGTTACCACCTAGAGACGACATTTCTTTAACTTGAAACAGATGACTTAAGAAAAGCTTTGTAAACATGTGAAAAACCTTTCTGCTGTTATGGCATGTAAATAGATTAAAAAAGCATTGTGGCAAAAGGAGACAATTGCTTGTGACAATAAATGTCTCCTTTTGCAACTATGCTTTTTGAAAGTTGTTTACTGTAAGATGCAGACATGTGGTGTTTGGTTTAAATGTTCTGGACTTGCCTTTTCATTATTAAACTATTCCCTTAACAACAAGTGTTGGACAGGGAAGCGGATATTACAACCAATGTTGGCTTACTTCAGTATGACTCCGAGTGAGTATGGCTATACAACCTACACCATTTCACATAGAAATGGACACTATATTTGGACTGCTATGCTGGTGCTTTTATTTCTTGCTCTGGTATTCATTTGGTCGCAATTGGAATATGATTGTATTGATAAGTAAGCTTTCAGGACTTAGTTCTTTATAGGAAAGATGCCAAATAACAGAACAATAATGCCAAGCAACATGTTTGAATCTGATGGATTTTAAATTATACATTATAGATGCCAACAAAGCTGTTTGGAACTGGTTTAAATCATTAACAAACCATTTTCAGGTTGGTCATGATAGTAGGGCTTTAGAAGTTTTGACAGACCTTATTCAAATAATAGAGGGTTAAGTTGACAAATAAAGTTCTTATAGGGATTGATAGATTCTTTTAGGATAGAAAAAGTGGTTTGAATAGGAGAAATGATTTGTGAAATTAATTACTTTGTTTCCAATGAAATATACCGGGTAAATAGATAGATAAGAGTTATGTGACCTTGTGATGTGTATATCACATGTATATTATGTGTATATCATGTGTATATTATGTGTATATTACATGTATATCACATGTATATAACATATATATCGTGTCTATATTATGTGTATATTACATGTATATTATGTGTATATTACATGTATATTATGTGTATATCATGTGTATATTACATGTATATTACATGTTTATCATGTGTATATTATGTGTATATTACATGTATATCATGTGTATATTTACAGCGAGCGAGAAAGGTCTGTTGAACACCAAATGGATGATGATTATTCTCGCATCAGTTATCGGTGGATTAGGACTCCTCCTGCTCTTCTCCTTCGTCTGTTACAGGTAACTTTTACATTACTTGATTAGTTAAGGGTTAACTTATTTACATTGGTGTTGAAACAATTTCTCTCATCTTAGATTAATTACTCTTATTTCTGCTATTTTACATCGATTATGAAACCAGTTCACTCACTTATCTTAGATATTCACTCTCAATTCTGCTTCCGGGAAACAAAACCAGTACTCATGCTGAATGCAGATTTAATGAAAGATCACAAAGTGAACTCTGCTGCAACAGGGATTTTTATCCACAACTGTCATGTCCTGATGCAGCCAATTTAACCCAAGACCATTGTCTTCCAAAGTTTTTGTATTGTTACCATAACTGAGGCTCTAAGTGTGGTTTTCATTCCTGTGAGTAGCAAAGTTCATTTAAGGTACACAAGTTGATAGTTAGTACAGATAAAACAGCATGCATTGGAGGTGGTAGTCATTATGCATGAAATTTATTGCAATAACAATTAATTGTATGGGAAAATGAAAAAAGAGATTGTGGGAGTGGTGTAATATGGGCAGGTGCTTTTGGAACAGTCTATTGGTCTATGGAATAGTTTCTATTGTTTAAATGTTTGTTTGTTTTAGCTTAATAGCTATGTGAGAGTGACTTTCAATCATGTATTCTTCAACCAGTCCATAACTAATTGCCTCAAATGGACAATTTTGACTGGCTCAAATAGAAAATACTGCCATACAATGAAGTTAGGAAAAGACTACATTGTTGCAATGGGAGAAATTAAATGCTTGTAGCAGTTTTTCTCAGTGGTTTATGTGTTGAAAAGAGCGAATATTCAGTGATAAGTTAACCCATTAACATATCATTCTGGTTTGTGAGCTATATCTCTTGTTACATTTTGATCATTACAATCATTTCTTACACATAAGTTTTTGTTGAACTTTTTTCAACAATCAATTTATTTGTTGAATTAAGAGCTCTTTCATACAATCCCTGAATTCTTTATTCTCTTTAAACTGTAAGACTAATAGACTGAAAGCAGAAACAAATATGTTCAAATATATATAAATTAGTTTTGGAGTATCCCCTTTATATTTTCTGTTATCTAGACGTAGAAGTCCAGCTAAGTATAACAAGGAGAAGAAGAAGCCCCATGTCCATCACAGTGAGGAAGGTGAAGTGGAGAATAGCAGTAAATTGATCAAGTTTGGGAACCTACCTTCATACAAGTAAGTTCTCCTCTTTAGCTAATATAATGGAAAACAAAACTTTAATTATGCGAAAGAACCTGCCAACTTACAAGAAAAAGAAAAAAATGTAAGAATTGTTAGTTGATCAAAACTGCAGAAAACATAAGTTAATTGATCAAGTTTTTAAACTACTTGCTATAAATGTTGGCAATCCACTTGTACTTCAGAAAACAGTTTGATTTATTTCTGTGCCAAACATGCACAACTGTTTAGATGCAACGTCATTTCATGAATCATTAATAATAGTTCAACACAATTGTCATTTAAGTGTGTAAATGAATTTCTCTTTTCTTTACAGAAAAGACAAGAAAATCAAGAAAAAGAAAAGTAAAAAGGGCAAGAAGAAGGGAGGTAAATCTGAGGATGATAGTGACATAGAGTTACCTCCCCCACCAATGATCATTTCGGATCCCAACAGTGCTAAACCAGAAAAGGGCATCCTTAAAGGCTCCTTTGCCAAAAGTCACTACATCAATGAGAGGAGAAGCAGTGAGTCCAACACGGTGTCGGGGACGTCCAGCGGGAACTGTGATCAGGACAGTGTTGGTCCGTACGATGAAATAGACGATGATACAGAGGCTGGGGAAATACAGGATATATTTGGAACATCGTGTGATGAGCCTGAACGATCGTTAGATGCCCTGGATAACATGGTTGAATCCTCCAGTTTTGATTTCATGTTGCCCCCACCCTTCAGTAACATGGGGCTGTTGAAGCGGTCCCCCTCCCCACCCAGTAAATTTTCAGGCTATGATATCCCCATGACTAACCTGTCACAGATACAGAGACCAAATCTATGGAAGCCCAATTTGGGCTCGCCTCCCAAGTCTCGAGTATTGAGGATGAGAAATCTGGATGAATTGTTACAGAATATCGACAGAAACACGATCGACCTGTCCCCGTCGCCGGACGATCCTCCCGTACAAATCTCGCCCTCGACATCAGAGGATGTGAGGTCAAGCTCAACGGATGATCGACATTACCAGACGAGCAGTCACGACCCACAGAGTCCAAACTCCATCACGAGTGGAAGTACCTGTACGGCACTGAGGCCTCTACTCGGGAGTCAGTGGAGTAAATATATACTACACCGTAACAACCCAGACACAGGGGGAAACTTTGACTTTGATGATATTGAATCTCCATTGTCCCATATAAACATACCCCCGCCTATGAATCCGATAAATGTGCGAAGTATCTTTAATTATGGACAGAAAGGTGTTAATCGCGATAACAATGATACACCTCTGGGAAGCCAAAATGGTGATGGAAGCTCAACAAATGGTACTGGCAATTCGCGGAATGGTTATGAGAAAAGTTCGGGTTATGGAAGTGAACATGACCCTGAGAGGTATAGTATAGAGGATGTATCTCGCAACCAGTCAAGGTCGGGGTCGACTTCTCCACCCAACTTTAGTGCCGTCATCAGAACCGGTCCAAACCAGATCAGACTGGTTCCTGCCAGTAAACTCCAGTCACAGACTGGTTTGGGAGGGTATAGCTACAATCCTATGGATAATGACTTACAGAAGCTGCTAGAGGGTGTACCTAAGATAGATGCTGGCTGTTACGAGAGAAGTCCACTCAACAGTAATGTCACGTCGGGTACCAGCACACTAGAAACTTTGAAAAACTCAGAATTCTCTTCCTCGGGACTCAATTCAGATACAAACACTTTAGTTAACTCAGACTATGAAACAATGGAACGATTACGCGGGGATGATTTCATTAACGCAGAATTAACGGACACAGAACAATCGACGGATAAATCCACGGAACATCCAGCCACAAGCACACTGGAGATGCTAAAGCAATCACTGCCAGAATTCTCAAATGGTCTTTTGCCAAACCCCAAGCCTCTGAGTGACATAGATCGTGAGGGCAGTGGACCCTGTATCGATAGAAGCTTGGAGGAAATATCCCATTTAGACAATCATAAGAGTAGGAAAGGTAACAGAAACTCCATCACATCTGTGGGTGGACGGCCTATGAGCTTGAGTGTACTCAAAAAGCAGGACTCTATGGAGAATCCTGGGGAAAGTGATCCTCTCTTAAATAGATATAGTGCAATAGACACACTGCCAGTGGATATTTGTGAATGTTAATTGTCATAATATGATGTAGTTTACAAAAACCTGTTATGTATCTTAGCTTATTTACAATGTATATGTAAAAGGTTTGGAATCAACAAAAGGAGATTATTGCCAACCCTCTGGACTGTCAAGGGCTAAAGTGTCTGCCTTTGAATGATAGGGTGGTAGGTTCGAAAGATTTGAGTTGCTGGGTCCACGTTGCAACCTTTTTAATCCACATTTAGTGTGAAACTGGTTATGAATTTATGACGCAGAAGAGAGTGATTAATCTAAGTTGTTAGAACTTAATGTGGAACAATTGATGTTTAAGATTAAACTCTTTGAAAACTATTTTATGTGAATGTCTGCGACATACTGTGTTCAACAAATAAAGAATTAATTGATATTGTTTTCAAAAGAAAGTTATTTCGCAAGTATTTAAAAACAAAAGGGACAAAAGTCGTAATTGCTCAGTTATGAGCAATGTTTCTTCTTTTGTCAAAATGTATTCCCAATTCAAGTGCAAGCATGTCAAATAGAATCTGTGTAGAAGAGCTAACAAATGTTTTGATGAAAATCTTTGTATTGATATTGATGATAGACATTTGCTTTGAAGTCTAACTCTAAAACAAACTAGTAGTCATAATAAATTTGAAACAAAATATTGGTTTTAATTTGTTAAGTTGCGATGACAACTTACAGATGCTGTTAACCTCATCTGTATAAGAAGAAGTGAGATTTAAGTATTGCATGTAAAAAGGGGTGCTTATTGTATTTCCATTTGTTTGGAGTTTTGTTCTGTTATGTTGTAAATATTCAGGAAAACTATTGTTTTGTCTGTCAGATCACAGGGTACCCTGAAGGAGTAGAATTTTCTAAATAAAGGAGGCAAACTTCTTTTAACCACTACTTCATGTGGACCCACATTAATACACATGGGGTTGTAGACTAATGAAACCGTTGTGACATAAAGAAAAAGATGAATGGAAATGTGTCATCTAAAGTAGAATTTGGTCAGAATTATCCTTTCTTTGTCACATTTTTTATAGATGTTATTTTCAACAAACCCACAAGATAACTTTTATATCAGAGCATGGGTCCCCTGTTTGTGTGTGGGTATATATCAGGTATTTCCCTATACCAGAACCACACAGATATATGTATAGATGTAAATAAGTGAATCAAAAGTGAACTCTAGTCATGTTCAAGTGGTAGCTTTAATACTGAGTCAGTTCTGCACATCTTTATTAAGATTTTAATCATTTTTATTTTAACACCAAATAATCGCTTTTATTTCATAACTGTTTTATTTTGTTTGATTTTATATTTTCTCAATTCTCATATTAGAATTTTCATGGTAGTGTTTATAGTGTAACTGTATAGATTTTACAATCATTCTTTTGTTTAATATGTGTTTTTCTTAAAATATGATGTATGCCTGTAACAGACTTAAATGATATCTAGATAGTTACAGTATGTCATATTAACATGTAGGTAAGCCCAGTGTTCATCCACTTAAGATGTATGGATATGTAGTCTCTTAACCCTTAGAATGCTGGGTTATTTTCTAAAGATAGATTTTTGTGTCTTCTGCTTTCCAAAACATTAAATATCTGCTTAATTCTGTTTAGGAAAGATACTCAGCAAACATGTAAGATCACAGGTCCAGCCGCCAATTTACTTGGCAGCTGGCCTGGACCTAACCTGTTTAGGTAGGCATGAAATATTCCAGCATTGTCAGGGTTAACACATTTCTTGTTGAGGATTTAAAAAACCTTTGTTAATGAAGGAGAAATTGGTTCTGTCCAAGTGGTTTCTACTCATAAGCATAAAAGAACATTTTGTTACCCATATTACATTGAAGATCTCATCTGATGTTGCTTCCAATTTGGACCTGTCATAAATTTACCTCTAAAAAAATGGAAAGGTGTGTTTAACCCTTTACCAAACAATAGCAACATTTAATCACTTTATTGCAGATGACTCTGGAAAACATTGTGGGCAAAGGAGAAATTGCTCTACACAAGCAATTTCTCCTTTTTCCACATTGTTGATTGCTTTATCAGAAGATCATTTTTCAATTTCTTCATACTTTGAAATGTTGTCTGCAATCTCTTTCCATTTGGGACAGTTGAGAATTTGGCGTTTGGTAAAGGGCTAAGTCAAGAAGGTTCTGTTCTTTAAATGCATGTATCTTGTAAGGTGATTTGTAAAATATTTTTATTTTAAGTATTAGTGATATTTTTGTTCAAGCAGTTTCATTGTCCATTTGCCATTTTATATTTATTGTGATGTTCATATCATATGTCATGCTGTAGAATCCATATCCCCTATATGTACTTTATTTTACTCTAGTAAGCAAAATTGTTGAAAAAAAAATCGCTAAAAAGAACAGCAATTTCCCTCTATGCAATATGTCAGTGAAAATGTTTATTTTCATTGTTATCACATTGGGTCTGCTATCGCACACAATTTGGAACGTCACTAAAGGCACTATGGGAAAATGGATCTTAGTATGTCGTTTTGTGTTCAATACTTATATAATTATACATGTATATACATATAGATTATGTGCTATCAATACTCTTATTTCTAATTTACAAATATTTTGAACAGTATTCTGCATGAACTACAATAGTCAAAACAGTTACTATATAGATCTTGATAAATATATAAATCTTGATTACTACAAAAAACCTGGTTACTACACAAAACCTGGTTACTGCATAAAACCTGGTTACTGCATAAAACCTGGTTACTACATAGAACTTGGTTACTACATAGAACTTGGTTACTACATAGAACTTGTTTACTCAAGAAACTTTATATAGAAAACTTGATAGAAAACTTGGTTACTCTAGAAATCTTGGTTACTCTATAAAACTTGATAACAATATTAAACTGGGTTATTATAGAAGTTACTCTATAAAACTCGGTTACTCTATAAAACCTGGTTACTCTATAAAACCTGATTACTCTATAAAACTTGGTTACTCTATAAAACCTGGTTACTCTATAAAACCTGGTTACTCTATAAAACTCGGTTACTCTATAGAACTTGGTTACTTTATAAAACCTAGTTACTCTCTATAACCTGGTTACTCTATAAATCTTGGTTAATCTATAAATCTTGGTAACTATAGACAACTTGGTTACTATAGAAAACTTGTAAACCTCTTCCTTCATAGATACTAGTTTCAAATAATTTACTGTTCCTGCAACAGAAAGTTCAAAAATAGTTTTATCAAGGACAAATTGATCCTGGTGACCAATTTCTCTTTGTGTAACAACAGTCTCTAATAGTTAAGAGTACATAACTTGAAATCCCATGGCCCCCCTCTTCATGTGGCTTGAAACCTGAGTGAGGGATATAGATGTTCATGAGAAATAGTCTACAAATTGACTTTCGGAATGCAGATGGCTACTTGGCTTGACCAGCCGTTTTTGGACAGTTGAGTATGGGGTCTTCCTCTAAAATTAAGAGTCGGGCATAGCAACATAACTGAAATAAAAATTGTGATGTCGAATCCATATAAATGAATAAATAGACAAAAGTTTCTAGTTGATTAGTTTCAAGAAACATTACGTTTCCTTCTTTAAGATTTTATTCTGCAATTTTTTCAAGTTGGACCACTCACGAATTTTCTATGATGGAATGGGTTAATATTTATGTAGGTGTATAAAAATATCCTGGAAAGGTTAAATTGAACCTATCATATTACAGACTTACAACATACTTTGAGGTTTCATTGGTCTTATAATAAATATGTTTATATCCTATTGATTATGTTGTTATGTTGTTAGTGTAGACCCGTTTTTGTCTGGTAACTAATGATTCATTCATTAAAGGGCTGAATACACCAGGGGCCCGTTTTACTAAACAGTTTACGCTTAAGATTTGCGTAAGTCTAAAACAACAAGTCCTCTTCTTTCAATATTGGGCGAAGGAATATTGCAAAGTAACACATCATTGGAATCGTCTCTCCGAGACGCTTCCAATGATGTGTCACATTGCAATATTGTGCTTTCATTGAAGATAATATCCATGTTTATCAATTATGACTTACGCAAACATTTTCCGTAAGTTGTTTAGTAAAACGAACCCCAGATAGGTTCAGGCTTAAGATTAATATCCACCGACAGCTGAATTAGAGCTATCATTGAAATGAAGTGAACAGGTTAACAGTTTGTCAATCAATGGTTAAACATAGAACTATCAATTAATAAAGTGACACATTGATTAAGATGTTTGATAAGGAAAATGAACAGGTTGGTTAAGTCCTGTCAATAAATGTGTTACAAAGTCCTATAAACAATTGTGTATTAATTCCTATAAATGAAGTCATTAATACGGTCCTATCAATTGCACATTTTTTTTTCATAGTCTACTGAACTGTTATGCCTGAATCATGTTTGTGCTGAATAAAATAATTGAATCAATAAATACTTTAGCAAAAGCTTATGAAAGAACATGTAAAAATGTGCTCAAAGAACAGATCCAGTAAATGAATGAACATATTAACATTGTCCTATTTGTGAAACGATTGCAATAGCTTTATCAATGAACATGAGAACAAAGTTTTATCAATGAAATAGCTAAGATGGCCCTTTGAATAAACAATTTGATATGAACAGCTATGTAAGTTCCTTATGAAACAACTATTTGATAGCCTGCATTTGAAATCATTGGAAAGTCATGATGACAAAATTGGATATCATCTAGATGAGAGATATTTTTATCACAATATTTTTAAATGATGTCTATGACAATGGCTTTCAAGTAATTTGGATAAGGAGGAAACAGCTCGGTGGCAAGGCGAAATGCTTTCCTCTCCAGTGTGAATAAAATGTATCTCCTTCCATTCTTGAACACAAATAAAGATTGTTTATATAAATAAGAACCATGTTCTATTTGATTGCTTTATAACCACCATGTTCGATTTGATAAGAAGCTGTACGATAACGTATTTGTTTTGGAAAGAGGTGAATAAGTACGTATATGGCCAAGAACATTGTTTGTACTGCCATTGAAACTCTTAGTACCGTTTTTACAGAATAAAGTTTATGTCTATAATGATAATTTAGTGGTTTGTTTCTTTGTTTAAAACGTTTTATTGACAAAATTACAGCCAAAAATCACTTGAAATCGAAATTGAACCATCCTTTTCATACATCATTAAGCCTTATAGGAGGCGATGATGACTGCAGACTGACTTGATGTGTGTAGATGGCGACAATAGCTTATAGATGTACATGTATTCGGTGTCAAGGGCGTCGACAGTGTACGAAAGCCCAATAAAGCGCTAAAACATTACCACCAATACCTACACAACAATACCAAAAGTCACTATACCATCCATAAGTTAGCCAAGAAATGTCAACTTTGATTCGTCATCTCACAGACTTCGTGTTGAGTTAAAACCGTTGTGATAAAGCGGGATCGGCCCGACCTAACGTTTGTTGTAACGACGTCGAATTCTGTTTGTAACATGGAAGAAATGATTCCACCTCAGTTATGAATATTTATGACTGGTTCATTCTAAAAGCAACACACATGTGAACATCTAAAGTATGCATAGGGGGAAAAAGTAGACTGTGTGAGAGTTGGTTGAAGTTTAAAACCATTGACACAAACAGGAGAAACGTGACATTATGATTCATTCGTGATGTTGCACTGTACGTGGTTTCTTACGTAATGTGCTGAAAACGAACCAGTGAGTAGAAATGGGTCAAACATGCAAATCGAGACAATCGAAAGATATAGGTCGTGCATTTCAGATATGTGTCATCCCTTTATCACAAAATGCGTTGCGCAGGAGAAAACATTTCAGCAGTTTAAAATCCTGTACGAGTCAGGTATCGTACAGGACGAGATGGTCCCATTATAACGGAAGACTAACTTATTAGCTCCTTAGTCTGGCGCTTATCTAAGGATACCTAAAATCCTAAATATATATGTATACATATGGCTTTGTTAAATGTACGTGTTGTTCTTGAACAAATATAGATCAAAGCCTTAGGCTACTTTAATACAACGTACATACCTCAATGTGGTGTCCATATACATACTACCGAACTTGTATACAAATTGATCAAAACGTAAGAAAAAGAAGGTCATTTTCATTAAACATACCCAATGTTGCTGTAATCGTCAGGACGAATACCCTTGTTAGCGAATTTATCACTGTCGACTTCCAACAGATATCTCGATAAGGATCATTTGACGACACAGGCTTGTAGAAGGCTGGTATTGTCAGAAACCGACTCAACCTAAGGTAGAATGATTAGGTAGTATTGCTGGTAAAATTACTATACATCAATGGACAACAAATTCCTACTGGCGAGGAAAAAAAAGAAATTATTTCACTTTAAAACAAATTATTATCAACTTGGCATAATCCAACTTCTCCCAGATTTAATAAAGCGGACTCATTGTTCAAGTCCAATTGCGATAATTAGGTGAACGGAGAAAATCAGACCTCTCCGTGAAACCTGTTCATGAGATTGTAAACGAGACATTTCGGTGGTCCTGCCATGGAGATCATCTTAATTACATGAGATTGTAAACGAGACATTTCCATGGTCCTGCCATGGAGATCATCTTAATTACATGAGATTGTAAACGAGACATTTCCATGGTCCGCGCCATAGAGATCATCTTAATTACATGAGATTGTAAACGAGACATTTCCGTGGTCCGCGCCATAGAGATCATCTTAATTACATGAGATTGTAAACGAGACATTTCCGTGGTCCGCGCCATAGAGATCATCTTGATTACATGAGATTGTAAACGAGACATTTCCATGGTCCGCGCCATAGAGATCATCCTAATTACATGAGATTGTAACGAGACATTTCCGTGGTCCGCGCCATAGAGACCATCTTAATTACATGAGATTGTAAACGAGACATTTCCATGGTCCGCGCCAAAGAGATCATCTTAATTACAATATCAGGCCAGCATTTGAAGCCCGCAAAACAAGATCAGCCCGACGCGTTTCCTACTACGGGTAAAGCGCATTCTAAGCTATTTTACCTTCGGTCCATGTCAACAATCTAGAGGACAGTCCACCCTATTGCGTTTCGACGAAACCTCAAGTTGTCCAGGAGAGAAAGTCTAAAAGCAGACATGTGGGTAATCATACAAAACTACTTCATTAGGTCATGTTATGTCTAGTTTATAGATTTCTCCAAACTCCATACCGGCAACTTGAGGATACTGGTGAGTTTGTGCCAATAAATCTTCTTAAATGGACCATTCCACAGATTTGGATTTTAACTTTTTTTTAAATGAATTGTCTTCTACGGATAAAACGACAACATGAATTTCTAAAGTAACATATGACTATATTATTGACAGCTTCACAACACGCTTCGTGATATATAGATAGATGGATCATTTCTATTGCAGATATCGCAAACCGTTTAACGGATTTATTTCGTAAACAACGAGCTAACTTTAGAATAAGATATGCTATTTTAGATACGTATGTCTTCTAAAATGTTTGATAGCACGCGTACCGTTTGCAAGGTGCGTAAGAAGGATGTTCGGCGTTTATTTATGAACCGGCTTTCCCATAGAAGCGCCAGACGCAAACGGGCACTTTACACTACTTGACGAAATCACGGGGTTTCAACAAGTTAGATGTAAATGAACTGAAAATGGTCTTTGGTTTAGTGACACTGATTGTTAATGTGAAATGTTTAACGTTTCCTTCTTCCAGAGGACAAATCTCTCGGTTAGTCCCCTTAAACGTCTGTGTCAGATTCAAAGACATCATATCTTGTAAAAGCTTGGGAACCTGACCTTGACCGCTGTTCCACCGATCGTGACATTGGAATGGCCGCTGTCCATATAAATATGCGTCGTGCCATGGAAACAGGAACATGTGACACCTCTGTATACACGATATCTGATCTTCATGTTTGCTTTATCATCCCAGACTGTGCTCTCTAATCCCAGGTTGTAATTTTCATCTCTCTATAGTAAGCAAGATAGTTTTTTTTATGAAACGGCATGTGTTGATATATATTTGTCAGCAACGCTTATCCTAGAGGTGTATGTGTATGCGAGTTGTTTGTTTGGATGGCGCTTCTCGTGTTGGGTTGTTATGTAATTGTGCAATGTTATCTAATTTCGTTCAAGAAAACGATATAAGTCGCTCGTACCCGATTTCACATTCCTCGGAGATTTAGAACTAGTTTACCAGCGACCAGACGACCTGATTGCATCTGTCAACAGACACGGGCATGTTTATAAAAGAAATCAAGCACGTGACCCATCCCACTGACCTCGTTGGTATATGAGGACATATTTACAGACAGACGATATAGTGTTGTCACGTGACAAAACGGGGACTCCCTGGGATTCCGACGTATATAAGGACCTCTAGACTGCGTCGTGGGAGCAGACGTATTTAGATAACTGACCAGACGGACTTTCCACTCCACGATTCATTTACTAGTTTGCTCTCTCGTATGGTTTTATAAGTTAGTAGATTGTACAAGACATCGAGACTATAATGATGCGTTACGGGCTCGGCACGCTGATATTATCCGTGATCGCGCATTCTGCAGTGTGTGAAGACGATGGGTTTAATTTGTTTTTTAAAACGAATTTAGATGAACTGAATGATATCGAGATCAACTTTGAGAAAACACCACCGTCCTGGATTAAAGGAACATTGGTAAGTAAGCGCTGGTTGGCTAGATTAGAGTTTTGTACCGTATTCATTTATGTCGCGTTGTCAGCCATGTGCATTTCTGGTATATCTTCTCTGTTACTTAACCGTTTTTCAAAGCCGCCCACTGTTTCAGCTCATAAAAATCAAATGATCAGTTGCGTGAATTAATCATGTCATATTTTCCTCATTAGACGGCCGAAAAACAAATGGCCGACGATCCGGAGGTGGCATTATGAATCACATTAACTGTTTAAACAGAATGTCAAATTGTTAAAAAGATATTTTAATGGCAGCACGACATGAATAATATTGCCATTACTGTATTGGCTAGAGGTAGTAGCAATAGGGGTGGTCATCGTAAAATTAAAGAAGTCACAGTTAAATACAAACAGTTCAATTCTCGACTCTATGGGGTTCATATCAACGGTGTGGTAGATTTTGATTTTCAATAGAGATAATCTACTGACTATCTGACAATACCGGTGGTTTTACTCGTGTAGACAGGCTCGTTTGGGAAGTCAAGCAAAGGTTCTTCTTCCACCCATAATGAAACGGACATCGGTTTATAAATGAAGAGATTTATGATACGACGTAAACTCCATACGAATGAAATCGACCCCACGTAATCTAACTATACTTTAGATTTGCTATTCAATACATTCATCGTGTCATTTATTCATTCGGTTTCAGACTTTATTCTCACACCTACTTACATAAACATTAAAAAAAGAATCATTGCACGGTGTATGAATATGTGTTTCTATTATCATCAACAGTATCATTTACATTTTCATTTGTATATATTGTATATATTCTTATTTTCTTACGTTCATCATTAGAGAATAACAATATAAAAGGTAATTAAATATGCTTCCACATACATTTAGAGGATGATAATATATTTGTAAAGACAGTCACAACAGTAGGTTAAAACTTATTTGTTTTATGTAAAGCAATTGCGAAACAAGTTTACAAATGTTAATAACTTTCGATTCTTCTTCCTCGATACTCAAACTGTACTCGTAGATAATGTGGACCGATGAAAGGACGCCGATTTGTCCCTACTTCACACGGGGTTGGAACCCTCTGTTCAGAGACAGACGCTCTACCTATGAACCAATGTTATACATATCATCTATAAAAAAAAAACCCGAAATATTACCAGGACACATACAGAGAGTATAATAGTACCAACAGAGTCATTGTGTTTGTTTATAGGTACGAAATGGTTTGGGACGATTCGAGGTCGGCCGACGTACATTCATTCATGCGTTCGATGGCCTGGGAAAATTGAGTAGTTGGCGATTCGCGGGTAATGGATCCGTGTACTTCTCCACCCGGTGAGTTATATCTCTGGTTCTATATAAACAATAATAGCTAGTAGTTCTCTCCAGGTCACACTGCGAAAGTTGAGTAGTTGGAGACAACATACAATTACAAACATTTAAACCAAATACCAGTACACAAGAAGCATATGGAATAAAAATTCGAGCACTTCAAATATGATTAACATTAGCGAAAGCCAGGCTCTTGTAATTCATAAAAGCGAAGCATACACTTATATAGATATTATAACGGCACCAACATCTGAACAGACACCTAAACGTATTGACCTCGCAATTTCATAAGCAGTAGAAATTAGGTGGAATGAAAGTTGTATTTGCCTAAATAGAATGTCATATGACGTATATGAAACTTATAGTGAATATTTAAGCAGATGAACAACCATTTTCAATTTTAGATGTACATGTATGTGTTGAGCGCATCTGTTTCAGGCAATAATTATTTGTTACAAGAGGGAAAATGGTCCATGAAGAGCACTTTCTCTTTTTGTGACACTGTTTCCTTTCAATTGTCACCAGGAAAAATACTTCCCCATCTGTTTTAATGGTGTCTCCTTCAACCACAGAATCTCTTATTAGGGTGTGGATAAACGTAGTTTTTTTTTTCTATTTAAAAGGTATCTGCAGTCTGATTTTTACAAAGCGTCTGTCGAGTCTGATAACATCGCGCCCTATCTGATGTTTGAAGGTGTGGAACCAGCCTTCAACGAGTTCGAGAAAATCGAGGCTCTGACACGCGGAATCGACAACATGAACGTAAACGTATACAGTCTATATAATGACGTCATTGGTGACATAGAATACATCGCGCTTAACGACTTTTGGAAGGTCTACAAGTTTAATCCCCGGAATTTGACAACAATATCTCCTTACACTGCCGCATTGCCGTCGAAAAACCATTTTTCAGGCGGGTACGAGTTTCTCAGTTTTCTGTCGTCTGCTCACCCACTTCCGGAGTGCGGGACAACCAATCATTTCACCTACGTGTCCAGCGTTAGTATCATACCGTGGAAGAAGAGCAAGATTTCTCTGATCCGAATGAAAAGCGCCGATACCCGAGAGCTCGTCGCGCAATGGGAAGTGGATAAAGTTCCTTACATGCACTCTTTCTCCGTTACGGAAAACTACGTCATATTCTTTGCAAGTCCGTTCTACGTAAACGTAGGGAAGATGGTCAAAAGCGCGGAACCATTCGAAAGTTTGGATTGGAATTCCGAGGAAGCGACCAATGTTTACGTCATCAATATCAATACCGGTGACGTCACTACTCTTCAAACAGAAAACATGTTTAGTATGCATCACGTGAACGCGTACGAGGAAGACAAGACGATTGTTGTCGATGTGTCTTCGTATCCAAATCCAGACTTTGTTAAAAATCTCGAACTCGCAACGCTACGAGATCCCATTAAAAGGAACTCGTTTGATCCGCATGCACTGTTAAAGCGTTACATCATAGACATGGATACCGGAAGTATAGAACTGGGAGCCATCAAACGATCTATTTCCGTTCCATTTTCAATAAACGTCGACATGCCGGTCATAAACGAACACTTCCGGTTTAAGCGATACTGCTTTGTTTACGGCATCGTGCTGAAGATGGACAGCGTGAATCTGACGAACATTGCGCTCGTGAAGAAAAACGTATGTGGAGATCCTTCAGCGGACAAACACTGGTTCCTGAAAGGCCATTATCCCGTGGAACCCTGGTTTGTTAGTAACCCGGATGCTGACGCGGAGGATGACGGGATTCTAATGGTCCCGATTATAGACGGGTACCAACGGAAAAGTTATCTCGCGGTTCTAGACGCAAAAACCATGGAAGTCGTCAATAAGGCGTATCTACCAACGATCGTACCATACAGTCTGCACGGGCGGTTCTTCGACGAGGTGTCATAAAATATAACACTGTTCATATAAAAGACAAACAAAGATTCAAAATTTGGTTGTATGTGCGAAGGCTTTGTTGACAATACATGGAGTCAGCTTTTTAAAGTTCATTATGAATTTTCAATATATTTGACTGAACTCGCCATGGGCATAGCTTGATTAAAATGAGTGTGTAGGCACGTCATTCAAAGAGGGGTCCCCCGTGAAAAAAATGCAGTTTGAAATCGCTCAGATGCATTCTGGCATGCATTTGAGAGCACAAAAGTTTTTCTTTTTTGGTTTTGTTCTTTTTGCTTCCTGAAATAAAAAGTGTAAGCACGTGCCTAAAGGAAGCTCCGCTATTGCTCACAAACCCTGGTTTTTAAAAAATCGCTATCGTGCTTCCTTCATGAATGTATAGGGAGGCCATTTTAAGATACAAGTAGGCCCTACTAGTATATACAAATGTATATATACATACATATATAACAGCTCGTTAAGACGGGGAAACAAAAAACTTATTTTTGTTCACTCTTTCGCTTAATTTGGTGCATTTTTCTTATACATGTGTTTTTGTTTGGTAAATTTGCAGTATTATTTTTCTGTTTTGATAGTTTTATTAATCCTTCATATGTTAATATTTTTGAAAATTAAATATAGTAAACTAGTATACGATTGTCTTCTTTCTTTCAAACTCAACAAGTTCATCTGCATAAATCAATGTTTTGAAATAGTAGTCATAGTGTAAGAAAAGTTTTCGCCGAAATTAAAAGCTCTAGATCGACATTGTGAAACCGGCCATCCGAACCTGCTCCAAATCGACATTGTGAAACCGGCCAGCCGAACCTGCTCTAGATCGACATTGTGAAACCGGCCAGCCGAACCTTTGGCAGGAGAACACTGATGGAGAGACGGCGGTTACATTATTATCTTTCCTTTGTGTTACCAGAGCACTTGATAATAAACTATCCGAGTTCTAACACCGTGTCAACAATATTACAGTTATATTATTTTTTTTTAGAATTCACTCGTAAGGTCAAGACTCTTTTAAAACTAGTTTGACAAACGATACTCCCCACAAAGCCACCGTTTGAACTCGGGACCCCCTCGGTAACCAGGCTTTGTCACGTAAGTTGGGATCTCTTGGCGGTTTGGGGGAAGATAAGAACATTAAAATAACGGTTTAGGAAGTGGTTTATAGGTACAGGGACATAACGTCGTTTCGGGTCATCATGCGCGCCATTTACCGTCTCATGAATACTTTACATGCTAGGGTTGAAAAGGTTCGCAGAACGTTTACGCAAATTTGAGACTATAATGCATTATCATAGAGAACAAGTGGCACTATGAATAGACAACACAACTGATCAATTGACAACAGTGTTGTTCACAAATCGGATGTGATTGTGCCTTTGAAAGATGGATTTGCTTGCTTTGTTACGCAGCCATAATTCTCAATCTCGCGTGCGGAAAATAAGTGAAATCAATGTAACAAAATTAATGATAACTGATAGCGGGCATTTCCTCTGTTATCAAAATAGTCTTTACTATATATAACGAAGAAGGAAAGTGTTTTCTTTATTTTATGAAATTGTCAATTGATTTTTTTTTTGCGTTTGGACCGGTCACTTAGTCCGGAACGGGTAAATAATAAATGTCCGTTTCCTGCTTCTGTAACGTGGATAAACTGCCTATACCCGTCCCCAAACGCCATACCTGAGATGATCATATCATTTTAAGTAGATAAACGCTGTTTTTACAATAGTTCGGTTGTATTCCAGCAATCCCTGACGCAAACGTGTAATACTATAAATTATTAATTTGCACTGACATTCAATTCGTAATGATAACCCCATTAGCAGGATTGACATGGAATGGAAGGAAGCCATTACGTCAATATTTCAGGCATTTGTTATGAACCAGCCAAGTATCAAACCTGCAGCCTAGAAACATTTTAGGGGAACTTTCTGCGCCACCATTTGGCGCCCGTCCGGATGACGTCATAACACAGCTGAGTTTTATGAGGACAAACCGGGTTCAACACGCGACATACATGCACCACCCCATGTCCATTACTAGTGTGTCGCTTAACCCTTTACCAAACAATAACGACATTTGACGACTTTGTTTCAGACGACTTTAGATAAAACACTGTGGGAAAAGGAGAAATTGCTCGTAACGGTTTTCTGCTCTTTCTGAAGAATATTGTTCAATTTCATCACATTTTGAAATGCCGTCTACAAACTCTTCGAATTTGGGACAGTCAAAAATGTGTTGTTTGGGAAAGGGTTTAGACGATGTCGTGAAGTTACATATCATTCGGTTAAATGAGGGGACGACATACTTTCCGAAACTTATCAGACGACTCTAACCTAAACTCCTCCGCACCTAAACATTTTTGATCTAGTCCATAAGAGATTTAATTTCATTCTGATGTTTACATAAAACAATGAAAATACAGCAATACTTTATATTTGTATAGGTTCTGTTATGTATCGTTTTATGTTTGAGCCTCTATACATATATACCAGATTGGTTGTTACCCGCGCATTTACAGCCAGAAACCCTCAACTCATGGCTATTTATGGACAAGACATGTGCATTCCGTGGTTTGTTTGGGTTTATCATTGCGTCAACAGTATTTCAGTTTAATTGCGATTAATCAACTCACAACCAATGGAAAATGATCCCAAATTGACTGCCTGTTGGCACTGGTAAGTCAACAAAAGCCGGCGATAATCCAGATCTTACTCGACCATAATTTGAGCACGTGCGCAGATGGCCCATGGGATGTTTGTATCAAGACCACCAGGTCATTGGTACTCTCTCTCTCTCTCTCTCTCTCTCTCTCTCTCTCTCTCTCTCTCTCTCTCTCTCTCTCTCTCTCTCTCTCTCTCTCTCTCTCTCTCTCTCTCTCTCTCACTCTCTCTCTCTCTCTGTCTCTCTCTCTCTCTCTCTCTCTCTCTCTCTCTCTCTCTCTCTCTCTCTCTCTTTTCTCTCTCTCTCTCTCTTCTCTCTCTCTCTCTCTCTCTCTCTCTCTTTCTTTCTCTCTCTTTCTCTCTCTCTCTCTCTCTTTTCTCTCTCTCTCTCTCTCTCTCTCTCTCTCTCTCTCTCTCTCTCTCTCTCTCTCTCTCTTTCTTTCTGTCTTTCTTTCTCTCTCTCTCCCCCTCTCTCTTTCTTTCCATCTCTCTCCCCTCTCTCTCTCTCTCTCTCTCTCTCTCTCTCTCTCTCTCTCTCTCTCTCTCTCTCTCTCTCTCTCTCTCTCTCTCTCTCTCTCTCTCTCTCGGTTGTTTGGATGTGGAGTAATGTCCCAGTTTCATGATGACCTTTTGATCGGTCAATGCTCCTTGGCCGGAGTGACCGTGGCTTATCATCAAACCCTTAGGTAACATGGCTTAAATAACCGTTATCGTTATTTAACAGTTTACACCACAACACAGTCATCCTTTATCGGTAGCTTCGTACGATTCATTTAATCACTTTACAAACTGCTTTGGTGAAAAGGAGAAATCGCTCATTTCATACTCACATTCATTTTCTTTTCCAATTTAATCACTTCTCGATTAGAAGGGATGTGGGTTTTACAAATGTGAACAAAGAATAGAATTTGTCTGTAGTCTCTTTCAAACATGGAAATTGAATTACTGAGCTAGTCTTATGTAAACAAATGAATTAATAAATAGTATATTATCCTTAGAAGACGATTTTATTTTAAATGCATGTAGTTTTAAAGCTTAATCTGCGAGATAGTCATCTTTACTTGAAATAATGTCGGGTTGGTGCAGACCGAATTTTCCTGCACGTTAACAGATATTTCAACATTGTTTTCTACGTCACAGTTATAACAACGTAAACACGTGACCATACGCGCAAAGGGCTTAGTTATCGACCACACTCTTATAGGGGAAAGCCAAATCCACATAAACTGTCTTTTTGTTGGGCATAGACGACTTCAAATAATACATAATAGGCTTAAAAGAGATTGTAGCTCTCTGAAATATCATTTGTTTACTAAAAATATTGTTGATTCACCTCTGTGTGATTGTCGTGCTGTAGAGACAACTACACACTATTTCTTTGAGTGTCCGCTTTATCAGAACTAAATGAATTGTTCCACTCTGGTGAATTTCGATATCATTCTGGATCTAAATACACTCCTCCTTAGAAATAATTCCATTACTTTTGATGAAAGTATTGTTGTATTTATTCATGTTAATAATTATATAAAAAGGAAGCAAACGGTTTAAATGACATTCGCGTATTGTATTGCTTGTCGTGTTATGTTACCCAGGAGAGGGACTCATTAAGCTTATAGCTTCCGTCCCAATTCAATTGTAAAACATATACATTAAAATATGCTTAACTATTACAAGAGAAACATTGATCTGGATTTTATTTAATGCATTTCACAAACCAAGTAATTGCTTTGAATGAAATTCGCGTCTGTCAAAATGGTTACCAAACAATTTCATGCAGATCGTGAAATCAAATGTGGTAAAAGAAACATACACTGCATTCTTTAATATGTTGTGGCTTTCTATTCGCTTTGCATCGGAACAGCTAAATCTCACACTGTGCCCACGTTTTGTAGAGTCTGCAATTCGAATTCAAATTATTTAAATCATGTCCAACTTTTAGTCTCATGGCTAGCTGCCAGTCCGCCGCTGACGGCCATATACAATTATATTGGGCCGATTCGGAAAAAACCTGTTATAAACCAATAACCAATTAAGTTATCGCTTCGGTACCGACGGGGCAGTGTAGATAAATGATTCAACTTTACAGAAGTGTTTATTTGAACAATACATTATGTATTTAGAATTGGTCCTTTTTGGTTATTTAAGGTCACTACTTCTAATATACAGAAAGAAGGAAACGCACGCGGCCTTCATACTGTAAGTCAGTTCATTTATCAACTCATTTATCAACCCATTCATTCAATCGTATATGCATTCAATTTTTTCTCATTCAATTAACCGCTCATATGGTCAGTCAGTCAGTCAGTCAGACAGTCATTGGACTTGCCTATCGATTTTCATAGTCCCGTGTGTTTGTGTTATTTGTTGATGTCTTTGACAAATTGTAATCCACGACATGTGCACTTTTATAAAACGCATGTGTTGTGGTCGATATTGCTCTAGATTGTGTCATTTAGTTTAATATACAAGTGTGTCACAATTTTGCCTTCATGTTTTGAACGCCAAAATGTTGATGACTCCCACTGCCTTAAAAACGATACTTTCCACGTATAAATGTATATTCGTTCTCATTTATATCTATATCAGTTGTCATCTTCATTAATTTAAAGTTTGTAATGCATTGCAATTCACCCTGATTATATACATGTTGTACTGACAGTAACTAACTTAGCGATGTGTGCTCTGGGAGTAATGCACGTTTAGAGTTTAAGATGTACAATCATTGTAACTAACATAAATACCATTTTTAATTCATTTACCTTATTGTTGTTGAAAATTAGCGTTTTAGTTAACGTTTATTATGTGACGTGATGCAAGCAAAATGCGCGGAAGGAATTCTTGCGTTTACTTAATCAACAGGCTTTCCTTTAAAGGCACATAAAAGGAGATTAATGCTATATAAAACTATATTAATTGGTAAACTATTGGTCAGATTCAAATAGTTATCACCAAAAAAAAAAACATCAGCACAACTTTAACGTGAAAGCCAACAAGAATTAACCCAGATAAACCAGTTTAATTGTGTGACCTTGACAGTTGATACACACATGTTTGAACCGATCAATCAGAATTCGTTATTTTGAATATGTAAACAAACATGTTGTTGATAAACATGATTAATTTGGAGACTACTATATTTCAAGCACAAAATAACTTATGTTAAAGTAGTCTATTTAATAGGGTCTCAATGCATTCGTAAATTAATTGTCATGACTTTTATGGAAATAATAAAAGAACTCCATATATTTTTTTAATAATTTATTTCTACTTATCTAGGTTTATGTGCCTTTAAAAGCGCTGACAGGCGCGATGTACTCACTTCACATTATTGAACGAATTTAGAGAATCACAGAAGTAGAAGTCAAGAACAATCTGGTATTTGGCAGTGGCTTAATCATGTCACATCTTGCGATACAAATAGGGAGATATTTAAACTAAGGCACGAAAGAATCTGTTGAGCATGTTATTTGACTAACATTGAAATCGGCTGTCACTTTATATGTATTTGTCGAATCCCGGACATTTGCCCCCCCCCCCCGGACATTTGCCCCCTTTTTGGTATAGGGCGGACATTTGCCCCCTCGCCGTAATGTAGAAGGCGGACATTTGCCCCCTCATATTATTTTTTCAATTTGCTTGACCTGATCGTTTTAAGTTATATTTAAATAGAAATTAAAATGAAAATAATATTTTTATCAATTTTACTCTATTAGCTCTTCCCTCCTAATCCCCTATAGGTGTTAGAATCGAGACAACGAATCAAAAACACTCCGATGGCACTTGGCCAATCATGCTCATCCAACCATGAAACTTAATGAATTGAATTTAATGAATTGAATTTATTTTTTAATTAACATATTGATCACATCTTTAATCTTATTACCGATTTGGCTCACTCAAATCTAACAATAAAAAAAAGAAGGCAAAAGGTATTCCAATTTGTGTCGGTATGACAATCACCATCACTTTTGATTATGAGAGAAATAATTAAACTGAAAATGAAAAAATAAGGTCAAATCAACTTATGCACGTATATCGCCGTTTCACGGTTGGATGAGCATAATTGACCAAGTGCCATCGGCGTAATAGAGCAAAATTGACATGTTAGTCTGATCAAATTATTATTTTCATTTAAATTCCTGTTTAATCATAACGGAATATGATCAGGTCAAGTAAGTTGAAAAAATAATATGAGGGGGCAAATGTCCGCCTTCTACATTGCGGCGAGGGGGCAAATGTCCGCCCTATACCAAAAAGGGGGCAAATGTCCGGGAGGGCAAATGTCCGGGGGGGGGGGCAAATGTCCGTATACCGTATTTGTCCATGTTATACAAACATAAGACAAAATTATATAGAGCAAGTACTATATAAAACCTTAAGTATAAATGTACATCTTTCACAGACCTTCAGAGAGATTAGTGTATTTCGCCATGTTTATATATCAAAGAAGCTCTTGTTATTAAGAATTCTATTTTGAAAATTGATGTGAAAATATATGTATAAGTTTACCTTCAAAGATAATAAAACAATGTATTTCTTATTACTATGTTTTAAGTTCCTATATTACAATATTTACCAAGCATTCTACATTACCAAAGAACTAACAATTGATTGGTCAATCGTAAAAGTGGCAAATTTGGAACTATTATTCTTTAACTGATTTGCAAGAATAAAAAGTATTAAAAACAAAAATCCAAGGACACGGTATTTTTGTTTTAACTAAATCTGCATTGTCCCTTATCAGGATTAGCCAATTAGTAAGGTATTGACCGAGGTTATTCATTCAACAGATAAAAGTTTTACCACCCTCGGCTTTGCAATTTGTGGCCTGCTGTTTTATGACCCTCAGTCGGCACAGAGCCCACTACTGATAAGGCCGAAGTAGTGTATCGTTGATTGACGCAAACATGTTGTAGATACGTCGATGAGACTAAAAGTTGGGTATGTTTTGAGTGTAATAAAATTCGAAAGTGTTCATATTTCCTTGTAAAGAAAATACATGGAAATATGTTTTATCTTTCTCTACTGTTACGAAATGTCAATATCTTAAGACGAGCAATTTCTTTTATATGGATAGGTCTATTTTGGTAAGAATGTTCATCATTACATGGCAACAACATAGTAATAGAAATATAAAAAGTTGTATTACAAATACAGTGATATTGATACACCACTTTTAAAGCACACCAAATACTTTTCCTTGTGCAATAAAGCGTTTTCTCCATTGGCACATAGAAAATATAATTTCTCACGCTTTGCAAGTGAGTGTCGTCTGATGATTCTTTCAATTTGGACCCGTCATTGATTCTCCTAAGATGATATAGGTTGATTAACCAACCCATTACCAAACAATAACGACATGTGACCAGTTTGTTGCAGACGACTCTGGAAAACATTATGGGAAAAGGGAAAATTGCTCTTAACGAGCAATTTTCCTTTTCCCACAATGTTTTCGGTCCTATCAGAAGATTATTTTTAATATCATTACATTTTGAAATGTCGTCTGCAAACTCTTTCAAATTGGTACAGTCGAAAGTTTAACGTTTAGCAAAGGGTTAAGAAGGGCGCTAGTTAGTAAACATTATGTTAGTCCAGTGTAAGGTCGGGGTCAGACAAGAGGCAGCAGGTCGGTCCGTCTGCGTACTCAAGTTTATATTACGTCTAGATAAAACGTCCATTCAAAACATTTACTCCATCATCGCTCCTTCTAACCTTTCATGGATGGTTCACGAAGAAACCATAGAGTGTCAGAAACCAACCTTTACTTAACCTATGTGCAAGAGTAGTTCTTCAAAATTAGTCTTTAAGTGCAACTATTTCTAAGAACCATGCAGAAGGTGATTTATCCATGGTGACAGAATTGTAAAATTGTAAAATTTTTAGCCAGATGTATAGCACTTATGACCAAAATAAGTTTGGCTGAATATTTCTTTACTCCTGTTACAGTTGCCATGGAAACGGGACATTTTCTTTTTTGCCATTTATCAGCCCAAAATGACAAAAAAAGAGTGATTTTTGGTCATTTTCACAATGAAAAAACATACATACACAATAAAAAAGAGTTTATTTGTTAAATAACTTCTTCAGATTATCATATGGTGAAAAGAAATTTCAATACAAGTTGCTCCTCAACTTAATACTTTTTGACATATGTCAATTCAGGCTTCAACAGGTTTTGCACATTTTGGATTTTTAAGGATTTTTGGAAAATTGACACATTTCATTTCCAATTTTCTCTCAAGACCAACCTAGTACAGGGGGCTCATACTATTAAAACAGTAAAAGAATATCACTTCTTACATAAACATGAAAGAAAACCGCGTGTTTTTTCTTCTTTTTTGAGAAATCTTGAAAAAGAATAGGTACCATAGCAACAAGAATGAAATTTGTCTTTCCATCTTAAAGCACTCAGATTTAACTCAAAAAAGCAGAACAAGGCAATATAAAATGTGCATTTATAAGTCTAAATATGAATAAGATGAAATATTAAGACAAACATTGGTTGTCAACCAAAAATAGCCTTTTAAAGGGTTGCCAAGGAAACAAAAATATAAAAAAATCACAAAAAACATCATATTTCGTCTCCAATTTCATCTTAAGACCAACCTAGCACAATGGGCTCATTATATTAAAAGTGTATAATTTAAGCTCATGTATACTACACTGATTGTGAAATAAGTTGTTACAAGCTAGACTAAGCACTCTCGATTCTCCTTCTTGGCTACACCCAGTACTCACACCAAATGTGGATTAAAGATCGTCGCACGTGGTATTACGCTTCTCACAAACTCGAACCCACGACCCTCGTGACCTGAGGCCGATGCCATACCTCTAGACCACTGACAACAAGCGTTAACGAGCACACATTGAGAAAAATCCGGCACGATCTGAATCCGTTTCTCATATTATAACACTATTTTCAGATGTAAACCTTTCGTTAACTGGATTGTTCGTGATGTTCACAGTGTTTTGATCATCCCATAAAATCATCAAATATCTTACTGACAATTTAATCAGTATGTTTTCAATAATACATAAACACAGGTTTGGGTTCCGATATATTTGATGGCATGGGGACGATTTCTAGGTTTCCAAACCCAAACAATGAAGTGGATTGTTTATTGAACAGGTGCACACTATCAATTAAGAGTATCCATCCACTACATTGGCCCCTTGCAGAAGCATTTACCTTAATGCAAGCTTCTCAAAACTTTTGAGATACCCTTGACTGGTCTTATGATTATCAAGTGAATGTCTATACTGTTAAGTTTTAGTTTAAACTTGTTGATTTTATATCGATTGTGAAACAAGTTCTT
This sequence comes from Cerastoderma edule, assembly GCA_947846245.1. Lineage (NCBI taxonomy): Eukaryota > Metazoa > Mollusca > Bivalvia > Cardiida > Cardiidae > Cerastoderma > Cerastoderma edule. The sequence goes on from OX401414.1 coordinate 10,154,765, forward strand.
ACACCTTAGATTTGTCACTCTCGATTCAGTTTCCTGGATACATAACCAGTAGGCCTACTCGCGCCGAATGTGGAGTTATGAAAGGTCGTAAGGTTCATTTGATCAATCAGCAAGTTTATTGAGCGAAAAGCAATACACTTATACTAGACAGTATGGAAATGTATGGCTTTATACAATGGCTGCTCACTGCTGGACATGTATACATACCTTGGTGGCGAAGGCAAACCCGAACATAGCCTTATTAACGATCCCGACTTTCCTATTCAATGTAGAGTAGTAACGAGAGTCTTGGTCGTCTCACTCAGAAGGTACTACATTTTGGTTTATGTAACTTTTTTTCAAAGTTCAATTGTTCTTGCTTTTCGAGAAAACATGCAGCATTAGTTCAATGAAATATACACTATCTAGAACATACTCTCGACATGGGAAAGGACCAGTCATCGCAATGACAGTATATACTTGTTTATAAGGGTTTTACATCGCATCAACACAATTTCACTTATATTGCGATGCCCAACTTAAGGTTAGCGTTCGTCAAACCGGGTAGAACCATCGGCATTTCATAAGTCAGGTGGGAGACTGTCTCTTATAAAAATCCAACCTCACAAAGAGTTGAATCCACGCGGGGGGGGGGCATGTGATTTTAAGTTATGTACTTTGGCCATGCAGGACCCTTCCATATTGACATTAACCAAATGGGTAAAACAAATATGGCTCATACAGTATTTGTGCCCATGTAACGGATGCACATCAATTCAGACATTTAGTGCCTTGATAGTTCATGACAGTTGAAACATCAAGTAAAGAAAGGGCCTATAAAGAGCAGAGAAATGTAATCTGTTAGCTTGACGTTCAGATGAATAACCCTTTCAGACAAAACAATTGTTAACTCTTTCCCTTGCATGTACCCGCTCTATCAAACGTCACAAGTAAACTACTCCAAAATCAATCATGTTAAATCAAAGAATTGCTCATAATAAACATGTTCTCCTTCGTTCAGATGGTTTCTAGCAATACATCATAGAAAATGTTCATGGAGCTTTGTCCCTTACTTCTTTCAGTTTGGATTAGTCATTTAATGGCCCATTTAATCCAACATACGGGGTTAGGCAACCTTTAACAGTAACATATTTCCGACATGTTTTACTAATAAACAAGATTACACATATTAAATTCCTTTACAATAATCACATACAGTTGTGTATTACTTCATCATTTTTCATGACAGCAGCAGCAGACGCTCTTTCAAACAGCTTTGAGTAGTAAGCTTGATCATTCGTGCATATGTCTTCACACAATAGTGGCAGATCACCAAAAAAACAAATGAGACAAAGAAATTCTTTACAGCAAGCAATTTTCCTGCTAATCACAATTATTTTATTTACATCAGTAGTTCCTGATTTCGTTTTTGATCAGTCACTTATTAGGTAGAAAAGTTCTTCTTTTCTCAAAGTGAAATCATTATTCTCTAACAGCTTAACTATAGAGTCCTGATTCCCTACTTTAACACAATTGGATTAGTAATGAGAGACAGATGAAATGTGACACATGAATATTAGAATGCTGAGCAATTTTCTAAAAAAAGAATTTTGTGCCATCCACTTTTCTAAACCTTAAATATCTGCTTAATTTTGATGAGGAAAGATACTCAGAGTACCAAACAGGTAAGATCACAGGCCAGCCGTCAATTTATTTGTTGGGTGGCCTGGATTGAACCTGTTTGCATAAGCATGAAGTCAGTTCCAGCACTATAAGGGTTAAAAGGTGCTGCTGAAGCATCTTATTAACTTACGAAATTACAACAGAGGTACCATAAATACACAGGAAATAGATGCACAAGCTATTATAGAAAGACATGTTTGATATCACTGTTTGTGAAAACTCTATGCTAGTCATACACCGTTTATATTTGCAAAAAGAAAAACTGGCTTGCCATAAACAATGCCTTTCTAAAGCAACAATCACAAACAGTCACCAATTTATTTCTCTTATTGTACTCTTGGCTAGTGCATGTTGGATAACCCGGTTCCCTGCCTTCATGAAGAGACAAATGTTGATGCTGTAAACAAACTCGGGAACCAGTACTGTCTCTCTGAGTCTTCATCATCCACCCACACTAATCCTTCTTTGACAAGGTAATTCTGAAATGTGAAATACTTCAACACTGTACCATGTATAAACTTGTATAGATCAAAAGAAATAAACAAAGCATCAAAGTGATTTCTTCTTTGTAGCACTGTTCATCAAGAATTTTCTGCTGATGTACATGTATCCAAATAGATATCTTGATATAGTAGACAGTTTATTGCTTTGTCAACTAGAATTGAGTACAATCAAAGGACTTATTCCATTCTTTGTGTTTTTGCCAGGAAATCATTATGACAAAACGAGACATGTTATCTGAAGCAATTTCTTATTTTGTCAAAGTAATTTTAACAACCTCCATCAGCAAGTTACATTAACACTTAGAATGCTGGGTAATTTTAAAAAAAAGAGATTTCTGTGTCGTCATCGGCTTTCCAAAACCTTAAATATCTGCTTAATTTTGATGAGGAGAGATACTCACTCTGAGTATTACTCAGAGTAGCAAACAGGCTAGAACACAGGCCAGCTGCCAATTAACTTGGTGGCTGGCCTGGATCCAACCTGTTTGCACAAGCATAAAGTCAGTTCCAGCATTATAAGGGTTAAAACAAAGATATAGATAAAATTAACCATTAACCCTTTATCAAACGCCAAATTTTCGACTGTCCCAAATTGAAAGTTAGTGTCTATTCTAGAAACTCAAAATAAGGGTGGAAATTTGCCTCTTACTTTGAAAATAAGGGGGGATTACGAATCCTTGTGGTATTAGTCTATACATATATGCTCAAAACTCAGTTTACAGTTAATGACTTTTAAATCCTATCAATAATCGTATTTTGGTATCAAAAGATATTTGCTGAGGGTTCAGGTTTCTTAAAGAAGTCTTTTATCCGCTTCCTGGACATGCTTGATCAATAACAAGGACATATGCACTACGTAAACAAAGTGTTTTTCGCGGAAGATTTACCTCCTTTGCTAAATTTTGACAAAATTTTTGTATAGTTTATTTAACCGTATTTGTCCATCAACAGTTGGCTCCTTAAAGTATATTCAACCGTATCGGAAAACTAACACTTTTTATTTCGAGTGGTCTGTCACAAATACGCTGAGCGCATTTAACAGCTGAGCGAATGTTCAACAATGAAAATGTTTGTAAGTTATATGGATATCTGATGCGCGATTTTCTCGCATGCATGTAGAAAATGTGCGCAATCTTTGAAAAAATATGGCGATTCGCACAATCGCCGGTCTAGAAAAGACACTTAAGAGTTTGCAGACAACATTTCAAATTGTGATGGAATTGAACAGAATATTCTGATAGGGCAAAAACATTGTGGGAAAAGAAGAAATTGCGTGTTAAGAGCAATTTCTCCTGTTCCCACCAAGTTTTTCAGAGTTACCTCCAACACACTAGTCAAATGTCGATATTGTTTGGTAATGGGTAAAGAAGAAAACTGAGAACTGTACATTGATTACAACTTACTAAAGCTCTGTTAGTTCTCTCCTCTTCCCATTTTTGTTCTTTCATTAACTGACTCTTTGTAACATATGATGTACTCTGAAAATAGATAAAAAACACAATATCCCATAAAATTTACTAAACAGCAGTCAAAAGCAGCCCTCAAACTATACCCTTCTTGACATCTTGTGATAAACATCAGCAGTTTGGATGAATGGTTGAGTGACATTAGGTTTAAAAGGCTGTATCAATATGTTATCAAATTTCAAAACCAAAAATAACCTATCAAGGTATCCTTTCTTTTCAGTTTTACAGACAGATTTTATGCAAAACATTCAAGGAATACTCAGATTATGTTTATTTGCATGAGGTTTCAATGTTGTGTGGAAAAAAAAATTGTCATCACTTATTTATTCACTGACCACCTGACATGGGGCTAATTATGTTCCTTTGAGAACCAAGCACAGTATCAGGAAGAAGAAGATATCATATTGATTGGTACAAAGAACATAAGAAGGGAGCTTACCTGAGCTTTTTGTATAACTGTTGTATGATCCAGACTTAACTCCCCTGGTACTGACTGAATCATGTATGTACCGCCCATTGGTATTACAGTGAACCCATTACCCAATGTCTTTAACTTCTTTATGGCACGCAATAGATCATCTCTGCAAACAAAAATCAGGCATGGTGTTAGGATAATCACAGTAATTGTGTAAGATTCAAATATGGACCTGACAATTTAACTTGTATCTCTGTAAAAGGTTTTGTTACAAGACTAACAGAAAAAACAACAGTAAATTGGGTAAAAATTTTAAACTATTTTCAACAGTGTTTTCATCATATTGTAGTGTTCAGTCAACCAATTAATGTATGCGGCCTATCCTCACCAGTACAGTACAATAATTTTCTATCAAGCCAATAATTGCTTCACAAAAATTGAAACTTAAGACTAATACAAATGACATATCATGGGTTCAATGCAAGACTATAACATGAGGCACTTACTATAGTTCATCTTCATAAATAAATAGCATTGTAGCAATAAGGGGAGACCTCTACTCATCAACAATTTCTTCAACACTTCAAGGCAGTTGTGTATGATTTGATAAATGTGTAATGTTCTTCATCAGGGTAAAATGTTTGAAATCAACTTCCAAGGCTTTTATCATATCATTTCATTAGTAATGCAGTAGAAAATCTCATGTAGCACTTTATGAGAATCAAACAGGAAACCTGTTTAGTTATAGCCTGAAGATGTGTATATGTTAGCTTAGAGTTTATCCAATTGCATTATATCGCTGAAATATCAGTCCAGATTGCGAAAAGTCAGAAACTAAGGTGTTTGCTATATTTTTAGTCACTTCTTCTCGACATTTACCTTTGAATATAAAACATCCATCAATCAAAACATTTCATATTGCATATAACCCTCAATACAATCATTATGAGTTCCTGTTTCATTTTGGTTTATACATTTGAGCCAACAACTTTTCCATTTCATCATAATGCCCTGCACATAGCTAGTTGGAGGACAGTGGCCCTAGGGTATAAGTTGGCCCCAGGATGCTCGGGTTGTAGCTTTGAATCTCGTGAGTAGTGGGATCTGCCTTGCAACCTTTCATTAATCAACATTTGGCGCAAGTACTGGTTATGTATCTAGGAAGCAGAATCGAGAATGATTTATCTAAGTTGCAAAACCTTGTTTCACAATGGCTGCAAAATAAATAACTTTAAACTAAACTAAACTTATTCACAGCTAGAACCATCGGCCTTCCATGTGTCAGCAGATAGGCTACCTCCCATGGAAATTCAAAATCACTGCTGCTATAATTTACGCATAATATGTGAAGGAGGGCTTTGTGAGTTCATACTCAGTACTCCTTCACTAGGCCACAGACACCCCCACCTATTTAATACTCTGTCAGGTGACGATTAATCAATTGTCAAGTACTTACACACTAATAGCTTGGCTTTTCTTGCTTCTTGACTTGATCAATCTCTCTCTCAGTTCATCTAGGCTGATTAAACCTTTATTTAAAAAGAAAGTGGATTATAACTCCAATAAAAAACAATATAGTAGTACCTTAAAATGCAATCCATTCAAGAAATACAGCAACAGATATATCTTTTTGAGACAAGAAATATAAAACCTTGATTTGCTGCTTGCTGTGACAATGTGAGAAAGCTGATGAAACACTTACTTTTCTTCTCATATGAAAATAAAATATTCTAAACAAAGCAGCAGCCAGCTCTATTAGAAGGTTCTATGATGTGTGAGAGAGAAGCATGTATTTGTGCAGTAAAGGTGTTGATCAGCCATAGTAAGATACCCAACAGGATGCATTGTGACTTTTGGTGTAATGTTCTTACTGTTACAATAATGAAAAGCTTCCTCTATTACATATGGTAACAGACTGTCTGCAGGTTTGGGTGAAATTGATAGAACTTATAGTGGACATCATTTGATTTACTGATATGTTTGGAAATTGCACCGGAAATGATGTTTTCCATGCTTTTGATCAATCACAAAACAATGCATTATGGATTGGGTCAACCCATTTAATCTGATCTCACCTCCATTTCTGTGGCTGGTAGCTAGACACACCTCTATCACCTGTACCCCCAGCTCATAATAGAAATCTCCGACACCCAACATCTCTGCCCAGAAACCTTTACTGGCTGAAACACAAACACAGGAAAAAAAGGTAAAGGTAGGGGTTTATAGACTCATATTTATGCTAGGCATATTCAGGCGACTCTTACAATTACCTCTCCGATCACTGAGTGATAAACCGGCCGTTTACATATGGCGCACAATGCAGCCACGGCACATTGGTTTATTCCCTCACAGGTAGCCATTTATACACCTGGGTGGAGAGGAGCAATGTGGAATGCATATTTGCATAGGAAAATTCTGATGATCCAGTCAGGATACGAACCAGGGACCCCCTGATCACAAAGCCGACGCCCAACCACATGACCATGGAAATCTTGAGACAGAAAAAAAACCTATCAAAATCTTGGTTACACATTCATTCAAATCAGTCCATATAGATTGAACAGGAACCTTACTAGCTAAAGGGTTTCATGAAAGACTCAACTTTAATTTTGTTTTAAATGTGAAATGATTATTTCTTTTCCAAAGATATTGCAGTCATTATGAAAAAAAAAAAACATCCAAAAAACTAATAAAAAAAACCAACATCACAGAATGCATAAGACTAAAAAATGTTCTTAACTTTTGTTCAAGCTGAAATTACTAGATAAAGTAACCTTTCTTTGTTGCAAAAGGTCGGCTATTTTTGATTGATTTCATTCCAGCCTCAATGCACAAGATTGATTTACACTGTCATGAGCTTTTGACATCAAATCTATAACTGGCTTATCTACCCACCAAAATAGGATAAACTTATCTCAGTATAATAAAATGATTAGCTGCCAATGGGGATAGAATATGGGGAAAACCTTTGGTCCCCATCCAACTTCTAGTCTCTTTTTACATTGTTGATAAGGAATAGTGGATACAACAAGCTAATCTGGATCTCTTATGCATCAAATACACCAAGCTAAATATGTAGAAGACATTTGAAAAAATTGCATGGGGAAGTTTCAAAGATCACAAGCAAATTCTTGCACTTTGAGAACTGATAAAGTTTATATAATGTTCATCAAATCCGTCATCAAAAATAAAAGTTTAGCAAAAAGTGCTGTACTTAATGACAAGTCTACTGTGGTTCAAAATCTTGGTAGATGTATCATCAATTTACATGTGAGGTATTCTACTAACTGATTAAAAGGAATATCTATGGTTCTACCCCTTTTGATTGTCCCTTAACCCTTTACCAAATGCCAGATTTTCGACTGTCCGAAATTGAAAGAGTTTGCAGATGACATTTCAAAATATGATGAAATTGAAAAATAATCTTTTATTAAGGCTCTTGTTAAGAGCAATTTCGCCTTTTCCCACAAAGTTTCAAGAGTCGTCTGCAACAAACTGGTCAAATGTTGTTATTGTTTGTTAAAGGGTTTAGTAAAGGGTCTTCCTCTATCCATGATAAGCTGGCATCTCACCATAACTGATATATTGTTGATATAAATCACAAACAAACAAACAAACAAACAAACACTCACAAGCCAGAGGATCTACACCAACAGACGCACACATCTCCTGAAACTGAGCACGGAATTCCGGATCTTTTCTGATCTCATCCTTGTGTTTGGCCGTGAAATCTTCCAGGTAGGACTTAAAAGTCTCCATTTGCTTCGACATCTGAAGAAAACAAAGCTTATATATATGCATATCTCACCCCTTTCATTGGTAATTTTTGCAGTACAGGAAACAGGTTTAATGTAGAATGTATTGATTCAAAGATTTTGTATAGGAGTCTATAAAAGGAACCTCCCTCATTGGGAATGTCTTTTAAATCATGCTGTTTTCTCAAAGAATCAGAGTCTTAAAAGCTTTTCACTTTCCTAATCCAGTAATTTCAATGATACAACTTAAAGAGAAATTTGTATCCCAAGTAGCATGTGAGAAAAAGAAGTTAGCAGTGGCTTGGGAAGTATGTCACATATCTGCAGCAGGAAATGTACTTTCTAGTATCAAAATTGGAAGGAGTCTTCATGAACTTAAGAATCACAACATTAAACTTTTGTCAAATATAGTATCAGATCATTTATATATATTTGATAATCCAACTGATTCTAACAAGTCTTAAAACACAACATTGCAAACAAAGTAGATTTTGTTAAATGAGCAATTTCTGTCCTGTCTTTAATATATCTTACCTCAGTGAACTGATCCTCTGCAAGTGCATTTCCCTTTTCTTTGTATCTGGCCTGTGTGATAATAAAAATTAAAACAAATGAAAATGATTCCCTTCAACTCTTTAAAGCCATACTTGCGCTAGTTTCCATTTAAATTGTGAAAGTTCTAGACTAATTGTTATTTAACTTAAAAAAGCTTTAAATTACCTTTTACAGAAGAATTGAGACTGTACCACGTTCACATGATGCTTTTAAAAGAGTGAATACTATAAGGTTTGTTTACAATCAGCGATAAAACTAGGTCAGTCGAGAAACGTTGGGAACCAATAAAACCCAAGAAATATGCTATTTTGAATGTTCATGTTATAAATATTGGATAAATGACAGTATTTTTATGTGTTTCATATGATTTTTCTAAACAGGTGATTGTCAATCATCAATCAGAGCGCTCCTTGCTATTTTAGATGTTAATCGAATGTAAACAATGAAGTCAAATTGGTGGGCACAAAATTTACGAAAATAATACTTTGAAAAATAGATAATAAATAGTGCAGTCATTTTATTGCCATGCTCCTTTGTTTTTTCGCTATGTTTCAACATATTTTTTCACAATCAATAATTTATATTACCCAGTTTTGCAGTTTTTCTGAGCGCTAGTATGCTTTTAAGTTTAAACTTATTTATTTCAAATTAATTGTGAAACAAATTCTTACAATTTAGAATAATCACTCTCGATTCTGCTTCCTTGATACATAACCAGAACTCCTGCCAAATGTGGATTAACGAAAGGTCACAAGGCAGATCCCTCTACTCAAAGGATTCAAACCAACGACCCTTAAGTCCCTAGGCCAGCGCTCTGCCCCTAGATCACTGTCCTCCATAACTGTTAATGGTTATGCACAATATCATGGCTAAATCACTCAAATCAAATGTGTAGAAAATAGACCTGTCCTATGGGATCAAATCAAATGTGTAGAAGATAGACCTGTCCTATGGAATCAAATCAAATGTGTAGAAGGTAGACCTGTCCTATGGGATCAAATCAAATGTGTAGAAGACAGACCTGTCCTATGGGATCAAATCAAATGTGTAGAAGATAGACCTGTCCTATGGGATCAAATCAAATGTGTAGAAGATAGACCTGTCCTATGGGATCAAATCAAATGTGTAGAAGGTAGACCTGTCCTATGGAATCAAATCAAATGTGTAGAAGGTAGACCTGTCCTATGGGATATAATCAAATATGTAGAAGATGTCCTATGGGATCAAATCAAATAAAACAGATGGGATGAGCAGTATAGACTAAAATGATTTCCTTCAACTATTACACTCTGGTTTAGGTAAATTGGTCATATATATATAGTGCTAAAGCATGTGAAATTGACTGATATTGTGTTGATTTAAACAGTTCTTGCTTTACTTGACTTCTACTCTAAAATACCTTTTATCAATTTTTGTCATTTACCGAACTGAACTGTAATCAATACAGGAATAATCGCCATCTACATCACAAGGGTTAAATGCAAGACTGTTATAAGTGCTCCATAATTGTTAAGCACTTACTATAGTATTGCATCAAACCCTTGACTGATTGATGGGTCAGATTGAAAGCTTTTGAAGTTTTTTGGCTTCAAATTCATCCATTTTCAATACATGTAGTTAAAATAATTTATCATGAAGATTGCCTGAAGATATTGCCCAACTTTACTTTACTTTATCCGTTTAGGGTCGCAAGTCATGTAGACTTATATAACCCCCTCATGGTTGTTGGACACCCAGGTTTTTCCGGTAAAATCAAATAGGCATTTTCTCCCATATACTTTGTCAAGTCCTTTTTCAAATCTGTTTACAGTCGCTGCTGCATATACACAATATGGCAGTCTATTCTAGTCTGTTATAACCTTCTGTGAATAAAGATCTTCCGTATTTCTTTTCATACTGCTTTCTTCTTAAGCTTGAGTTCATTTGCACATTTATTGAAAAATATTTCATAGTTCAGATCTACTTTGTTATTCAACAACTTATCACATTCAATCATGTCTCCACTGTATTCAAACTAATTTGACGCGTTCGGAAAATATTGAGAAATTTTTGTATCGGGCAATAACTCTCGTCACATCAAACTTTCCAACAATTCATTTAATGTAGGACAAATGCGACAAAAAGTTTGTCCTACCGTGTGAAGACCCATATTTCCATTGTTATTGAACATTATCATTTTTTGTACACACAGTTGTGAATTAATCCTTTTTTAATTAATCAATGCACTTTACATGTCTGTATTCGGCATATTTACTTCGCAAGTTTAACTGACCTTATTTGACAATTTTTTTGCTCCCAATTTTTTTTTCCTGCGCACTGGAATGGGAAAACCTTATAAGCGTTTTTTTTATTGTTTAATGGCAATTGATGCCATTGTTTGGTGGTATGTAAGTTTATTTAATATATCTTGTCATATCAATTGACTTTGAATCGCCATTTGTGCTTTAAATCCAAAATATCAGAATTCAGAAAAGTCCGACATTGTTTGGATCGTTCAAAATTTCGATGAATTTCGAATTTAGATTGCCCAATCAGCAAATAGCAAGCAATCTTCACGTCGAATTATTTTGACTAGTCTCCTCTGAACACTACAGAATGATAAAGTTGGTAATTTCAGTAATTTGAAACCTTCTGTATATGGCAAGTGTCTAACATTTTTCACAAATTTTGTGGCATGTCTTTGAGTTCTTTTCATGGATTCAATTAAATAGATATGTCTTTCTTAAATCTTGGATACCAGATAATATTACAATATTCATTGTGCAATCGAATGTAAAAATTTCTCAATATTTCCTGATCCGGTCAAATTGGTTTGACTATAGTTTTCAATAACAATAGGAAGGGATATATATTGTCAATAATGTTGGAAGTTTTGAAACAGCAATGCATAAAACAAATTCATGTGCCTAAGGTTAGTCAAGAAAGTTATGTCGTCCGCAAGAAAATACCGTCCGAAATTTATGCCATTGAAAAAAATATCCTCTCCTTGTCAAATTCTCATAGTTATAATGTTTTTTCGAAAATTTCCTTACCTGTGCGAGATCTTTATTCTTTAAAGCTGCAACACCAACACCGCGTCGTCGCATATTTGTCTTCAAGATTTGTTAAGTTGTTGTGTTTTGTTGTTTATTCTAGAGTTATTATTGTTGTTGTTGTTAAATAGTGACAGCAGTTTGACCAACCCATAACTCGCGGGATGCTGCAAAACAAATAATCTAACGGAAAGCTTTACATTTATATCTGGAATTTGAGATAAGAATCACGTTTGAGAATAAAAATGTTATCAAACCTCGTGAAAGTGCATCAAGTCAAACAGTCGGCCCGAAAAGAGCGACAAGGTAATAAGATTTCAATATTTTTAATCGTGAGTGGAACATAATTCGGATGGGTGTCATTTCTGACAAACGAGAGGCGTGTCTGGAATCGACACAATAGTCTATTTGTTTCAAAGCCAATTCGTCGCATTGTGTGGATACTCGATGAATGATCTTTATAAGTTATTTTATATCACAAGGATGAAAGCCAAAATGTCAGTAAAAACCCTCCAAAACTGTGTAAAATGATACTCGCACTCTCAGGGATTCGTGGCAAGGATGGCTTTAATTATCTTAAAGAATCCTTACTACAAATCGTTGTGGTAATTATCATTAACCATGGCTGAAAACCATAAGTATGCCCTTAGATGCCTCCTTTATGAAGAATTTCAGAAGTGATATTGTTGGTTCAACGAATTCCAATGTGTTTACTAAATGGTTTTGCCTATTTTGACTTTGTAAGGAGTGACGGTCGTTTCCCCGAAGAGTCGTTTCCCCGAAGTTTATTTATATAGTTATGGAAGAGTTGTTTCCCCGAAAGTATTTATTTAGCAATTCTATCTGTTATACAGTCAACTCGACAGTTTCGGATCATCGACAGTTCCGGATTATCTTATGTTTGTTCTCAAATTTCTATGAATGCAAAGAAACTCTGGCCTTAAAAACTTTAGTGTCATTTGGCATATTCATTAAGCTGTTGACAAAACAAAGATGACATTTCCACTACTGTTTAAGCGATCACAATCAATTTGGAACAGTTAATTAAGAACAAGACAAGTCACTGGAAGTTGACCTAATTTCAATGATATTTTTTCTCGGCAACTTTGTCGCTCATTTAAACAAATTGTACACTTTTTTTGACATAATTCGTAAGAAAAATACAATAGAATGTAGTCATGTGAAAATTTCATGCTAAAACGGGCCTGGGATTAAATATTTGTATGTTGAATGAAGGCAGGGGAACTCGACAGTTTCGGATCACCTCTTTGGTACTATAGACACTACAGGGGTTTTCTCAACATTACTTCCGGTCATTCTCATACACTCTTAAAAGGAAAAAGTCAAATAATTCATTAAAGAGAAATTGTACCAGGCATGTCTTTGATGAAAACTAAGTATTAATTGATGATATTTTTTCTGTTTTGATTGTCTCTTTGCTAAGTTAACTCTTTTTACAATAAATGTATGACAATTAGCGTGATTCGGAACTGTCACATTTGATCCGAAACTGTCGCGATGACCCGGATATTGTTTTCTTCAAAAACTGAAAAATGGTAAATAAAAGCGGCAAATCATTGGTATAAATGAAGAGAGAATGTTTTTTACGTTTAATTCATATGTTCATTTCTACTGGAAATGGGTTAGTACAAGAAAATCGATCTTCTATTTATTAGTGATCTGGAACTGTCAAGTTGACTGTATATTGAATGCTAAAAAGTACTAAACAACAAAGAAGATCTCAACTATGAAATGTTTTTCGATAAATGTGAAAATGAACACCTAAGTCGCCATTCACTCAAGCTTAAGAAGAAAGCAGTGAAAAAAGAAATACGAAAGACTTATTTTCACAGAGGATAATAACGGACTGAAATAAACTACCTGATTGTGTAATTGCAGCAGCGACTGTAAACAACTTTAAGAATAGACTTGACAAATATATGGGAGAAAATGCCTATTTGATTTTACCGGGAAAAACCTGCATGTCCAACAACTATTATATAAGTCTACACGACTTGCGACCCTACACAGATAAAGTAAAGTAAAGTTTATAGTAATGAAATTTATAAATAGTTTTATTTGTAAAATGGCCTAGATATGAAAGTTAATTGAAAATAGAGTGTTATTTTTTCTTGATTATAAACTGTATACATCTCTGGGATAAATAGGCGTTGTCAATGGGTTACAATGTTTGTTTGTGTGGTGATGTTTGTTCTAATCATGTCTTAGAATTAAATGTGCATGAATTAGGTTTAACACAAAAGTTTCCTCATCAGTAGACTATTTTGTGAACTATATAAATAACACACATTATAAAAGATTGATTCTACTATAAAATTTAGGTTTTTCACTATATAAGTTTACTTTGGGAAAACGACTCCTTGATTACTATGTACCATTAAATTAATTTCGGGGAAATGATTCTAATGTAAATCTTTGTAAGTTATAACACCATTTTAAAAGAGGTGGATTTGCTCAAATAAGCACTTATTTCTTCCCTTTTCCATAGATAATTTCATTTTGATTCTTCATAGCTGTTGTAAGGTTTGTTCAGTTTTGAATAGTCTCAATAATGATCCATGAACAAAGCTTTTTTCAACATTAAGATATTAAGTGTGCATTGTAATGAGTCTTGGTTTGGATTGGTAACCCTTGAACACCAGTTTGAACCATGTTGTATACACACGTTTTGTATCATTTTACATTTACCAGAGAAGAAGAAAAGAGAGACAATTGTAGCTGCCACTGCGCTGACGCATGCCATCGTTGACCATTTGAATGCAGGGTAAATGTTTTTGCGTACAATTGTTGTTACATTGGAGAAATACAGTTCCTTTTTTTGCCATAATCATCTATCATCTGCAAACTTTCAATTTAATGAAGAAACAGGAGTGAATTAATAAGTATTTGGCAGGATTCAAACTAACAACCAACATGACTGTAAGCCCATGCCATACAAACGGATTGCTGTTTCCTCTCCAAATTAAGAGAGTAACCGAGGTTTAGATAAAGAGTTTTTTTTAAACCTGAAAGCTGTTAGAAAATGGTATAGAATGGTTTAGAACACATAGTCATGAGGTGATTTGTTAGATTAACCCTTAGAATACTGGATAATTTTCTAAAAATAGATTTTTGTGTGGTCTGCTTTCCAAAACATTAAGTAACTGCTTCACTTTGTTGAGAAAAGATACTCAGAGACGCAAACAGGTTAGATTCCATGCCAAGTTAATTGGCAGCTGGCCTGGATCTAACCTGTTTGCTTAAGCATGAAGTCAATTCCAGTACTATCAGGGTTAACATCATAGATTTATTCAAGTTGGCTGCAAAATACAGGAATTAGTTATTGTTGATGAAAAAGATAGGTTCTGATGCAGGCATCAGAGTCTTATGTAAGCCCCCAATGAGACAAATTTACCCTATCCATTTTTTCAAGAAATTTGAAGCAGATTTCATTCATACAAATAGTTTAAAATCAAACATATGGAAAAGCAGTCAGCATTTTGGAAAGAATTTTGTGCAGAGCAGGTAAGAAAATTTCTAGAGCATGGATAGGTGCTCTTATTGCTGCAATTCGACTAAACTACAGGTGAAGTCTGTGTAAAATCCCAACCCAAGATAACACAAAATGCACGAAAGGTTGCCATGTTAACCAAAACCATTTGAATCATTTTGCAAACAGGACAACTTGTATGAAGTGGTACCACAAGTCCTCAATGAGTCTTAGTCTCTAAGTATTGCTCCATCTTATGAACGTATATTTTACCCTTTACCAAACAATAACGACCTTTGACCACTTTGTTGCAGACGACTCTGGAAAACACGGTTGGAAAAGGAGGAATTGTTTGTGACAAGCAATTTTTCCTTTTCCCACAACATTTTCTACTCTATCAGAAGATTTCTTTCCAAATTCATCGCAATTTGAAATGTCGTCTGAAAACTCTTTCAATGTGGGACTGACAAAAATTTGGCGTTTGGTAAAGGGTTAATATTGTTATATCAACAGTGTTGCCACAGCCTATGTGAATCAGAAGAAACTCGACACAGAGACCAAGATACTGCAGGCAAATGCGACACAGTTCTCCAAACAGACAACACAATGGCTGAAGCTTGTGGAAGATTTTAACACAGCCCTCAAAGTAGGTCCCTTCCTTTATCATGAACCCTCCCAGACTTTGCTGAATATTGAGGGTTCAATGTAAGACTATAATGGTTCTTCACAAAGGATTATTCGGGTGTATCTTGTATCACTTCTTCGGTCCTTTTTATGGAGTAACATGTTCTTCAAGGCCTAGTGGTGCAGTACTTGTGACATGGGGGTCCCTCGTTCGGTCCTCATCTATGGCTCTGGGATTTTTGTAGGTGTGTTGGGACACTTCAGAGTCCTGTCTAGTACTGGTGAATTCCTGGAAAACCATAATTAATCAAAATATGGTTGAAACCACACATTTAACCCAGTTTAACCATATATAAAGAAAACAAATCATGGATTGACATGTATGTGTAGATGTACATACACACTTGTTGAAATCTGTTGCTTGTATGAACCAGAAGCAGTCCAGTAACCCCAGTCTGTGTAACTTGTCTTGACAACTTTTTTGACAGGAAATGAGATGAATTTATCATGGAATCCTATTGATCAAAATGATTGATTCTATACATGAAGGTCAAAATTAGGAATTTTCAAATTTGTAAGGGACAGGTCAAAATTCTTAGCCTATGTTTTCCAAACATGGTGACTTTGTTTAACCCTTTACCAAATGCCAAATTTGGACTGTCCCAAATTGAAAGAGTTTACAGACTGAATTTCAAAATGTGATGAAATTGAAAATTAATCTTCAGAAAGGACAGAAGACATTGTGGGAATAGGAGAAATTGCTCGTTAAGAGCAATTACTTCTTTTCCCTCGATGTTTTCCAGAGTCGTCTACAACAAACTGGTCCAATGTCGTTATTGTTTTGTAATGGGTTAAAAACTTTGCAAAAAATGTCACATGACAAGAGTGGTTAAATGTTTCCATAGGCCTATATTAAAAATGTTATCTAAAAATACTGCCCCTTATTTTTAGTTTAAATCGTTATTTTCGAAAAAAAGAATATTTAAATTGTTTGCAATGTCTGCAGTTTATATGTTCTTAATCTTTTGTGCACAGTTATGAACAGGATTGGAAAGCTGTCAATAATCTTGTATTATGTTACTTTACAAATGTATGTTGTTATTTGCAGGAGATTGGAGATGTGGAGAACTGGGCCAAAAGTATTGAGACAGACATGAGGACCGTATCAAGTGCTCTAGAATACTCTTACACAAAAATGTGATCACATGATAACCAATTTCCTGTAAATATATGTAAATTTAAGAAAGTCTCTTCATTCATACAGTTATAATGTTGTAAAATTGTTTTGCTTATTCTAACACATTCCCCTGAATGTTAAATTGGTGTAGTTTAAAAGCAAGGGCAGGTTGAGGGTTTGATTCAAGACTATATAGTAAGTGCTTAACAAATAACCACATGACACCACATTTTTGTGACTTGCAGAAGACAACTTTCAAAAAGCATTGTGGCAAAAGGAGAAATTGCTTGTGACAAGCAATTTCTCCTTTTGCCACAATGCTGTTTCATTCTATTCATATATCGGAACAGAAAAACTGAAAGGTTTTTCACATGCATACAAAGCTTTTCTTAAGCCGTCTGCTTCATGTAAAAAAAATGACTGCAGGTGGTAGAGAATTAACAAGTGTAAAACAAATCATATGGTATTGTTTTGAGCCTAGGATGTGGCATTTGTTTAGAATAAAGAAACACACTTTCTCTGTGGTTTTAGAAAGAAACTATTGTGTTTAAGGAGAACTTGCTCATTTTGAAGAGTTTTTCCTTTTGTGACAATTGTTTCTGCAGTCTTCAGCTGAAAATGCAGTTAAAGGAATATTCATGTATATTAAGAAAACGGTTGACCAACAGAATGCTGTAATGATATTTATACTATTTTAAGATATCATTTTATGCAAGAGTTAGAAATTGCTTAACAGAAAGGTGATATTAATATGTGTGTAATATGTATATATTTCTATATTATTCATGTTTTTGTAATGTTTTCAGTTTGAATGTATTGTAACTTAACTTCATATAAGGCCTTAACTTTATTAATAGACATGCACATATTGAGGGTTTAATGCAAGACTATAGTAAGTGCTTCATGTTTGTGAAGCACTTACTATAGTCTTGCATTGAACCCTCGATATGTGAGCATAAAGGTCACCCTTGTTCAGTTGTGCTTTATCCAGAAATCATGCACTTAAACAAAGGGAATACTTCTACATGACAATTAAAAGTGTTCTTCACATTAATCCTTACAGAGTTTGTAATGATGCCATAATGAAAGTATCTGTATACAGCTATTTTTGGATTTTTCTTTAACACATTACCACCTAATGCCCCATTTTTGTCACAAGCAATTTCTCTTTTGCCACAATACTTTTACAATCTATTCGCATATGACTACAGCAGAACTGAAAAGTTTTTCACATGTTTACAAAGCTTTTCTTAAGTTGTTTGTCCCGAATAAAAAAAAATGTCTTCTGCAGGTGGGAGAGTTAAATCTTGTTAAATTTAACTCAGGAAGTTTCAACAGAGGTTTCATTGGAATTTGGAATCATCATAATGAGGCAATGGGGAATGAATCTCTCTTGACAGGCTTTCCTGTTATTTGATGAATTTCATATGCATATTATCTTAATCATTTACCAATTGTACCTCTATCGTTGCTTCATTTCACTAGGGTTTGTGAATACCAAATGAAATACAAATGAAAAAAATCAAGTCTTTTTTGCAAGTTTTATTTCATTTTGTAATATCTGTTGAAAATCAAAAAAGAGTAATATTTGATTCAAACATATTTGACATCCCTCTTGATCAAGATTTACCAGAACTAGCGCCAAATGTTGTTGATTGAAAAAAAGGTGGCAAGATGGACCATGTTTCTCCAAAGAACAAACCCAGAGTGATAACTATGATTGCGAAAAAGGTGTTTATGACCAATTAAATCTTGCCATCTTTCATATGCTTATTCTGGGGTCAATACTAGATTTGATTTTCCTTTTTTTTTCCAGGGATTTATACAAATGTCAAAAATCGCTTTTCGTATTTTATCCTGATATTTCTAAGCTCAACAAATGAATAACAGAAAACCTGTTGTATTCAAATTTCTTTGAAGTCAAAATCAGTTTTAATTTTTTCTCTAAAAACCAAAGTTTGACAATTTAACTTCTCATCCATATTAATGATATTGATTCTGGACTTGATGAAATGAGAGAGTTGCCCCATATTGTCATCCATATAGAATAATTATGTTCTTTAACTTGTTTGTATAGATAAGTTGTATAAGACAGTAGGGATTGTGAATGAAGGAATGTGTCAATTGTTTTTGTGACACAAATTTGTCCTCAAACCAGCATCTGTGTCAAGCCCTCCTCACTATTTATAAATAAAGTAATATCTCGTTAATCCGAACATGTCCGTTCCCAACAAAATTTCCGAATTAATGAATATTCCGGACTAATGAAGCAGGGCCTGTTCTTAAACATGTTTAGACATAAACGGTCTATATGCATGTGTATACTTATAAACCTTTACCAAACGCCAAATTTTCTACCGTCTCAAATTGAAATTCAAAATTAATCTTCTGATATGGCAGAAAACATTGTGGGTCAAGGAGAAATTGCTCGTCACGAGCAATTTCTCCTCTACCTACAATGTTTTTGATAGTCGTCTGCAAAAACTGGATAAACGTCGTTATTGTATGGTAATTGGTCAAGCAAATTACTGCACAATAATTCCGTTCCATTACAATTTCGTTCGGATTGCGAGATATCCGGATATTCAGGGTCTGGATAAACGAGGCTTCACTGTACATTTGTTACTTAATTGCTTACGATTCAAACTACCCACCACCTCCACGGGATTGTGAACCACCTTGCCGCTTGTCAACTATTGTATATAGAATATATGTAGTTCATTTAAGAAAATACACAATAATGTCAAAGGCGTAGGAATCTGGGAGTACCCGAAATCTGTTTGTGCCAATCAAAAGTTTCGGACGAATCTCATAAGGAATATGCTAAATTTAAGAATTTGTATTCAATTGTTATTATTAGAATATAGGCGGTTATTTGGACACCAATTATTGTATCCTGATAGCAAAGGGGTTTTGAGCATAGCCAAATATTTGGATATCCGTATACTTTTCTATTAATGGTATGAAATGGTATGGCAGACAAAATCCTACAATGTGATGAAACCATTAGGGCTGTCAAATTGAAGGAAAAAACAAACTGTTAGACAAATGATATGAGTATTGCAAGTATAATTATGTAAGTTCTCCTTTTCTCACAATATATCCATGATTTGCTTGTAGGGACACATAAATCGGGGTTATTTTGTAAAGGGAAACTAATTTTGCTCAACAAATGTCTATCTATTTCAGATAACATTAAGTTGCAAATCAAGGTTGAAATAATCATGTATTCTATAGAAAAACTGAACAATTGGTTACAATCTTATATTTATTGTCACAAAAGAACATTTAATGGAGACTTAAATTGGAAACGATAGAGAAAGAGGTAAATTATGACATACACATGGAAGCTGTTCCAAACATTTACCTTCACAACATACTATGGAAAAGTTCCGAATCCCCATAACACAGAGCTTTCTACCCCTCCATCAAATTAGTTATATTCCCATTTTAAATGGTTATTTATGAGCTTTATAAAAAAAGTGAATAATATCTTGAACAACTCTAGATTTCTTCTCAACAATCATATAAAGTCAATTTCCACAAAGAAAGAAAATCGCCACATGAGAATAAAGAAGTCTCTGTAAATTTGCAAAAGAGCGAAGTTGCCATTACACTCACATTTACATACCTAATCAAGATGGTACAAGATATTGTTCTAACACAAACCTGCCCTTTTGTCACAATATTGAATAGTTTCTATTTGAATCAGAGAAGACAATAGAAGGGGTAATTACCAAACCATCATCTTGCTTTTTAATAAGTTCATACATTTACACACAACTTTACAAACACTGAATAGACTTTCAAGAACAGACAGTAAAGAATTATCCAAACAAACAAAAATAAATATCAATTATTCTAACACCAGAACCATATTCTGCAAACTAGCTCAATTAGTTTTCCTCCACAATCTTTAAGAGTAAAAATCTTACTATCATTAAGGTACAACATCAATATAATTATTCAAATAAAATGGAAAAAAAAACCCTCTCCTACTTCATATATATAGAATTATCTTTTAGGACTTCCTTGGCCTTTCAATGCCCGACACACAAAAACAATATGGAGTAATATCAAGTGGTGTATGGGTTGGAATTAAATCTGAAATGAACATTGCTTACATGCGATGAAAAGTTCATGAAGTTCCCCATACATACAAAAGCAACACAATGTGGCATGCAAATCTATTGCAAACCAATTTCCTTTTAGAAAGGGATCAATAGTTTGTCAGTATTTATAAAATCTAATGCAAAAATAGAAAACATATCACAAAGCAAACATTCTGATTTTAACAAATAATGTCTAAGCCTATATAATCGGATATGAAACAAACTACTTTAACTGTCTATTTTAAAATGATATGCTGTTGATCCATCATCTCCCTTATAATCCCTTACCGACCAGCAAGTAATCACAGAAGTATAAACTATTAATTTTCATTAAATTGTTTTCGCCCAACAAGCAGAATGCCGATGGTTCTGCCTGGCTTAAACAGCTATTATTTGCAGTCAAGCTTGAAAATCCTCTCCATCATACACCATTCAACTCTAACAAACAAGCAAACCAAACAACAAATATCTTTTTTTTTTCATCAATCATATAAAGATCTTGTTTAACGAGGAATCTTATATGAGCAGATTGCTCTTTATCCTACAGTAATTCTAGAAAGTGTTTGCAGACTACCTGTGAAGATCATGGGTCGTTTTGTAAAAGACAGTAGAAACTAAACTAATAACAAAAATTGATTCCAAAACATTTCTCCTACTTGCCTCTTTTGACAATGTCCAAATAAAACATTTCTCTGCCAATTCTTTGACAAGTGTTGCAAATTAATATCTTGTACAGAAATAAGCCATTGTATACGCTTACAGT
This sequence comes from Cerastoderma edule, assembly GCA_947846245.1. Taxonomy (NCBI): domain Eukaryota; kingdom Metazoa; phylum Mollusca; class Bivalvia; order Cardiida; family Cardiidae; genus Cerastoderma; species Cerastoderma edule. Next base: position 10,176,319 of record OX401414.1, read on the forward strand.
AGCAACAATCTTGTCGTACAAAAAGGCATTTCAATCTTCCTGTAATGAATCAATTAATAGGTTCCTGTTGTTTTCTTTACTTGTTGTTAAACATATTTATCCTAAAGGAAAAATTTGACCTATCCTAATTAAACATCAGTGTCTTTGATAAATTTGTAACTTCTGTCAAATAAGCTTTTATTTATGGTAATTCATTTCTTTTAATCATGGACAAACGCTTTAATGAAACAATACACCTATAGCTGTTTCACGTGTAGGAATAAGGTTTTATGTCTGATGAATCACTCTAACCGGTTGATTTGTCATTTATGTCTTAATCGATGGGATGAATGTTGACGAGGGTTCCATGGTAAAAGGAAGTCCCTGAAAATAAAATTAAAAAAATGTCAATGCAGAAATATTGGTTATTTGATTTTAATGCTATCAACCCTGTATGCAGGACCTTAGGTTTCTGTCTTTTCTTTATTGATATCTAAAGGCAGCTAGGAAAAGCACGCTGTCTAAAATCAGTCTTGAACAAACAAGAGACTTTAATTGGATCATGATGGTACTGAAATTCCAAGATTTAAAATCTGCAGCTTTACAAGTTCATCATCAGTCCTACATTATAATACACTCTTGGGATGGAAACAAGAAATCAACACAAGATTGAATTAAGAAGCATAACTCTTTATTATCAAAATATTCAGCTGTAAAAGTCTATAGTATTCAGTAAATAAATTCCCTGAACATATTGTAAGCTTCAAACTCAATACACAACATGAGTTTTGTTTTGGATATTCAACTTGTTTCCCACGTATTCGTATTCCTGGCACATAAAGACGTTAAGTTTTATTCTTTTTTTTTAGATCACTTTATGGTTTACTTACAATCACAGGCTTTATTTAATTGCCTGGGAAATGTCGTATATTGACTCACAAACTTGATAAAATTTGCTGTAAACTTGGAGAAGGACTGCAGCATTTTTAAGTCAGACAAAGTTTATTCAACCTATTCCCAAACAAGAACGACATATAACAACTTTGTCACAGACAACTTTGGAAACCATTTGGAAAAAGGAGAAACTGCTCTTAACGAGCAATTTCTCCTTTTCCAACAACATTTTCATCCCTATCAGAAGATTATTTTCCAATTTCATTTCGAAATGTTGTCTTCAAATTCTTTCAATCTGGGACAGTCAAAAATTTGGCGTTTGGTAAAGGGTTGAGAGCTTTTACTGTAAAGTGATAGATATATGAAAATTACTTACTCTTGCTTTACAAACGGGATAGCATGGCCAAATGCAGTAACAGGAATCTTCTCCATTACCTCTATATGCTCAACTGGAAATAAAATTGGTTGTCATTAACCCTTAAAATGCTGGGTAATTTTCTAAAAATAGATTTTTGTGTCTTCTGCTTTCCCAAACCTTAAATGTTTGCGTAATTCTGTTGAGGAAAAATACTCAGAGTGACAAACAGGTTAGATCACAGGCCAGTCGCAAATCTACTTGGCGGCTGGCCTGGATCTAACCTGTTTGCATGAGCATGAAGTTGGTTCCAGCATTAACAAATTCTTGATGTTTCTATTACACAGGGACCAGATAAGGGTTTTCCTCACAAATAAGGGTGAAAGCAGTATGGGAAATGGAAAATGGGCTATTCATTGGACTACTTACAGCAGAAATTATAATTTGGGTAAAACAGTACAATAATTATTGACAAGGGGCTTATTTTGAAAATGCATGGTTGTCACCTATTTTACATCCAAGTGGAAAAAGCAGCATGTAATGAGCTAGAAAATGCTGAACACACTGTCTGCTTCCTGATTTCTAAAGTCTAGAATCGATGTAAGTAACATTTACACAAACTATGAAGTGACCTAAAAACTTACTTTCATCTAAACTTGGGTAGAAAGACTCAATGGGGTCCTCGGGTTTTGGCTTATCATTGGAGATATGTTTCTCCCTCAGTTTTTCATACATGGTCTCTTCCCTTTGTCTCTGGTTGTCCCATCTAGAGAGTGAAAATAACAATCAGCCTTCTATATTTTAAGTAACATAACAATCCTTGAAAAACTATTATGAGAAGTATTTCAACCCTTTCAGGTCTTACAGGAATTATCATTGAATACGTTGCAAGTTGCAAATAAACACAAAGTTCACATACGATACATGTAAAAAGAAACTTTTTCCAGTCCCCTGATTTCAAAAGATAACAACTCAAACAGATACATGCACCATTATCTGTTTCATGTTCCCAGAACTAAATTATGGAGCAAATAGAGCTGGCATTCCTGCAACACTATTGAGAATTTCTGGTTTATTGAAAAAGGTATCATTCATGCCTTAAGAATTGTCAATCAATATAAACATTTATTTGTCGATGGGTACATGGGGATACATAGTCTAATCTTTACCCATAATTGCAGTCAAGCACTTCATGGGTCATTGTGAAACCAGAAATTCTGTTTCAGCTTGCTTTTGCATCAGTTTTAATCACAGATATTAGACACTTTTAGTTCAAGCCAACCACAAAACCACATTTGAAATAGTGGGATTATATAATTCCCAGTAATACCTCTTTCTTCTTTTTTCCTCAATTTCAGGCTTTTGATGTCTTCGTACGAACGTGGCATCTTCATGGTCCTTAAATGATAATCACAATTTTTAATACACCCTTAACCCTTTCCCAAACAACAAATTTTCGACTGTCTCAAATTGAAAGACTTTGCAGATGACATTTCAAAATGTCATGAAATTGAACAATATTCTTTAGAAGGAACAGAAAACCTTGTGGGAAAAGGAAAAATTGCTCGTTACAAGCAATTTCTCCTTTTCTCACAATGTTTTATCTAAAGTCGTCTGAAACAAAGTCGTCAAATGTCCTTCTTGTTTGGGAAAGAATTAAAGAAGGTACTCTTGCTATTTATCAATCAATCAATTTTAATGGGTTCTATTTTTATATAAGGGCCAGTAAAGATAGTTTGAACCATCATTCTGATAGTTAGCCCAGAGAGTTACCTCTAATCATGAAAATTCAGATCTACCTTTACTTTGCTTTGAACCTGTGCAGAGAGCAGCTTTATTGTTTCAAGTTCAATCTTCCTATCACTAGGCCATGGTGGAAACTCTGATTTTGACTTAAAATAAGATTTTTAAAAAACTTTTTTAGATATATATATTTAAGAAAAAAGTCAGATAGGAGCATGTAAATGAATACTTAACTTATATGTTATTCAATCCATTTTGGAGACTTTCCAGGAAAATTAATTCCCCAAAAAAACACAATAAAAACAAACCCAGATAATGATTGTTTAATTTTGGTCAGACTTTATAAATACATTTGGGTTTTGCACGAAAGGGATAAGTTAACGTATAAAAATAAGTTATAATGATGTACATCTGAAGTTTAATTACCTCAGTTCCTTCAATAACATATAAGTTGGTGTAAGTTTTTAATCTAAAGCTAGGTACTTCAACTGAAAGAAAAAAAATCAGCAAATTATCATTAATGCTATTTCCTAAATCTACCACACTGTGTCAGAGGCAATTGTGAGAAAACAACATATTCTGAATATGACCTTTGCTGATCTTTGACAAGTTTGTTTGACTTGGATGGAAGGCAACTGTTGCTAGATAACCAATATCATTCTGAATGTATCAAAGATGTGAAGATCACAATATTATATCAACATTTTAAACAAAATATTCCATAACACTAGCATGTGGAAATAAAAAGTTAGCTACACATGTGGAAAAATCAATTATCATTTGCCCAGCTTGTCAAAGAGCCTTAACAAAGTTAATGATCATCACAAATGTAATGAAATTTCATTGGTTACTTCTCATATGGACATCTTAGTGTCGAAACTATGATCTTAATATCCATCTTTAGATATTGGACAAAAGAAGAAACTACATGTACTAGTAAAAGATGTAATTTCTATGTTATTCACATAACTGCTAAAACTCATGCTCCACAAATAAAGAATGTGATTACTATTTAATGTTTCATTATTAGACACTTATAATGTAGAGAGTTTTAGACAAAAAAAAATAATGACCGCATTAAATATTGATCTTAATACCTAATGGGTAGATTTAAAGCAACACTGGACTTACCTTCTTTTTGAGTCTGTGCATTTTTGATAATATCAGGACGAGGTTCCAGATCGATGTCCAAGGATTCTGGTTGGAAGTAACACACATAATACAGATTGTTTGTTTTTAAATATTGACTTTCACTCTCCACTTCTCCCGCTAATAATGATGTCAGTTTACGTTTTCTATGTGATTCACGTTTATGTCTAACCTCAGCGTTATTACACTTATCTGCAGTCCCTGTGGACTTCAAGGGACCAGATTTGTGAAAGTCTTTATCAGATTGGGACCAATGTTTAGTAGGTGTGGGAGCTTCATGTTTCTTTCTGCAAAATAATGAAAAGTTCAGACACTCAACAACCATCCAGTAGGTAATTGACCCAAACTGGTGTTAACCCTTTCCCAAACAATGAGGACGTTTGACCATTTTGTTGCAGACGACTTTAGCAGACGACTTTAGAAAACATTGTAGGAAAAGGAAAAATTGCTCATAACGAGCAATTTTTCCTTTTCCCACAAGGTTTTCTGCTCTATATGAAGAATATTGTTCAATTTCATCCCATTTTGAAATGTCATCTGCAAGCTCTTTCAATTTGGGACAGAACAAATACATAGAAAGATGTCATTGTCTCGCATAATCTTTTACCATGTTATGATAAAGACAAGTTGGTGCATCAATTTATGTTACTGTGTCAAAGTGAAGAGTTCTTCTGCACAGTTTTAATTGATCCAAATGCCATCATCTGCAGGTATATTGAAACTAATGTTTACAAGTTTTTTTTGTTTATGGTATAATATGTCTATCTCTCTTTATTTTTACTTCATATGCTCATCACTATGAAGCTGCAGCAGCAAAGAAGCAACTTTGAACATGAAAAGGGACATTCCTTTTGACAAATTTGGTCTGTATGGCATTATCATTCATCAATATAATACAACAAGTGTTAATGCCTTTAATAAAAAAAAAAAGTATTTTGCTCATGAATAATTTGAACCATTCACAAAATCCAAAGATAAATAAGTTAACCCTTATAGTGCTGCAACCAACTTCATGCTTATGCAAACAGGTTAGACCCAGGCCAGTTGCCAAGTATATTGGCAGCTGGTCTGCGATCTTACCTGTTTGCTTCTCTGAGTATCTTTCCTCATCAAAATAAAACAGATATTTAAAGATTTGGAAATCAGACAGCACAAAAATCAATTTGTAGAAAATTATCCAGCATTCTATGGGTTAAGGATCAGTTGCTTCACTTTACAAACAAATAACTATTTCAGCAGGTTGATGGGTAATCAGATTTTACCACATAATCCATTTTAAACTTCTAAAGCTTTCCATTAATAGTTATATCTTGTGCACATGTGAGAAAATGAGTATATAGTCAAAAGGTAGAATAGAAAATAGCACACTATAATTAAAATGGTTTCAAGAAGAATTAAGATCAATATGTTGTAAGCAGATATGATGTTATCATGTACATTTTTACAATATCAAACTTTGCTGAACATTGTGACATGTATTCTTCAACAACAAATCTTAGAAAGGACCAATTGTTGTTTGAACTGTTTGATTTCTATTAAAGTCATTTTTCACGAAAAACAGTATAACTGAATTGGCGGTGCCTTTTCATATGACTAGTAGCTCAATATCTAGCTAAACATGTTTAATGTATAATCATATTTTAAACAGAGTAGTTTATTATTGAACCCTTACATCTTTTGAGTTTTGTCTGGCCCGGATGTGTAGATTGGCTCTGTATAACTCATGGTGCCCGGTTTTGGCGGTGGGGAATGAGTGATATGGGAACTCTGAGACATCTCCTCTCGCTGTTTGAGCAAAGACATCCGTCGCTCCATCCTCTGGAGACGACATTGTAACTGCAGGAAAGAAATTGAAAACTCTTTCAGCAATCAATATAGTTGTATATTTATAACCATTGTTGAAGTAATAAATTTCCTATACACCATGGTGTTTTGGGATATTGTTAAATCAAACAGCTGGTATGATTTTGAAATGAAATTTTGAATCCGGAAGTAGCCGAAGATGGGCCCCTGCTAGGCAACACAAAAAAATCCAGCTATATATACATGTTTATACCAAGGTGAGACTAGCATATTGACTCGAAACATGTGACCTCCACAAAAAGAGCGACCGTTCTACTTACTAAGCTTTCTGGCTTGCTAACCCTCTTTGCCAGTGACTGTGTGACTTGTAAACATTCTTTATTTTAGAATGCTTTGAAGCATATTACCATTGCTGAGCTTTCCTATGCTAGCCTAGAGCTAGTTGTTTAGTGTAAGTTGTAACTGTTAAACATATTAAGAAGTGTGCTTTCATTATGTTATTATAAATCAGGCAGAGTAACACACCAAACAAATACCCCTCTTAATGATACAAACACATCCAATCAGTGTAAAACATTGTCTTCCAATGATCAGGTGTGTTGTCTTTTTACATACAAACATGTTCCCTACAGTATTACAATGCTTTCGGTCCCCAAATCACAGAAATGTGTAGCTTGTGTTCCAAGACTGAGGAGTTTCTATGATAATAATCAAAAGTTATGGATGAAAATCTTTTCTGAACAAATTTGTAAGTTGTAACACATTCGATCCCTGGTCAAACTAATTTGATGTGATTGTGAAAAAGTTCAGATTTTTTTGCATCTTGCAAAATCTCCCATCACATCAAACTATCTATCAATTCGTTCTTAAAATGGTGGACAGTTGTGAAGAAACTTTTGTCGCAACTTTTTAACAACCATATTTCCATTATTACAGTAATAAATCAAATGATCTTTAGTCACAGTTGCAAATTAACCATTTTTTAAACAATTTTTACACATATTAACCAGAGACATAGATAACAGAGATTGGCAACTCCTTCTTTACCTATAGCCGGTTTCTGCGATATCTCGCATGACGCGTTATTTAGCGAGACCTTTCGAGATCTGTCTATCGACGCTATTTTCAACTAAAAGCGAAATAGGCAACACACATATAAGCGTGTTTTAACTCATAATTAAATTATTTTCTTACCGAATTCACTATATTGTTATTGTTAGAAAGTTTCTCCATCCAACAAGACCAATCAGCAAGTGATTCTTAAAGAAATAAATATGGCAAACAGCGACAAACTTGATTGAATTGTTTGCAATTTCGTGGTTGGGTGCGATAAACGTGATAATTGAGTAGATTTAGATTCAAACTGTTCTAAAGGAGGGTTTTTCAAACATTTCCAATTTAAGTCCATTTTAAAGAAAGGGTTTGTTTTTCTATATTTCCAAATTTTCAGTTTGATATTCCTTGTCATTTAGAAGTTATTCAGTACTGAATATGTCCATTTTACGACCCTAATGAGTTTAACCATCTTGATTTCCAACCAAAAATTAACAAAGTTGTGCACAGTAAAACTAAAATACTATGTACTGGATCATATCATACTTGACATTTTCCTGAAGTGTTATTTCTGTTTTATGGTTGCCCGCATTTTTAAAGTAATCTTCGCTTCCATAACGAAGTTATATCAGGTTTACTGAACCACACACGCATGATCATGATTTCGGCCATTTTATTTTCTACCAAAATATTTCATACTTGTACAAAGTAAAATGTTTTAATGGAGGTTTATTCAAACATTTCTAATTTATGTCCATTTTAATGGGACAATATGATTTTGTCGATTTCCAGATTTTCAGTTTGATATTCTTTGTCATTTAGAAGTTATTGCGTACTAAATATATCCCATTTACTACCTTAATGAGTTCAGCCATCTTGATTTCCAACCAAAAATTAACAAAGTTGTGCACAGTAAAACTAAAAAACTTTGCACTGGATCATATCATACTTGACATTTTCCTGAAGTGTTATTTCTGTTTTATGGTTGCCCGCATTTTTAAAGTAATCTTCGCTTCCATAACGAAGTTATATCAGGTTTACTGAACCACACACGCATGATCATGATTTCGGCCATTTTATTTTCAACCAAAATATTTCATACTTGTACAAAGTAAAATGTTTTAATGGAGGTTTATTCAAACATTTCTAATTTATGTCCATTTTAATGGGACAATATGATTTTGTCGATTTCCAGATTTTCAGTTTGATATTCTTTGTCATTTAGAAGTTATTGCGTACTAAATATATCCCATTTACTACCTTAATGAGTTCAGCCATCTTGATTTCCAACCAAAAATTAACAAAGTTGTGCACAGTAAAACTAAAAAACTTTGCACTGGATCATATCATACTTGACATTTTCCTGAAGTGTTATTTCTGTTTTATGGTTGCCCGCATTTTTAAAGTAATCTTCGCCATTTTATTTTCAATCAAAATATTTCATACTTGTACAAATTAAAATGTTTTAATGGAGGTTTATTCAAACATTTCTGATTCTGATTTATGTCAACTTTAATGGGATAATATGATTTTGTTGAATTCCAAATTTTCAGTCTGATATTCCTTGTCATTTAGAAGTTATTGCGTACTAAATATGTCCCATTTACTACCTTAATAAATTCAGCCATCTTGATTTCCAACCAAAATATATCATAGTTGTACACAGTTAAACTAAAAAACTATAAAACCTAAAGTGTTATTTTTGTGTTATAGTTACCCGCTTTTTTATGGTGATTGTCGTGTTTATAACGAAGTTATACCAGGTTTACTTTAACACACAAGCATAATCATGATTTCAGCCATTTTATTTTCAATCAAAATCTTTCATTTTTGCATCAATTAAATCTTAAATTGTGTGACTTGGATTTTATCAAACGTGTTATTACTGAAAACGTCTGAATGAGTTTGAATTGATCCCGTATTAAATGCTGACTAAGATCTATAGCTTCCCGTATTTTCAAAGTGATATTCCTATATAAGAAGAAGAAAATCCATTCAATTAATAGACGAAAGAATGGATAGATCTTCCTAATCAGAAACACCACGATATATCCTTTTTCGTCATACTTCTTCTTAATTCCGATCGCTTGCAAATATGTCAAGTGAAATGTGTCATTTGAAGAACGAAGGGTGATAGAATCAATCACGGTAGTGGACAATACATGCTATGATTGTAAATTGCCACCCCATAAAATATGTAGTTTGATGTCATAAAACCTTTTGATGCTAGGGCGATTACACAAGAAGTGTGTGGCGCTAACCCTGTGTCCACTCTCTGACACCTCATTCAAATTTAATGACCTAAAGCTCCCGAAAACAAAATAGGGAGGATTTGTTCTGTTTTAAGCGTCTGTCTGGGTTTAAAGTAGTGTGCTTTGACTTAATTTCTCGTTCAGAAATGATAATAAAAACGGAGGTGCAAGACACACTATTTGCTTTAGCTTAACATTCAAAAAGCCCACATTTCTTTTTTCTAAAATCATTTCGGTCAACAGCATGATAAGACCAGACCGTTACGTGTTTAAGAATAATTATGTACTTATTGATTTGTAATCAATATTAGAGGAATCTGCGGTAAAAGGTGTATTCGAAACTTTGCACGTCAGTTTTTTCCTACGTGTCCTTTCGTTTACTTAAACCTCTTTTACAAAAATTCTCATCACATGCATCTTAACATCATAAAATACTTTTAATTTTCTTAAATTGAAACATTTGGCTTGAAATAATGTCATGATGAAAAACGTGTTTTGTTTTGACAAATTTAGCACTGTAAACAGTTTTACGACACAAAATAAATGAAATGAAGTTAGAAAGCAATCTTATAATATTAACGAAAACTATCATGTCTTAATGGAAAGTTCATGCTTTGGTTATTAACTGCAACTAAATAGAGTCACTTTATTTATTACAAAATATTATTTAAACCTTTGCTTGAAAGACATTGTCGTTATAAGTACAATTGCATGGTAATCAAGCCTGTCATTGAAAAAGAAGGCCTACTGGAACTTTTTGTTTTGTTTTTAACATAAAATCAATTTAATAAAATACAAATAAAACAAAATGTCCAGAAGTTGTTTCAGATAACCAATCAGATAACCAAAACATAGCTACTTTACTGTAATAAAGAAGTATCAATTTCGCTTGACATCTCCCATGGCAACGGATAAACAGGTACGCACGTTCTTTATCTCCCAGAACCTCGCGGCACGCGAGAGTTTGGCGATAACTCCGGAGTTGCCAATCTCTGTTATCTATGTCTCTGTATTAACCATGTCAGTTTTCCACAATTTTACTTTGTAAGAACCATTCAATTAACACTAAATGACCATTTTCTGCTTGCCACTTCAGTTATTTCATCCCTGATACTAACTGCTTACTTTTCTGTGATGCATTTGTTAAAAATCAATCTAATTTCATACAACAGATACCTCAATTAAAAAAAAAAAAAAAACATAATATCTTTTATTGTATATAATTTCATATTTACAAAAGTGCTTCTAAATATTTAATAAAATATGCCCTAATAAACACCTTAAATCCCTTTTTATTTCATCTTAAAATGTCTTGCAAATGCAAATCATGAGTTTTGATTGATGACTGGTTTGAATACATGTAGACAACCCCATTGTTCAATACACAACCACCACGAATTATGACAGTCAGTCGAGTTGACACATATTCGGACAGAGTAAATAAATCAAACTCTACCTTTCCATTTGTGCATGCCTTTTCAACCCATTTATAGCATTTTCGAACACCAAATCGAAGATTCCTTGGTATCAAAACTTCTGTCATTCTTAAAACTGATAAAAGTCTCCACCAGTATGACATACGTGTCAGTGCATTCCCGAATTTACGGGCTGGTCAGAACCTGAACAATGGACGATCGCGTGCCCCAAATCAATAACCATCGGAGTGTGTATGTATTTTGATCACATGACTGAACATGTGGTGTTTACCCGATTCTGTATTTTCATTGGACGGCTATTTAAAGAATATTACTAGGCCTGTTGTTTTACTTTTAATAATACTTACTTATCATTGTTTTAAATCAGTACCTACTAAATTGATATCAAAAGGCGATATTCAGAGATGGCGAAACGTTGCAATTAGTGCCCGATGCATGGTAAATTGTAAACAATGGCCTATTCGGTCTTTAAAAAAAACAACAACAGACGGCCGAACTGCGTGGGCGGTCAATAAAAAACAAGGAGTAAAAAATGTCCCCCGCCGATCTTTACTTACTGCATTGTTATCTGCTTTTAGGTTTTTAATTGTCTTATCCTTTTGATTTATAACGTCCTGTTGTTGTTGAATTAAGTCCATGTGAGCATTGACGAGATTTTTAAGGTGCTGGGTTTCGCTACTGGTTTCCAAAGTAGAACTAGGCGAAGACCTGTACCGATTTTCTTTCGAAGATTCCGATTCCATTTTCTTTTCTGAAGACATGTGGTCTTGATTAGCCTTTGATGCATCGATTTCGGCTTGTTTTAAACTTTCTTGAATCGCCAACGCCAGATCTGGGTCATATTCGCCATTGACGATAGCTGCTGTTTTTGTAAGTCGGCGTCTTTGGAAGTATGGCTTTGACTCTGATCGAGCCCTTGAAGAAATAAATATACTAGACTTCATCTGTCCGTTTGACATCTGGTAGTCCCCAGCGGCCGAAATCCATACACAAAAACAAAGTGACCTACTTGAATTCAAATTCTCCCGACAACTGACAAAAATATGCAAATGACGAAAGAATGTTTTTCGATCATTCGTACCTTCGAATTCAAAGAGTAGCAATCAGTGAAATCAATGGTTGCGAAAACAAAACGACATTTCACAAAGCCGACAAATTGAAACATTTAAATGTTTGGTCGGCAGTCACGGCACCACAGCTCTTGATAAATCTATCAGTTTTAAATATTCCCTAAAATAAATACCACAGACGTAACTCAAAATTATATAAACATGCTGAATGTAAGTTACCTCCCTTGGATAGTAATAACTAACCAGAACGGAATCTGGATGCGTCCAAGCAGACATACGCCATTGTCAAAATTGTTTAAAAAAATAGAATCAATATGCCACTGAAAAGGAAAGCTGCAATTCGAAGAAAGATTAAAGAAGAACCACAAAACAAGCGCCAGAAAACTACGCAATTTGCGGTTGACACAAAAGTTCCCTCTAAAAGGAATAAAGGACATGGTTTGTCTTAAAATGGGCTTCTTCCTGATACTGAGCTGGGTTCTCTAGGAACGTAATTAGCTCAAATTATCTCACAGATTTGGATTTAAACTTTTTTTTTGAAATAAATAGTCTTCTACGGATTAAAGGTCAACACAGTATTCCAAGGGTGAAAGTATTCAGGATTATTCCTGAAATTCAGGTTTTTGAGACTTTGTCCCTATATAATGCTATAGCAAATATGCCTTTTCTGAAGTTTTCAGGATAATGATTTACAGATTTCAGGTTTCTGAAATTCTTCAACTTTCACCCATGGTATTCTAAAGTAACAAAAAACTAGACTATTGGCAGCTTCCCAATCTCGTTTACAACCATACAGAAAAGATAAAGTTCATTTGTATTGTAGTCTCAATATATATTTTTTTATTTACCTTATTTGTTTTACATCGATATTGTAAAGGAAGCTGAAATCTTGTTCAAACCCACTCTCAATGATTGCTACCTGGATACTTAACCAGTAATTACACAGATTTGTGGGTTAGTACCAGAAATTTTCAACTCGTCTAATCGGGATTCGAACCTGGGACCCTTGGTACAAAGAGGCTGATACTATACCTCTGACCACTGTCAAACAAAATCAGTCATTAATTAGTCCAGATACATAGATCATCTATGTCTCTGATTAGTCTCAATAATGATCCGTGAGTGATCGAAGCTTCTTTCAGCATTTGGACCTTTATCGTGCTTCGCTTTATCTCAAAGGTGTCAAACAATATAGCAATTGCCTTCGAGACCAGAAATGTGGTCTAATTTGTAATGCAGTTATTGCAAACCGTTTAGATGGGTTCATTTTCTTTCAAAACAACCTTAACTTAATACAAAAGATGCTTTTTTTGATAACATCATCATGTGGATCTTCAGAAATCTATATCCCCTCTTATAATGTTACTTCAACAAGATGCATGAGAAATTGCTGCATTTGTTTATAAACAAGCTTTCCCGGGTGATGGTCGTTTCCCCCGAAGAGTCGTTTCCCCGAAGTTAATTTATATAGTAATCAAAGAGTCGTTTCCCCAAAGTATTTTATAGCAGTTCTATCTTTGTTATTTATGTATATAGTAATTAAATTTATAAAGAGTTTTAATTGCAAAATGACCAAATTATGAACGTTTATTAAATTAACTGTATTGTTTTCTTGATTTGGAATATTTTGATATACTACATACATCTCTGTGATAAAATAGGTGTCATCAATGTGGGTTATATGTTTGTTTGTGTGGTGATGTTTGTTAAAATTTAATGTGCATGTAATAGGTTCATCATAACACTCACTTCCTCACAAGTAGACTATTTCGTGAACTATATAACAGAAGATAAAAGATCGAATCTACTATATAATATAAGTTATCCACTATATATATTAACTTTGGGGAAACAATAAATCTACTTTATATTACATAGAAAAAACTGCTATATAAATACTTTCGGGGAAACAACTCCTCGATTACTATATAAATTAACTTTAGGGAAACGACTCTTCGGGGAAATGGCGGTAAATCGCTTTCCCACAGGAGCACTTACAGGTGCAAAAGACTTACTTCACTTTATTTAATTAAATCATGGGGTTTCAGCTACTTAGAAATTGGAAGCTAAGACATTGAAAATGGTCCTCGGTTATCACATTACCAAACAATATCGACATTTAACCACTTTGTTGCATACAACTCTGGAAAACATTGTGGGAAAAGGAGAAATTGCTCATAACGAGCAATCTTTCCTTTTCCCACAATGTTTTCTACTCTATTAGAAGATCATTTTCCAATTTCATCACATTTTTAAATGTCGTCTGCAAACTATTTGAATTTGGGACATTCAAAAACTTTGCATTTGGTAAAGGGTTAAGTGACAAGAGTAGTCTCCCAGCGGTCTTGCAGAATGTTGATTGTTCAACCTGGATTTACCAGAGCCATTATGCATTGGGGACCATCTCAAAGCTTTTATCTTACGTTGGACAAGGACTTCTAAAAGGTATTATGAACTAAAATAGGCCCCTTTCAAACATGAATTATTTAATAATTTTCAGTAAAAGCACCAGCCAGGAACAATTTCAAAGACTTTTTGACAGACGAATCATGGAAGAAGTTACTGGCAAGTCAATTTGAAGAAAAACCCTTTCAGGACCTGGAAACGAGACTGGAGTCTGAATATGATTCTGGAAAAGAAATATTTCCCCCGCAAAACCAGATCTTTAATGCATTCAACCTGACTCCACTTGATAAGGTATTCATCTGTGATTTATTTAACCCTTTACCAAACGCCAAATTTTCGACTGACCCAAATTGAAAGAGTTGGCAGACAACATTTCAAAATGTTATGAATTTGGAAAGTAATCTTCTGATGAGTAGAAAACATTGTGGGAAAAGGAGGAATTGATCGTGACGAGCAATATCTTTTCCCACAGTGTTTTCCAGAGTCGTCTGCAACAAAGTGGTAAAATGTCGTTATTGTTTGGTAATGGGCTACAGTAAGGTTTTAACTCTCTTACTAATAGCAAGTCATGAGCAGATTAATTAAGTAAGAACTTGCTCGTTGAGCGAATTATCAGTTTGTCGTTGTTTTTCTTTTGTTTTTCAGCCAAAAAATGGTGTTTTTCTTCTTTTGCTTTTATTTCACAGTCATAAGGGCTCCTTTTGTGTGTTTTACACCTGTCGCCTTCTAAAAATGTTTCCTATTTGACCAATCACTTTTCATTTATATAAGAGCTTATTGGTAAACTCTGCATATTTCTATACATGTTTAATAAAATGCAAAAACCATAATAGATATTGGAATATTACACGATTTTGCTTTTGCGCATTATATATGTAGTTGTCTTCTTTAGTGTATTTGCTCGGAAAAAGCAATCACCATCAAGTTCTTGATTTCAGCCCTACTCACCATTGATCTCTTTTTTCTTTTCATTCGTAAATATCCGTAAAGCCTAGGGCATTTTATTATTTTCCAGCCCTTCTTACTCAGATTATTATTGTGCAAGTATGTGTATTTTTTTGTCTAGAGGAAATTGATTAAAAGAGACAATTAGCTTTCACATCTTTTAAGTGGGTCAAGTGAGTTCAAATGAGGACGCATGAAGATGCTTTTCAGATATAAGCATTAATTTCTCACTGCATAAATTTTTTACTCTTTCATGCATGTACAATGTGCTCTCTGATCAAGACTGTCTTCTCACTACTGCTTTTCTAGTTTTTTTTCTTGTATTATACTATGAATTAAGATATAGATGAAAAATAGCATTCTTGATTTTGTTTAACACCGACATGTTTTCGCGCTGTTACTTCGAGAAGTAAATGCTAGATCGGGTCACAGTTCAAATGAGTCCTGATCGGCACTTTCACTTCATAACTGAACTTTAACCACTTTGTTACTGTGACTATTCTTTATGTTTTCTTTAAATGTTTAGGGAGAGTTTTGTGTCTCATTTTCACAATTTCTTTTTACTTTGTTAGAAGATTTTTTTTCGAGACTAACAGGCGTCTCGATTGGAAAGCATTTTGACTGCGTTGAGGTCTGGATATGCGTTTAACTATTTTTTCTTCCATTTTTCATTTTTATTTTTTGACTTACCTTTTTTCGTTTTGCTTTACTGACAAAATTTCAATATGTAATGCTCAAGAAACTGTATTTTGTTGTTGGAATAAGCTTAGTCTCACAGATCCCTTCAGTTTTTCCTGGTGTTTTTTTTTTTTCATTATTGAAAATCTTATTTCTCTTTAGATAATGTTAGCTTTCTACCCCAGTAATTAAGGTGGATGTTTCGTGCCACGGGAGCTCGGTCTCAAGTCCTTACCAATGTCACTGAGAATGTACGTAGCATTGAAATTGGTAGGACACTGCTAAGCGCCCCGTATAGAACTGGTGTAATCCAGGGTATATGTAAAATATCTGAGTCAATGATGAGACGACGCCTTAAGCCCATATTTCAACAAAGAATATGTAAATATAATTGAATTGGTATTTTCCCCCCTCTTTGTCATGGGGCTTTTGGGTAAATGCATTTGAAATATGCTATGATCCTGTATTTTTTGCTGCTTTTTCAAGATTGATTTTTTGGTTATGTATCAGTTTTCTAACAATCTCAAAAACTCATCGTTGAACGACTTTTCGTGCCTTTCATTTACTTTTTCATTTCTTACAAACATGCAACTTTGTTTATACTCTTTGTGCTTTTCCTTTATGTTTCACTTCCTCTTACTCATGAACCTATACTGTTGTTTATACTTTTTTAATAGTTTGAATATGTATTGTCAAAATATTAATCAGTCTGTAGTTATATTGGATATATTTTTCTCAAAAATTGAACAGTTTAAATACAAAACGTCTATATGGTAGATAACTGCGAAATCCTTTCACTGAATTGCAGAGGTCTACGGGGAGTTCATAAACGACTTCAAATTTTTAATTTCTTAAGGAGTATCAAATGTGACTTATACTGCTTACAAGACACTCATTTTACTTTAGATATGAAGACAAGAATTTACGAAGAGTGGGGATCTGAATGTTTTTTCAGTTTCGGAACCTCGAACTCAAGAGGGGTAGCAATTTTGATATCGAAAAATGTAGATTTTAAAGTTCATCAGAATATTATTGATCAAGACGGTAATTATGTCATACTTGATCTAACTTTAAATGGAAATAAGATAACAATAGCCTCACTCTATGGTCCAAATAATGACACACCTTCTTTTTATGACTATTTTCGATCATATAGATCAAATCGATAACGATTCCTTTTTACTTTGTGGAGATTTTAATGTTGTCCAGGATCCAATTCTAGATTACTATAATTACAAACATCTTAATAATAAGAAAGCACATGACACATTACTAAAACATATCGAAAGTAAACAATTAGTTGACCCATATCGCGAACTATACCCAAACAAAAAACGTTTTACGTGGAGGAGGACAAATCCTATTAAACAAGCAAGGCTTGATTTCTTTCTTCGCTCTCCAGTACTAGCTCATAATATTGAAAACACTGATATATTGCCAAGTTTACAGTCAGATCATTCAATAATAAAGTTAAAGTTAAGATTTAACAACTTTAGTCATGGCAAAGGACTATGGAAACACAATACATCCCTACTCAAAGATATTGAATATGTTAGAACAATTAATCAGGTAATAGATGATATAAAACTACAATATGCTCTACCAGTGTATAATTTAGATAGATTAATTGATATACCAGATAAAGATATTCAATTTATTATAGATGATCAACTTTTTCTTGATACATTACTTATGGAGATCAGAGGAAAATCTATCTCTTATGCATCTTTTAAGAAAAAGCAGAATCTTCATCATGAAAAAAACATTTTAGAAAAAATCAAGACAATTGAAGAAAATTTAACAGAAGAAAATTCAGAAACACTAAATATTCTAAAACACGATCTAAATATTTTGCATGAGAACAAACACAAAGCCTTTTTGATAAGATCAAAATCACAACAAATCATCGAAGGAGAAAAACCAAGTAAATACTTCTTAAGCTTAGAAAAACATTATGCAATATCGAAAACAATGACAAAATTAATAAATAATAATGGGGAGGAAATAACTGATCAAAAATCGATATTGAAAGAAATTTCTAAATTCTATAAAAACTTGTATGACTCACAGCATGGATACAATGATTCTGAATACAAAGAATATGTAAAAGAATTAGAACATCCGAAATTGACAGTTAACGAATCAACCCACTTGGAAGGGCTTATTGATCTTTCTGAAGCCACAAATGTATTACAAAACATGAAAAACAACATGAGTCCAGGAAGTACTGGTTTTTCTGCTGATTTTTACAAAGTTTTTTGGATACAAATTGGTACCTTTGTTATTCGTGCTTTAAACTGTGCTTTTTTGAATGATAAATTGTCTCTTACACAATCGCAAGGTATAATTACTTGCATTCCAAAAGGTGAAAAACCCAGACAATACATAAAAAATTGGCGCCAGATTACTTTACTCAATACTGTTTATAAGATTGGCTCTGGGTGTATCGCAAATAGAATTAAATTGACTTTAGATAAATTGATCAATAGTGATCAAACAGGTTTTATTAAAGGTAGATACATTGGAGAAAATACACGATTAATTTATGATATTATGCAATATACAGAAGAAAAGGATATTCCTGGATTACTTTTGTTAATCGACTTTGAAAAAGCTTTTGACTCATTATCCTGGTCTTTTATTGAGAACACTTTAAAACTATTTAATTTTGGCCCAGATATACAGAAATGAATTAATATTTTTAACAAAACTTCAACTTCAGCAATTATGCAGGCTGGTTATCTGTCTGACTTCTTCTCAATCAGAAGGGGTTGCAAGCAAGGGGATCCGCTTTCAAGTTATATTTTTATAATGTGTGCTGAAGTTCTATCTTTAAAAATCAAAAATAAAAACAACATTAAAGGTATTAAGATAAATTCTACCGAGCATAAACTTTCCCAGTTCGCAGATGACACAACAGTAATTCTAGATGGCTCTGATACTTCTCTGAATGAAACACTAGACACTTTAACAAACTTTTCTCAAATGTCAGGTTTAAACGTAAATTTTGACAAAACAGAAATTGTATGGATTGGGAAAAACAAATATGGCACAAATAGTATAAAGACAAAGTGGAAACTAAAATGGAATATAGATAGGTTTACCATGTTGGGTATTAAATTCAATGTGGATCTAAACAAGATGATTGAATCTTTCGAGGATAAATTTAAAAAGATGGAAACTGTTCTAAAACAATGGAAAAGAAGACAACTAACACCTATAGGAAAAATAGTTGTGATTAAAACATTAATTATTTCTCTATTTAATCATCTATTTATATCTTTACCAAATCCTTCCGCTTCTATGATACATAAAATGAATAAACTTTTATACGAATATATTTGGCATTGAACAAATAAAGTAAAAAGTAATGTTTTAGTTAAAGAGTTTTCAGGTGGAGGTTTGAAAATGATTAATTTGAGTGCTTACATTCAAGCTCTAAAGTTAACATGGATACAGCGAATTTTCAATTATGATTGGTAAATGGTTTGATATCTTAAAATGTTTGATCAATGTTAATAAATTAGTGAATTGCGGCGAAGCATACATTGATCAATTGTGCACTCACATGAAAAATGAATTTTGGAAAAATGTTTTTGAATCTACAAGGGCATATCTCACTAAACAGGAAAAGTGTGTTACAAATTTTAACTAATATCCTATTTTTTACAATAAAGATGTTCAAATAGATTCAAAAACATTGTTTTATAAAGATTTTTTCGATGTTGGAGTTTTGTTTATTGGTGATCTATTTAACGCACGTGGGAATTTTATTTCTCATGAGGAATTTAATACTAAATACAGTTTAAATTGCAACATTTTAACATTTTTAGGCATGCATAAATCAATAATGAAAGCTGTTGAAAATCTGAATTGTTTGATTGTGACTCCAGTCCAAAGACCTTTCATTCCTTTGTATAGAAATATTTTAAGATACAAAAGAGGAGCAAAGAACATGTATACGATATTAAACCAGAACAAATACCAACCATCATCTATAGCACAATGGACATCCAAGCTAAACATACAATACTCAGGAAAAGAATGGCAAAAAGTTTTTTCATTACCTTTTAGATTAACAACTGATGTCAAGTTTCACTGGTTTCAATTCAGAATAAACCACTGAATTATTGGTACAAATGATCTTCTTTATAAAATGAAAATTAAAAACAACCCAATGTGTACTTTTTGCAAAAAAGAAACAGAAACCATTAGTCACTTATTTTGCTGTGCTTTTACTAGAAATATAATTCAATCAATTTCTTCAAATATACAAGAGATACAGGTTAACAAAGAAATCTTTATTTTAGGCCATATAGACACAAAAAACACACCATTAAACAAAATTATGACTTTTACTAAATTTTACATTTATCAATCTAAAATGAAGGAAATAAAACCCAGTTTTATTGGAGCTAAGAATACATAACGTACCGTTATAATTTGTGTGAAAATGCAACTCGAATTGATTGGGATGGCATAATGCTGTGTGTCAAAAATGCTAGATGATTTTAAAGATTACCTTTTTTTAACACCCCCACCCCCCTATGACCTTTGCACTTCAAATATATTCATGCTGCATTTTGTACTATCAGTTTCTTTTATCTTGTTCAAGAAAATGGCAAATTAGTTATATCGTGAGATTGAATATATCCATTTCTTCTATTTTTTTACAATATAATGTCACAATGATTTTGACTATGTAACTTTACAATAACACATATCCTATACTATCTCTTTTTTCTTAACTTTAATTTCTTTTTTCCATTACCTTTTTGTCTTTTTCTCTGCTTCTTTTCTTACTTCTTGTTTTCTTGTCACTTTATTTCTTATATTCTTTGTTAACATGTTCTTTATTGATACTTTTGTATTAACCATTACACTGTTGTTTAAAAAAGAAATAAAGCTTTTTAAAAAAAAAAAAAAAAAATATATCGATATAATATGCAATCACATCAACATATATGTGAGAGTGAAAACTTAAGGTAGGACCTGGCTAATGGAAAACTGGTTATTGTTTTGATTAAAGAATAAGTTTAAATGTAATTCATGAAATATGCATTGCTTCAAAGACATTCACCGAGCCAATTTTCAAAATTTGTCTGATTTTGAATTTATATTTACAAAATGAATATCACGATTTTGTTATTTATTTCATATTAATTACCTCCCTTTAATTATCAATTTTCACAATAAAATTAGAATTTCAGAAATAAAGTTGGCAAATACAAATTCTAATCCAGGAAAGATTCCTATAATATGAAACTTGATTTTCAAATGGTATCTGCTCTGTTTAAGCTTTAATTTTGTTATTTTGACTTCTTCATTACCCAGGTCTTACCTTAAGGCAAATAGAAGAACAGGCTATAAAAGGAGAAATTATTTTTACCAGACAAAATGATAAAGAATGAAAACTCATGGTTCCTTTAAAAGTACACTTAGGAATAAACATTCCAGACGAAAAAAGGAAGCAGTTTTAGAATTTGATTTCTTTTATTATCACACATCTATTGTTTAAGTTTATATGTGCATGTAGGAAATGTGGACTTATGTGTATTAGATGTAAAAAATGCTTATCTACAAGTTTTTGTAGGACCTTATAGACCTTTTGAAAAGCATAAAATAAGAGATTTGGACTTACTGAAAAACTGAATTTGATAAAATGCGGAAATTGAGATGTTTTTGTGAATTCAACCTTAGTCTCTTACTTATTGAGCAAATCTGTTAATTGATAAATAATGTTAATTGCCATCAAAATACTTATTTTCAATGTTTGCTATTTTAGGTGAAAGTCGTTATTCTTGGGCAAGACCCTTATCATGATGACGGTCAGGTAAACCTGTTTCAAATATATTTCCCAAATGTTTGATATCGTAGTTTGTCTAAGAAGAATCAGAAGAATTGATTTTTTAAATTTTAAGATCACATTGCAGGGGGTTCCTGGGGTGTTTTTGAGTGTATGCACCTAGGTTTCTGAGCTCTTTGTAGGGGGGTCTGGGGGTCCTCCCCCTGAAAATTTTGTATTTAAAGAACGAAAATGGTGCGATCTTATGCATTATTTGCGTATTTTTGTTATCATAAATAATTGAAAAATTTTACGTCATTTTTTGACCATAAATATTTTTTCATTTTTCGGAGCGAGTGTACGCACGTG
Organism: Cerastoderma edule; assembly: GCA_947846245.1. Lineage (NCBI taxonomy): Eukaryota > Metazoa > Mollusca > Bivalvia > Cardiida > Cardiidae > Cerastoderma > Cerastoderma edule. Next base: position 10,198,236 of record OX401414.1, read on the forward strand.
CGTACGGTGCGTTAAGGCAGGTACGCCCTGCATTGAAATTTATAAGAAAAAGGGGAAAACAGCGATTTCAGCTCATCTTAATCTTTGTTGGAACTGAATGGGACTTTTTCAAGTGTTTTTTCCAAACACCTCCAACTAAACTATTGAGTAAGTTATAACCAAACTTCCAAAGGAATGATACATAAATGTTCCTCTACTAAAAGTAAACTAATACAAATCATTTGGTAATTAGACTTACTTGTGCAATTGTCCAAGGTGGGTTTTACACATGACCTAACACCACATTTTTGGGTATTGCAGCAAAAGACTTATTTGTCACAAGCAATTTTAATTTTGCCACACTGCCTTTTCAATCTATTCACATATCACAACAGCAGAACTGAAAGGTTTTTCGCATGTTTATAAGACTTTTCTAAAGTCGTCTGCTTCAAGTAAAAAAAGTGTCGTCTTCATGTGGTGAAGAGTTAAAGAAGCTGCAACAATATTTGTGGGATTCATTTAAAGACAATTTATATGATCATCTTATGCTATCTGGGCTTCACAAGCCATATTTTAACTAGAATCCCCCAGCTTGAGCTATACCATTATATTCTCATTAGCAATTCAATAGAAAGCCATACTGCTTAAAGATTCAAATTTGTTGAATATCAATGAATTGTTTGGATCGTTTTTAGGCTATGGGACTGGCTTTCTCGGTTCCTGAAGGTGTTCGTATACCCCGTTCACTCAAAAACATGTTCACCGAACTGGAAAGGGACCCTGGTGTTGCTGGCTTTAAGATACCGGAGCATGGCAATCTAGAGAAATGGGCGAGAGATGGTGTTTTACTATTAAATGCCACATTAACCGTCGAGTAAGTATGCTTTAGTATTTAACTGTCCAAATTATATACAGCATAATTTTTTAAACAAACCTGCAACAAAAGATTTTTTTGTGATAAAAGGAAAAATTGCTAAGCATGAGCAAGTTCTCCTTTTTGTCTTAATGTTTTCTGCTAATAACCCTTCTGAAATATCACCTCTTATTTTAATATTTATCTCCTGTTGCTTTTGAATCAAAACTGTGAGAAATTGCCCCATTTCTGACAATGGTTTTTACCTTGCAGGCCCTTATTTCTTTGAGTTCAAAAGGGGCCTAAGCTTGTTGATTCAAGTAATTTATATTGCTAAATTGCTGAAATAGGAAAATCTGCTGGTGCGACCAAAGTTTTTTGGAAAACTGCATAATTTTATGGGGAAGGTGCCTTTTAAAGGTCACTGTTATAAAGCCCTGCCTTTAAGCATCTATGAAATATTATTTCACATACTTCTATAGTTGTCTCTTGATAGTTTCAAATTGCAACCAGTCCCAAATCCCTTTCCAGGGATTGTATTAGCCTATTGTCCAATTTTCTTTGACCTGCAGCATAAATATTTCACTTTTAAAAGATTATTGATTTATTGCTGAAGACTGCATTAAATTCTAAATAAGTTAATAAGCTACACACTATCTAATGCTTTGTCATTCAGTATTGGTAAACTCCATAACAAATGGTCCAATAGAGAGCTAAAGCAGATTGATGTTGATTGTTTAACATAATTGTTCCTAAGCATTCTTACTTGGAATACTTGAATAGGAACTTTGTGGTTTCATTAAAAGATAACTGAAATGTTCTATTGCCCTTTTTTAGTGGTCAAGGAAAAGAATTAGATCTATAAATCGTTATTGATCAGAGTATTGAGCCCATTTCACTTTGGTATAAAAATGTTCGGGATTATTCCTGATTTTCAGGATTTTAAGACTATTTTAGTGTATGCAACTAGAACGCAAACTGCCATCTTCAGGAATAAGAACAAGAGGTTTCAGTATTGCATTTTCACCCATTAATTGCATTCTAGTGCCCACCTTGATGAATTTTCAGGACAAACAGTAGATTCATGAGATGAAGATAAGTTTGCTTTTATGGTTACCAAACTGTTTTGGACTGGATGGTTTTCATTTCTTTTGATTCCAAATGCAAATGAAAGTATTTAAATTGAGCCACTTTGATAAAGGAATATTTTTGAACCCCTTAACAACAAGTTCAAAAGGATATTCTAGAAAATGTAGCAATTAAGATGTTTTGTAAATTTGACTAATTGTATCCAACACATGTGTAACTATCATTCCAGCTCAGTGTATCTGCACACAAAGTAATTGATCAATACAGATGAGGTGCTTATTGGCTCTATTTTTTATCTTTTTACAGGGCCCACCAGGCCAATTCTCATTCCAAATATGGTTGGCAGAACTTTACAGACTATGTGATAAAAGCCATCAGCGAACACTGTGATCATGTTGTTTTTTTGTTGTTTGGAGGCTTTGCACACAAGAAAGAGAAACTAATCAATGCACAAAAACATGCCATCATCAAAAAGGCCCACCCATCTCCATTATCCGTGTCCAAGTTCAAGGGATGTAACTGCTTCTCAGAGTGCAATGAGGCACTGAAGAAGTTTGGATTACCTCCCATTGATTGGAGTTTAGAATAATCTCATAAGTTAATTGATATTCAACTCACGCCATCATTTCATGGAATGATCCGGAAAAGACTGTTTATGTCTTTAGCTAGTATCGGCCATGGAATGTAGGTGATGAGTTTTCACATCAAAACTACTTTTTTATTTCATTTCAATGAAAATAGATGTAAGGTAATAACCATCATATCGGGCTATACAGATAGCAGCATCGATGTATAATTGAAGTATATTTTGTATATAGAATTTGCTTTTTGTATATAAGTTTGTCACAATTTCATTTTATCACATTTATGTCTATCAAAGCATAGCATATATTTTCTTGGATTGGGCAGGTTGTCATGTTAGGAATATGTGTTCAGACATAATAGGCCAGTTGTTGCCCTTTGTTTAATTGGAAACCTGGAAATTAAGAGTAATTTGACGTTTTGTTGCTGAATTATATCCTTCAGTGGCTCCTCAGACAAAGTTGTCAATCGTGCAATCTCATAACTTTTGTATGAATTAGAAAATAGCCACCTGAAGTAGTCCTTAAAATGTTTTTCCTCACCACATCAGTGATTTTTTTCTAAATTTAATCAATGAGGTTTTTTGACCAAAACTTGAAAATCAATGGGTTTTTCTATAGAAAAATGATTAACATGAATGGAAGTAATGAGTTTTTGGGCCAAAAATTATCACTGCCACATATGACATTTAATGTATGTCCTTTCTGGGGGTATATAAGTGATAATTCAAAGTTTGGTATTTGTTATTCAAACCATGGCTCAGAATGGAAAAGGAGGTACAGGCTAATCTTTGCCTTTGTTTTTCAGTTTCAGAACCTGCAGTGGTTAGATCAAACAAAAACCCCAGTTAATCAGCATCTCATAATGGTCCTATCTATTGGTACTATTTGAACATGGCCAAAAGAAAGGGTATGGTTCTTAGTCGGCCTTAGAGACGGAAACAGAAATATCTTTTTTAAACAAAGACCTATAGCCCAAAATACATGTATTTTAACTTACTTGTATTAGTAGAGTCTTATTGACTAATTAATTATACATATACATGTGCCGAGGCATGTGCTATAATTTAATTCAATAGGATATACATGTAGTACAATAAGTCGCGCACTATACATGTGCCGAGGCATGTGCTATAATTTAATTCAATAGGATATACATGTAGTACAATAAGTCGCGCACTATACATGTGCCGAGGCATGTGCTATAATTTAATTCAATAGGATATACATGTAGTACTATAATTTAATTCAATAGGATATACATGTAGTACGCACATATAGTACCTGCAGCAATTCCCCAAAAACTCTTTCATTGTTAAAAATGGCTTATAACAATCTGTTAATGATTTTTGACAAAAGTCCACTTGACATTAAAACAAAATTGTCTTTGTTTGATGCAATGGTTAAGCCAATATTATTATACGGCTCTGAGGTCTGGGGTGTTTATAATTTCAAGATCATATATAATCTATCTACATTTAAGACTTAGACACTTATTAGGTGTAAAAAAGCAAACATCAAACTGCTGGTTTTGGCGAATTTGGAAGATTATTTTTGCAAGTTTTATGTAACCAACAATCTATTAAATCATGGTGAAGGATTATGTCAAGAAGCCAACCTCTTTATATAATGCTTATATTGACCATTGCGAGAATGTCACTAGTGTTTGTTGGACTAAAAAGATCAATTTAATAATTACAAATATTAGTCTAAATTTCTAGTCAAGTTTAAATAACTATGCAGCTTTTACAAGTAGATTATATTATCAGTTTGCGCGGAATTGAGAATTGGACTGACTCGGTCAGTAATACCACAAATCTAATGTATTGTAGTAAATATAAAAAGGAATTTAGTTGTGAATCGTCGATACTGTTTCTAACAATAAGTGGGTGAAATTATTTGCATGCTTTAGACTCTGTTCTCATCACAAAATAGAAATAGAAGGAGGTCGATTTAATGAAATACCAAGAGAAAATAGATATTGTAAAATTTTTTCGTCGAGATTAGTTGAAAACGAATACCATTTTCTACTAGAATGTTCCAAGTACACTTAAATACGTAGAAAAGCAGTTTTGTAATGCACTACGGAGTAATTCCAATACTTTTATGAAATTTATGTCGTCGTCAAAAAGAAAGGCTGTACTAAGCATTTATAGATATCTTTCGGAGAGCTTTGCTATTCGTGATAAGTAGTGGAGCAACCATATGTATTATGTCATGGATTCCTTTTATTAGTGTTTATTGTAGGACTGGAATGAAAATGCTGGAGGACTTACTTTGTGTGCTTCATAATTTTGGAATGAAAATGCTGGTAAACTAACTTTGTGTGTTTCCTTTTGATAGAATCCAGTTCAGTCTCTATTCCCCTGTCAAAGACCCAGGCCTCATTTCCTAACTCATGCGATTTACGCAGACAGAGGTACTCCGATTTGCGAAAAGATAAATTCACAACGTCGATGGAGTATTCACCTTTTAACGTAAGAAAATGGATCACATTGTTATATTGTATTAAATCATGAAGATTCCGTACGGTGAATAACTGTGTTTTATTTTGATGGATGACACTGGTCTATTGTAATAAATCGTGAAGATTCCGTATGGTGAATAACTGTGTTTTATTTTGATGAGTAACACATGATACCACATCTGACTTCCGGGTTTATCGACAAAGACTTCCGTGCTGGATGTTTTTATCCCGAATATTTAAATTTCCGTTGTGGCGATCCATCCTGGTAGTATAACACTTCCACATTTTTCGATGACTGGCGACTCCAGTGAACAAGGACATCATATGTTTCAAAGGTGGTTGTGAACAACGCTTTGCGCCCACATATCCGTTTTCCCTTTTAAGATTTTTTTGTTGATAGAATACAATGCCATGATAGACTAGAATAAGAAAATGCTAACGATAAGAGATAAGGATGCTGTTGCTCAAATCAATTTAATACAGACTGGGCCGAAAATATCAACAAAACGTTCAAAATTCACTACAATGCCCAGACATAGTATGGTTATTTTGAAAGAAGTGCAGATAATGCCATAACCCATAGGATGTTGGGTAGTTGTCTAAAAATAGGTTTTTGTGTCATCTTATTTCCTTAACCTTAAAATATCTGCTGAACTTTGATGAGGAAAGATACCCGGAGTTGCGAACAGATTAGACCACAGGCCAGCCGCCAATTTACTTGGCGGTTGGCCTGTGATTTTACCTTATAAGGGTTAATTGAATGATAAACCACTGGTTACGTACCCTCCCAAAGCAATTCAAAAGCCGTTCCAGAACTGAACAATGTAGATACGGCTCTGACGAAGAGGACCCATATTGGACCTGTGTCAGGTAATGAATCTAGTCTAGTCTAATCTAAAATTTAGGGTTTACATTTTATGATGCTGTCATTCAGGATAAAAAAGCCCAAAGCTTTCGTTGCGATCATGAATAAGTCTCCAAAGGATATTAAATTGTACAAGCGTACATGTATAGCAATTGCTTCGCGGTACGATATTATTGATAAGGAATATCAAATAGTTCCCTTAACACATATAACCTGTAGCATGTTTGGTAAAATGTCCGGGTCATCACAAAATTTCACCCGAAAGTCAAAAGAATATTGTTTTTGATTTAAATCAATCGACATTATTGCCTGACCAAAAAGAACAATTTTGGGATCTTTTAGATAGGAATAAGCGCTGCTTTTTAACCAATATTAACGAAGTAGGAGTCACTGGGATTTCAAATGTAAATTTAACACAATAGATGGAATTGCTGTTAAACAAAGACCCTATGCAATGTCTCCAAAACGAATCTGATCATTAAAAAGCATGTACAACAACTGCTCGATGCCGACAGTATTCGATATCTAATTATCCAATACCCCCAGGTATTATGATAGAGACATCAGGTAAACCTCATATATTCGGACAACCCAACTGATTACAGAATGTGCATTGATAATCGGCGTCTGAATAAGAAAATCCCTAAGATATTATCTTTATGTTACCGGCTTTAGACTCGGCTATTGAAAGCATTGGAGAAAAACCACTGGCAGCGCTTTATATGTTTTTGGCTGTGTGGAAATATTACTCAAAGTGAGTACTTAACCCATTATAACTCACGTTACCACACCACTTAAAAATTACTTTAAAACACTGCTGTCAACTTAGGAATTACCCCGTTTCTAACAATGGTTTATAACTTATTTTAGAGGGAAGATGTTGTTTCTTAAATATTCATTGCCCTTAACTGGAACTGCTATCGCATTGCAATAAAGATGAGTCACAAAAACCTATTGGAAATTAAGAAAACCGGCAACTGCCATAGTGTTCACCAACTAACGTATCACATGATGTCGCCAGAAACGGTCGTGTTCCATGGCTCTGTCCAACACCTCCTATACTACTTCAACAACAAATGTATTAATCCACATGATGGTGACAGAAACGGTTGTGTTCCCTGGCTCTGTCCACCACCTCCTGTACTTCTTCACCAACTAACGTATCAATCCACACGATGGTGCCAGAAACGGTCGTGTTCCCTGGCTCTGTCCTCCACCTCCTTTACTACTTCACTAACAAACGTATCAATCCACATGATGGCGCCAGAAACGGTCGTGCTCCCTGACTCTGTCCACCACATCCTGTACTACTTCACCAACTAACGTATCAATCCACATGATGGTGCCAGAAACGGTCGTGTTCCCTGGCTCTGTCCACCACCTCCTGTACTACTTCACTAACAAACGTATCAATCCACATGATGGCGCCAGAAACGGTCGTGTTACATGGCTCTGTCCACCACCTCCTTTACTACTTCCTTAACAAACGTATCAATCCACATGATGGCACCAGAAACGGTCGTTTTTCCTGGCTCTGTCCACCACCTCCTGTACTACTTCACCAACTAACGTATCAATCCACATGATGGTGCCAGAAACGGTCGTGTTCCCTGGCTCGTCCACCACCTCCTATACTACTTCACTGTATCAATCCACATGATCGGTCCTGGCTCTGTACTACTTCACCAACTAACGTATCAATCCACATGATGGTGCCAGAAACGGTCGTGTTCCCTGGCTCTGTCCACCACCTCCTATACTACTTCACTAACAAACGTATCAATCCACATGATGGCGCCAGAAACGGTCGTGTTACATGGCTCTGTCCACCACCTCCTGTACTACTTCACAAACTAACGTATCAATCCACATGATGGTGCCAGAAACGGTCGTGTTCCCTGGCTCTGTCCACCACCTGAAACGGTCGTGTTCCCTGGCTCTGTCCAACACCTCCTGTACTACTTCACCAACTAACGTATCAATTCACATGATGGCGCCAGAAACGGTCGTGTTCCCTGGCTCTGTCCACCACCTCCTGCACTACTTCACCAACTAACGTATTAATTCACACGATGCTGCAAGAAACGGTCGTGTTCCCTGGCTCTGTCCAACACCTCCTATACTACTTCACAATCTAACGTATCAATCCACATGATGGCGCTAGAAACGGTCGTGTTTCCTGGCTCTGTCCACCACCTCCTGTACTACTTCACCAACTAACGTATCAATTCACATGATGCTGCAAGAAACGGTCGCGTTCCCTGGCTCTGTCCAACACCTCCTATACTACTTCACCAACTAACGTATCAATCCACATGATGGTGCCAGAAACGGTCGTGTTCCCTGGCTCTGTCCACCACCTTCTGTACTACTTCACCAACAAACTTATCAATCCACATGATGGTGCCAGAAACGGTCGTGTTCCCTGGCTCTGTCCACCACCTCCTGTACTACTTCACCAACTAACGTATCAATTCACATGATGCTGCAAGAAACGGTCGTGTTACCTGGCTCTATCCAACACCTTCTGTACTACTTCACCAACTAACGTATCAATCTATATGATGGTGCCAGAAACGGTCGTGTTCCCTGGCTCTGTCCACCACCCTCTGTACTACTTTACCAACAAAAGTATTAATCCACATGATGGTGCCAGAAACGGTCGTGTTCCCTGGCTCTGTCCACCACCCTCTGTACTACTTCACCAACAAACGTATCAATCCACATGATGGTGACAGAAACGGTCGTGTTACATGACTCTGTCCACCACCTCCTGTACTACTTCACCAACTAACGTATCAATCCACATGATGGCGCTAGAAACGGTCGTGTTACATGGCTCTGTCCACCACCTCCTGTACTACTTCATCAACAAGCGTATCAATCCACATAATGGTGACAGAAACGGTCGTGTTCCATGGTTCTGTCCACCACCTTCTGTACTACTTCACCAACAAACCTATCAATCCATATGATGCTGCAAGAAACGGTCGTGTTCTCTGGCTCTGTCCACCACCTCCTGTAATACTTCACCAACAAACGTATCAATCCACGTGATGGTGCCAGAAACGGTCGTGTTACATGGCTCTGTCCACCACCTCCTGTACTACTTCACCAACAAATGTATCAATCCACATGATGGCGCCAGAAACGGTCGTGTTACATGGCTCTGTCCACCCCCTCCTTTACTACTTCACCAACAAAAGTATAAATCCACATGATAGTGACAGAAACGGTCGTGTTCCCTGGCTCTGTCCACCACCCTCTGTACTACTTTACCAACAAACGTATTAATCCACATGATGGTGACAGAAACGGTCGTGTTCCCTGGCTCTGTCCACCACCCTCTGTACTACTTTACCATCAAACGTATTAATCCACATGATGGTGACAGAAACGGTCGTGTTCCCTGGCTCTGTCCACCACCTCCTGTACTACTTTACCAACAAACGTATCAATCCACATGATGGTGACAGAAACGGTCGTGTTACCTGGCTCTGTCCACCACCTCCTGTACTACTTCACCAACTAACGTATCAATCCACATGATGGTGCCAGAAACGGTCGTGTTCCCTGGCTCTGTCCACCACCTTCTATACTACTTCACCAACAAACTTATCAATCCACATGATGGTGCCAGAAACGGTCGTGTTCCCTGGCTCTGTCCACCACCTCCTGTACTACTTCACCAACTAACGTATCAATTCACATGATGCTGCAAGAAACGGTCGTGTTACCTGGCTCTATCCAACACCTTCTGTACTACTTCACCAACTAACGTATCAATCTATATGATGGTGCCAGAAACGGTCGTGTTCCCTGGCTCTGTCCACCACCCTCTGTACTACTTCACCAACTAACGTATCAATCCACATGATGGTGACAGAAACGGTCGTGTTCCCTGGCTCTGTCCACCACCTCCTGTACTACTTCACCAACTAACGTATCAATCCACATGATGGCGCTAGAAACGGTCGTGTTCCCTGGCTCTGTCCACCACCTCCTGTACTACTTCATCAACAAGCGTATTAATCCACATGATGGTGACAGAAATGGTTGTGTTCCCTGGTTCTGTCCACGACCTTCTGTACTACTTCACAAACTAACGTATCAATCCACATGATGGTGCCAGAAACGGTCGTGTTCCCTGGCTCTGTCCACCACCTCCTATACTACTTCACCAACTAACGTATCAATCCACGTGATGGCACCAGAAACGGTCGTTGTACATGGCTCTGTCCACCACCTCATGACTACTTCATTAACAAATCTATCAATCCACATGATGGCGCCAGAAACGGTCGTGTTACATGGCTCTGTCCAACACCTCCTGTACTACTTCACCAACAAACGTATCAATCCACATGATGGCGCCAGAAACGGTCGTGTTACATGGCTCTGTCCACCACCTCCTCTACTACTTCACCAACTAACGTATCAATCCACATGATGGCGCCAGAAACGGTCGTGTTCCATGGCTCTGCCCACCACCTCCTGTACTTCTTCACCAACTAACAAATGAATCAACATGATGGCACCAGAAACGGTTGTACTCCCACGATCTGTCCGACCAACCGAAAAAAAGTGCATATTCTCATTTAAATAAAACGGTAGATGTGTTTTGTGGAATCCATTGTCGCTCTCGTATCCAATGCGCTTGGCGAAGTCGGCGAGCGTTGACTTTGCGTTTGCCGCCACCAAAGCTATAGGCGAGCGGTCGGTTACTTAGCCTAGGAACCGTGTTGGCCACTTACTTCAAGTTTTGCATAGTTCCTTCCTTGTTCGTTAGCCCTGGTAGGTAATACGAATGTTACGTATATTGATGCCTAGCAAAATGTATAAGTACAGGTGTACTACCAGGGAAACATGTATGAGTACCGGTGTATTACCCAGGAACATGTATGGGTACTAGTGTATTACCTCAGGAACATGTATGAATACTGGTGTATTACCTCAGGAACATGTTTGAGTACCGGTGTATTACCTCAGGAACATGTATGAGTAGTGGTGTATTACCCAGGAACATGTATAAGTACCGGTGTATTACCTCAGGCACATGTTTGAGTACTGGTGTACTACCCAGGAACATGCATGAGTACTGGTGTATTACCCAGGAACATGTATGAGTACTGGTGTATAGCCCAGGAACATGTATGGGTACTGGTGTATTACCTCAGGAACATGTATGAATACTGGTGTATTACCCAGGAACATGTATGAGTACTGGTGTATTACCCAGGAACATGTATGAGTACTGGTGTATTACCCAGGAACATGTATGAGTACCGGTGTATTGCCCAGGAACATGTATGAGTACTGGTGTATTACCCAGGAACATGTATGAGTACCGGTGTATTACCTCAGGAACATGTATGAGTACTGGTGTATTACCCAGGAACATGTATGAGTACTGGTGTATAGCCCGGGAACATGTATGGGTACTGGTGTATTACCTCAGGAACATGTATGAATACTGGTGTATTACCCATGAACATGTATGAGTACTGGTGTATTGTCCAGGAACATGTATGAGTACTGGTGTATTGTCCAGGAACATGCATGAGTACTGGTGTATAGGCAAGGAACATGTATGAGTACTGGTGTATTGTTTAGGAACATGTATGAGTACTGGTGTATAGGCAAGGAACATGTATGAGTACTGGTGTATTGTTTAGGAACATGTATGAGTACTGTGAATTGTCCATGAACATGTATGAGTACTGGTCTATTGTCCAGGAACATGTATGAGTACTGGAGCCCAGGAACCATCGTAATAAATTGAACTTTTCTTGGCAGTTTTCTGCCCGTCTCTACACTCAGTAGCACAATAGAGTAAACTGTCCTCAGGAATCTAAGTGAATTCCCTTTGTCAGAGAACCGCTTAAAGACGTATCAAAGGGAAGTGTTTTTTTTATAAATAGATGATAATTCCTCAGTACATCTTATAGTTTATGGTCCCTCTCGACTTCAATGATAAAGTTCCGTAACTAAATGTTTTGAATTATCCTATCGGATGAACGATGTTGTGCACGCTGAATTAATAATAACAAAATTCAGGAAGTATTTGTGCATCTACGAAATCAGTTTGGTGATGTTGTACATAGTTTTAAACAAATACGAATCTCTAATTAGATCAGGCAGTGACTTGATGTTGACAGGTCACGCTATCATTAAATATTTAAATCGGAATAATTTATTGCCGGAAAACTTTCTCCCATGACGTTAGACTTTAGAGCTACAGGTAATGTCCTCGGGAAGACATCTTGCGTAACATCGCTTCCTCGCACCTTCTACGACAGAGTACCGTGTATACATGTACTGTCCTCGGGAAGACATCTTGCGTAGCATCGCTTTCTCGCACCATCTATGACAGAGTACCGTGTATACAGGTATTGTCCTTGGGAAGGTATCTTGTGTAGAATCGCTTCCTCGCACCTTCTACGACAGAGTATCGTGTATACAGGTACTGTCCTCGGGAAGATATCGTATGTAACATCGCTTCCTCGCACCTTCTACGACAGAGTACCGTGTATACAGGTACTGTCCTCGGGAAGGTATCTTGTGTAGAATCGCTTCCTCGCACCTTCTACGACAGAGTATCGTGTATACAGGTACTGTCCTCGGGAAGATATCGTATGTAGCATCGGTTCCTTGCATATTCTACGACAGAGTACCGTGTATACAGGTACTGTCCTCGGGAAGATATCGCATCTAGCATCGCTTCCTCGCACCTTCTACGACAGAGTACCGTGTATACAGGTACTGTCCCCGGGGAGATATCTTGTGTAGCATCGCTTTCTCGCACCTTTTACGACAGAGTATCGTGTATACAGGTACTGTCCTCGGGAAGATATCTTGTGTAGCATCGCTTCCTTGCACCTTCTATGACAGAGTACCGTGTATACAGGTACTGTCCTCGGGAAGATATCTTGTGTAGCATCGCTTCCTCGCACCTTCTACGACAGAGTACCGTGTATACAGGTACTGTCCTCGGGAAGATATCGTACGTAGCATCGCTTCCTCGCACCTTCTTCGACAGAGTGTCGTGTATACAGGTACTGTCCTCGGGAAGATATCTTATGTAACATCGCTTCCTTGCACCTTCTACGACAGAGTACCGTGTATACAGGTACTGTCCTCGGTAAGATATCGTATGTAGCATCGCTTCCTCGCACCTTCTACGACAGAGTACCGTGTATACAGGTACTGTCCTCGGGAAGATATGGTACGTAGCATCGCTTCCTCGCACCTTCTACCACAGAGTGTCGTGTATACAGGTACTGTCCTCGGGAAGATATGGTACGTAGCATCGCTTCCTCGCACCTTCTACCACAGAGTGTCGTGTATACAGGTACTGTCCTCGGGAAGATATCGAATGTAGCATCGCTTCCTCGCACCTTCTACGACAGAGTACCGTGTATACAGGTACTGTCCTCGGGAAGATATGGTACGTAGCATCGCTTCCTCGCACCTTCTACCACAGAGTGTCGTGTATACAGGTAGTGTCCTCGGGAAGATATCTTGTGTAGCATCACTTCCTCGCACCTTCTACGACAGAGTACCGTGTATACAGGTACTGTCCTCGGGGAGATATCGTACGTAGCATTGCTTCCTCGCACCTTCTTCGACAGAGTGTCGTGTATACAGGTATTGTCCTCGGGAAGATATATTGTGTAGCATCGCTTCCTCGCACCTTCTTTGACAGAGTACCGTGTATACAGGTACTGTCCTCGGGAAGATATCTTGTGTAGCATCGCTTCCTTGCACCTTCTACGACAGAGTGTCGTGTATACAGGTACTGTCCTCGGGAAGATATCGCATCTAGCATCGCTTCCTCGCACCTTCTACGACAGAGTACCGTGTATACAGGTACTGTCTTCGGGAAGATATATTGTGTAGCATTGCTTCCTCGCACCTTCTTTGACAGAGTACCGTGTATACAGGTACTGTCCTCGGGAAGATATCGTATGTAGCATCGCTTCCTTGCACCTTCTATGACAGAGTACCGTGTATACAGGTACTGTCTTCGGGAAGATATATTGTGTAGCATCACTTTCTCGCACCTTTTACGACAGAGTGTCGTGTATACAGGTACTGTCCTCGGGAAGGTATCGTAGGTAGCATCGCTTCCTCGCACCTTCTATGACAGAGTACCGTGTATACAGGTACTGTCTTCGGGAAGATATATTGTGTAGCATCGCTTCCTCGCACCTTCTACGACAGAGTACCGTGTATACAGGTATTGTCCTCGGGAAGATATCGCATCTAGCATCGCTTCCTCGCACCTTCTACGACAGAGTACCGTGTATACAGGTACTGTCCTCGGGAAGATATCGCATCTAGCATCGCTTCCTCGCACCTTCTACGACAGAATGTCGTGTAAACAGGTACTGTCCTCGGGGAGATATCGTACGTAGCATCGCTTCCTCGCACCTTCTACGACAGAGTACCGTGTATACAGGCACTGTCCTCAGGAAGATATCGTATGTAGCATCGCTTCCTCGCACCATCTACGACAGAGTGTCGTGTATACAGGTACTGTCCTCGGGAAGGTATCGTATGTAGCATCGCTTCCTCGCACCTTCTGCGACAGAGTACCGTGTATACAGGTACTGTCCTCGGGAAGATAATGCATGAAGCATCGCTTCCTCACACCTTCTACGACAGAGTATAGTGTTTACAGGTAGTGTCCTCGGGAAGATATCTTGTGTAGCATTGCTTCCTTGCACCTTCTACGACAGAGTGTCGTGCATACAGGTACTGTCTTCGGGAAGATATCTTGTGTAGCATTTCTTCCTCGCACCTTCTACGACAGAGTACCGTGTACACAGGTACTGTCCTCGGGAAGATATCTTGTGTAGCATCGCTTCCTCGCACCTTCTTCGACAGAGTACCGTGTATACAGGTACTGTCCTCGGGAAGATATCGTATGTAGCATCGCTTCCTCGCACCTTCTTCGACAGAGTGTCGTGTATACAGGTATTGTCCTCGGGAAGATATATTGTGTAGCATCGCTTCCTCGCACCATCTACGAAAGAGTATCGTGTATACAGTTACTGTCCTCGGGAAGATATCTTATGTAGCATCGCTTCCTCGCACCTTCTATGACAGAATGTCGTGTAGCTCCTATTTGTTTTAATAGGTAGGTATTTCGGGTTTCGTCGATATGTTCCTATCGTTTACAAATTGACGTCTTACATAGAGTGGACAAAGTTGATTAACAACATTAAACGTGACCGCTCCTTCATACCCCAACAGCACAGGAATGACACAGTCCATGCATTTTTAAAAGTGTTGTAAACAGAAGCCGGCTGGCGGTCATCTTAATTTATACAAATTGCCCCATCTATACAAACATATTTAATTTGATATAAGATGCATTCAAACTAAGAATCAGCAATTAAACTTCTTCAAATTCGAAGGCTCCAAAACGTATCCTCGACCTAAATTTTGCTTTTTGGCGGTATGTCTTTTAGGTCTTCGGCTCTTTACGTATGTTAATGGGATTACGATTGGGAGTAATCCATAAAGTGAGTTCGTGATTGAGCTCTAACGTTTACTCACAGCATGTTTGAATACAGACAACTCATGACGTACTGTTATAGATAACAAACATTTATTCATTAATCTTTGAACAGGTACATTAATGAGAACATTAACTGTAAATTCATTATTCTATGTCGATCAAGATCGTCGCCCGCGTACTGTAGAAGACCTTTAGCTTCTGTTTGGCTGCAGCAGTTATCGTCTGTCCGTTACAGTTACCCGTCTTTGGGACAAACAAGGCATTCAAGGCAGTCCAGTAAGGATCATATGGGGACGGAATATCTGAAATTAAAAAAGCTAAAAATAATATCGGTAGCAATTCGGGGGACAATATATCTACGATACTGGGAACGAGAAATACATCGTACTAAACATGGTGAGTCAATATAAGGAGCGTTTATAGGAGTCAATAGCAGACATAACACGAAAAGCCTATAGCAGACGACATAAATCAACAAATTCAATTAAGTGACCGTGCATTTCGTAGTGTTAGGCTTATGTTAAAGTATAGCGCTGACGTTATGTTTTATACTGGTTCGGATCTGTGTCACACCTATTTCGGACATGCTTACTTTTTCAGCGTCCCAAAAGTTGTACATGTTTCAAATATCGTACTTAAGTAATGGAACACCCGATTAGTAAATGGATAGTCCATAACGTCAAATGAATTACGCTATTTCGTATTCGAGTTTTGATTATTGTGCGTTTGTACGGAGTGTTGCTGTATGGTAGAATACATATAATCCGCCATTTTGAAACTTTCTTTCGGATAAACTCGTCGTTCTAGGTAAACATCGATCGGGGCCGAAACTATTTGCATTAAGTCGAATAGTTCCGTTCAACCGATTTTTACCGAGAACGCCCAAACTAATCCGTTGTATGAACTAATTTCAAAATGGCGGCTTATTGGTATTCTACATTACGTTTGACATGAATGCATTTGCCCGATAACTGAGAGTTAATGTCGAAGCGGCTGAATGACAAAAGACAACACAAGGTTTTTTCTTATCTAAAACATTTAACATGCAAACCGTCACCTCACATTATCAACTAAATCCATTTTTTTTGCGTTTTGAAGCAGACGACTTTCAAAAAGTGTTGTGGAAAAGGAGAAATTGCTTGAATTTCTCGTCACAACAGCAGAACTAAAGGTTTTCCACACGTTTAAGTTTTCCTAAAGTCGTCTCATCAGTCAAGTAAAAAAATGTCGCCTGCAGGTGGTAAAGAGTTAATGACAGTACAAACCTTTATCCAAGTAATGCAGCATGCTCTCCATTGTAGCCTTCCTTGTATCGGGGTTTACAAGTTGGTCGTAAGTTAGAAGTCTGACGGAATCTTCGTTCAAAGATCGAGTAAGATCAACATCGATTAAAAAGTCGTATAACCCAGCCTGTAAATAACGATACAATTATTTGTAGAGGTTGAATTACGAAATTGATTATCAAACAGTTAGCTGTGATAAACGGTTGATTCAAAAGATATCACACAGGGCGATTTAGATTTACCATATTTCACAACGGAAATCTCATTTAGCATTGTTTATAATTGTCTTCTGTTGTTGCTTGCAAATAGTGTAGTCCATGTAAGCATGTAATTAATTCGTTACTTAAAGTTATCATTAGATAATATTTATAATGAACACTTCATTTATCCCAATTTATGTTTCTATGAATTATGGCTTTTATCCCCTTTTCTTATTTTTACGCACCTGTAGCAGAAAACACAAGCAACCGCTGTGACCAAAGGACAAACAATCTACGAAGGGCATTCTTTTTCCTTAAGTCACAACGGCAGTTACCAAATTTTCCGTAATATTAAAATTTGCATTCGAATAATTATTCGGTCACGCTTATTTGTGTTTTTTATCTTACCCTATTTTTAAATTTACCATTATTGAAAAAAGAACAAAATGCCCCCATACATCATGTATCTATTGATTTTTATTTACTTATGCATTGTATTTCGATCACTTTGGGAAATAAACCGATTGTGACTCGAATACAAGGAACCAACGATGTATGAGGAATTATTCGACACGAAAACAAGCGAGAAAGAGACGGCAATTAGAGGGAAACGAGGATTAAGGCAGTTATTCAGACTGATACAGAACAGTGATGCTGACCTACCTGTAACAACCAAGATAGACTTGCATCATAAACACAGACCTACCTGTTACAACCCAGAAAGACTGGCATCATAAACACAGCCAATACAGACCTACCTGTAACAACCCAGATAGACTTGCATCATAAACAAAGACCTACCTGTAACAACCCAGATAGACTCGCATCATAAACACAGCCAATGCAGACCTACCTGTAACTACCCAGATAGACTCGCATCATAAACACAGCCAATGCAGACCTACCTGTAACTACCAAGATAGACTCGCATCATAAACACAGCCGATACAGACCTACCTGTAACTACCCAGATAGACTCGCATCATAAACACACCCGATACAGACCTACCTGTAACTACCCAGATAGACTCGCATCATAAACACAGCCGATACAGACTTACCTGTAACTACCCAGATAGACTCGCATCATAAACACAGCCGATACAGACCTACCTGTAGCAACCCAGAAAGACTCGCATCATAAACACAGCTGGCATTGTCACGGGTAACATTTCTCTCACAGTCAAGGAATCCCGCTATTGCGTCATCTACAACATCTTCGAATGGGGTGTCCATGTTAAGAGAGCAATACTCTTGAATAAATCTAAACAGGAAAATAGATATATTTGAATAGCCACTGCAGACTGATGTTTATAAAAGAAGCAAAATGTAAAACGCTGCATTTTTATTTAAAAAGGAAACAATCTCATTTTGCAGTGTGAAGTATGCAAATGTCACCACTATACCATCCAATTGTTTGCTTTTATGTAAAATTACAGCAGATACACTATATTGGTATACATTCATGCGAAAAGGTTTGTGTCTGAGATTTGTGCTCGGCCATTCTGTGTTCGATCCGTTTTTTGATTATACATGTAATGTCATAGGATTGTAAAATTGGACAAGGCACTGTAAGTACGAGTGTTTCGAATAGCATAAAACAACCGAACTAAAGTTGCATTATGAAATGAAGAAAAAAAACCTGTTGAAGTTGGTAGTTCTTCTAAATAAAACTCTTTAAGGTATTAAAACTTTTTGTTGCAAATAGAAATTCACATCGTTTTTAACTTACCTGACAGTCGGGTCTCTCAAAATTACAATGATTCGGATATCGTCGAAATCATAGAGATCTACCAAACTTGCCATCGTAAATTCCGGCGGGGAGACAACTCCGGATTTTATTTCGAGGTCGTAGGTTCGAGCTAGTAAGCGACCAGCATCGCCTGAAAATTAAACATATGTCTTTTAATTATGGAGCAAGTCCAGGAAATATTTCAATTAACATCTTATACAAGTGGCTCGTTTTCAAACATCATTGCTATATGCAGTCTATTGTGTTTAGTCTCTAGTTTCTTGTATCGCATCATAAAAAGGTTGATGATTCAACAAAGCATTTGCTGTAAGCTTTTGACCAACCAGGAAAATTTTTAATATGCATCAGCATTTTACTTCACTTCGTATCATTTGCTACAATATACTTTAAAAACCATTTTGATGAAAGGACACGTTATAAAGCACTTGCTGTATACGTTTCGTCTAGCCAGAAAAAAAGTTGTTAAATACGAATTAACAGTTTCTGCAATTTTTCCATACGGAAAATCATTTTCTACAAAATACTTAAGAAACCATTTTGATGAAAAGATAAGCGGCCTTTAATGAGCTATTGATCTTGCGTAACAATGGTTTTTACCCAATAGCATTGAATGAATGGTGTTTTAAGGCGCATCGACAGCTAAGGTCATTTAGCGCGCCCAATAGCATTACACCTATTGTCTATACGGGTTGCTGGTGTTTGTTTCAATGTCAACCAATCAGAAATGTTGGGATAGAGGGATGTAATCTGGCAAGGCAATCGACCACTTACAATCGCTATCGTGTTTTGTCTTTTTTCTTGGTTTAACTTTTGCTTTGAATGGAATCTACAACATCATTTGTTCAGCGCACGTTATATTATGAGAGAGGTGCCATTTGACTGAACGGATTAGGAGATTTCTGCACGAGATTAAGCAGGTGGTTTTCTTCTCTTTGTATGGAAGAGGTTTTCGTACTAAAACTAGGCTCTATTCAATCCGACAACATTACAAGCCCACCATGTACATTTGGTATGTGCTAAATTCGACAAGGAGGTCTTCGGGCAGAAACCACAAGGCCTTAACAAAATGTCATCAACATTGAAGCACAAAGCATTTAACGCGACTATACAACAATTTGCCTCATTCAACGAGGTCGTCGATAAAGTGTCAACCATCTGAAATCTTTGAGAAAAAAGCCATCTTTTAAAAACAGGGGGATGTTCTTATAACATGGTACCAGAAAGGACCAAAAGAGTTACATACATTACACACATTTATACTATCAAAGCATACTTATAATACACAACTGTTAAATTGTTATAAAAATGTTGTATAACGACCGACTTTCACAATACCGATGGCTGTAAAAAGCTATAGTACATTGTCTATAAAGAGGTAGACATAGCAATGTAACTGAAAAACAAATGTAGACATCATGGAAAACAAAATAATATAAACGCCTGGGATAAAACAATCAAGTTGGAAGGGATGTATTATACTGTACATACAGATACAGAGTTTATCATCCCCATACTGTATCTTCCTGCTTGATCTCCCGAAATACCTCGTGTAATCTTCTATATCGGAAAATTCGATTTCTGAAAATAACAGTAATTGTCAGTTCCGTTCATTCCGTATCAAAAATAGATATACAAATTAAGACTGGACACACACAGTGACACTTAAAGCTACTTGTTCAAAGATTGATTTCTTTAAAACTCTAACAGCTACATTGTTGCATGATACGTACCGGAGGATATCAATTGAAGCAAAATAAGTTCGCATTTAAATATCTAGTGTAGTTTTACATCAAATTAATACCATATTTAATTCAAAAGCATTGCAGTAGTTTTAAAGATTTTACTCATTCGGAATGCACACCGAGACGAATTGGTGAATTATTTTGACTTCAAAAGCCATTTTGAATGATATCGTACAGCAACACAAAGCATTGTTTGAACAGCATTTCATTCCCAATTTCATATTTGCTCATATGTCAACAAGCACCTTATCTAAAAGAAGATTTTTTTTTTATTAAGAACAAAAATCCATAACGTGCATTATATAACTCAAGATGGTCCTTCAAAACAAATACAAATAGTAATAACTATAAACCATTGACATGGAGAATTCCTGGTCACTTTTTGGTCCCGCTACCGACATTTCAGGCTCATTTTTTACGTGAGATACGTCTCTCCACTCTGATGAAAGTAAGTTTTAAGATTTATTAATAAAAAGATCCCAATATGCTATGATGACTAGTCAAATAGATTAAACATCCTATCACTGCAAATGCATTCAGACTAATGCTAATAACAGTACCTCCGATATCAGAAAAATTAGCAAAGAATCCTGTTGAATAACAGTCGACGTCAGGGTGAAGATCAATTGCCTGTTTTAGTAAGCCAAGTCCTGCATTTTGAATTCCCATCAGAAAAATCGAGGGTCCACAGAACAATTGGGCGTCATTCTCAAAACACGGATTGCGAGGTGCTGCGTCACTCCATGTAGATTTGGGGCCCTAATGGATAACAAAAGACAACTAGCTTGCATATAAGGTTTGTATTTTACATCCATGAAAAACTAATCAACCGATCTCCATTCAAAATGTTCTTTTAACATTTATACCATCCACTAACCGGCATTAATGATAAAAGTTTTTTGTGCATCGCCTTCTATTTTTGACACACGTTCAATGCGTTTTCAAGCAGAACCCACATAGGCAGTGAACACGTAACACTAATTTTATCCAAGCAATCAATTACGGGATGACATTTAAAAACAAGAACTGCCGTCACAGTATCTTAATGAGAACTAAGCTTCACCCAAAAAGTTGGAGGACTTTTGGAAAAGTTAAGCAAACACATTTGTAGAGGTGAAGAGTCTTAATAGCTTTAAACGTCAGTTAACTACTAATTCGAAACATATATCCGATTGAACTTCGTGCCTAATCGTATAGGCTGGAAGTGGGCACATACAAAGAACGGATCCAAGAGGCAAAGCCTAATGTTGATCTCGGAGAACATGGTAAACAAGGATAAATCCATGTCACATTAGGAAACCTCGAATTAGGATACTCCTGGCTTACTAAGTAAACTCATTATAAAGTACAGGTCATTTCTAAAAGGTCTTTGCGAATTAATGTTCTTTTCCGAATTAAAGGCATATCAAAGTAGAGGAGTACAAATAAATTATTGAAAACATATATGGAGTTCTTCTATTATGTCATGAGAATTAGTTTAGAAATGCAGTGAGACCCAATTTAATAGACTCATTTAAAATAAGTTATTTTGTGCTTGAAGTATAACTGTCTCCAATTCAATCATGTTTATCAACAACCTGTTTGTTTACATATTCAAAATAACGAATTCTGATTGGTCTGTTTATAAATGTGAGTATCAACTGTTAAGGTCAGAGGTGAACATTCAGGAAAACTGAATTATAAAACTTGCGTATCTGGGTTATTTCTGGTTTACTTTCACATTTAAGTTGTGCTGGTGGTGTTTTCTGGTGATAACTATTTGGATCTGCCCAAAGGTTTACCAAATGATATAGTTTGATATAGCATTAATCTCCTTTAATGGGCCTTTAATCTATGCCGCGTATGGTATTTTACTTATTACTGAAAGACCAAGCACTTATGAAATTTTAAAACAAATTGGTTGTACTCACAGTATCTGACCCGCCAGGTCTGTAGCTCCGTTTTCCTATTTTTTCAACTTTGTCGTCATGATTCGCACTTCTAGCACTGATAAGCGCAAAGAAAGGAGCAACAATCAAACCTGAGAGAAGTAAACCTCTGAGGAGAACGAGGGGACGTCTGGTCAAATGCAGTCCGTTCGACATATTTTTGAAGCGATTTCTGTACTAACTGCAAAATAAGAGTAAATGTTGTTTGGGTCATTTCATAAGATCTTCATTCTGGTCAACACATAACGTATTTGTGAAAGTAATGTTTGGTTAAATAGCTTACGATTTATATTGTATATTCGAATAAAACGTGTCAAATACTCAATTAGAACTGTTTACTTGTTACTTCATAATGATTTTGTGATGTTTACGTCTCATTTCCTTTGTACAAAAGGGAATTTAAAGTACTTGTAGGTTAATCGGCATTTATTCTAGAACTTTTTCAATTTGAAATGTACATGGGCGTAAGTACGACATTAAAGCGAACTATTTCCTTGTAACCATGACCACTGAATATTGAAGAAAGGATACAATGCTCACATAAAGCAATAATAACATATCAATGAACCAGGATTAAACAGTGGTTACAAAAATCAATGTCTACCAAACATGCTTATATTTCGAATCATTTCCAACGCACAAGTCAAAAAAACAAATATAAAGCGTACTAACCTTACGAATATAACGACTTAATCCGACTGATCGATGGTTTAGGGCGTGTGTCAGAGTAGCTAACTCTGACTGCATATATATATATATTAGATTCTGATCACTATACGCAAGTGTAAAGTGTGATACACGTGAAATAAACATTTTGTCCTACAATCACAAAGCGATTAAACACGTTTTGACAAAGGGTGCTTCATTTTGCACAGGCGCGTAGCTGGGACTGTTTGAAGATGACGCGTTAGAACTTGGGGGTCTGGGGCATGCTGTCTGGAATCATGTATAACTAATGTGCGAATTCGTGCTATTCCATGAATATTTCATGAAATAAAAGGAATCGTGAAATATATTCCTATATATATTTCAAGGATCACCATATTTTCCATCACTTTAGACTCGATTTCATGAAATCAAAAAGGGGTACAAGTTATAAGACCAAATATACCTCCATACATGGTCAAAGGATATACAAAAGCACATGCGTACCCACTTTAGGCCAGCTTCGCGCTTGTATGTAATTAAGAGCACTCAATGGGTTATTGTAATGTGTTATTGCAGGACATATATTCACAGTCCCTTATTCCTTATAATATTCACCAATGCTTTTGAAGCTCAATGAAACACACGTAGTCAAACCCATAAATTTGTTCAGGGTACACTTTCCCATTCCTTTATTGCATCGAACCAATCATAGGAAACTAGCCTAAAGTGCTTAAGCAAGCTACACCACTTGAGTGGTGTAGCTTGCTTTAGCACTTTAGGCTAGAGGACCGAGGATGATCAATTTTGCGAGTTTGAACTCGCAAAACTGATCATCCTCGGTCCTCTGTCCATATTTTTCTTATAACTGAACATCACAAACCATTATTCCGAACACAATCATTACCATCAGGTATCATTTGATTTGGTGCAGATAATTGTGATTCAGATCAAGACTGATATAATTTACGCGACAGACATAAAGCACCCTTTGTCAAAACGTGTTTAATCGCTTTGTGATTGCAGGACAACATGTTCATTTCACGTGTATCACACTTTACACTTGCGTATAGTGATCAGAATCTACTATAAATACAGTCCGAGTTACCTGCACTGGCACACGCCCTAAACCATCGATCAGTCGGATTTAGTCGTTAAATTCATAACGTAAGTATGTTTTATATTTGTTTTTTTTACTTGTGCGTTGGAAATGTTTTAACCTAAGAGCGTGTATGGAATACCTTGATTTTTATAACCACTATTTTATCCTGATTATTGATTGATGTTATTATTGCTTTGTGTGAGCATTGCATCCCTTCTACAATAAACAATGCCAAAAACGACATTTACTTTTATTTTGCAGTCGGTGCAGAAATCATTTCAATATGTTAAACGGACCACAGATGACCAAACGTCCCCTAATTCTCAGCAAAGGTTTACTTATGTCGGTTTTGATTGTTGCTGTTCTCTTTGCGCAATTCAGTGCCGAAAGTTCTAATCTTGACGGGAAACTTGAAAAAATAGGAAAACGGAGCCACAGACCTGGCGGTTCAGATACTGTGAGTACAACCAATTTGCTTTCAAGTTTCATAAGTACTTGGTCTTTCAGGAACAAGAAACTTAAAAAATCAAAGGCTCGTTCGATTAATTCAGACAAATTCTTTAATTCGCACAAATCTCTCAAATTACCTGCACTTGATAACGTATTTTATCCACTTTGGGACCGATAACTAGGTGCCGTATAACATTTGTGATATCCGGCACTAACCATATAACACATCCACGTGATAAATCATGACGTCATAAGAACGCCATGACACATGACGTCATTTTTACATCATTCTCTGCTTTTTTTTCACGTGTTTTATTTTCATTTTGTTTTTTAAAAGTATACATACAGGTAAAAGGATAAATAGAATAGATGATCGGTGTCTTTGAATAGGAAAAGTTATCGGGCTCGGCATCGGAATATTATCCGTTTCGCCTTCGGCTCACCGGATAATATTCCTAAGCCTTGCCCGATAACATTTCCGATTCACGACACCAACCATCTATTCTCTATTACTTATAAAGGCAGGAGTGTGCTACTTCGAAGTTTCATAATATCACATAGATTTATCCTTGTTCACCATGTTCTTCGAGGTCAACCTTAGGCTTTGGCTCTTGGATCCGTTTCTTCGTATGTGCCCGCTTCCGGGTTTGTACGATTAAGCACAAGTAACTGACGATTAAAACTATTTACACTGTTCGTTCGTCTCTACAACTTCAAATGGATGAAGCTAAGTTCTCACTAAGATAATGAGACGGCAGTCCTTGTTTAATTTGTGTCCTCTGGTAAATGATTGCTCAGATAAAATTAGTGCCTAGTGTTCATGACAGAAATGTCACTGCCTGTGTGGGTTCTACTTGAAAACACATTCGACGTGTCAATAATGAAAAACGATGCACAAACAATTTTAATCATTAAAGACACTTAGTGCATGGTATAAATGCTTTAAGAACATTTTGAATGACGATCGGTTGATTAGTTTTTAATGGATGCATAAAAATATATTCCTTATATGCAAGCCATTTGTCTTTTATTATCCATTAGGGCCCCAAATATTCATGGAGTGACGCAGCACCTCGCAATCCGTGTTTTGAGAATGACGACCAGTTGTTCTGTGGACCCTCGATTTTTCTGATGGGAATTAAAAATGCAGGACTTGGCTTACTAAAACAGGCAATTGATCTTCACCCTGACGTCGACTGTTATTCAACAGGATTCTTCGCTAATTTTTCTGATGTCAGAGGTATTGTTTTTACTATTAGTCTAAACGCTTTTGTAGTTATAAAATGTTTAATCTATTTGACAAGACATCATAAATTCATAACATGTTTTTTGTGTGAAAGTAGACTTTTTTGATAAGGAAATCGAGAGACTAAAATCTAGTCTCTGATTGTACGTTACCGGCACATGATGACCAGGAACGTAAAATTTCACAAGTCTCGCTCCATTCCAATGGTTCTTAGCCATTACTATTGATATTTGTTTTTAAGCTTGCCATATGGAGCTTTATATGATATCGGTTATGAAATTGTGTTCTCAATGAAAATCCGTTTTATTCAAGTTGCTTGTTCACATATGAGCAAATATGGA
Source organism: Cerastoderma edule (assembly GCA_947846245.1). NCBI lineage: Eukaryota > Metazoa > Mollusca > Bivalvia > Cardiida > Cardiidae > Cerastoderma > Cerastoderma edule. The sequence goes on from OX401414.1 coordinate 10,224,286, forward strand.
TGTGAGAATGAAATGCTGATGAGACAATACAATGTTTGTGTTGCTGTATGATATAATTAAAATGGCTTTTGAAGTCGAAATTAGCTCGGAAGAAGTCAATACAGTATCTCAGTATGTACAGTTTAAAAAAACTCAAAACCGTTGCAATGCTTTTGAATTCAGATACATATTAATTCAATGTAAAAACACACTCAATGCATTAATGTGTTAGTTGCAAACTTGTTTTTGTTCATTTGGAAATGTTCGAGTACGTATCGTATGACAATGGAGCTGTTTAAGAGGTTTGAAAATAATTTATCTTTGAAAAACCAGCTTTAATTGTCACTGTGTGTATTCAGCCTTCAACTTTATACCGATTTTTACGGAATGAATGGAACTGACAATTACTGTTTATTTTCAGATATCGAGTTTTCCGACTTTGAAAATTACACAAGGTATTTCGGTAGATCCAGCAGGAAGATACAGTATGGGAATGATAAACTCTGCATCTGTATGTACAGTATGGGGATGATAAACTCTGCATCTGTATGTACAGTATGGGGATGATAAACTCTGCATCTGCATGTACAGTATGGGGATGATAAACTCTGCATCTGTATGTACAGTATGGGAATGATAAACTCTGCATCTGTATGTACAGTATGGGGATGATAAACTCTGCATCTGTATGTACAGTATGGGGATGATAAACTCTGCATCTGTATGTACAGTATGGGGATGATAAACTCTGCATCTGTATGTACAGTATGGGAATGATAAACTCTGCATCTGTATGTACAGTATGGGAATGATAAACTCTGCATCTGTATGTACAGTATGGGAATGATAAACTCTGCATCTGTATGTACAGTATGGGGATGATAAACTCTGCATCTGTATGTACTGTATGGGAATGATAAACTCTGCATCTGTATGTACAGTATGGGAATGATAAACTCTGCATCTGTATGTACAGTATGGGGATGATGAACTCTGTATCTGTATGTACAGTATTGGGATGATATACTCCGCATCTGTATGTACAGTATGATAATGCATAATTTCCCGTTCGATTGTTTTATTGGGATATTTGTTTTACATTGTGTCTACATGTTTTCTTTTTCTATTGCTATGCCCATCTCATTATGGATACCATAGTTTTTTTTACAACCATCGGTATTGTGATAGCCAGTTGGAATACTACCTCTCATGACAATTTAACATGATTGTATTATTATTAGGCTTTGTCAGTACATGGTGGACAGGCACTATTACCGAGTGAGAGGAGCCTTTGTCTTTCATACAAAAAAAGCCGTCAACGAGCTCGTTGCTTTAAATCGTGCAGAAATCGCATTATCCGATCAGTTATTAAAAACAACTGGCCCTGAAATTTCATATAACGTTCTTTGAACGGACGATGTTGTAGACTCCATTTACAGCAGAAAATGAAATGAGACAAAAGATTGTAATTGTATGTAAATAGCCGACTATCGACCTTGTCGGATTACATCCCTCTATTCCAGAGTTTTTTTATTGTTTGACATTGAAACAAACAACAGCAACGAGCATACACAATACGTGTAATAATATTGGGTAAATATTATTGTTACGCAAGAACCAACAGCTCATGATGGGTAACTTAGCCTTACATCACACTGGTTTCTATTTAAGAAGTTTGTAGCAAACGATTCTTCGTAAAGTTGCAGAAACTATTAATGTTCGTGACTTGACGAAAGGTATACAGCAAGTGCTTTGTTGAAATATCAACCTTTATATGAAGCAATGCAAGAAACGTTGAAAGGACTAAACAAAATAGACTGTGTATGTCAATGCTTGCAAAGGGACCACTTGTATAAGACGTTAATTAAAATATTTCCTGGACTTGCTCCATAGTAAAAAGATATATGTTATATGTTTAATTTTCAGGTGATGCTGGTCGTTTACTTGCTCGAACCTACGACCTCGAATTAAAATCCGGAGTTGTCTCCCCGCCGGAATTCACGATGGCAAGTCTGGTTGATCTCTATGATTTCGACGATATCCGAATCATTGTGATTTTGAGAGACCCGACTGTCAGGTAAGTTAAAAAGACGAAGTGAATTCCTATCGGCAACACTAAGTTTCGATTTATTTAAGATTTTTATTTAGAAGAACTACCAACTTCAACATTTTATTTTCATTTTATAATGCAATTTTAGTTCGGTTGTTTTGTGCTTGCCGAAACACTAGTACTAAGAGTGCCTTGTCCAATTTGTCAATCGTATGGCATGATATTGGAACAAGGATCGAACACAGAATGGCCGAGCACAAATCTCAGCCGCAAGCCTTTTCGCATAAAAGTATACCAATATAGTGTTCTGCTGTAACTTTACATAAAAAACAAACGATTAGTTGGTATAACGATGATATTCGCATACTTTACACTGCAAAATATGATCGTTTCCTTTTTAGATAAAAATGCAATATTCTTCACACTTTTAAGAATTTGTTTTCCTCTTTAGATTTATTCAAGAGTATTGCTCTCTTAACATGGACATCCCATTCGAGGATGTTGTTGATGACGCAATAGCGGGATTCCTAGACTGTGAGAGAAACGTCACCCGGGACAATGCCAGCTGCGTCTATGATGCTAGTCTTTCTGGGTTGTTACAGGTAGGTCTGTGTTTATGATGCAAGTCTATCTGGGTTGTTACAGGTAGGTCAGCGATTGGTTGTAATGTTTTGCATCTTTTATATCGATGAATCCATGGTCGTCCTTATGCATGGCGATTGCTCAATGTTGATTGTTCTACTTTGCATCAATGCTCTTTCATGCTTACTGTTCTGTATGAGTATGCATGTCTGCGTTCTCTCCATCTTCATCTCCGTTTCCCTCATAACTCCCGTCCCTTCCTCACGTTTATACGTCTCAAAGTATTCCTCATACATCCTTGGTTCCTTGTAATCGAGTAAAAATCGGGTAATCACTCAAATTGATCAATATACAATGCATAAGTAAGCATGAATAAATAGATACATGAAATATGGGGGACATGCTGTTAACAAATGGTACATCGAGAAATGGAGTAAGACATTAAACACGAATAAACCTAACAGAATGATGACTCGAATGCACATTTTAACAAAACGGAACTTTATTAGACCCTTGCATGGACTACAAATTTTAAAAGGAGGAAGAGATGACACAATTTCGGAGAATACAAATTGAAATTTCCCTTGACATTTGTTAGGTACCGTTGCGACTCAAGGACAAACTTTGCCTTACGTGGACAGTTTCTCCTTTGGTTACTTTGGTTACAACGGTTACTTATATCTTCTGCTACAGGTGCGTCGGAGGTATTCTTTCGCACAAAAGAGGATAAAAGCCATACGTCATAACCATACTTCATAGAAACATAAATTGTTATAAATGAAGTGTTCATTATAAATAATCTCTAATGATATCATTAGGTAACGAAATAAACTCACACTTACATGTGAAGAATATCAAAAGTTGCCCCCTCAACGTTATCTGACGTTGCCATGGTGAATGTGGGTTGTACGCCACAGCAATTTGTATTCCAGTCTCTTATGGTTTATGTGCACAGAATTTCAATGTATCACCTTGAAAATTCTATTTGAATATCCGCATTAATAAATAAGTTATGAACGTTTTCCGGATACTTTTCGAACACCCCTCGTACATGAAATACACAATTCAAACACTACAACAGACAATCTTAAAGAATGAGCAATAAGATTTCCGTTGTGAGATTTTGTAGTGTGACAGTAAAAGGGTTTATGTATAAATACTACTTCTACAGTCTCGCTGTGGAAGCCGGTTTTAATGGGTGATTCGGTAGACAGGTGGGCTTTCTCTCATAGTTAAGCAACGTACTAAGTGGTTTGTACCTGGATGGGTGACCCACGGTGGCTTTACTCCGAGAGGGACAAGATACACGTTACAGTAGATATAAATCAAACTATGCCATATCTATTGAATAAACCGATATCTCTTTAATAACCCGTCTATCACAGCTTGCTGTTTGATAATCCACGAACATCTTCCGACCTTTTGTAATTCTACCTCTACAAATAATTGTATCGTAATTTACAGGCTGGACTATACGACTTTCTAATCGAAGATGATCTTAGTCGATCTTTAAACGAAGATTCCGTCCGGCTGATAACTTGTGACCAACTTGTAAACCCCGAAACAAGGAAGGCTACAATGGAGAGCGTATTGAATTACTTGGATAAAGGTTTGTACAATTATTAATTCTTTACCACCTGTGTAGACAACATTATTCACTTGAATAAGACGAATTTAGAAAACTTGATGAAAATTTTTAGTTATACTGTTTTGATGTGTGAATTGACAACAATGCTGTTTGGAAGTCGTCTGTTGCAAGACTTAAAAGTATGGCGTTAGTTGGTAATGTATTGACATATTCAATTACTGGGGAGTAGATATGCATGGTATATGTATAAGATATGGAAAAAGATCTTTCGTTGTCGTTTGCAAACCATCAGCTTCGATATTAAGGACGTAGTTTTTTTTCTGCGCACTTCATCTGCGCAGCCAAGGGAGATAATACTCTATTACCGAAGAGGTACTTGCATAGAAGTCGGATAAACGATTCTTTTTGGATGAAGTTTACTGTATGCAATTGATTTCATAGAATGATCATATCATCCAAAAACTAAATGGTTATTAACGATATTTACTTCTCATAAATATTAAGCCCCCAGCTTCTATTTTTCAAGTTAAAGTTTCTTTAGTCGTTTTCATAAATGTTTTTCAAATACGGTCACCATAGAAGCTGTCATTTTACAGAGAAACTATCTCGTCAACATGTACTTTTTTTGCTTTTTTTTTAATTTCAAGATTAAATCTTACTTCACATACTAAAAAAAAGGAAAATTCTATGAAAGGAATTCTTAAATATCTTTATTTTTTGTAATATATATATATATATATATCAATTTTCATTGTTTTTGCCGAATACAAAACTTGGAAAACATATTTAGATTACAAAAAATGTTCAGATTGTAATAATTTGAAATAACATTGAATTGTAAAGTTTTGAATGTATGAAAACATGATTTTTGTGTTAATAACCCTTCCAGAAGTTAATCTATTACATTTGAAGATGGTATGGTCATTTTGACATTTTTGCCCCAAAAGGTTACCATGGAAATTGCCGTTTTACAATAAACAACTCGTCGACCTGCATTTTTCTTTTCATTTTTGAATTCAGAATAATATTTTAAATAACATGAAATATTTAGTAAATAATAAAGGATTATTTACTTATAAAACTGTAGAACATGTCCTTAACTCCAAGTTATTGATGCAAATGTATTTATGTCAAACATAATCCGCCATTTGGAAATTCAGACAACGGATTAGTTTGGGCGTTCTCAGTAAACATCGGTACTGGGTCGGAACTATTCGACTTAATGCAAATAGGTTCGGCCCCGATCGATGTTTATCTTGAACGACCAAATAAATCCGACGAAAGAAAGTTTCAAAATGGCAGATTATCTGTATTCTACCATAAGGCATAATTCTGTCCAAACGCACACAAATCGACACTCGACTACCCAATCACGTAATTCATTTAGACGTTATTCACCATTCATTTACCTATCGGGTGTTGCCTTACTACAGTATTGTTTAAACAAGTACTGCTTTTGAGACGCTGAAAAAAAGAGCCTGTCTGAAATAGGTGAAAAAAGATACTAACGTCCCTCTCCGCCCTTTTACATGTATGCCATTATAAAACAAAGTCACACGCTATACTTTAACATAAGCCTAACATAACGAAATGCACGATCACTTTAATCATTTGGCCGATTTATGTCGTTTGTTATAGACTTTCGTGTTATCGCTGCAGTTGACTCGTACAAATGCTCATTGAACTGCATTACCATGTATTGTACGATTCATTTCTTGTTCCCTCTTTCGTAGATATGATTTCCCCCGAAGTGCTGCCGATATTATTTGTAGCGTTTTTAATTCCAGATATTCCGTCCCCATATGATCCTTACTGGACTGCCTTGAATGCCTTGTTTGTCCCAAAGACGGGTAACTGTAACGGACAGACGATAACTGCTGCAGCCAAACAGAAGCTTAAGAACTTCTACAGTACGCGGGCGACGATCTTGGTCGACATAGTATAGTTAAATTACAGTTAATGTGCCCGTTAATGTACTTGTTCAAAGATTAATGAATACATGTTATTTACGTATACCAGTACGTCTTGAATTGTCTTTCTATTTAATCATGCTGTGAGTACCAGATAGACGAGCTCGTGGAGAACAATGGTCCAAGGGTAAGGCGTCGGCTTCTAGACAATGTCGTGGGTTCGAATTCTGTAGGAAGCAGGATCTGCCTTGCACCCTTTCATTAATCCACGTTCGGCGCGAGTACTTGTTATGTTATCAGGAAGCAGAATCGAGAGTGATTAATCTAAGTTGTAAGAACTTGTTTCACAAGCCATTAAAAATTGAATATGTTTAAACTTAACTTAGACGAGCTCTATCACGAACTTGCTTTATGGATTACTCGCCAGCTCTATTCTGGAATTACGAGAGCTATCGCGTACTCTCTTTAGTGATTACTTCCCAGCCCTATAACGGAATCAAGAACACGATTACATACACTTTTTATGGATTACTCCCCAGATCTCTAACGGAATCAAGAACACTATTACATACCCTCTTTATGGATTACTCCCCAGATCTCCAACGGAATCAAGAACACTATTACATACTCTTTTTATGGATTACTCCCCAGATCTCTAAAGGAATCAATAACACTATTACATACTCTCTTTATGGATTACTCCCCAGGGGCCCGTTTTACTAAACAACTTACGGAAAATGTTTGCGAAAGTCATAATTGATCAACATGGATAGTATCTTCAATAAAAGTACAATATTGCAATGTGACACATCACTTGAAGCGTCTCGGAGAGACGATTCCAATGATGTGTTACTTTGCAATATTGCTTCGCCCAATATTAAATTAAAATAAATTGTTGTTTTAGACTTACGCAAATCGTAAGCGTAAACTGTTTAGTAAGACGGTACCCAGATCTCTAACGGAGTCATGAGCTCTATCACGAAATTGCTTTATGCATAACTCCCCAGATCTCTAACGGAATTAATGTATCTATAACGTGTTTGCTTTATTTTATTATTGGTTCTATTAGTGTATTGTACTTGTGAAACATATTGGACTGTTATCATTTCTATCGCTTTAACACACAACACTATATTCCATGTACCACGTTGGTTAGCAAACGGTTAAATTGCACGTAGCTATAGATATTCATTGTTCACAATTGACTTTTCAAAAAGACACCCATGAAACGAAAGTTTCCACAACTTACCTCTGCTATCGAACGGGATTTTATTTACATTTTACCAATTAGGACATATCAAAGTTTTGATAGACACGCCTATTCATATGTACGTAAAGGTTTTTTTTTTTTGAAAATCTTTAACGCAATCATATAAACATATATTTTAGATAACATCAACATAAACGGAACGATCCAAAGACCTAAAAGACAAACCGCCAAAACACAAATTGTCGTCCATATGAATGTAATATTTCACTCAAATGTAAGTCGAAGTTACATTTTTGAGCCTTGACATTTCAACAAGAAGTTTAATTGCTGATTCTTAGTTTTATGCATCCTACATTAAATTAAGCGTGTTTGCCAATCTGGGACAATTGTATACATTAAGATGACCAATGGCCGGCATATGATTACAACACCTTGTAAAAGGCATACACTGTACCCTTTCTGCGCATTTGGGGTATAAAGTAGAGTTCATTTTTGATAATGTTATTCAACTTTGTCCACTCTATGTAAGACGTCAATTTGTAAACGATAGGAGAATATCGCCGACACCAGAAAAACCTTCCAATTAAAAGCAATAGAAGTTGCACGATACTCTGTCATAGAAGGTGCGAGGAAGCAATGCTACGTACGATATCTTCCCGAGGACAGTACCTGTATACACGGTACTCTGTCGTAAAAGGTGCGAGAAAGCGATGCTACACAAGATATCTTCCCGAGGACAGTACCTGTATACACGATACTCTGTCGTAAAAGGTGCGAGAAAGCGATGCTACACAAGATATCTTCCCGAGGACAGTACCTGTATGCACGACACTCTGTCGTAAAAGGTGCGAGGAAGCGATGCTACACAAGATATCTCCCCGAGGACAGTACCTGTATACACGATACTCTGTCGTAAAAGGTGCGAGAAAGCGATGCTACACAAGATATCTCCCCGGGGACAGTACCTGTATACACGGTACTCTGTCGTAGAAGGTGCGAGAAAGCGATGCTACACAAGATATCTTCCCGAGGACAGTACCTGTATACACGATACTCTGTCGTAAAAGGTGCGAGAAAGCGATGCTACACAAGATATCTTCCCGAGGACAGTACCTGTATACACGATACTCTGTCGTAAAAGGTGCGAGAAAGCGATGCTACACAAGATATCTCCCCGGGGACAGTACCTGTATACACGGTACTCTGTCGTAGAAGGTGCGAGGAAGCGATGCTACACAAGATATCTCCCCGGGGACAGTACCTGTATACACGGCACTCTGTCGTAGAATATGCAAGGAACCGATGCTACATACGATATCTTCCCGAGGACAGTACCTGTATACACGATACTCTGTCGTAAAAGGTGCGAGAAAGCGATGCTACACAAGATATCTCCCCGGGGACAGTACCTGTATACACGGTACTCTGTCGTAGAAGGTGCGAGGAAGCGATGCTACACAAGATATCTCCCCGGGGACAGTACCTGTATACACGGCACTCTGTCGTAGAATATGCAAGGAACCGATGCTACATACGATATCTTCCCGAGGACAGTACCTGTATACACGATACTCTGTCGTAAAAGGTGCGAGAAAGCGATGCTACACAAGATATCTTCCCGAGGACAGTACCTGTATACACGATACTCTGTCGTAAAAGGTGCGAGAAAGCGATGCTACATACGATATCTTCCCGGGGACAGTACCTGTATACACGATACTCTGTCGTAGAAGGTGCGAGGAAGCGATGCTACACAAGATATCTCCCCGGGGACAGTACCTGTATACACGGCACTCTGTCGTAGAATATGCAAGGAACCGATGCTACATACGATATCTTCCCGAGGACAGTACCTGTATACACGATACTCTGTCGTAGAAGGTGCGAGGAAGCGATTCTACACAAGATATCTTCCCGAGGACAGTACATGTATACACGACACTCTGTCGTAGAAGGTGCGAGGAAGCGATGCTACACAAGATATCTTCCCGAGGACAGTACCTGTATACACGACACTCTGTCGTAGAAGGTGCGAGGAAGCGATGCTACACAAGATATCTTCCCGAGGACAGTACCTGTATACACGGTACTCTGTCGTAGAAGGTGCGAGGAAGCGATGCTACACAAGATACCTTCCCGAGGACAGTACATGTATACACGGTACTCTGTCGTAGAAGGTGCGAGGAAGTGATGATACACAAGATATATTGTTTGGGTCACATGACTGTTTCTGTCGTCATGTGAATTCTATGAAGGCAGTGGTTATTGTACTGAAGTGTAACGAAGGGAAGTATTCCTCCGCGGAGTTTAGGACGGTGCCATCTCAGGTGGCACCACACAGTATATGGATTACACGATCAGAACAAAGGACTTCCGGTATACCGAGTGGGCGGAGTTTGATACGGCAGGGTTCTATCCCGATTGGTCAACCGTCAGAACGGATGACATCGAGCTGCCAATTGATTCGAGGGAGAATTTCTACTTGGCTGCCAACTCAGCCTTTGCTACGACCAATGTAACGATGATGTCTCTCCTAAGGAAAGAGGTGTATCCATAACACAACCGGAAATTGGCTTTGTCTTTTGACATCGCCCTCATTCGGAAAGTTGACTGATCCAAAATGGAAGCTGCAACAGCGGACGTAATAAATAAGAGGACGTAATATTGTGTTTGTGATTATAGATTTGTAGAAAATATAATGAAAATCAAAACACAGTCATAAATATTTTCTCCTTTGTGTCTTTTGATTTCATAACTCTTCACTGTAAATTAACATAACTGACACACATGGTGTGGTCGTGAAACAATTGTGACAAAATGATAAATCCCTTAAAACGAATTCGTCTCTCCTTTTGCTCAAACATATTCTATCCATTCACACACCAAGACATTTGTTGTTGTTGTCATTAAATTCCTAATAATTGTCGTCTGCGGTTGTGATAGATTTGGACCAATTATTGAACCCCAATTAGATAGGGAAGTGAAAAGTGTTCTGCTACGGGGTACAACAATTTGAAAATAAGCGGCCTGAATGGAAATCACATGAACTGTCTTGAGCACATCACATAGTTTTTATGACAACCTGTAAAATTAAAATTTAACCAAGTTCCACCACATGAGATTTTCAACCAAAGTGGTGACAATTATAAAATGCTTTGATCTGTGCTAATCTATAAATCCATCACGGGGTCTTGACGTCTTTATGACTCACACAAACAATAATATTGATGTGTTTAAGCACGGTTTCGTCAGACGATAGTTTACACACAAACCATGGGTACCGTCTTCACCCCGTGGTGTAGATCCAATTGGAAAGTATTGTTATAAAGCCGGGACGAGGATATGTGAGCTGTAGCGGGATGTAACTAAACAATTGATGAAGTCTACACTTAACCACCTTGATTGTAAACCGGAAGTTGGTATGATTTTAACTCACGAAAGTAAACAAAGGTAAAAAAAGTGAACAAACTGACAAAAACTGAATTAAAGGACTAAGGTTGGAATCTCCAAAGGGTTAGCTATAACTTCTTGTATCTAGTTCAAAGCGTTGTAAACCAAAACTATGGTTAGAAACTGCAATTTATTTAATTTTCTTAGAGCTCTGTTAAAAAAGCGACTTGATATCCGCGCATGCGCCCCACCCAGATAACCATGCTTTCAATTGCTACGTTACATTGTATTTCAAACACCAAAACAAGATCTGTAATGTTTCAATGGTATTTTATTTGTCTTTCAAGTTTTCTAACTATGAACAAGCAACTTTAAGCTTCTTCTTTTGTATTGACTGGTCCCCAATATGATCATATCTCCGTGTCAGCGGGAGGTTTGATTTCGCGTTTTTTATTGGCTGGTTGAGTTGTTGGTTCCCGAGAATGCTGGTTCCCAATATGATCCTATTTCCGTGTCAGCGGGAGGTTTGATTTCGCGTTTTCTATTGGCTGGTTGAGTTGTTGGTTCCCGAGAATGATACCGTAGGGACGAAGATGGTACACAGACCATTCTAACTGGTAGATCTCAGCCGCACTTACATAGTGAAAGCCTATAGCATAGTCGCTCATGAATGCAATACCCTGCAAGAAGAAAACATGTAGTCAACAAATGTAATTATTGAAGAGGCAATACTCTTTATTTATTTATTTAAAAGCATACTAGCGCTCAGAAAAACTGCAAAACTGCGTAATATGAGTTATAAGTTATGATAGAATATGTTGAAACATAGTGAATAACCACAGGATCATGACAATATAACGCCGGCACTATTTGTTAGCTATTTTTACAAATTATATGCCCACCAATTAAACTTCATTGTTTACATTCGAGTAACATCTGGAATAGCAAGGAGCGCTCGGATTAACGAGTAGCAATCACCTGGTGAAACATGTAAAAATGCTGTCATTTATCCAATTTTAACAATGTGGACATTCAAAATGGAGAATTTCTTGGGTTTTATTGGTTCCCAAGGTTTCTCGGCTGACCTAGTTTTATCGCTAATTGTAAACAAACCGTATTGTATTCACTATTTTAAAAGCATCATGTTGATTTGTTAGTCTCCGTTCCCCTGTAATATGGCATTTAAAGTAATTTTAAGTTGATTTTTAATCATTTTAGAACTTTCAAAATTTTGGTGTAAATGAGCGCAAGTATGGCTTTAACATTTCGTTCTTTCTCCAATTACTCTTAGATTGTTTACAGTTTGTTAAACGCCGTATCAACAATTTTTCAGTTTTCCTGGATCAATCAGCACAAGGCTATATATGGCTTTAAAGGCCAAAGGTCACTCCCACGGACCCAGAGGTGTCGATAGGGCTCGAACCAGGGACCCCGAGTTCTAAGCCTAACACCCAAATCACGTGGCCACGCAGGACCCAACTCACTCTAATATTTGTTCACCTACTCACACACAGACTCAATATACATGGCGCTAAATATAACAAGAGCTGTCAATAAGACAACATGCTCGACTATTCGATAATGTCGCAGAGGGGTATATGTCAGTGAAATATTTTTTGTTTCTAAAATATGAGGGTGCAAACAACGATTCCTTACAACAGTTGTTGAGAAACCAATATGCACGCAAAACTTTAACCAAGGGTTTTAAAGTGCAAAAGGCCACATGGTTTGCTTAAATTCAAAACAAAATATATGAAACTTGGCCAGAGACCTCAAATTATTACCCTGAACACATGTCTCAAGTATGAACACATGCTATACAGTAGTTCATGAGATACAAAGTTGCACACAAAAACTTATCCAATATTGTCTAAGTTCAAAAAGCTGCATAATTTGCTTAAAATCAAAACAAGAGATATGAAACTTGGTCAGAGAGGGACCTTAAATCATTACTCTTAATACATGTGTGAAGTACCAACCCATTTCACAAAGTAGTTAGTGAGATACAAACTTTCACACAAAAACAGGCCGCATAATTTGCTCAAATTTAATACATGAGATTTTTAACTTGGCCTAGGACCTTAGATTGTTACCCTGAACACATTGTGAAGAATCAACCCATTCTATACAGTAGTTCATGAGATACAAACTTGCATGAAAAAACTTAACCAAGATTTTCTGATTACAAAATGTCGCATAATTTGCTTTACTTAGAAATAAGAGATATAAGACTTGGCCAGGGGGGGACCTTAAAGTATGACCCTGAACACATGTGTGAAATATCAGCCCATTCTATACAGTAGTTCATGAGATACAAACTTGCATGAAAAAAATTAACCAAGATTTTCTGAGTACAAAATGCCGCAAAATTTGCTTTTATTTGAAATAAGAGATATAAAACTTGGCGAGGGACCTTAAAGTATGACCCTGAACACATGTGTGAAGTATCAACCCATTCCATACAGTACTTAGAGATACGAACTTACAAGTAAAAACTTAACGAAGGTGTGACGCCGACAGCGACGCCGACGCCCGGGTGAGTAGTATAGCTCTCGAATATTCTTCGAATAGCCGAATGTTCTTAAGCTCTTCTTCTATTCTATATTTTGTCATTCGCAACTTGGTTCTAAAACCTACCCGCGCCCATACTTACAGAAATATGTATTGACCCGCTCATTCGCCAAAACTTTCTCCATGAAACAACAAATGTAAGGCTCACTAGCTTTGTTTCCCACTAAATCAACAACTCACTTCTTTTCTGATACACCACTTCTGTTACCCCTATCTCATGATTGCCATTTTTATCGCACCGCGGTTACTTACATATTTTGCCCCATTCGCATCATACTTGTAGTACCAATCAGGATAGCCTCCCATCAAGTGAGTGCCCGGATTGAAACAATAGAAACGATTACGTCCGAGGATATCCGACGAGTTTCCGGCGTAAATACCAAAGTTAAAGAGACATTTGCCAAACTCTACATCGTCAGCTCCCCCATTCTGAAAAGTACCAGAGCTGTTTTATATCATTCGGGAACTAAGCATGCTATCCGTGATCATTGTCGAACTAATTAGGTCAGAATCTGTCACATTAGGCTAATTTAGAGATTAATTGCAGCACACAAAGATACGACCACAAATAGTTGTGGTGTTATAATATACACAATTACAAAGATACGACCACAAATAGTTGTGATGTTATGATATACACAATAACAAAGATACGACCGCAAATAGTTGCGATGTTATGATATACACAATAACAAAGATACGACCGCAAATAGTTGCGATGTTATGATATACACAATAACAAAGATACGACCGCAAATAGTTGCGATGTTATGATATACACAATAACAAAGATACGACCACAAATAGTTGTGATGTTATGATATACACAATAACAAAAATACACCACAAATAGTTGTGATGTTATGATATACACAATAACAAAAATACGACCACAAATAGTTGTGATGTTATAATATACACAATTACAAAGATACGACCACAAATAAATATGATGTTATGATATACACAATAACAAAGATACGACCACAAATAGTTGTGATGTTATGATATACAAAATAACAAAGATACGACCACAAATAGTTGTGATGTTATGATATACACAATTACAAAGATACGACCACAAATAGTTGTGATGTTATAATATACACAATAACAAAGATACGACCACAAATAGTTGTGATGTTATGATATACACAATTACAAAGATACGACCACAAATAGTTGTGATGTTATGATATACAAAATAACAAAGATACGACCACAAATAGTTGCGATGTCATGATATCCACAATAACAAAGATACGACCACAAATAGTTGCGATGTTATGATAAACACAATAACAAAGATACGACCACAAATAGTTGCGATGTTATGATATACACAATAACAAAGATACGACCACAAATAGTTGCGATGTTATGATATACACAATTACAAAGATACGACCACACATAGTTGTGATGTTATGATATACAAAATAACAAAGATACGACCACAAATAGTTGCGATGTTATGATATACACAATAACAAAGATACGACCACAAATAGTTGCGATGTTATGATATACAAAATAACAAAGATACGACCACAAATAGTTGTGATGTTATGATATACACAATAACAAAGATACGACCAAAAATAGTTGTGATGTTATGATATACACAATAACAAAGATACGACCAAAAATAGTTGTGATGTTATGATATACACAATAACAAAGATGCGACCGCAAATAGTTGCGATGTTATGATATACACAATAACAAAGATACGACCACAAATAGTTGTGATGTTATGATATACAAAATAACAAAGATACGACCACAAATAGTTGCGATGTTATGATATACACAATAACAAAGATACGACCACAAATAGTTGCGATGTTATGATATACAAAATAACAAAGATACGACCACAAATACTTGTGATGTTATGATATACAAAATAACAAAGATACGACCACACATAGTTGTGATGTTATGATATACACAATAACAAAGATACGACCACACATAGTTGCGATGTTATGATATACATTAACAAAGATACGACCACAAATAGTTGCTATGTTATGATATACACAATAACAAAGATACGACCACAAATAGTTGCGATGTTATGATATACACAATAAAAATACCTGTCGACACTTTGACGTGTCCGTGCTATGGTCGTAAAACAACTTCAGGGCCTTCTTTCCCAATACAATCCCGGGACCGCCGGAGAAGTAGCCTCCCTTTACAATTGTTTTGAAGTGGTGGCCAAAATAATATGACCCATTGGTGTCCTGGCAACGGAGAAGAAATGATACGTGTAATGTAGAATTAATAATAAAGATGCAACCTTGCAAAATAGATGAAAAATAAACGAAATAAAGTATGTCAGAAACTACATGCAATAAAAGAATAAAACATAATGACAAAGTTTGATCTATTTTTAAAATATAATGTGTGCAAAGTGTAATGGTAAATGCAGGTGTTTAAGATAAACTTTTTTAGAGAATGTTAATAAACAAGAAAGTAAGTCTAGGAAACAATGGTCATTGTATACATGTTTATTCTGGTGGCGTTTCACAAAGTCACAGACATTCAGATAGACAGTCCAGCTAAATGCGTTTTCATAAATAAAACGACTAGAGACCGCCGAAATAAGTTTATTACAAAAGTGATAAAGTCATCAAAGACTATTAAGGATTATTTATTTTTCTTGCTTTTGAAAAGAGGAATAGCTTAATGTTTTGTTGATGTTGCAATGTTTGTATTACATTTATTATCAAAATCATAAGCATTTGTTTATTTATCAGGACGCACGTATTGTGTACAAAATATCAAGCCTTGCTACGACCATATCTAATGCTTTGTGTACATGTATGTTATATAAATGTGGTTTAAGGGACATTTATAGACGTCCGTATGTCTATGTTTGTATTTGTTGATTTATCCACTGTCTACATTTTTATATAAATGTGGGATGTAGGGACATCTAAAGATGTTCGTATGTCTATGTGTGTATTTGTTGAATTTTCTCTACTGTTCACATTTCTTTTATATAAATGTGTTTGTAGGAACATCTATAGACGTCCGTATGTCTATGCTTGTATTTATTGATTTATCCACTGTCTACATTTTTAAACAAATGTAGATGTAGGGACATCTAAAGACCTTCGTACGTCTTTGTTTGTATGTGTTGAATTTTCTGCACTATTTACATTTTTATATACATGTCTTTATAGGACCATCTATAGACTTCTGTATGTCTATGCTTGTATGTGTTGAATTTCTGCACTATTTACATTTCTATATAAATGTCTTTATATGACCATCTATAGACGTCTGTATGTCTATGTTTGTATTTATTGATTTATCCTCTGTCTACATAATTTTTTATATAAATGTGGATGTAGGAACATCTATAGACGTTTGTATGTCTATGAGTGTATTTGTTTAATTCTTTCCAATGTCTACATTTTTATATACATGTGTTTGTAGGAATATCCATATACGTTTGTATGTTTATGTTGTATGTGTTGGATTTTCTTGTTCTAATTACATCTTTATCGTATTCTTAGTGTAGATCGTCATGTTGGCAATATTTAATTTCTTGTATTGCATTCTTGTATTGAAGAATCTCTTCTGTTCATTGAATTGTGTCAATAATGTAATAATTGGTTTATAAGTCTAGTCGAATTATGTAAATAAACTATTTCACTTAGAACTGAACCTAGAAAAACAAAGGTATTCCAAATGACTCAATACCATAAAGGCCATTTTGTATGCCCTGTCTTTTTGCATTTTTCCGATTCTATGGGGCCAAGTGTTTTCAAAGATGAATTTGGTATTGAGCTTAATAGGTAGTAATGAAAATGGAAAATCGCCTCCAAATATTTCTAACAAAATATCAAACAAAAAAGTTTGTTGTCTAAAAATAGCTCGGATTGCTCTCCTTTCTGTTTCTTTTGGTGATGACGCAAACGTCAAATTTGAATAATATTGTCAATCAGAAGAAACATGTCAGATTCATGAAGTAATTGAAGTGTTATGGTTCTGCTAGATACTTTGGACAAGAAGTTACTCACGGTGTTTAAAAGAATGTCCGAGTGACCGTTCAAAATTAGGCGAGATACTATTTAAAAACATAAACAGCCTTTACAGAAACGTGTCATGGAATAGTTTGTTAGAAAAAAAAAAGAAATTCATGGTTGCTTTCGAATTATGACTTCCGGGTAGTATCTCTATGAAAACAGTCAATACAATCAGAGCACCGTAAACCGCAGAGTAAGTGATGGTGTCCAAAGGATTTCAGAACCACGATACTTGCCCTAAACTTACCTGGCCAGACAGGAAGTAGCGTAGGTTTTCCAGGATGACGTAAGCATCGTCATCGGTTCTCATGAACCAATCATAGTCGTTGAAATGGTGTTCGTAAATATAGCGGAACGCCTTGGATGTTTTCGCTTGTAAATCATCCCTGCTTTCCTTCGTGTCTAGGCCTGTGAATGAACAGTAAGTGTTAATAACAGTGACATACCTAGCGTCTTTGCAATGAAGGGGTATTGTATGATAAGTTTGATTGAATAACACGATGCAAGACTTGTTGAAATATTGGCACGTTTTGCTGTACCATATACTGTCATAACATCACAACTTCTACATTGGAAATTCATTTTGTTATATTGTAATATGAGGATGACTTTCTATTATATTGTAAACTATTGAGTTGTATTATTTTAAAATTCTTATAAACGGATATTGGCCGATATCCTTCCGGGTTGCTCACCGATTGTCGGAAACGTGTCGTTGCCAACAGAGCTGAAAAACAGGAGTTTGTTACATCGTTTTCCCCACGTGTTCTTGATGTGCCTGCTACGTGTCTCGAGGTTTTTGGGTTGGGTCATGACCCAGCATAACACTCGCACCTTTTTGTACAGTTCATCCGCGACAGTGGTGTCATCTATAGAAAAATAAAATAAAAAAGAAGGGTCAATAATAAAAAAAAATGTGTTTGAATGTAGAATATGAGATTAGAATCAGTGTGATCGATAAAACTGTGTTTAGATATAGGCAGTTAGACAAAAGGCACAGAGATCGAAAAGAAAATGTGTTTGAATGTAAAAAATTAGACATAAGGCAGAATTTACTCAATTCAAGCAATTTCTTCCTTTCTCAAAAGTTTCCGGAGTTTTACTACAGGTGCAATTATATGGGTATGGATGAGGGAAACAAATCAGCCAATGTATTACCCTTTTCATGCAATGATTGATCTTTGAAAACCTTTAATTGGTTGTCCTTATCTTCAAGGTCTTTTCGTAGTTTGTCCACATCTTCTCGCTGTTTGTCCACATCTTTTGTATTTGTTTTTTGTATACTGAAAAAGAAATCGTTTTTACAAAGGAAAGAAAATAGTCTGTGTAACATATTACTTTATTCATTATCTCGTAGTGATTTTTGACTGCTCAAAACTGAAATCAGACAAGAGGACAATAAACATATTCTATTTGGTACTTGATAAAATGGAATATTGTATCAAAGAAGAAAGATCTCTTCACTAGTTGCATTAAAAATGCCACATTTGTTTCTCTTTGCAAAAGAAAAAAAGAAAAAGCGAAAACTTGATGAATAAATAAAACTACACCTTTTTAGAAGGTTTGGACAAATATACCAATACTTGCAACGTTTTACTTTTCTTTGCAGAGAAAACGTCAAGACATAATCTACCTTTCTTATAAGTACCTTTAATTGTTTGCAAATAAGTCCACACAAGGCCAAAACCCTTACGATTTATAAGCATGTGAAAACTTTATCGACACCGATGCCCGGTGGAGTAGTATAGCTGGACTTATTCTACGAATAGTCGAATAGTCGAATTGTCGAATAGTCGAAAAGTCGGATAGTCGGATAGTCGGATAGTCGGATAGTCGAATAGTCGGATAGTCGGATAGTCGGATAGTCAGATAGTCGGATAGACGGATAGTCGAATAGTTGGATAGTGGAATAGTCGAATAGTTGAATAGTGGAATAGTGGAATAGTCAAATAGTCGAATAGTCGAATAGTCGGATAGTCGGATAGTCGGATAGTCGAATAGTCGAATAGTTGAAAAGTCGGATAGTCGAATAGTCGAATAGTCGGATAGTCGGATAGTCGAATAGTCGGAAAGTCGAATAGTCGAAAAGTCGAATAGTGGAATAGTCAAATAGTCGAATAGTCAAATATTCGAATAGTCAAATAGTCGAATAGTCAAATAGTCAAATAGTCGAATAGTCGGATAGTCAAATAGTCGGATAGCTGAATAGTCGAATAGTCGAATAGTCCAATAGTTGAATAGTCGAAAAGTCAAATAGTTGAATAGTCGAATAGTCGAGCTAAAAAGGCTAATTAAGTGTTCTAATCACGAGAACGTCGAGAAACAACTTAAAATTTGTTGGAAAACGGTTTCAAAATTTAGCAATAGATAAAAATAAATCTATTCATACTTTTTGAGTGCATCTTCGCTCTTCGTTGCTAACAGTTTTATGTCTTGTCGCATCTCTTGTATCGACTCTACACCTTTCTTCATAGCGGCCATATCGTCGAGTCCACGTTTGAGCTGTTTGAGGGTCTCGATTGACTGGAAGCTGTACTCGGACATCTTGTCTTTGTTTATCGATGTCAGCGTAGTCACTGCTCCCAGGTAGGAAAAGGAGAAACCCACGACAAACCCGAGAAATATACCGGCTAACAGGGACCGCCACGATGCCATCATGTTGTCTTTACCGGCCATATTGTATCGCCCTGAAAAATGTAACCAAGTAGTGAGCGTAACGCTGACACTCAGAAAAGTGAGTTTATCGTGAAAGGTACTATGTCTTAACCCTTTAACAAAAACCAAATCTTGGACTGTCCCAAATTGAAAGAGTTTGCAGACGACATTTCAAAATGTGATGAAATTGTGAAATAATCTTCGGATAGGGCAGAAAACTTGTGAGAAAAGGAAAAATTGCCCGTCACGAGCAATTTCTCCTTTTTCCACCATGTTTTCTAATGTCGTCTGCATCAAAGTAGGTGAATGTCGTTATTGTTTGGGAAAGGGTTAAGAGGCCATACTGACGTGTCTTGGAATAAGTGTTTGAATAGTTTACGACAGTATTAGACTATCTTGATTTGCTGTTAGGGTTTAAGCAACTTCAGAATCTATTTTGAAGTGGTTCGGATAATTACAATCACATGATAAAGCTGAAATTAGCATAATTCGTTTCGATGTGTCCTGAAAACAAGGGTTTGTACAGTTTACTAAACGCCGAGATCCAGACGAGTTCGTATGTTCATCCTTAACGGTATGGTGTCACAAGTGGCGGTTTTCTTTAGATGTCATGTAAAGAAAAACATGGTGCTTTTAGCGACAGTAGGCTATCAGTGTCATCGTAGATGAAACTGCACAAATCGCGCAAAACCCAGGCGCCACACGTGTAAGTCGTCGACAATATAACCACTTCAACGGCCGTCTTAAAGCATCATGAAAAAACGTGATTTCATAGCTAGCGAAAGGTTCAAATCTAGCTTTGTTTGCATTTGATTAAGTGTATTACTAACCATATCAGATTGTCTTGGGAAATGCAATTGTACAAAAATCGTCACACTCATTAGTTATAGACATGCGCATGCGTGGGAATCACGTGACCAATGTTTACGATTTTATGTCCGAACAAGATGGCCGCGTCTATGACTATGTCCTCTGCGGCCATTTTAGTGTACTTTAGAAGACTCCATCGAAAGTAACTAAGCCAATTGCACTCAAGCAGCATAAACCGTAAAAACTAGAAAGCACGGTCCAATGCATATACTCTCTTTTTAAACGTATACTAAATTTGATAACCTCGTGTTATATTAAAGGAGTATGACTTATCATAGTTTTTAATTATGTCCCATCCATGTACAAGAAAAAACATATCTATCAGTATGTTAGAATATTGAATAAGTTCATGGTAATGCAAATAAGAATTATAAAAGACATTACATGTAAAAAAGCTATCTCACAGATTGCAGTTTGGAGATATGTAATTTCTTGATCTGCTTTGCATGACATTGGGTAACTGTTGGGTTGGTAAGGACTCTTAACTTATCTTTATCAAGTCCATTGTTGCACTTATTCCGTCTTGGTTTGGGGTCTATCATGATATTATCATGTCTAGTTCTGAAGGAGACATTTACTAGTTGAGACAGAGATCTGATCAGAACCATTGGCAGGGTGCTGTTGGAAGGTTTCAACTCCAGATGAGATATCTCTCGCCATTTTGTTTTTAGGATGTAATCAATTTTAACCGAATAATCCCCTCTGTTATAGAAGAAGGTGAGTTGTCCCTCTTGGTCGAAAAGAATGTGGTATTTCTTCACAATTTCTCAAAATTTCTCTCAGGATAGATATTTATCCTTGTATCATGGGTTTGTATGAGGTGAGAAAGAATCAAAGTCTCCACATACAAACACTGCATGCTTGTTACCATATGTTTGTATGAGGTAAGAAAGAATCAAAGTCTCCACATACAAACACGGCATGCTTGTTACCATATGTTTGTATGAGGTAAGAAAGAATCAAAGTCTCCACATACAAACACTGCATGCTTGTTACCATATGTTTGTAGCAATTCTTAGACTTCCAACATGATTCTAACGATCTTTCTTTAGCCTCTAAAATGCTGGATAATTTTCTAAAAATATTTTTTTTTGTGTAGTCTGCTTTCCAGATCTTAAATATCTGTAAAATGTTGTTAAGAAAAGATACTCTGAGTAGCAAATAGGTTAGAACACAGGCCAGCCGCCAATTTATTTCTGTTTTCATGTTTACTTCCGGTTTTACGTGTAACGCTCCGTAATACCCATTGTTGGTTTGATCGTATTTTACCTGATATTCATATTATTACAGACTAAAGTGGATCGAAAAGACTTGTATGTAGTGTACGATTTTGACTCTTTTTGACCGATGTCGATGGATCCAAAAGAGCCGACTGTGGCTAATTGTCGTTGGATTCCGCAAATTGTCGCCAATATATTAGGGCAATCAATCAGTTCCTTTGCAAAAACATATTGATGACATTTTATGGCGGAAAAAAACGAATAGAAAAGACAGGACTGGTGTTGATTTTGTCTCTTAAATAAACATGAACATATCTATCTGTTATAAACATGGACAAGTCACAAGAATGTCCATATGAAAAAATGAATAGAAACGGGAAGATAACCGAATTGAAAGAAAATAGAGGGTGTGTTTAACTTTGTTTTGTAACTTGAATGTAATCGAGGATGAGTTCCATTTTCTATAAGTTTGTCCACTTTATTCTGATTTAAGGGCATTGGGCTTTAAACGGTCACTATATACTGGACCAAATATATTCAAATTCATTAGTATTCTAATGTCAAATAACTGTAAAAACAGTTAATAAATCTTGCGAAATTCATTTGTGAAGCTCTCAAACGACGGTCAAGTTCATTTGATAATTTGACAAACTTATTACTCATCTTTATAGATGTATTGTCATTATCAAACCATATAAATTTGCAATAAAGGTAAATCAACATGTTAACACTAAATAAAGGGAGATCAAATGATCGCTTATCTTTCATTAAAACCATTTTATGTACTATTTCAAATAAGACTATTTTCTTGTCTATTTGTATATACATGTATGTAAATATCTTGATTTACTTATTGTAAAATACTAATATGACTTGAAACTGTAAAGTTTACGTCAATAAAATTATCTATCGTATCTATCTAAAGATGTCAAATTTGAAAAACGAAATGGATTGAAAAAAGACTAGGAATGGTTAGTAACAATGGAAAAAAAGGGACACCTTTTTAAAAAAAAGTTATTCTTTCTATACAAACATCTGCCTAGCAACACTTCGTCACAGGAGAGAGTCCCTAATTTAATACAGATTAAGCAATCAAAGGAAACATTTATTCTGTATGTCTCAAAAATATTTAGATTTGTTACTGGATATTAAGACTTTGCCTTTGATGGATGGAGCCAAGCATCAAATTTATTTTATAGAAAAAAAACACCTGTCATCAATTGGAGTAAACGAGTGCCGGGTAACAAAAACATCTGAAGTCAATACCGCGATAATGGTCATGGCGTTTCCGCTTTCATAGATAAATTATTCAAATTGAATTTTTGATAAGTAATAGTTGATCATAAATATCATCTAATACACTCAGACAAACAATTTTAGCTCTTTCATCCGCTTACCTTTCATGATGTTTCTTATCCAAATCCATACGCTTAAAGCAAACAAGAACATAAGAAAAATCATATATTCTTCTTGAAAGTGTATCCCAAAACCTTAAAGAAATTGAATATATGCTTCGATATGTTGTAAAAGGGACTCCGGTGTTCAATGGTTGATACCATAGGTGCGGCTTAACAATGAAGGATTTGTGCCTTGACCATATGGATTTAAAGTGGCAGATTGGTATCAATTAGTATCACAACTCTTAATCAACGAGACTATCCAGGTTTGTTAATTGATCCTTTGTATAAAACCCCCTCTGAACCACACAATTAGATGGTTGGGTAAATGGCATCGATCTAGATAAGCCTTGAACGTCATTGGAAATAAAGGATGCTGTTTTCTCATAAAATAATTCCAAGTCTCCAGGCAAAGATCATTTGATTGCGGAAGTCCATTCATTCGATATCATTTCTCCGTTTCTTACTGAATTTGTATACCAGTGAGTATTCCGGAGTAAATACAAACGTTTCATGTGCATCAAATCACACACGACAGAAAAAAATCCCGTATTACATTGTAGTGTTTTCCGGCTTTCTACTTTTAGATGTGTCGTAATTTTCATGCCACGCCTCCTAGCAATCGGAACTCCTCGGGTATTTCCGTGAGCAATCGGGACTACTCGGATATTTCCGTGAGCTGTGAAAAACACCTCGGATATCATTCGGAACACCTCGGCCATTTCTTAAAATAACCTCGGAGGTGATGGGGAGCCATTTTTGAAAGTAGGTCAGCAAGTAGGTCCGTTTGCAATCGTATCTACTCGGCTTGTGCCGGGGATTGCCGAAAAGAGCCGATTGACAAAATATGAAACAAAGATGTGTTGATATGATTATCTTTAATGAAAAGGGTAAAAACAACATTCAATTGTAATGTATAACCAATTTGTGTGTATTTAAATACATATTTAGTGCCTGTGTGCATTTTGTGTGATTCGCCGGAAATAATGCGAATGACCCCAGGATTTCTGGTGTATTCATGTACTGCCTACGAGGTATATCTACCAACTTGTTACGGGGATTGCCGAGTAGATACGATTGCTCGGATATATGTGTAGGGTTACAATTTTTCGGGTAAATCGGCATCCGGCAATAAACACATTTTCTAAGCGTGCACGTTAAGTAGTTCAATGTGTATGGAAGTGTTGGACATCCTTTTTAATATTTTTTTTATCAGTAACTCATTCCAAATGGCGAAATTGTTGTTGTGACATGTATAGTTGTTTCCTCAATCAAATTTAACGACTTTTTAGATTTCACATTTAAGATCTATTTCTAAAAATGAAAGTAAGTGACGTCATTCTCGCGGGAAACAATATGGCGTCATCCCTATACACACAAACACGGTTTGCCAAAAATAGTAACATTTTAAGGTGAAGGTCATTTTGAAACGAGGCTTGCGAGTAAACAAACCAATTCCAACGTTCTACACAGTACCAAAATGATCTGTGTCTCCTAGATACAGCGTTCGGACACCTTTCGGTGCCGAGATTTCAATGAATTTTGATGTCCTGTCTCAAGAGGGTTTCAAAATTAAGCATTTGGCAGCGCTTTATATATTTTTATCTGTGTGAATACTAACCCATAACCCCCATTATACCACACGTTACCACACCTCTCACAAATGACTTTAAAAACCACAGCGGCAAAATGCAGAATAACTCCATTTGTTACAATGGTTTATAACTTATATCAGAGGGAAAATGTTGCTTCATAAATATTAATTGCTCTTTTATATGAAGTTAGATAATTAACAAATCCCCATATGGGACAATGGGTTAATCAAAGATAGTAGTATCATTTTTATATGAAATTAGTACATAATTGAAGGAATAAAACAGTTTCAGTGGCAGCTTAAAAAAAAGGTTTTGTTCATGTTGATGATACATTGTACATAAGATGACCTTAGAAATTATATTTAAAAACGGCTCATAAAGATCCTATCAAATACCACAAACAAGTCGGATTTTCATAAATTTTAATTATTGTCTGTTATTACTAGTTAGATCCACCCGAAATCAAATTAGAAGGAAAGAGTTAATGAAAGTTGTGACAATTTTCCGAATTTTTCTTTATTGCTCCCTTGGTCACATAAGTATTTAGTCCTTATTACATAGGCTATTTCCAGTTCACCATTCACCATTCACCAGTTCACCGTATTTGTTTTACATCGATTGTGAAGGAAGCTTAAAGCTTGTTCAAAATCACTTTCGATGACTGCTTCCTGGATACTAAACCAGTAATCGCGCCGGTTTTGTGGGTAAGTCCCGGAATTTTCACCTCGCCTAATAGAGATTCGAACCCGGGACCCTCGGTATAATAGCCCGACGCTCAACCACTGCACCAATGTCGCCCACATTTTGAATTAAAAAGGACAGAAAAAACAAATATGGGGAATACACCTGATTGGAACTGTCTTTTGATGATTCTGAAAGACCTCAATTGCCTTATTATAAGTCAATCAGCTAGACAAAATGAGCAACCTACTCATTATCTATATTGAATTATTCATTTGCCTGTGCCATGCATTAAGGCTCTAAATAACTTAGAAGCATGTGTAGGTAATTGGTTTGTCAGAAGCACTTCCATTGCATAGATATGATAGCAGAAAGCTTCTGAGTTTGGGGCAAATGCTTTAAAAAATTGGCAATGTTGTGATGTTTGTAAACAAACCAGGCTGGTGCTTGGATGAAGTGGTCTTTCGGGTTTCCTTTGAAAAGTCTAGAAAATTCAATTGTTGAACAAGGGATTGGTAGTTTTCTATATCAGTAGAGTTTTAGTAAAATTTCGTACATTATAAATCTACCTGCAGGATTCTTTTTTAATAAACATTTGTAAAGCACCATGAGAGTCGGTGGAAATTCTTTCTTTGTAAGAACAAAATTTGATGAAACTAAGGGACTGTGTGGTAAACTCAAATTCGGTGAACTTGTTTTAAGAAGTAAGGAGCTCTTTTGGACTAAATGTGGCCCTAAATGCACGACCCGTCGTCTTATGAATACCAGTAGTGAAAACTACGACGTGTCACGGTACACTAATTAATGCAACACGTACAAAGTCATTTTGGATGAAAGATAAGGAAAAAGATCTGTTTTATGATAGAAAAAATATCAAATTTTATAACTGTCTATATCATTTCTTTATTTTTTGGAGTGTTATAGAAGAAATCTTTCGTAGAACAACCCATTTACGCAATGCAAATACAGTGGACGTTTGTCACGTGACTATTTGTTTACCCGCAAAACAAGATGGCCGCGAAACCGTGTTTGTGTGTATTAGTTCAGAGGTGTTTTCATTGGATAAACCCGATGAGTTCAGATTGGCCTCCTAGAAGAACTACTTTTTTGGTATTCGAGTATTGTTTGCGGTGACATAGTAAAGAAAGGCAGAAAACCAATTGGTCAAGGTCATATTGTATTTAAGTGAAAACAATACCAACCTGAATCAATCACTCACCTACATACATGTACATACACACGTCACTCAGTACAAACAACAATAATACAGTTGATCAAGTCGAGAAGAACAAACAAGAGTAAAATTCCCGCTAGGCTCCCACATTTATAAAGTGAGGAACGAACGATAACTATACAGGAGGTTGAAAAACGAAATACGTCATCAATGACGTATCAAAACAACGAGTTGCGGTCTTTATGCCATCCATTTTCAGTAACAAGGACAACGCGTTCTATATTCAGCAATGGGACCCTTGCAGTGCCCTCTGAATTTCGTCGTGATATGTGGAGACAAACAGGATGCCTGGATCTCACATTGGAAACTATACTCGACAGACAACAGGATGAACAGACTGACACTCCCTAACAAGACACAAAAACAGGCTATGTACTGCTGGCAAAGAACATAAGCCAAACAGCCAGATTTTTTCAAATAATTTAAATATGTAATGCATTGTTTATTATGTTATTCTCAGCACAAACTTTTACACTGAACTTTTACACTGAACTTAGAAGACAATTGAATCACTTTGAGTCACACTTCAAAAACACTTGGCGACCAATACAGTGCATTGGACTTAGAATCGAAGAATCAAAGAACCCTTAATGAGTAAAATAATAATGGATCGATAGTCATAAAACTTACAAAAAGATCGCAATTTGGAGTTTATTAATCCTTTCTTTTCACATTTAATGAACAAAAACATTGTGTTGACAGTTTTACATATAATCATTCAGAATCTTATCGTTCCAACAGCTACTTGTCTATGTCCGCGAGTTCGAATTGTAAAACACTTCCCCTTCAGTAGAGAACATCGTCCACACATCGAAAGGTCAAATTCTCCATTTTGCCGATCTGTTAGTTTCAGTCGCAGGTCCTTTCCCATCGACAGCTATCGGTCTGCATCGCTGGCAAACCATGGCATATTATCATGATTGTATCTGATTTTAACGTTGGAAGTTATAGAGCTCCACCGAAACAGAAAAGACGCATAGCAATCCTCCGAGTTATAAAATCTTCCAGAGATTACTTTCATGCGAAAGGTCCTGTTACAAAATTCCATTTTATGCATTTGTCACTTTTTAAAACACGTCTTATTGTATAGGAAATCGGTACAGAAAATTCGAATCGGGGATAAACTCAATAATGGCGGTCGATTTATTTTGAAATTAACATCGTCATATGGGCGGAGCTAAATTATCTCAAAGAGTATTCTAGTATATTCAACCGCCATTCATGAATCAAAACATTTGAACAAGTTTATGAGAAATTCCACTGTTTTTATTGTTTTAACGATAAATGTAGTTAAAAAAGATACTGATTTTGTAGTTGATGAAGAAGATGTATATAATAAAAGGAATATTACATTGTAGTATCTCACCCGGTGTTTGTATTTCTTCTCGTTGCGTGAGAAAATTTTGCATCTAGCTCGACCTTCGGTCTCGCTAGATTCGCCTTTTCTCGCGCAACTCGAAGAACATACAAACACCGGGAAAGATCCTACGATGTAATATTCCTTATATATAGAATGTAGTGTAGAGAACAGATACAGAATATTCTATTCTGTTCTATTCTAGGAACACTTGCAACTTGTTTAAAAGTAAACCGATATTTATAGTCGCGTGTCTCACTGTTTAAAATCGATAATGTACATGTGCGAATGCAATAATCCGTGTTCTGTAAATCTAGTTAATTTATAAACAGTAACAAAGGCAAGTGTTTATTTTGTTAGAATATCTCCGATTTCAAATAAGATTATTCGAAATCGTCAGACAGGGATCTAGTTTGTGCACTGACGGTACTCTACATTCTACTTAACTCGGATGATCCAAGCTGAAACTGCGTGACAGCTTGGAGGAGCCCTGCGATAAAAACGCGTTAGTATTCGCCCTCTGTGTGTGAGGGGTCCAATCGGCGACAAGAAAAAATATAGGCACCAATCAGAATGAAGGAAGGATTGACCAATAAGATTGCTCATTGCTTCCATTTCCGGTAATTTACAGAAAAAACAAAAACACTAACATTTGTAGACATGATTGACGGGAAAAAAAGTGAATTCGTTTTAAACCAAAGCAGAGTCATTTGATGAAATCCATTGTCGAAGGAAAAGACACTTAAGTTTCAATTTTGATAAAATATCTCTTACATAAAATAGGGTCATCTGTACCCTATATATATTAAAACTTAACATTCATTCGGACTGTTTGTCAACTCTATATCACGATGCTAAAAATGAAACAACATCAACGCCTCCCTGATAAAACTGATTAACCCTTTCCCAAACAATAACGATACTTGACCACTTTGTTGCAGATGACTCTGGAAAACATTGTGGGAAAATGAGAAATTGCTCATAATGAGCATTTTCTCATTTTCCCGCAATGTTTTCTGCCCTATTAGAAGATTGTTTTTCAATTTCATCACACTTTAAAATGTCGTCTGCGAACTCTTTCAATTTGGGACTGTCAAAATTTGGTGTTTGGGAAAGGGTTTAAACAATGTCAACATTTTGGTGTTGAAGCAATTTGCTTCGCCACACTTATTTCGAAATCAATCCTTTGTGGTTATTTGTGTTGGTAAAAAGAGTCACCTCTTGTTATAGGCCTTTTCAGAAACGTGGTTTATCTCCCTTTGTAAAATCGGGCAACATTCGGAGTAGCATTTTGAAAAGAAGAATGTGGACAAAGGCAAACAAAACGATCGCTATCGATTTTGGAATTTATAAGTTTCATATACCAAAATAAGTGAATTACCTACGAAAACATCAACAGAATGATTTGTTGTTGGTTGTTGCCAAGGCTTGTTATTGAAAGGAAATTAGATTAAATTGGATTAAATGAGACCCGAATAGTGCACCGCAGTGCAGTCAAAACATGAGATTCTGACATTCAATTTGAAAAAAAAAAGCAAATAAGTATGTTTTTGTCTGAATTAAGTCCTTTGACAGATAAAAATGTGTAAATCGGCTGGTTGATGCAAGGCAAGAATGAATGGAACACATATTTCTAGAATGTTATTACAAATTTGCATTAAAATTCGATTTACGGATTTTAAATAAGATAAAACAAAAATCAACATTTTTGTCAATAGTGTGTTATGCCCATTTTTGAACAAATTCGTTATCTATTTTGGTTTATTTGGTGTGTTACCTATTTGTGGGGAAAGCAGTCCTCAAAGAGTTGATCAATCGCTTACTCCACTATTAAATCCTTTATCTTCACGCCGCTGAAGTAGAAACCCACAAAACCCTTTTCTATAATTTGGACCCAGCTTTTGTTTACACCGAGTTGAGACGATTATCATCCTGTTGTATATCAACCACGTTGTAAATTAAACTGTAAACCCAGCGTGTGACTTATGGCCATGTTGTTTATCTCTTATCGGTCTGCAAGTTGTTAATGTGTCCTACACTTCTGGTATATTAACGATTAATACCTTTTTATCCTTGACAGATGTGACTTGGTAAAAATCTCCTTTGTTAAGATATAACTAATCAAGCCCATGTTCCACATGATGCTTGACTTGTTAGGGTCTTATCATGTTCTTCTCGTATTAATTATGACCAACAGTTATCATTATTATTTATTTGTAACTCATATGTTTTTGGTTACGAAATTTATACTCAAATTAGACTAGTAAGCTTTCATTTAAAAATTGTTGCCAATATAGCCTATTACATTCGGTGACTTCCTGTTTCGTCTTTTGCCATTTCGTCTACAATTCGAAGTCCAATTTCGTCTTCACCCCTTAAAATGATTAATTCTTATTCCGTCTACCGACAAATTCCCCACTTTGTCAACAGAATGAAAATAATCCATGTTAATAGATATATGTATATCTGTTGCTTGCAAATGCCACAATTAAAATAATATACTGAGCATTTTTGTTTTATGAAAAACAATTAGTACGACAATTAATACATATCCCAACCCCGTAAACACGTAAGATAAGGTGGAAAAAGAATCAGTTGTAAATATCATTGAATACCAAAAGCGTAGGTCTTACCAAAACACAAAAAGAATCTCAGTCTAGAGGCATCTTCGTTTTTTGTTCATTTAATTGTCATATTCCATTCTGGATCTACACTTTACACACATTTTTAGCCACCATCCCTCCATAGACAAATGTGATAATAACTTGCATTCATTTTTATACGCAACTTGTGCCACAATTCAAAATACACCAATAAATAGACGGGACTTCTTTCTTGAAAGGTGTGAAATTTGGTGAAAGATTGTGGAAAATTGGGGATATTCGTCACAGCCCAAAGTTTATATGGAAGAAACGGGTAAAGACGAAATAAGAATTAACCCTATATTCATTGCTCAAAACAATAACAATAATAAGATGTACACAAATATTTTTTAATAAAAATGCTTAATTAACATCAACGTTTGTCAAAATAACATTCTCATTCCATTATTACCTTAATCAAATTTAATTTGTTAATATAAGGTTGCTTAAAAAGTATTGAAATGATGAGGTCAGAATCGAATTCCTATTGCATGTGTATGTTAAATTAATATTTTGACTTTAAATTATTTTGCCTGTAAACAAAATATGATTATTGCGGTTATGTTATTTAGAACTGCAGAGGCGTAACAAGGAAACATAAAAAATATAAAATATGGAAACTATTGGTTTTATTAATACTTTGATGAACACGTCGATGGAATTAAAAATTGTAATAACATTAGTGATACGCGGACATGGTTTGTTTGCGTTGAGAGCCTCGTTTTGAATCCAAGATGGCCGGTGCATGATTTCGGTCTATTGCTATAAACTGTTACTGTTTTTGCAATAAAGGATAATGTAATAGTAATGTTATCAACTAATATAATTTATTATGTGTTTAAGTAGGAAAACTGACAATACTACATTGAGAAGCATAGAAAGAGATTATGATCAGATGTCGTGATTCTACTCATGGTTTAATGAAATATAATATGATGCACGTAGAGAATTTAATCATTTAAAAAAATAGTTCTCCTAATAAAACAAATGAACACAGGATATTATTCCTTGATGAAAAGATAATACTAACAATGTTGAACGGGAAAAAAATGTGAACTTTCGAAATCAGAAGGGCAGACAAGTGTCGATCCTAGCAACAACTAAATAATATTTGTTTTTGGAAAAATATCCTATTCGCTATATGCATTCACGCATTGATACACATCATATATCAAATGCTGATATTCAGACAGTTGTATGGATCGGTCCCTTCGCAAAGTAATGATGATACGGAAAATCTTTTTCATGACATAAGTATTTTTACAGATGACGATTTAGACAAATGACTTCACATCGTCCGAAATCACACATCCTGGTATTTTCCTCAAAATAATTCAAAAAGTCCCGGAACAGATCAAATGATCGCTGAAGGTTTCAAAATGTCGTTTGACATAAAATCTTCCTTTCTAACCAATTTTTTACAATACAATATTAAACGATAGATTGCTTCCCGACTGTTGGGGAGAAGATATTATTATACCAATTTTCAAAGGAGGAACTAACGAGGCAAAAAAGTTTCGAGGCACTAAACAGTATTTTATCCAGGATATACGCTAGTCCAGTCGGCTTCCTTCTATGCTTAGTATGGAACCTAGAAATGAACAGTACAATGAGGCAATATTTCGTTTGTGTAGTCTATAGAGGTATATCAATGATTTACGAGGGTTTGCCACTTTGACAAATTTTGGAATCTTGCCTAATTTGCATAATCCAAAATGGCCACCAGCCGCTGTAGTGAAAATTTAGTTTTTGATACTTTACACTGAATATGGCATGTGGGGTGTCTATTTTGGTGTTTTAATGTATGCT
Source organism: Cerastoderma edule (assembly GCA_947846245.1). Classification (NCBI taxonomy): domain Eukaryota; kingdom Metazoa; phylum Mollusca; class Bivalvia; order Cardiida; family Cardiidae; genus Cerastoderma; species Cerastoderma edule. The sequence goes on from OX401414.1 coordinate 10,257,072, forward strand.
TAGTTCATTTTTAATGTATTTAAAAAGATTCAGCCTGTCAATGACACAATAATTGTCCAATATGGTTGTTGAAAGCCATTTTCATATCCTTTCTGACAGTAAAATTGATAATGCCGCTCAGAGAAAAATATTGAAAAGAATACGCATTTTGTTTGAGTGTGTCCTTAATTCATACTGTACCTTAGAAAACGTGTGCCATGGATAATAATTAAATGGGCATTCTACAAATAAATCAAATGGAACCACCAATCTATATCTGATGCCAATGCTGCACATTCTACATGGCCATCAATCTAACATGACCTTAAGTCGCAAAGTTTGTTATATCAATGCCTATAAAATCCATGATAAAACACCTGTGTGATGGGATAATCAATGATTCTTTTGGTAAACGAGTCACTTGCAAAATATGAGGCTTTTCTTTCCTTGAATTGGGAAGAGGCCCAAGCCTGTTGAATTTGGGAAATTTTATCGCTGAAATTGCTGAATTGGGAAGCCAAAATGCTGGTATGACTTTATAGATTTTGTGAAAACTGCAAGATTCTAAAGAAATTCCAATTGGGAAAGTGCCTTTTATAGGCCGCTGTTATATAACGCAAAATAGCCCTGAATATGTCAGCAAAACACAGCAATTCTTTATCAGATGATGCGAATCTCTAGAAGAATAGGATCAGTGTTTAGAAGAATAGGATCAGTGTTTGGAAGAATAGGATCAGTGTTTGGATGGTATAATAACTTTGACCTATCCATGTCCTCCCCAAATGGACAACACAAGTCCCATGCAATGGCAATAGAGTTTCAAGTTCATCTGACAGGCAAACTGCAAACCACTGAAAGTAGCCACATTATGAGGTGTCTGACGATTCCACATCTAAAAGCTAAGCAGTCAAGACGTGTTGAGAGTGACAGTATATCGAAACACTATACGGTCCTAGGAAGGTTTTTAACTCCAAAAGTACCTTCTTCAGGTAACAGTGGAGCTAACAGTGCTGATCCAAAAGCTAAACAAGACAGTTTGGTGGCAGTCAAAGAGAAATATGCCTTAGGGTTAAAAAAATATTTCATGAAAAAGAAAGTCTTGAGTGGAATGGCTATAACAACACGCTTGCATGCATCCAAGATATTCTCAAACCGGTAACCAGCAACATGTTCGTTTCGTTAATTGATGCCCCACCAGCTTACCCCTTCACACTACTTAGGACGATGCAATATAAGCAAACGTCCATTATTGACATGCAAATGGAATGTGCACCTATATGCAGATGTTTGCTGTAACAAAGCAAGTAAGCTGGCACCATCTAGAGCGGTTCAAAAATGCGGTTGTCGATCCAGGTGGGATGCATATAATTCAGTTAATCCTTGTAGCTGTATTGATAAAATAATGAAAGGCCTAGCGCTAGAGTGTTACGTTGATGTGTGGGTCTGATTGTTATTTGCAAAGGAAAAGCATGATTGTAAGCAATGTATGCATATCGGAATGTAGCTGAAGCTCTCTTAAAGAACTTCATGGCATCTGGACCAAAACCATTTGAGCAAATTGAAAAATACTTGGAAACCACTCGCTCTCATCCAACTGGAAGGCAATTGGTGGGCAACTTTCTCCTGCCGTGTCCTTCAGTTTGAATGTGCAGAGAGAGAAATGGACATGGGGTTGAAGTTGGTAGTGTTGAAGAGAATGATGAAGTTCTTCTTTGCTGGTCATGTACATTATGCATACACACATGATGTACATGCCAAACTAGCTGCCCACAAGGATGATCTTGTCTGCCGCCACAATGACGGGTTCTGGAATTCAGTCTCAGCTGATCCGTTTGGGGAAACAAACTGCCATTTCTTAACGGTTTGACACTCTCATCCCATCTTGTCCGCCAATGGATCGACTATCTTCCTTTTGCTGTGCATGTATTAGACTCTGTGGAGTCCATTTATCCTGATCACTCACAAAGAAAGAACTCATACTCAACACAAAGTAGTCAAATCACAGGCAAACCTTAGATGCTAATAATCGTTAATTGGTTCAGACAGAGGTTGAATAGTACACACATCCGTTAGAGGACATCAGACCTCAGTTGTACAACCCAGTAACGGGTAAAATTGCGCCAGAGCATGTAAATGTTGCCAATTCAAGTATAATCGGTGAGAACTGGAAAAAAAACTTTCGTTGCAGGTCTTTCTGGAGGTTTCTATTAGCCAATATCCAATCCAATCAAAATGATGCGTGTATGCTGTCAACAAGTGAAAGTGAACAATGGGAAGACAGAAAAACGCTTGTAAAGATTGATCAAAAGCGGCTTATCGACATAGAACCATTGTTTGCATATGAACTCATTGCTGTGCCATGTGCATAGATAAGACGGAATTGATTGTTCATTTGCGCAAATCAAGTAAGTTAGCTCTTGATAAACGCTGGAGTAGTAGACATTTCAACAAGGGTTGCAAGTATAGTAATGGTTTATATGTCACTACTCTCTTACCACGTTGTTTGGCCAAATGGTGGAAGTCCTCTAGACCTGATTGAAAAGATCCTTGTGTTCGACAAGTACAAAACCATGTCAGCAAAAGACCATGAGAGAATGCAACCTTCTGGAGAAGTCATTCTTGATTATGACCTCTAAATTGCTGATCTCTTGCCAAAAGGAGAGGCGAACAAGAAAAGCAAGAAGAACAAACAACGTCTCCTTCGTATACTTGGTACATTTAACCTTGGGATAACGTTAAAATGGTGACACCAGATGGTGGACTCTTCGATCATAATGCGACGGGTGTCATAATTGCCTCATACATGCTTTCAGTGTGTTTGAATCGAGGAGGAGTAAACCAATGATGAATCGGTCAAAGCATCCAAGCCTACCATAAATGCCCTCTATGACCAGTCTGCAGATAATGACATGAAAATAGCCCGCTTCAAACTCTTCACTATGAAAAAAAAATATGAAGGTGCAGTCACTGAACCAAACGTACATCATCAGATCCTACGGGCGTATCTACAGGGCATGTTGTTGAAGGCAGCACACTGCAAAACCCCCTTAATGATTCATATGACGTACCATAATATGGTTGGGTGATTGACGATGGGATGCCTGTACACAAGGTTGTAGAAAGGTCGCCCAACTACCCCCGCACAACCAGAACTGATCAATGTTATCCGCTGCCAGTGCAAAACAATAAAACAATCGACAACACATGCAGCAAAGAAATATATGGGCGTCGAAAGCAACAGCTGTCGTGTACATCATACTGTTTATGCTCTGGAGGTCAAACATGCTGTAATCCTGATACATCCCATCAAACACAAATAGGAACGAATAAACAAGATGAAGAAAAATGAGATACTAACTGGAGAGAGGAGATGGCAGAGGATGTTGATGAAGGCTTAAATGATACAGTAAAAAAGGAGTGGCAAAAATGAATGGCGTTGAAGACGACTACCTACATGTGCATGAGTATTGGTAATCTGACATAAACATCTTATAAGATAGTAGTACTTTTAAATAAGGAATAACTTTTATCTCACTTGCAATTGTTATAATGCAAGTGGGTCCAAAAAAGCGCTAAGTATAGCCAGATGTAGTTTAACATGACATGTTAATAATCAACTGTGCATAATGTTGTAAATGTCACAAAAATATCCCCTAAGTTTAATACATACAGCAAACTAGTGCTACAAGTAATGGGTAACATTCAATTATACTTAATGGACTAGAAGACTGCTTTGTGCAATTATTTCTACTAAAACGAATCATTGATAACTAAGATGGTCGTTGACACTAGTTATTCAGTATAATTTCATATCAAATCTGAATATATATTAGTTGTTGATAAAGAATAACTAATTTTCGACTGTCTCAAATTGAAAGAGTTTGCAGACGACATTTCAAAATGGGATGAAATTGGAAAACAATCTTCTGATAGGGCACAAAACATTGTCGGAAAAGGATAAATTGCTCGTCACGAGCAATTTCTCCTTTTCCCATAATGTTTTCTAAAGTCGTCTGCAACAAAGTAGTCTAATGTCGTTATTGTTTGGGAAAGGGTTAAACAGAACGCAGGGTTCCTTTGACATTATCGTGTTCATCTTTGTTTAACAAATGCGTATGAAATCCGTATTCCAGAGTATAAAATAGAATCCACAAAACAACCATTTCCTGATTGAAATCAGAGATTATTGTCGTATTACGGTTTTGAGAAAATAAGTTCAGGCCATTATATTCAGGCGTGCAAGTTTCATTGAAAAACCCTACAGATTACTACTACAACAACATCAACAACAACAACAACAACAAGTGTAATCAGAACAGGATATGATTGTCTATCGTATAACATATATTATAATAATGTGCTTCAGTTTGCACGTGGGAGACTCATTCACTTCACACTGCAAGATTCCACAAGGAGCCAATACAACCTCATCGGAAACGGGTTGTCAGCATCACAGACGAGACAATCTCTGATTTCAGTTCCACTTATTGAATTCACTAGCGGTCAGGATTCAATTTGTATAGTTAAATTCCCGAACATTTTTTAATATAGAGCGACCGTAAATAGAAAACATCAAAGACATATAGTGAAAGATGAAAGCTGCGCGATTCGTATCGAGAAGAACATCAGCGAGAAAAGATGTAATCATTGGATACTATCTGCTGGCTAATAGACTGTATGAATTGGTGTGACAGCTGACACGCACTGGTGTCATTGTAAGCATCTTAATCTATCTTTTAATAACTAGAACCAAGAGAGAGAGGGGTTATTGGATCAGATCCGATACATGTCTTTTACTTTTATCAGCATGTTATCTCGCACCAATCAATTCTTTGTAGATGGTTTTACTGGCAATCGGATCTTTGTCATTAATACCATTAATTCACATCTGGTGCAAACACTGGTTATCGATTTTTAAATGATAGAGAGAAAACATTTGATGTTAAGCAAGCGACCCCTCAAACTAGGAATCATTTATGGACGGTTTTTCTGATAGCCAATAAACATCTAATGTATAACATTATTAACAAAGTGGTCTGCATACGTTTATAAGTATTATGTTGACCCATTACATAGTCAATTTACGGCCATTTAATTCAATTTATTCTTACACAAGGGGGCCACTTTTGCATATAACAGTCGATACATCATATAAAAATCAGTATGCTTTGAGCATCTCTATACCTATTCTTTTAGCACCCAGTTGTTCAATGTGGTTTTAGTTTTATATATATATAAAAATGGCAAACACATATAAACACATTTTCAGTAAAGCGGTGTTCGAGAGATATAGCTGTGTTTAGTTTGAAAGTTGACTTCTTTCTTCTCTATATCGTATTGAATCTCGATCAAAGCGATTTTAATGTATACTACACGCAGTCATGACCCTTCTATAAGGACATCTTTAATTGAATTATTCCCTGTGACAAAAAGGAGTGTTTCATTCAACGCTCGTCGCTCATCAGACGATCTCTCGGCACCAATATTAACTATGATGGTTCCCGCCCCACCTCTAACCCAACAATAACAGTAAATGTATGAGTGTGACGTATATCTTCTATGGCATATAAATTCTTTAATTGTATGACATCATTGTTAAGAGAGGTTGGGAGATTCATTGAAGTTTGCATAAGGCTGGACACAAAAAAAAAATATAAATAATATATTGACTCGATAGAAAAAAGCTTGATCTGTTACCATTGTATTAATATAATTCGAGAATTCAATGTCAACATCCATTTCAAAGAATCTTCGTGAACCTTACCGGCGTGCCTATGAGTTTGGTAGTTTTATTTGTACACAGAGTTAAATGAGTTCACAACAATGTTTAGTACAGGTATTGACAACACAGATGATAGTTAAAGCTCGGGATCGAAAACAATCATTGATGACGCTTTAATATCAGTCGTGAGCATTCGATTTGTGAATTATTGTCTCTTTCCGCGAAAATGGCTATTGAACGACACAACTTTTTACAAACGTTCTCGGCCAACACGGAAAACTCTTTACAAACGTTCGCTCTCCTTAAGAAGGTTAATCAAGCAACAACAACAACAACAACAACAACAACATAATTGAAATAAAGAACGAATACGTCTGTGTGCGAACATAGTCCTTCAGTAATACATAGCATTGTAAAAATACCCCTAAGTATTAAATGGAAACCTATACCTCACATTACTCATGGTGTAAATTAAATGTAAACAATATGAATTTCATATGTATGTGTAACACAATCAAAGCAAACATTTCAACAAGCAAATCACCATTTTGTGTGTAACAGTTTACATCAACAACAACCTGATTGATTTTAGATACGATTATATATCTGTGTGCGAAAAATAATGGCGAAGCTACATCACTGTCATAATAAATTCGGAGACCGACCGTTTCGGACATGCGCGCCCGTCGGCTGCGATCTCTTCCGGGTGATAAACTTAACGCCGTTATAAAACATGGGTTATCATATACCAGCATAACCGAAAAGTTGATGGTCAACCCCTGTGGGATACATAGTGTGGCTATCATTGGCAAAAGTAGGTGAAGAATAAAAAATATCTCGGCGCAGCCATCTTGTTTGGACATAAGATCGTAAACATTGATCACGTGATTCCCCCATGGAGGACATTTATTTTGAAAATGTAAAAAAGGTTCCTGCTAGAATGACCGAATGCCAATGATTCTTCTACCCTGCCTACCCAACTTGAAACATGGATTGGTGTCGTGATAGCTAGTTACATTCATCGATCGGTTGCTAGTCGACCATATCAAATCAACTTGATTGTTAAAGACGCATTGTAAAGGTACAATTACACAAACACACCATTGAAACGGGTATCAAATGTCTTTTACCGTGTTTACTCTTTCACAGTGTTTATGTTTCATTTATTTAACCCTTTACCCAACAATAACGACATTTGACCAGTTTGTTGCGGGCAACTCGGGAAAACATTGTGGGAAAAGGAGAAATTGCTCGTTACGAGTAATTTCTCCTTTTCCCACAATGTTTTCTGTCCTATCAGAAGATTAGATTTCAATTGCATCACTGTTTGAAACATAGTTTGAAAACTCATTCATTTTGGGACAGTGGAAAATTTGACGTTTGGTAAGGGTTAAGAAACAACCTGGTGGCAATAGAACAAAGATCGTGAGTAATGCCTCTTGATGAGGTAGCATTATAAACCCGAGCAGCAGTAGAGCGAGCGTCGGCCTCTTGTACCGAGAGTCCCGGGTTCGATGCCCGTTAGGCGAGGTGAAAGTATGCCGGGACTAACACACAAATCGGCTCGAGTACTGGTTTAATATCCAGGAAGCAGTCGTTGAGAGGAAATTTGATAAGCTTCAAGCTATTGTCATAATCGATGTAAAATAAATCAATTTAAGATAACCATGTATCTAATAGAACATGTCAAATTCCATGAATCATGATCTTCACATGTTCGTAAAAATAATGTTCTACGTACGAAATTCGAAACCAGGGTTTTGAACATGTTTTTGTTAAACAAAGATTGTGAAAGGGTATTTTCCCCGTGGTCACAATATTTCTTACATCCTATTCGAGTTCAAATGAATATGTGTAAAGTGTCGTGGTATGCGTAGTATTGAGATGATCATATCAACTAATGCAAAATCTCGAACAAAATCTCTCGCCAGTCAGTTGTAAAGATTATATTACCTTCATTATGCGGTTGTCGACATCCCCCTTCTCGTTAAGACATATAAATGGTTTTAAAGATGTCTGTATCATACAAACATAATAGTAACAAGAGCTGTCCATAAGACAGCATGTTCGACTATTCGATAATGTCATTAAAATATTAGGGTGCACACACGGATTCCTTACATTAGTTGTTGAGTAACGAACGTGCACGCAAACTTCAACCAAAATTTTCTAAGTATAAGAGATGAAACTTGGTCAGGGACCTAATATAATGACCATGAACACATGTGTGAAGTATAAACCCATTCGTTATAGTAGTTCATGAGATACAAACTTCCATGTAAAAACTTAACCAAGATTAGTTTTCTAAGTACAAAAAGCCGCATAATTTGCTTACATTCAAAACTAGAGATGTGAAACTTGGTCAGGGACCCAAGATTATGACCCCTACCACATGTGTGAAGTATCAACCCATTCATTATAGTAGTTCATGAGATACAAACTTACATGTAAAAACTTAACCAAGATTTTCTAAGTACAAAAAGCCGCATAATTTGCTTACATTCAAAACTAGGGATATGACACACGGTCAGTGACCTAAGATTATGACATTGAACACATGTGTGAAGTATCAACCCATTCCATACAGTAGTTCATGAGATACAAACTTACATGTAAAAATTTAACCAACATTTTCTAAATACAAAATGCTGCATAATTAAATTCAAAAGATTCTAAACTTGGTCAGGGACCTAATATAATGACCCTGAACACATGTGTGATATTTCGACCCATACCATACAGTAGTTAATAAGATACAACCTTGCATGATAAAACTCAACCAAGGTGTGACGACGACAGCGACGCCGACGCCCGGGTGAGTAGTTTAGGTCTCCTAACTGTTTGAAAAGTCGAGCTAAAAATGAAAGTTTGCGTTTTGGGAGCAAAACAAATTGTTGTTATCGACATTGATTTAAAAAAAACATTTATCATTTATGCATTTTCATTTTTTCTTTCTTTTTTGTGTAATTGTTTTGGTGACTGTTATTAAGCCTGATTCAATTTTTCTTAAACACTTTATGCGTATTGCAAGCTACAATTCAGACTCTATGCGGTTGGATTTGAGTCCAGTCTTAAATTACCCAAAGAATACCAAATACGAACAAAAATAGAAGCACGTTCAGACGAAAACAGAAAACTAAGATCGAAAAACATCTTGGATGATATTTCTTTGGTACAACTGGCAATCGTTAACAATGTGAGAAAACAATTACTTAAGCATTTTTGTTTCTCTTAATTTTTTCTCGCCCATTTTGTTAGGGAAAACCCCAGTGTATCACAATGGTGCTCTTATGTAGTAGTGAGTCAAACCGTACTTTAACCCTTAGAATGCTGGGTAATTTTCTAAAGATATAGTTTCATGTCGTCTGCTTTCCAAAATCTTAAATGTCTGCTTAACTTTGTTGAGGAAAGATACTCAGAGTAGCAAACAGGTTATATCACAGGCCAGCCGCAAATTAACTTGGCGACTGACCTGTGATCTAACCTGTTTGCATAAGCACGAAGCCGTTCCAGCACTAAAAGGGTTAAGTATCATTATATATACATGTATTTATATTTCTAAAACGTTGAACTAGATTCACAATAAATCACTAATCAATTAGAAAGCCAACTTACGGTTAACTACTGATTTAACGGGTAACTCCTTTAACTGTTTTGAGTAAGATACAGCAAAAAACACTACACGTTCGTATAAAGTCGCTTGTATTTCAACTACGGGTACACAATTCTCTGTGTAAATCCGCCATTAGATCTACGCATTGGTGGTCACAATTGAGTTGGCAGACAACACTTTGAAAGTTTGAATAGGCATGTATACAAGAGGGACATGGTAGTCTAAGTAAATACCACGTGTATAGAAAAAATAAACGTTTAAGTTCAGAAAATATTGTTGCAGGGACAAAGTTTTCATTTAATTGATTGATTGGTTGTTCCAAAGGGTCGTCTGCGGGAGACATGTTAACCTCAATGAACGCTGGGTAAAACTAGAAAACACACACATACACAAAAAAAACAATAAAAACAAATTGTCCTACCTTTGCAGGTGTCCCTGTTTAAATCATAAAGACTTCGCAAGCATGTCTACACATAGTGACATAAAACCAAACTACAGCCTTTTACAACCGAATTATATGCATGTATATTCCTCCTAAAGAGTTTAGGGATTCGATCAAATTATCGAGACTCAATGTGCGTATAATAGATTATAAACTTACAAACGTACGCTTGAACGGATGTATACAGGATATTATATGAGTAAGTTTCCGTCGAGCAATTTCATCCTCCACTCCATGAATTCCTTACCCCATACCCAAACATGAACGACATTTGTCCAGTTTGTTGCGGACGTCTCTGGAAAAAATTGTTGGAAAAGGAGAAATTGCTAATTTCTCCTTTTCCCACAATGTTTCATGCGCTATCAGAGGATTATTTCACAAGTTCATCACATTTTGAAATGCCGTCTGCAAACTCTTTCAATTTGGGACTGTCGAAAGTTTTGCGTTTGGTAAAGGGTTAACTCACTCCTCCACTTGGGTAATGAAAAGGGTCGAAATCGAAAGCAACCAGACACTAACATATATCGTGATACATTATGAATTACATTTGTGATTTGGTGTAGATGCAACTGTGTCTTTAACTTGTGATAAAGTTCTCCATGTGAGAAATTCATTCTTATGACAATTTTTAATGTCTTTGGTCAGTGGATGTGTTGATTTGTTTAACCTTTAACTTAACGCCAAATTTTCGACTGTCCCAAATTAAAAGGGTTTGCAGACGACGTTTCAAAATGTGATGAAATTGAAAAATAATATTCTGATAGGGCAAACCACATTGTGTGAAAAGGAGGAATTGCTCTTAACGAGCAATTTCTCCTTTTACCACATTGTTTTCCAGAGTCGTCTGCAACAAACTGATCAAATGTCGTTAATGTTCGGTAATGGGTCAAATGGAGTTTTACATCTCGTAAGCATTATATCAGTCATGTTGCGATGTTCGACTCTTAATGGTGGAGGAAGACCCCATACTCGGCTGTGTTAAAAGGAGGTTTTACTGGGCGATGTGTTAAACCCAACTCTAGATGCTTTGGAAACCATTGTGAGAGAAAAATGGAATTGCTGGTAAACGGAAATTCGCTCTAGCATAAACTGCGACCTTGTTTCACTTATTTCATCATCCTGTTTGTATAGAGTCACAGCAAACGAGGATTAACACAAGAGCCAGTCACCCAAACAATCACATAAAAATGAAAACGCATACATGATAAAGGTTCATCGAAATCAATGTCGATAACAAAAAAATGTTTTGCTCCCAAAGAGCAAATTATCATTTTTACTATTATGTTTGTCTGATACAAAGATCTTTAAAACCTGTTATAGGTCTAAAGAGAAAGGGCTTAATCATAAGCATAGTGTATCTAAACTTGTTATTCAACATTGAATTGGAAAATGCCAAATTAGGTACGGATGACCTTTCAAAACCGCTGAGAAGCAGTAGAGTGTATGTTTAATGGAGGGTTTATAATAGGTGAATAAAAAGTATAGCTGTGCGATGAATTCCGTGCAGTTACGTCACACTGTGCAATGAATTCCGTTCAGTTACGTCACACTGTGCAATGAATTCCGTGCAGTTACGTCACACTCTATTTACTGCGATATTATAGTGAAAATTTGTTAAAATAAAAAGGATTCAGCGATAAAGGTAGTTTGTCAAATATTTAATAAAGACTAGATCTACCTTAAACGCTGAACTCTTCTTTAACAAATGTTCTTGAATTGTTTATCTGTGATTTTACATCGAATCAGGGTATTTCAGTTATATTGCGGTATAATTGCTCACTATAGATGGAGGAAAAGCCTACAGTTTAACTGTGAATAAGGGCTGGCCAACCCTATTCCGAATGATCCAGACGTAGATAACGCATTCTACCGCAGTTACAGCTTTGAACATCAGAGTTAGATCACGCCGGGTAAAATCATCGACATTCCGTAATTTAGCCAAAAGACCAACACTCATGAACACCATCCATTTAAACGTACAACTGAACACACATGTAACAGTTGGAAAACATAAGCAGTACCAGGTTGAATAAAAGAGATCACAGACAGGCTAGGCTGGTTTAACCCATTACCAAACAATAACGACATTTGACGAGTTTGTTGCAGACGACTCTGGAAAACATTGCGGGAAAAGGAGAAATTGCTCGTTACGAGCAATTTCTCCTTTTCCCACGATGTTTGTTTGCCCGATCAGAAGATTTTTTGATGTAAAATAGCTTGTATGGGGCTGCCCACCCCCACACTGAGTAATCTTCAGCAGACCTTATCTTGGGGTTTGCTATATCGGAATAAAGAGCCAGAAACAAGCTGTCTACATGTTTGTCCCTTCTGAAAGGTCATACAAAGCATTGATCTACAACGTTGCTGCTTTCACAAGCCATTTAGTGCTTCTTTGGTACCTTGACTCTTTTCATCCAGGCATATTAGACAGTCAAGGATGATGTCACGAGACTGTGTTCAAGGTGTTCTCTTTCCATTGTGAAAGGATGTTTCACATCCACAGAGAGCATGCCAGGGGCTCAGTACAAGAAAATTGAACTTCCGATAGCCTTGCGTATAAATATCCATGCACTTAACATGTGAACCCTTGTCAGTGCAAGTGGTTGTGAACACTACAATGGACTAAAAGAACAACTACATCCATATCGCCAATAAGCTCATCGACGACGCTCTGTTTGGATCTAGAAGTCTACAGGACATCGGAGACTATATTCATATCTCCCTCTCATGAATGAATACTCCATCATCCTACGTCGCTAGTGTGGTATTATCACCAAGCCTAAAATTAACATGATGCTAGCAAGAAGCTTTTTATGTTATACTTGCTATGCATTGATTAGTTTTCTGTTCAGCAAGATATTGGCTATAAAAAAGTCATGCTTTATGGTGACTTCTCCTGATAGTCTCATAATTCATGGCAGAAATATAGTGGCATTTGACAAACTTTTCCTCTTTCATCATAGTATCATAAGTGTTCTAATTTTATTGGATACATACAACCAAGACTATAAAACTTCCACCATGCAGCCAAACTATGTGATAGGATAAATCTGATACAATAACTATTACAGTATCAGGCTCCTCTTGGTTGATGTCTACATTGACTAGCTGTATAGGTTACAGAAGACCAAACTTCTTGTACCTTTGTGATTAAAATCGCACCCGTCAATGAGAGTAGAGGGGAATGCATATAAACCACATGTACCTGTAATGTTACTGATTTCCTTTCCTTTCTCCCATATTAGCACTTTCAGGATCTGGACAGTCACATGACTTGACAGGTATGGTCTACTTTATTTAAGAGATTCGGGTATTTATCCTCGTGTTAAAGGCTTTGATCATGAGCATCCGATGTCTACATATGCTTCATCTCTCATCTCTATCTTATGAAGTTTATTATTCAAACTGATCAGCATCCAAGAATCCACCACAACATCTACATACAATATCCAATTTTAATCAACTGAAAGTGTATACCAAGCATATTTTGTCTGTCTAGCAAGGAAGAATTACTTCATCATTTATAATTCAAGGTCATATTCTTCACATGGATATAACGCCTTCTCTCTCTTCATGTTCAAACTAATGAACAAAAGGTGTCGGAAGCAACTGTTCACTTAGCATCATCAAGTTGGATTTAGATCAACAGTTTCGAATCTGTCGAGCTTGCTTAAATCCCTCCGGTCCAACATACATGAAGCCAATGATAACACCATAAAATATTCGCAGATCTTTCATCCAAGACTGTTATATTCAACATACAAGTCAGACAAAGATGCTGCTGCGATATAGAATTTTAAATCTAAGCCTTTCATTAGTTTGACAATACAGCTATGAGAGGATTTACCAATGTGAGTTTTAGTTACAGTGACATCTTTTAAACGCACTGACTAATGCCAGATCACTTGCTTTGTTGCAACAGTACATGTATTTGGTTTGAACAAAAAAAAATGATTAGATGTTTACCTTGTACTTCATGGGATACATCGCTTAATCAAAATAATTTACTTTCTTTCATAATCGAATGTTAAACTTGATGGAATTACTCCTTTGTAATGTTAATACAAAAGTAATAACGGTATTACATATTTGTGTTGAGTATCATACAAATGAGGCTGTACGGTATGTATGTTTCTCTGAATTAAAGGCTTGTTGTATGTTGTATATTGCTATTAGATCTTGTCTCAATAAATGGTTGTCTTATCAAATTTTAATGGTATGTCCTGAAAATGGTATGCATTGTACAGAATGCACAATGCATGATCAAATAGCCAGTCACAATAACTTTTGTATTTTCAAAATGGCGTCTGGCCGCCATCTTTATTTTTCTCAACACAGAGTGGTCAAAATTGAAATTAAACATCAAAAATGAACTTTTCATGCACCAAAACCACAGAAAGGACACCTTACATGCCATGTTTTTTCTTAAAGGTGTCGTGTAGAAAAACCAAGATGCTAATTGGCGGCCATTTTTAATTTATGCAATTTATGCAAATTGCCCAAAGTTGCCAGAGTGGCAACCTCGCTCAAATCAATGCAGGACCCATGTAAACTAAGAATCAGCAATAAAACTTCATGTTACTCACAATTTCTAGGTCCCGAAAATAAATTTCGCATCGACTATAAGAGTAGTAAACAGGTTAGAGCACAGGCCAGCCGTCAATTGACATGGCGGCTGGGCCGGATCTAACCTGTTTGCACCTGTTTGCATTGACATGAAATCGTTTTCAGCTTTATAAGGGTTAGCAGAATACTTAAAAACCGACAGAGACCAGTAAAATGATAGAAACATGATAATAATAATAAAAAATTCATGATAAACAATGTTCTTTTTTATCGTAGTGATTTCTATTCAATACAACAACTGGATTTGGGTCACTTTATCATTGTTTACTTCTATTGTACCCAGCTTGTACAAAACAGAAACTCCTTTATGAAGAATAAAGTTAGAGTTCCATTTATCTAAAAGAAATTCTTTACAGAGACATAGATAACATGTCTTCGTTCTCTTTAAAGTTGATGCACATCAGAGCTCTTCTATCTCATGTCACAGGGAGCCATGAAAGGCATCTTTCCAAAATTTTGAAAATCACTTTAAAATCGTGCAGTTTATTCCAAAAATCCGAAATAACACCACCATTCATGTTTCCCAATTCAGCAATTTCATCCATACAATTCCCCAAGATGAACAACAACTTCACAAATCAAGGAAGAATGGCACTGCACATTCGTAATTTGAAGTTTACCCGTCTAACCATTGTCCTTTCCTCAAAATACGTAAGTAAGTTGGTTCGAAAAATGGTTAAAAAGAGAAGAAAAATATGGTTTGGAGTTCTGTTCCATTTATTTTGATTAACTGTTGAATCTACTAGAATTCTTAAGATAATAATGAACTTCTAAAAAGATCTTTGAATTGTCCTGTAGGGTAAGTGTATCAGACACAAACAAAAACAGAAAGGTACTGAGAGGATGGAACTTTCTAAGGTCTTCTAAAAGCTACATACGCTGATATTTATATATCTTTGTATAATATGCATTGGAATAGAAAATGTTGTCCAATAGGAAAACCATAACAAACGTTTCGTCGATGATATGTCGAAACAATCAATGTACACACATTCTTAATTTAGACAGAGGCACATAGGCCTATAACATGTTATCTAAGTATCTGGTTTGGAAGTCTTCAAACAATTAGAGACAGTGAATAAGATGTTATCTAGATAAATGTCGCTGGAACAAAATTCTATTATCTTATCATATCTTATTTGTAGGGATGGGAACGAATATTCGAATATTCGAATATTCGAATAGCGGTAGAATATTCGAATAGCAAAATAGTATTCGAATATTCGATTTTAATGAACCCATATTACTATATGTTTACCATAAATTTTATTCAAAATAATGTTGTTTTATTTTCATTTTCTTCCTCTAAACCGATCCCAAATATCGAAGAACGTGCCTAGCTCCCAGGTGCAGTTACAATGTTTTTAACAACGTATGTCACACAGTAAAACACCTGTGACATATTACCACATCTTTTGACAGTTTGCAAAACGATTAATTCCTAAGTGTGAAAATAGTCGATTTTAAGCCGCTAAATCTAACACCTTAATGATCTGCACTTGCTCTTTATTATCCAAAACAAGTCAATCACGCTAATTGACAATTGTCAGTGTCAACCAATCACGTAATTTGTTTGTCGTGAAATTAAACAATTACTCTTTCAATGACCAATCGTATTCATGATTGCATATGCACGACGACCAATCAAATAATGTGTTAGAAAGTATATTTTTCTTCAGAATAATTTGTCAAACTTATCTTCATTCTAATTTCTACATCTACTTGATAGACATCACAATGTCTCCAGCACGTGTCTGGAATTACTTTACTCGTTCTGCCGACAAGTCGAAGGCGACCTGTAACCTGTGTAACCAGGACTTTGTATTCAAGAATACAACATCCAACCTACTGAATCACTTGAATGGCAAGCATCCATCCGTTTTGACGTCAGAGACATCAACAACTATTTAAGTTTCTGATGGACCAACTCTGTAAGAAACTGGAAAAGTTGTCTGTTGATAAACAAACGAAATAATGGTTATTACTGCTTTGATATTACATGCACGTACATGTATACAGATATCGGCTATACACAAACGGTTTGAACAGAGGATTAGTGTACTAGTATTCGGACATGCAGACATTCGGACATCAAAACGAATTCTAAAATCGAATATTCGAATATATTCGAATAGTTCTAGTCGAATATTCGAATAGTGATTTCACTATTCGTTCCCATCCCTACTTATTTGTTTTACATGGAGTGTGTAGGAAGTGTGAAGCGATTTAAATTCACCCTCAATGACTCTACTACTACTTCTACGAGTACATTGATACGTTGCCCTGTCATATTTGACAACTGTCATATTTGACAACTGTCATATTTGACAACTGTCATATTTGACAATTATACAACGACACATTCGTTTAAGAAACAGATTTAAAAGACAAAGCGAAATAATAAGAAAGTTAGATGAATAGCAGAAAAGATAATTATGCAAATAGTAAAAGAAAGAAATGATACAAAATTCTCCCAGGCTGCTTTTGCACCATCAAGGCAAGACCAACCTAACTTTCGTGGCTGTACCAGGGTGTGGTATCACACTGACACAGCTCTAGCTCATCACACAGTCTAACTCACTGCCGGAGGGGAACGGCTACTTTAGAAACACAGGATCAAAATCGCCTTCTTGGAGGATGCCAAAGAGTGGGCCTCAGCCACTTTGCTGGTAGTTTATTCCATAAGGGAATACGTCTGGGAAAGGAAATGAAATTGAAAAAGTCAGACGTTGTGAAGGAGAGTTTGATTTTAGTATTATGAGAAGACCTTGTTCTTGAATATGCTGATGTGAGGAAGGTGTTTTTGCCAATGTCTACTAAATTATTTACTATTTTGAAAAAAAACCCAGGTTTTGTCGGCATTCATTCAATATGTTCCATTGAAGTGAAGACAACATGTCCGGCACGCTGCTGGTATTGTGGTACCTGTTTGTGACATGGCGCGCTGCCGTCCTCTGGTACATCACCACCTTGTTAATGAGAGTCATTGGTGGGGATTCCACACGGTGCAGCGGATTCAATGTTAAATCGCACCAGTGCGTTGAAAGTTCTTGACTTTGTCTCCTGGCTGGTACCACGAAGGTTACGGCTTCTTGGTGATCCTGTTGATGTGGGACACCCAACCTAGATCAGATTGTACGTATGTCTACACAAACTATTTGGGGATCATCTCAGTATTCAGCTTAACATCTATAAGGAGGTAAGCGGTAAGAAGTGAATGCCTTGACCTAGACATCCATCCGTAGAACACTGCTTTTAAAAGAGTAAACATCCATATCCAAGGTTTTTTCCCTTGCTGGTAGTGTATCAAGGTCAGCTTGTAAAATTGTCTGGCCATCCTCTGACTTGACCTGACTCTGAATTCTGAAATAAAAAAGTTAATGAAAAAGAGAGATAGACTATATGCCAAGGTAAAAAAAGGGAAACACAATACATTTTGAGAAACTAAAGAATGTAAAGGCACTCTTGCAAAAGAAAACCAGAAAAGCTTACTGGAATTACATCAACAACATCATGTGTGACCAAGAAGAACATAAACATGGAACCACAAAACGTTTTTGGAGTTTTATCAAAAGCCTTAAAAAAGATTCATGTGGTGTAGCTCCTCTAAGAAAAGACTATTTTAAAATCTGCATCAGTTGACAAAGCAAATATTCTCAATCGCCAGTTTTCTTCTGTTTTTACCAAACCTGATGACTCCCTATCTTGGTGTCAGTCCTTTCCCTGATATGCAAGATATTTCAGTTTCTGACAAAGGAGTCTGTAAATTGCTTAAAGGCATAAACTCACATAAAGCAGCAGGACCAGATGCCATAAAGTCCAGGTTACTTAAAGAATGTACCAATGAACTAGCACCTATGTTTACCTCCATTTTCAACAAATCCTTACAAACTGGACATGTACCATCAGACTGGAACCATGCAAATGTTACCCCTGTGTTCAAAAAGGGTGAGAAATTTAAACCAAGCAACTACCGCCCAGTTTCGCTGACATGTATTGCATGCAAATTACTTGAGCATATTGTGGTCAGTAAAACCCTTGATCATCTTGATAAAAATGATATTATAGTTGGCAGTCAGCATGGTTTCCAAGTAAGGCGATCATGTGAGACCCAGCTTGTAGAATGTAGGGTTCATTCATGACTTAACGAAATCACTTAAACGGTACCAGGTTGATGTCGCTATAATGGACTTTAGTAAAGCCTTTGATTTCGTCGATCACAGAGGACTTCTTTTTAAACTCAAATCTTATGGAATAAGAGGACTAACAAATAACTGGATCAATGCTTTCCTCAGTAATAGAAAACAGAAAGTGGTAGTTGACGGGTCTTTTTCATCTGAAGCTACTGTAGATTCAGGTGTACCTCAAGGTTCCGTTTTGGACCCTCTTCTGTTTCTTCTCTACATCAATGATCTTCCTACTGATGTTCAGTCGCAGGTGAGGCTCTTCGCTGACGACTGTATCATATACAGAGAAATAAAATCTGCGAAAGATTCACAGACCCTGCAGGAAGACTTGGCCAGACTGGAGAAATGTGAGAGGATTTGGAGGATGTCTTTCAATCTGGACAAATGTCACATTATACATATTACCAAATCAAGAAAAACGATCAAGGCAAACTACGCTCTGCACAATCAGTCCCTCTCTGTTGAACAACAAGCCACATACCTTGGTGTCGAACTTTCATCAAATATATCATGGACACCACACATAAATAAGATAACAAGTAAGGCCAGTCAACATCTTGACTTTCTAAAACGTAACATACATTCAGCTTAACCTGAAACAAAAGCGGCAGCCTATAAATTAATTGTCAGATCCTCTTTAGAGTATTGTTCATCTTTGTGGGACTCATACCATTCAAATGATATCCAAAAACTGGAAAATGTGCAGAGACGAGCAGCCCGCTTTGTAGCAAACAACTACTCAAAGGAGCCTGAGCGGTACAGTTACCAAGATGTTAAACCGACTCCAATGGTAGTCCTTAGAGCGCAGAAGACAAAATGTCCGTCTAAGCCTCTTCCATCAAATACACTACGGGCTTGTTGACATTACACCATCCCAATACATGACATCAAATCCAAGATCTTCCAGACATTGCCATCATCTGGCGTATCAAATACCACAATTGCCATCAGACTTTATAAAGATTTCATTTTTACCCAGAACTATTGTGGAATGGAACTCACTCCCGGTATACTAGCCTTGTGGAGCCTGGCCCGTTCGTATACCGCGAACTAGGGCCAGGTCAATCTCCCATGCAGAGTTATCGTCCCCCGGATACTACCTCTGCAACGGGCTCACGCCATCTTTGCCACGAATCGTGGCAAACTCTGTAATATTGCGATCCAAACTATTATATGCATACAATTA
Source organism: Cerastoderma edule (assembly GCA_947846245.1). Lineage (NCBI taxonomy): Eukaryota > Metazoa > Mollusca > Bivalvia > Cardiida > Cardiidae > Cerastoderma > Cerastoderma edule. Next base: position 10,276,827 of record OX401414.1, read on the forward strand.
AGTAAAGCACTATATGAATAAGTCAAAATTACCTTTTCTTTATCCATACAGTAGAAAATGAATATATATTTCACCGAATTTTGCTAGAACTATTTAAAAGCCTTTTTACGCTATTGAAGATCAATCCGCGGAATGTTTACATTTTTGGTCTCCCGCTCGATCTATAATAAATCTTGGTTATAGCACAGTTTGGATACCAGTGATGTAAACAAAAACGATGTAGAATTTTGGGAACAATGTCTTCACTTTACAACTGTGTTTTTACAGATTTTGCCACTTGCAAAGATTAACATCAAAGCATGTGTTATCATTGTCTTTGGAATAAGGCAAAAGCTTCTTAAATGGTGCATTATAATCATCTGAATGGGCGCAGCTCTCTTCAAATCGATGTTCTGAAAACTTCCACGAATGTAAGATAACGACGAGTTGGTGCTTTAAAAAAAGTACTTCCAAATAACCCCCAAATAAGCTTCACATGCTATGAAATGAGAGCTGAATGAGTTAAAAACGAGTTGCAGAGAAGACACAATTTGAAGGCTGTCAATGTTTGAAACAAAATGGATATTTGGATGATGTGTTCATGGTTTGTGGGGCCACAGGAAAGGAATGAGCATAGAGACAAAAATGAGAGGAAAGAACTATGTGGAATAAACTGCAAGTACCTTTTTCTAACTATGCTTGTGTTTTATTGTATATAATACATGGTTTACCGGTAACTTTATGATGTATGTATGCTCATACTTTGTGCAAAAGAATAGGCAAACCATTAATGATTCTGAAGAAATAAGAAAGCTGTACACCCTTGGTTCTCCCCTCTATAAAACTGCCACAGCTGTTAATCTTCGTGGGGGTAGGGCTGGGGGGTGGCGAGGATGAGGGGGAGTGAGGATGGGGTTATTTTAAATGATGGATCAAGGCAAATTTATGCTTGATTTAGTGCACTTTGGGGCATTTTAGTAAAGTGGTAAAACCTCCAACAATAGTGAGAAAAGCATTGTAATAAAACTAAAAAATGACTGACAGATTGTCAAATTATATCATATCCCTTTTTCAAACTGATTTCTACCCTTTTCAAGGTAACAAATGTTATCTTTAGTTGCTTACTATTTGGATTATTTTCACTATTCATATCTGAGAGAATTGGTCGATGCTTCTGTTAATTGTAATTTGAACATAACATATCATTTAGTTTATCAATTCAGATGTCCTTATATTTTCTCACAATGCTAAGATACAAGAGACTGATATAACATTCCATATTTGATTCATTCAATGCAGAAAAAGAATTTTATTTATTACCATGATATAAATTTGTAATAAGAAGAGGGACTCAATTAGAAAGTGGGCCTTTAGCATAAATCTTTTGGATGAAAGAGTAAGTTGTTAATGATAACCAGATTTTTCTTTAATCGAAATGCTTTCAAAATCATGAAAATGGGTCACATTTTTGAAGCATTGTTATAACTTAATAAATCATGAATTGTATATATTTCAGAATATTTGGCTGAACTGTATTATGAGCAAGTTAAATTAGTTATCATTAACCTCTCTTATAAAAAAATTGATAGAAAGAATTGATAATTGATAGGGTTTAAGGTGGCCAGTAATATGATTCTTTTAGTGTATAGGATGGTCTAAGGTACATATTCTGTAGATATTTGTTATCGGTTTTTTTTTTTTTTATTCTTTATTTCCTCCAAGATGGAGATTTGCATATACATGATAATTTGTGAACAATTGTGGATTACAAATAGAAAACAGTGATTAAACAAAGAGGAGTAAACACAGATACAACAAATATAGAAACATACATCCGCACATCCACTTACACAGACACTTATCAAGACACAACAAACACCCACACATACACACCCCACCCCCACCCACACCCCCACACACAAAACACATACTTTAATACAGACATCTACACGCACATTCGCGCACACCCAGGCTGGCAGGTGCATATAGTTATATTTTATGCGAACGCATGTAATTAATGTTACAAACATAAACGCATAAAAAGTTACCTAAATATATTTTCCCATGTTGACAAGGTTAACCGAAACGAAATGAAAAGCAAGTTACAAGAAATAATCATCATGGTTATACCCTGTGCGAACACAGATAATTACTTAAATGTTAAGAAACATGTACACATACAAAGTTAATATATATTTTCCCCTATCAACAAGCTTAACCGAAACGAAATGAAAAGCTAGTTTAAAGGAAATACATTATCGACCTACAGTAATATGTGTTAAAAACATAGTTATGAAAAGCTTTTTATGTTTATCAAATCGATAAGAGAGTGCTTACAGTTACATACACGTACGGTATTTGTAAGCACACCACAGATCATGAAGGAAAAGGGCAGCATAATGAAAAAAGTTAACGGAATTTGATCGAACTTCATCATTAAATGCCTGATTTAAACCAAAAAGGGTTTTAACTCTGTCGTAATCAGTTAACGATTCAAACAAAAGTAAGATACGTTGATCCAAAAGCAAGCGTATAGTCTCTTTGAAAGCAATAGAGATAGATCGAACTAAAACACAGCTAGTTATTATATGCATTGTTAAACTCATAGTGATATCGTTTTGACCACAACGTGTACATACAGAATCAAATGAAGACAAGTACGCAATCAATTGCGCAATAGAAAAGCAAGTAGTTAGCATCTGAGGATTACCTCCTGCATAAGACCAAAGGAAAGTATGCGAAAGGTCATTCTGCATTTGTCTATAAAGAACAAAGTCGGGTGACAGAGTTCTGTCATTCCATTCTTTACTGTAAAATGCATATATTTTAGATGAAATACATGTTTTCCAACTTAATTTATCTGGAAAACAACCATATTTAATAAAGTCTAGTAAAATATATCGAATATCAAATTTGTCTAAAATATTACATATATCTGATAAAAATCCACATGCAGTCATACCTGCTTGTGTAGCACATAAACGTAACAAAAACATGCGTTTAACAGCACAATCTCTTTCTAATCTGCACAACTGACCTAAAAAAGCGAGTTTTTGTTTTTCAATCTCAGAAGAAAGAGGAAGTGCACCAATAAGTCCAAGAACAATATCTGTTCTCGATCTAGAACTTAAACCCTGAATTTGTTTAAGGCAAAGTCGATGTGACCGTTCCAGCATCAGTTGCTCACGATTAGAGAGAGAATGTAGAAATACACATCCGAAAAGGGATCTTGGAATTATTATTGATTTATAAATCTTAAAGCTCGTCAATGGGTTAAGCCCATTTACATGTAGACCTTCCTTAATTAATCCAAAAAATGTAGTTCTTAGTTTCCTATCTATGTGCTTTGCTAAAATTGATGGGTTGTCATATTTATTACATAAAACACCAAGGTGAACATATTCTTCTTTCTCTTCGATAACATCGTTACCAATAAAAAATGGTCTTACACGACTAAGATAAGAGCGCTTTGACTCATTAAACGTAACAATGGCGCATTTACTAGGATTGTATTGGTAACGCCAAAGGCATGAATAACGATAACAAATATTTATCAATTTCTGTAGAGCCTTACAGGATAAAGCTAAAATTGACATGTCGTCTGCAAAAGACGGTGCACAAAACGATGACCCTTCAATTTGAAAGACTAAGTTGCTATCTACCAACTCTTCAATTAACGAGTCTACATAGACGAGATATAAAAAAGGGGACCAGACGCCTCCTTGTCTGGTGCCCTGCTTAACAGGGAACCAGTCAGAATAAAAGTTATTATATCTCACACAACTAAACATGTCAGTATGCATGCAAATAACAGTATTTAACAATTTAGGACACACCCCAAGTTTGTGTAATTTGTAGAAAAGACCGTCATGCCATACTCTATCAAACGCTTGACGGGCATCTAAAAAGCAGACAAACAACTTATTGTTTGCCTCTTTGCAATGAACTATACTCTCCCTCAAAATGAATGACGTCATAGCACTTCCCATGTTTGACTGAAACCCACCTTGGAGAGAATGCAGTGGTTTATTTACTGACTTAAGCAGACGATAGAGTAGTACTTTTTCATACAATTTCAATAAGGATGATGACAAAGTTATTGCACGATAGCTATTCGGATCATTCTTTGGTTTATGTCCTCCTTTATGTAATGTAATAATAGTGCCCCGTTTGAGTTCTATAGGTACATGACTATAACAATACATCAAATCAAACAACAAGGTAATATAGTGAATTAACATAGCTCCCCCATTGGTGAGGTGTTCGTTACATATACCATCCATACCGCACATTTTACCATATTTTAGCGTCGATAATGAAGCTAAAACTTCTTCCTTAGAGATATGATCGTCGTCAGTTATTTGTGGAGTTACTTTCAAATATGATACAGATTCAGTGATAGACTCAAAATGGGCATTGTCATAGGAAGTATATTCTACGTCAGAATAAAGCCTGGCAAAATGACGCCCCCATTCGCGACATATAGAAACCGGGTCACGTACAGGTGTACCATTGAAAGAAAGTACATTAGAAACATTACCTCGGACTGGTCTATTTTTAGAACGAAAAAGTCTCCAGAATAATGCACTATCAAGACCAGAAGCATCGTCTATGTCACTGTTTACTTGCTGTAGATAGGCAGCACAACTTTCTCTATGCAAGTTGCGAAAGTGACATTTCGCCGACTTGTACCGTGTGTATTCTTCTCCATTTCTTGGTCTACCAGCACCAATCCACATCCTGCGCTCATTTCTCATAATCGCATGATATTGCCTGAGGCTGGCAGACCAATATGGCTTTAGATAAGACCGAAATGATGAATGTGGTAAGTACCTATCAGATGCATGTGTGATGCAACTTACTATGCATGTATATAGATTATCTATAAAAGAAATTGGATCAGCAGTGAGCAATTGTTCTGCGGTGTTTTTAAGATTCCTATGAACACTCAATTCAAAGTTTAAACGTTGCTCATTAGTCATTTTTTTCCATTTCACCATTGGCTTATCAGATGTACTAGTACTATTATAATAAAAATCTGTTAAAACTACGCCAAACACCGTTGGTCGATGACAAGATACATTAAAACAATCATCGTCTATAATACAACAATACTTCATACAGCATATTAGATCTTCTGAGACAGCAGCATGATCGATGAGAGACATAGCTCTCTTGTCATATGATACATAGCTCGCAGTTGCACCCGTACATAAAGGAGACGTAGTAATATTAAACAAATTAAATTGACTGAATAACTCACAGAGAGCTATCCCTCTTCGATCAATTTGTTTAATAAAAGAAGTCCCATTTAGATGAGCGTTGAAATCACCCTTCACTATAACTGATCCTAACTGTGAGTACATACTAATTAAGTCATGCAGCAGTTCGATGTGTTCACGAAAATACGTCACACTATGATTAGCGCTAGGTAGGTATACCTGTAAAATGTACATTAAAGAGTCGGGTGCTTTCTGGACCTGTAAACCAATTATTCGATCACTGTCGATTTCAAGGGGTGAGATCTTATCACTTAGGCGTTTACTCCATAATAAAGCCACACCACCCTTTCCCACTTTCCGATTACTATACATGCAAAGACTCGAATCGCATACACCAAAACTATTATAATCATTATGTATGCTATTCAAAAAATACAAATCGGTGGGGAAGAGCCAATGTTCTGAAATGCCACAAATATCTATGGATTCGTTTATTAACAATTTGCTTAGATAATATGCACTCGACATTATACCAGTAGCATTCCATGTACATATATTTAATGTGTCAGTGCTTGTCAGAGGTCTATCCGTCATGTCGTTCGTGGTGAGAACTGCTTTGACCATTCTCGTTAAAGTAACTGTAACGATTATGGTTATCATAACGATAACGGGACGAGTACCCTTCAGTATAATCATCGTGACCACCCATCGATTTATCGTGGGAATCATGATGATCGTACTGATTTCTGTATTGGTGAGCCACGTACGACTGTTGGTCAGCCCTCCTATGAACATTGCTGTAATAATCATTTCTGTTATGTCGCATTGTTTTTGATCGAATCACATCCGTATGCAGGTCACCGTCATTATTGTCACCGGTATTCGTGGGGTCACGATTAATCTTTGGTTGGAAATGTTTCAAATAATTGTTTTTAGACAGCCACTGTCTACACTTGACACCACCAGGCCAGAAACCACTTTCTGTCAGTAAACTCGAATTGGGAGCCTCAACGTTTAGGCGGATAATCACAGATCGCCCGTACCTCTGGGGAAAAATTCTAATCATGGTCACCTTCAATCCCCTATTAGTGACATAACTGTATATTTTCTGACTTGTAATAGATGACTTGAAACCGCTAATATGAAAGCGTTTTGTTTTTTTGATCACATCCTCAGCGAACTCATCATCATTGTAATTTTCATTATCACTAACACAGACAACGGCTGAAGATTGAGTCAGCGTTTCATTCGTCTTATTCGATTTCCGCATGCCACCAATGTTTTGGGTTGTATTTGGCTGTTGATGAGCAAACGGCTTATTTCTTAAGTTTCTTTCATAAATACTTATAACAAATTCACAATAAGGGACTAAATGATGATTCCATGAATGCAGGGAGCATCCCCAGATATGGTTATAATTGCTACTTAGTTTTCAAACAGTTGCTTGTTATTAGGAACTTGAATGACAGATTGTAAGTGTTTCTTTTATAATACAAATGTTGTCTATGAATAATCTTTTAAGACAAAAATATACATGATTGTCTATTTATCATTACAGCATACAACAATCAAAATCTTTAAAAGACAAGTTTTCATCATGAAAATATTACTGTTTAATGATATGATGATGAAATATTGAATTAACAAATAAGCTGAACTGTTGTTTGTCTAGTTGATACATAATGGTTTGTATTCATTATGATTTGAACAAAAAAGATGATGTCACAACAGTAATCATAAAAGTTGACAGCCTTTCAACCATAGATATTATTTGCTGTATAAAATGGAAAAGTAACTAAAGCAAAATTACTCAACCAAATACAGATTCACCTGAGGATCACCAAAAAAATAGAATTTGCATATTGTATGATTGAATAATATGGTGTAGGTGAAGAGATAAGATAGGAACTTTCTTATCAGTAAAACTAGGTAATGAAAAGCTGAGTTTGATCTGAATAAAATAACGCTTGGATCTGTTTGATGATTAGATCTGGTAAATAATTCATTTGTTTGTTCTAATGTCTCAAATGAGTACCCACAACATAGGATTTAAAGAATCAATAATTGCTGAATATGCCTTTTATCTGGACATCTGCTTCACCCATTCCTCCATGTAATTTGTGACTTGATTAATAATTGAAAGCAAAAGCAGATGTTAGAAAATGGTTTTAAAGCAACTAACTTAGAGAGTTGTGTTTTGGGTGAGATAAACATTATCAATTTGATATGAAAAGCACAATCTCACAGATTGAGATATTTAACTTTTAAGAAAAAATTGTCTTCTTCAATTGAAATGACAACATATTTTCTAAAGTAATATAAGGCTAGATTATTGTCAGCTTTCTAACCCCAATCATAATTATTTAGAAAAGATAAAAGCCATTTAAACTGGTATTTCTCTAAACAACAATCTAAACTTAAATGACATTCAAACATTTTGTTGCAGACTACTCTGGAAACATTGTGGGAAAAGGGGAAATTGCTCTTATTGAGCAATGTCCACTTTTCAAGCAATGTTTTCTGCCCTATAAGAAGATTATTTTCAATATCATCACATTTTGAATGTATGACTATAACAATACATCAAATCAAACAACAAGGTAATATAGTGAATTAACATAGCTCCCCCATTGGTGAGGTGTTCGTTACATATACCATCCATACCGCACATTTTACCATATTTTAGCGTCGATAATGAAGCTAAAACTTCTTCCTTAGAGATATGATCGTCGTCAGTTATTTGTGGAGTTACTTTCAAATATGATACAGATTCAGTGATAGACTCAAAATGGGCATTGTCATAGGAAGTATATTCTACGTCAGAATAAAGCCTGGCAAAATGACGCCCCCATTCGCGACATATAGAAACCGGGTCACGTACAGGTGTACCATTGAAAGAAAGTACATTAGAAACATTACCTCGGACTGGTCTATTTTTAGAACGAAAAAGTCTCCAGAATAGTACACTATCAAGACCAGAAGCATCGTCTATGTCACTGTTTACTTGCTGTAGATAGGCAGCACAACTTTCTCTATGCAAGTTGCGAAAGTGACATTTCGCCGACTTGTACCGTGTGTACTCTTCTCCATTTCTTGGTCTACAAGCACCAATCCACATCCTGCGCTCATTTCTCATAATCGCATGATATTGCCTGAGGCTGGCAGACCAATATGGCTTTAGATAAGACCGAAATGATGAATGTGGTAAGTACCTATCAGATGCATGTGTGATGCAACTTACTATGCATGTATATAGATTATCTATAAAAGAAATTGGATCAGCAGTGAGCAATTGTTCTGCGGTGTTTTTAAGATTCCTATGAACACTCAATTCAAAGTTTAAACGTTGCTCATTAGTCATTTTTTTCCATTTCACCATTGGCTTATCAGATGTACTAGTACTATTATAATAAAAATCTGTTAAAACTACGCCAAACACCGTTGGTCGATGACAAGATACATTAAAACAATCATCGTCTATAATACAACAATACTTCATACAGCATATTAGATCTTCTGAGACAGCAGCATGATCGATGAGAGACATAGCTCTCTTGTCATATGATACATAGCTCGCAGTTGCACCCGTACATAAAGGAGACGTAGTAATATTAAACAAATTAAATTGACTGAATAACTCACAGAGAGCTATCCCTCTTCGATCAATTTGTTTAATAAAAGAAGTCCCATTTAGATGAGCGTTGAAATCACCCATCACTATAACTGATCCTAACTGTGAGTACATACTAATTAAGTCATGCAGCAGTTCGATGTGTTCACGAAAATACGTCACACTATGATTAGCGCTAGGTAGGTATACCTGTAAAATGTACATTAAAGAGTCGGGTGCTTTCTGGACCTGTAAACCAATTATTCGATCACTGTCGATTTCAAGGGGTGAGATCTTATCACTTAGGCGTTTACTCCATAATAAAGCCACACCACCCTTTCCCACTTTCCGATTACTATACATGCAAAGACTCGAATCGCATACACCAAAACTATTATAATCATTATGTATGCTATTCAAAAAATACAAATCGGTGGGGAAGAGCCAATGTTCTGAAATGCCACAAATATCTATGGATTCGTTTATTAACAATTTGCTTAGATAATATGCACTCGACATTATACCAGTAGCATTCCATGTACATATATTTAATGTGTCAGTGCTTGTCAGAGGTCTATCCGTCATGTCGTTCGTGGTGAGAACTGCTTTGACCATTCTCGTTAAAGTAACTGTAACGATTATGGTTATCATAACGATAACGGGACGAGTACCCTTCAGTATAATCATCGTGACCACCCATCGATTTATCGTGGGAATCATGATGATCGTACTGATTTCTGTATTGGTGAGCCACGTACGACTGTTGGTCAGCCCTCTTATGAACATTGCTGTAATAATCATTTCTGTTATGTCGCATTGTTTTTGATCGAATCACATCCGTATGCAGGTCACCGTCATTATTGTCACCGGTATTCGTGGGGTCACGATTAATCTTTGGTTGGAAATGTTTCAAATAATTGTTTTTAGACAGCCACTGTCTACACTTGACACCACCAGGCCAGAAACCACTTTCTGTCAGTAAACTCGAATTGGGAGCCTCAACGTTTAGGCGGATAATCACAGATCGCCCGTACCTCTGGGGAAAAATTCTAATCATGGTCACCTTCAATCCCCTATTAGTGACATAACTGTATATTTTCTGACTTGTAATAGATGACTTGAAACCGCTAATATGAAAGCGTTTTGTTTTTTTTATCACATCCTCAGCGAACTCATCATCATTGTAATTTTCATTATCACTAACACAGACAACGGCTGAAGATTGAGTCAGCGTTTCATTCGTCTTATTCGATTTCCGCATGCCACCAATGTTTTGGGTTGTATTTGGCTGTTGATGAGCAAACGGCTTATTTCTTAAGTTTCTTTCATAAATACGTATAACAAATTCACAATAAGGGACTAAATGATGATTCCATGAATGCAGGGAGCATCCCCAGATATGGTTATAATTGCTACTTAGTTTTCAAACAGTTGCTTGTTATTAGGAACTTGAATGACAGATTGTAAGTGTTTCTTTTATAATACAAATGTTGTCTATGAATAATCTTTTAAGACAAAAATATACATGATTGTCTATTTATCATTACAGCATACAACAATCAAAATCTTTAAAAGACAAGTTTTCATCATGAAAATATTACTGTTTAATGATATGATGATGAAATATTGAATTAACAAATAAGCTGAACTGTTGTTTGTCTAGTTGATACATAATGGTTTGTATTCATTATGATTTGAACAAAAAAGATGATGTCACAACAGTAATCATAAAAGTTGACAGCCTTTCAACCATAGATAGTATTTGCTGTATAAAATGGAAAAGTAACTAAAGCAAAATTACTCAACCAAATACAGATTCACCTGAGGATCACCAAAAAAATAGAATTTGCATATTGTATGATTGAATAATATGGTGTAGGTGAAGAGATAAGATAGGAACTTTCTTATCAGTAAAACTAGGTAATGAAAAGCTGAGTTTGATCTGAATAAAATAACGCTTGGATCTGTTTGATGATTAGATCTGGTAAATAATTCATTTGTTTGTTCTAATGTCTCAAATGAGTACCCACAACATAGGATTTAAAGAATCAATAATTGCTGAATATGCCTTTTATCTGGACATCTGCTTCACCCATTCCTCCATGTAAAATTTGTGACTTGATTAATTTGAAAGCAAAAGCAGATGTTAGAAAATGGTTTTAAAGCAACTAACTTAGAGAGTTGTGTTTTGGGTGAGATAAACATTATCAATTTGATATGAAAAGCACAATCTCACAGATTGAGATATTTAACTTTTAAGAAAAAATTGTCTTCTTCAATTGAAATGACAACATATTTTCTAAAGTAATATAAGGCTAGATTATTGTCAGCTTTCTAACCCCAATCATAATTATTTAGAAAAGATAAAAGCCATTTAAACTGGTATTTCTCTAAACAACAATCTAAACTTAAATGACATTCAAACATTTTGTTGCAGACTACTCTGGAAACATTGTGGGAAAAGGGGAAATTGCTCTTATTGAGCAATGTCCACTTTTCAAGCAATGTTTTCTGCCCTATAAGAAGATTATTTTCAATATCATCACATTTTGAAATGTCGCCTGCAAACTCTTTCAATTTGGGACAGTCGAAAATTTAGCATTTGGTTATGGGTTAATCCTTTCCCAAACAATAACGACGTTTGACCACTTTGTTGCAGACGACTTTAGAAAACATTGTGGGAAAAGAAGAAATTGATTGTAACAAGCAATTTTTCCTTTTCCCACAAGGTTTTCTGCTCTTTCTGAAGAATATTTTTCAATTTCATTACATTTTGAAATGTCGTCTGCAATCTCTTTCAATTTGAAACAGTCAAAAATTTGTTGTTTGGGAAAGGGTTAAACGGTTTGCAGTATCAACAATATACATGTACACTGTAGATGTTCTTTATAAACTTTTCTAAATAGTTAAGAATGGTATTGGAAAGCTGTCAATAATCTAGTCTTCTGTTAATTTAGAAATTTATATTTTCATTTTATTGAAAGAAAACTTCTTATTTTAAATTGTTAAAATCACAACATGTGAGATAATCCTTTCAATTATGTCTATTGAGGCTTAACAGTATGATCTATGGCACTTAATAGTATTGTCAAGGTCTGAATTGACTAAAGGAAGATTTAAACTTGACATGAAGAGGGTGGTGCTATTTGTTGTTGAGAAGGTCGCCAATAATATTGATACATTGGCTTTTCTTGAGAACGTTTCATTCTGACTGACGACTCATTTGTTAAAAAAACGTGGAGGTTTGATTTGTCTTGGAGAATGTATTTTCTAGCTGTCATTCACTTTGTTTTGATCGAGGGGGCGGGTTTCGAGTCGTATGGAGCGTCGCCTCAATTCTACTCAATAAGCTGTTACGCTTCAAATGTAAGCTGCTTTGTGTGTAAATAAATGTCTTTATTCTTTTTTTACTGTCCTATCTTATCTATCTTTATATTGTGATACGACTAAAGAGACTTTCGTCTAACTTCTTAATTGATCTGAGCGTTAGTTTGTAGCTCGCTTTTTGCAAGCCGCTAGATGCTGTATACTACTACACCCCTTCACGTCAGTTTCGGCCACGTGACCACGCCGGAAAAGGGGGACTATTTTCTAAGCCCGTCACAGAGATAAATGTGGGAGCGTAGCGGGAACCAATTTACTCTGGTAGAGATTGGGGCCAGGTGTCAGAGAAAGTTTACCGAACACAATAGTGTTACCGAACACTATTGTGTTCGGTTACGAACACTATTGTGTTCTGTTATGCCGAGGTATTCCGAATGAAACAACATCGACTGCGCATGCGCGTCGATTAAGAGTCTGCAAGCTTATTCATGAGAAAATGCACCTATTTAGACACCCTTCTTAGCGTTGGATCCTTTTGAGATGAAGTCGTGACTCCGGTTTTTATTGTATTTTATAGCGTTGTGTTTTGTAATGGAACACAAATGCATTACACCGCGCAAATCACCCAACCAGGGTTGTTTTTGTGACACAAGTATTGAAAAGTCAAGCTCTTTGCGTCGTGTTTTACCATATAAAAATCCGGAGTAGATCAAAGTAAACTTTATGGTGGAATTTCTGTAATAGATGGTGTTGTGTGCTTAAATTTGTTATAGAAAAGTACTTAATATTGACAAGATAGTTACAGCATTAAGGAAAGCGTGTCAATTTTCCAAAGTTAGAGTTAAATAAGGTTTTAAAAGACGAGATATGACGAGACAAGAATATATCTGGAAAATCGTTTGATAAGCAATATATGTTAGAATAGTATTAATTCTGATATCAAATTCTTGAGATCTAAATGTGTCCAAATCAGTTTATTCTTAGTTCATGCGTTCCCCCTCTTTTTGATGACTTCGTCAACTACAGGTTCTCATGTTAAATCAAACTTTCAAACAACACTAGATAAGCCTATAGAGGATATCCATGAGATGTAATAATTTACCCCCAACACCGGGTGGAGGCACTCGACCGCAATCGTATCTACTCGGCAATCCCCGTAACAAGTCGGTAGATATACCTCGTAGGCATTCGGAACACCTCGGCCATTTCTTAAAATAACCTCGGCATTCGGAACACCTCGGCCATTTCTTAAAATAACTACCGACTTGTTACGGGGATTGCCGAGTAGATACGATTGTAACCTCGGAGGTAATGGGGAGCCATTTTTGAAAGTAGGTCAGCAACGAAGGGCCAATCGTATCCAATCGGAACTACTCGGGTATTTCCGTGAGCTGTGATTTTCTATTGGATAAACCCGATGTGTTCAGATTGAATCGTATCAACTCGGCAGTCCCCGTCACAAGCCGGGGAATGCCGGAAAGAGCTGATTGACAAAATATGAAACAAAGATGTGTTCATGTGATCATCTTTAATGAAAAGGGTAAAAAAATTCTTCACTTGTGATATATAACCAACTTGTGTGTATTTAAATACATATTTAGTGCCTGTGTGCATTTTGCGTTATCCGCCGGAAATAAGGCGAATTACCCCAGGATTTCTGGTGTATTCATGTACTGCCTACGAGGTATATCTACCGACTTGTTACGGGGATTGCCGAGTAGATACGATTGCCTAAAATACTATGCACTGGATCATATCATACTTGACATTTTCCTGAAGTGTTATTTTTGTTTTATGGTTGCCCGCATTTTTAAAGTAATCTTCGCTTCCATAACGAAGTTATATCAGGTTTACTGAACCACACACGCATGATTATGATTTCCTCCATTTTATTTTCAACCAAAATATTTCATACTTGTACAAAGTAAAATGTTTTAAAAGAGGATTATTCAAACATTTCTGATTTATGTCCACTTTAATGGGATAATATGATTTTGTTGATTTCCAAATTTTCAGTCTGGTATTCTTTGTCATTTAGAAGTTATTGCGTACTAAATATGTCTCATTTACTACCTTAATGAGTTCAGCCATCTTGATTTCCAACCAAAATATAACATAGTTGTACACAGTAAAACCAAAAAACTATGCACTGGTTCATATCATACTTGACATTTTCCTGAAGTGTTATTTTTGTTTTATAGTTACCCACTTTTTTATGGTGATTGTCGTGTTTATAACGAAGTTATACCAGGTTTTTACCACACAAGCATAATCATGATTTCAGCCATTTTATTTTCAATCAAAATCATTCATTTTGCATCAATTAAAACTTAAATTGTGTGACTTGCGTTTTATCAAACGTGTTATTACTGAAAACGTCTGAATGAGTTTGAATTGATCCCGCATTAAATGCTGACTAAGTTCTATAGTTTCCCGTATTTTCAAAGTGATATTCCTATATAAGAAGAAGAAAATCCATTCAATTTATAGACAAAAGAATGGATAGATCTTCTTAATCAGAAACACCACGATATATCCTTTTTCGTCATACTTCTTAATTACGATCACTTGCAAATATGTCAAGTGAAATGTGTCATTTGAAGAACGAAGGGTGATAGAGTCAATCACGGTTGTGGACAATACAGGCTATGATTGTAAATTGCCACCCCATAAAATATGTAGTTTGATGTCATAAAACATTTTGATGCTAGGGCGATTACACAAGAAGTGTGTGGCGCTAACCCTGTGTCCAATCTCTGACACCTCATTCAAATTTAATGACCTAAAGCTCCCGAAAACAAATTAGGGAGGATTTGTTCTGTTTTAAGCGTCTGTCTGGGTTTAAAGTAGTGTGCTTTGACTTAATTTCTTGTTCAGAAATGATAATAAAAACGAAGGTGCAAGACACACTATTTGCTTTAGCTTAACATTCAAAAAGCTCACATTTCTTTTTTCTAAAATCATTTCGGTCAGCAGCATGATAAGACCAGACCGTTACGTGTTTAAGAATAATTATGTACTCATTGATTTGCAATCAATATTAGAGGAATCTGCGGTAAAAGGTGTATTCGAAACTTTGCACGTCAGTTTTTTGTTATGTGCCCTTTCGTTTACTAAAACCGCTTTTACAAATATTCTCATCACATGCATTTTAACATCATAAAATACTTTTAATTTTCTTAAATTGACACATTTGGCTTAAAATAATGTCCTGATGAAAACGTGTTTTGTTTTGACAAAATTAGCACTGTAAACAGTTTTACGACACAAAATAAATGAAATGAAGTTAGAAAGCAATTTTTTAATATTAACGAAAACTATCATGTCTTAGTGGAATGTTCATGCTTTGGTTATTAACTGCAACTAAATAGAGTCACTTGATTTATTACAAAATATTATTTAAACCTTTGCTTGAAAGACAATGTCGTTATAAGTACAATTGCACGGTAATCAAGCCTGTCATTGAAAAAGAAGGCCTACTGGAACTTTTTGTTTGTTTTTTAACGTAAAATCAATTTAATAAAATGAAAATAAAACAAAATGTCCACAAGTTGTTTCAGATAACCAATCAGATAACCAAAACATAGCTATTTTACTGTAACAAAGAAGTATCAATTTCGCTTGACAGCTCCCGTGGCAACGGATAAACAGGTACGCACTTTCCTTATCTCGCAGAACCTCGCGGCACGCGAGAGTTTGGCGATAATTCCAGAGTTGCCAATCTCTGTTATCTATGTCTCTGGTCAGTACTGACTCAAACCCTGTGTCTTAAGTTAGGACTGACTAGGTTGCCACACATTACTTAGACAGTACAGATTTCTTTTTACTATCTTTTAAACTGTACTAACAATTCTAATATTTCACCACTCACAGGATGAGTTGCACTGTACATGCAATGAAGGCCAAGATAGGTCTTTGCACATTTTCAACCTTTTGTCACTTGTTCTCTCAGCTGGACTGAGTAGCTTGAAAGGTTGACAACTCTTTCACTAACTAACCCCCCACGCATGGCCATTATAGTCCATTGAGGACTACTAGCCATTAATGAAGATGATGAGATGATGATGATGACTGTACAAAATGCGATCGCATGCAAAATGCGTGTCTTAGAGAGAAACCCGTCAGGTAGAGCGTTGATAAATACCAAAAATAGTATGATTTGACCTAAGACCAAAGACCTAATAAACATTTTATTAGGTCTTTGCCTAAGACTGATCCCCGAGGAACCCCGCTATTGATTCTTCGTTAAAACAATTTATTATACAAAGAAAAAGGTTTGATTAAAAAGTAGGATTTTTAAATGTTTGCCTGGTTCTCTCAAATCTACTTCAAAAAGGTCGGTCAGGCATATTGCATAATTAAAAAAAAACATGTCTTCGTAGAGTGACCTTTCCTAACATTAAATTGATTACGTCTGTATGATATGTCACAAGATTTATTGTCAATGCTTTTGCTACATCTTTTTGTGTTGTTACATTGTCACTACTCTTTTAATAAATAACTAGGCATATATTCATTTGTTTAAAGCAAACTCCCGGACAGCGACAAAATGTTTTCCCAGAAATGACAATTATGATTTAATTGATCATGATAGGTCCGATTGTAGGAAACTCCATACAGATAATGGTAGCAGGTCAATTCGTACCCAAACCAATTCGTACCCACCCTTTTTTGGCTAATTCGTACCCACTTTTCGGTCAATTCGTACCCATCCTAATTTTTAACAAGTCAATTCGTAACCATCCTATACTTCAGTATTTTAATATCATTTCTTTTACGTTGTTCATGTTTTGTTTTTGTCTATTGTGCTTTAATTGTGAGGGAAGCATTGTGAGTAGGTGTATGTGTGCTTTGTTTTACGTAAAATGGTGTCCGATATTAAATAAAATGGTATAGCGTTTCCCTTTAAGTTATATATGTTTTCTTCATTTGATATCCAGATTTGTTTTCTTGTTTTTCACACTTACCTCATTTTAACTAACTGACATGGATTCTTTTCATCACGTGCAAACCGAAGAATGGTCGCAGGGGATGCAGCGTCAATTGTCATTAATTGTTCTATCAATTGGTGTCCTTAATTACTAGGCTAATCATAAGCCAGTTACAACAAAAGGGGTGTTACAAAATTATAGCAAATTAAAACAAATTGTTATGGATTAATTTATGATAAGTTACTTTCAAATCAAATTGAGACCGACATGTTGTTAATGGCTAATCATAAATGTATAGATAATATCATAAAACACGTGCACTCGGGCCTTATAAAAATTTACTTAATGTTTGTGGTATATTTTCATTTATAAATGATATCTTTCTATTTGTGAATGCTAACACAAAAGGTAAATTTGCCGGCACGCGTCTTCATTAATGGTTTATCATAAGTTTATAGATAATCTACATGTATATGTTCTTTTTATATGTTGTTGTTTTGTCAATTCTTTGATAAAAAGTTTTTTTCGGAAATTCATTTATATGGCCGCCTATTTACGAAAATTGCCTATTGATAGCTAACTTACATGCCTCAAAGCTCAAAGTTTAAAAAATATATTTCATTTATTATGTACTATAATTCGTTTCAAAATATGTAAGAATTTTCATTTAATATGTACTATAATTCGTATTAAATTATACGGGCGAAAGACCGTGCCGAAGGCACGGTCTGAAGACCGCCTATATGTTACACGTACGTACGAAACGAAAGAAGGTACCTACAAAACCAAGGATTTCCGAATTACTCAGAACCCTATAGGACTTTTTTCGGCCATTTTGGTTGCAACCGGTTTTTTTGGCCCCATATGGTGCCATCTTGTCCGAAAATTTATTTTTATTCAGCTCTTTTACTAGCAATGATGTGGAAAAATCAAAGTTAACAAACAAAAAATAGAAGGATTTTCCTCCGAATATTTTTTACAATATCTAAAACAATAAACAGTTTTGTAAAATTTAGACCGCATTTCAACATTTTCTGTTTATTTGGTGAAGGTGGCGTCTCTCATCCTAAAACCCGTCAATTCTTCACATGTTGACATGGTGATTACACCAAGAACTGTAACGTGCACTTTCCGTTTTTGTGTATCACGTGACAAGACATTTTCTTTACAAATCATCATCGTCCCGATCACCGCTTCAAATCTTAAATCGAATGAAATAATCGCCTTGTTGAACGAACATCGAAAAAGATGATGTCAGGTAAGATAACATTTTGTACACTTTCATTTTCGTATAAAGAACGCATATTTAAACAGTATATTTTGTTAAAAGCGAGATAGATAAATCGAAGAGAGTCTGGACCGTCATTCTATGTTTACAAACAAGATGGACACTTCGAGCACTGTCTTACTCCGAATATTGATTTTATGTCACCGCATCTATCTATTTGTCGAGGTAGTATTTAGTACACTTTCCAGTGTTAAAAGCTACGGGCAATATGTACATACATTTTAGAGACGAAAAAAGATTTGTTTACATTTAGATCATTTCAAGGCTGAGTAACTTCGATCCATATTGGATTCTTCTTTTTGGATTGACGATGTGCCTGGGTTTTTTTTTATTCACACGTTCTTTGCTCTTTGATTCTTGAATCTACCTATCCTGATGACTTCCAAAACGTATGTCTTTTCACCGGTTATTAATGTAGACATAGTCGGGGAACATAGTAATGACTTTTAAGTAAATTTCATTTGTCTGCTTTCCAGAATCAGCCATAGTTCAGACTGCGTGAAGGTCAAATGTGAACCGGCAACCAAAGAAATGAATGTTGTGGTACTGCATAAAGAAAGATTCTTTGTTTTATAAGCACATGTAAGTACAACTTGTCTTTTTCATAAGTAATTATGATATGAATAATACCTTGCAAATACAGATAAGACAAACAAGGACATTTTGGTTTGAAGAGCTTTTTACTTTAGAAAGAAGTTTTTACCTGAACTACAGGTGTTTTATACTGTTTTCAACACTATGTCAAACATAAATTTTATGGCTTATAGTTTGTGTACATGTCAATACATCCTCTTAGCATGTTTTTTCTAGAAAAAACTGCACTGCAATATTTTTTAAGCTAGATTACTTTATCTTCCTTTCATTCATAATTTGGTGAGAAATCTTAATAAACAATGATGTAAAAGGATCCATAAAGACTAATGAATTTCAAACAAGTGGCTGGATAGATTTGTTTTGCCATTAATGTACATGGCTCAGTCTATAAGGATTACAACTAGATGAACAAAGACATCATAAGTAATTCTGTAACAAGATTTTGGCAAACATGTTGCCAATTAAAAGATATTTAAAACAAAGTTTGGGAATACAAAAAAGACTACATTACTTTTGAAATGATATCTATTCAACATTCATGTTTTATGTACATATACACATCAAAACACTTCTGCTATGTATGAGGTACAGTGACAAAGAGAGAACCATTTTAACATGGATTTTATTTTAAACTTATGTTTCTTCCATTATCTCTTTTAAACAGAAATATCTGTGCCTGACAGAGGAGGAACTGTACATGAAAGTGCTGACATGAAAGATTACCTTGACAAAAAGAGAACAGATGAAGATCTCTATGAAAATTGTCTTTGCATTTTTTTCTGTAAACGTTTAAATCTAAAACATGTGTGGAATCTATGTTTTGTAGCAGTGCACACAAACAAAACTGACAGAAATGCACATGTATTTCCAATACTGATAGATAGTTGTAGCAAAACTGTATCAATTTGTGAGATGTAAGAAACTTTTCCCATAATGTTTTAAGAAAATACTGTTAAAAGTCAAATGATGGGACAGTAAAAGTTTTCATTCATTATTTTGTACAATATAAGGCAGCAGGTAGCATTTAAAACTGAGATACATATTGCTGGTTCAATTCATTACATATTTTACTTTACTGCAAAAGGTGCAATAGGGTGAATTTTTGTTTAATGAAATACAATAATATCTGTTTAGTTTCAATAGTAGACCAGTTAACCCATTACCAAACAAAACTGAAATTAACCACTTTGTTGAAGACGACTCAGGAAAACATTGTGGAAAAAGGAGAAATTGCTGGTGACAAGCAATTATTTCCTTTTCCCACAATGTTTTCTGCCCTATCGAAAGATTATTTTTCAATGTCATCACATTTGAAATGTCGTCTGCAAATGCTTTAAATTTGGGACAGTAAAAAATTTGGTGTTTGGTAAATTGTTAACTCATGTAAACACATTTGTATGCAAGTGGGGCATAACAAATTTGAGTAAAGCCACCATTATAACTTAATTTTTTCTACAACAAGTATTCCCTTTTGTCACAATGATTTCTTTCTCTACACTTTTGGTTGCAAATAATTTCTATTTCAAACAATGATGGCTCTATATTTAGAAATCATTTGGACATTTCTAGCAATAAAGCATAAACAGTAATAATCTCTGAATACTATTGGGTAAAATATATTGTTATTAACAGATTCATTGTTTTGAAAGATTTCCTTGCATCACATTAGCTTCTTATTCTCTGTTAAAGATATGTTAAATTATTTCTACCTTATGAAACGCTTTGCATGTTGCAGGAGTCTTTTAGAAAACACTCTGACAAAATCATGAAATGAGTCAAATGACTAAATGAGCAGTTATCCCTTTTCTCATCATAGTTTAAATCAAATGTCATAGTTAAATTATACAATTTTCTTGTGATCTGCTATTACTTTCATTGGTAACAGTCACAAATATAGCTTGAATGAAGCTTTAAGGATAAATGATGAAATTTTGCCTGTTTACTTTCAATAGATGTAATAGTTATAGGAATTCACAAAAATTCTGTGCTTTGTTCTCAATTTGGACTCCACAAGTATGGATATTACACCCTGAAGATGATAAAACAAAACATTTGGAAAGAATATTTTAATCAATAGTTTGTTAAAAGGAGTAACAGGTTATTGACACAACATTGCAGCAAAGGTTAAGTTTAATGTGGTAAATATGCAAACTTGTATAACTTTCTTTTTTTAAACTTCATAACATAAATCATGCATTGCGTTTTGGAGAGGGTTAAACCAAATAAAGGCTAACACTATGACTGATCATTTGAACAAGTTTTTGTATAGATCTGTACATATTCTATCAAGAAAAGTGTTTGTTATTACTACTTATTACCTTGAATAAATTTTGTCAAGTGTTTAACGATAGAATTATCTTTTGTTTGTTTTAACTTATTATAGAAGGACTTTTGGTGCTGTAGATAATTTAAAGAATTTTGACAATGATGGATTTCCCTCATAATACAAATCTTTCCTCTATTTCATCATTAAATCATATGCTGTGAAAGGTTTTAAGAATGATTCAGAGAAAACATATACTTACAACATACAATTTGGTGAAGAGTAAATTCTACATATCAAGGTTTCAGTGCAAGACAATACTGTAAGTACTTCACATATATGAAGTACTTACTGAATCTTGCATTTAATCCTCATTTTGCATGGAGAGTTTTTGGAATTCAAATTCTATAGTTTGGTGGTTTTTGATATTGCTCGAACAGTGTCTTTCTCATTTCTCATTGCATTACTGATATGGGTAGAACAGCTTAAACATGAGAGTATCTAGCGAGAACCACCAACCACCAACCACACATACATGATAATTAGTCTTAGATGCTATGTTTGATTCTGGTTTAACAACATTTTCAACAGAATGTTTCAGTTGTGTCAGTAGACATATCCCTGTTCCTATTATTTCCTCATCAGTCACTGCAAATAGACCTAAGCCACTGATCACTTACCCCATGCAAACATCGTTGCTCTATGGTTTAGTCAAAATAATTAAACACGAAGAAGTGCCCCCCCCCCCCAGTTTTGGATAGGTCCTGGATCACAACTAAAATATGGTTATGATGGAGTATCCATCGATAGCATCCAACCATACATAAATGTTAATAAGTCTTAGATGCTATTGTTGGATTATGGTTTAACACCATTTTCAACAAAGTGTTTCAGTTGTATCAATGGACATTAATCCCTGCTCCTGTTATTTCCCCACCAGAACCTGCCAACATTTCTCCCTAGACATAGTCCGAAACTCCGAATGAACCAGAGTAGATATTTCATTCTACATCACAGTTACAGCTTGGATCATCCGACTTACCCTAGACACTGACCATTTAGCCCATACGAATATCATTGCTCTTCGGTTGGAAATTTAAAAAGTCTAGCTGCAATGACTTTCGAAAGAATATCATACAAGCCGAAGTGTCAAACGCATAATTATTCATGCTATATACCAACTATACTTCTGAATCTTGATAATGGCTATGTCTTTCAAATTGGAATGCCTTCTGACAGGACACTGCTTCATTGCCTATTACTGATACAATACAAAGGGAACATATGTAATACAAGTCCAGAATTAGCACTGTTCATTAACTGAAGAACAAAATCTCTTTCGCCCGGTTTAGGCTTTGCCTATTTTCATATTAGACTGGTTACGAATTGACTTCTTAAAAATTAGGATGGGTACGAATTGACCGAAATGTGGGTACGAATTAGCCAAAAAAGGGTGGGTACGAATTGGTTTGGGTACGAATTGACCGGGAAGCCAGATAATAATTATCATTTTTGTTTGAGGCATTTTTCTGCTCTGAAAATGGCAGCTTCCGGTTGCCACACACCGAGTTTTACAATTAAATTATTGGTGTTTATTCTGTTATGTCATCTCCCGAAAGTTTTCTGCTGGGACAACGATGACCTTGAACTGTTTGACATAGTGGAGGAGGTGGATGCAAACTTTTACGAAGTATTGGAAGTCTCCAAGGTAAGTTTTTAGTTATTGTAGAGAAGTCGATCAGCATCCGGATAACACTATTTCCGTCCGTTTAGTTATGTTACATATTTGAATAATTTTTGTCGTTATTTTCGCCTGCAAGAATGTGTTTCAAAAGTTTACTTTAAATGAATTTATATTTCGTCGAATCTAGTACGATTTCTTACTACATGATATACAGTGTTCTCAATAAGAACAGGTCGCAGGCCAAAATGACCGCTTCAAATTAAGTTTTGGCCGGTTCAAATTTGCGGAGATGTTAAGAACCCCCATGGACCCCCTTCCAAGTGACCCTTTCAGCTCTTTTTTTGGCTTTTCAACCAAATCTCATTGAGAACACTGCACATATTAATGACAGGTCACACTCTGGACCTCGCTTCTCACAGGTATCAAGCCGACAAACCATATGTCAGGCATCAAAGCTCTACCAAGAACCATCATCAAACACTACATTGTTCTATAACTCTATAGACTGGCCAAGTTAGTTCTAAGTTACTCGATTCGAACTTTGTGACACAGCAAACCTGGCCATAAGTAATTTCAATCAGGACTGATGACAGGATTATTCAAATTTATCAGTGCACAACAAACACCTCCTATTTTGTCGATCATGGTCAGTTCATTTTCATCTTTACCCATGATATGGCGAATAGGAACTGTTCCATTTAATATGGGATATTTCTGTCGAACTGTCCCAATAATGCGCTCCACATGGATAAGTTAGGTCATAATTAAGATCTGGAATTTTGTCAAGCTATCTGGCACTGGAATGAACTCTTTCAGGTAGTTAAAAAGGGTAGCAGGTCAATTCGTACCCAAACCAATTCGTACCCACCCTTTTTTGGCTAATTCGTACCCACTTTTCGGTCAATTTGTACCCATCCTAATTTTTAATAAGTCAATTCGTAACCATCCTATACTTCAGTATTTTAAGGTCATTTTTTTACGTTGTTCATGTTTTGTTTTTGTCTATTATGTTTTAATTGTGAGGGAAGCATTGTGAGTAGGTGTATGTGTGCTTTGTTTTACGTAAAATGGTGTTTAAAAATTAAATAAAATGAATTTTTTTTTAGCGTTTCCATTTGAGTTATATTTGTTCCCTTCATTTGATATCTAGATTTGTTTTCTTGCTTTTCACACTTACCTCATTTTAACTAACTGATATGGATTCTTTTCATCATGTGTAAACCGAAGAATGGTCGCAGGGGATGCAGCATCAATTGTCATTTATTGTTCCATCAATTGGTGTCCTAAATTACTAGGCTAATCATAAGCCAGTTACAACAAAAGGGGTGTTACAAAATTATAGCAAATTAAAACAAACTGTTATTGATTAATTTATGATAAGTTACTTTCAAATCAAATTGAGACCAGCGCCAGCCAGTCCAAGATTCACACGGTTTGGAACAGGTACCGGGCTGGAGATCTTACTAGCACAGGACTATTGAAGGAAGTGTCCCTTGTGTACAAGCCAAGGGTACATGACGAAAACACAGATACATTATAAACTGATGCATTGATTTGTAAATTACAATAAAATAAAATTGATAGTTCTTTTTATATGTTGTTGTTTTGTTAATTCTTTGATTAAAAGTTTCTTTCGGAAATTCATTTATATGGCCGCCTATTTACGAAAATTGCCTATTGATAGCTGACTTACATGCCTCAAAGCTCAAAGTTTAAAAAAAAATCTTTCATTTATTATGTACTATAATTCGTTTCAAAATATGGAAGAATTTTCATTTGGTATGTACTATAATTTGTATTAAATTATAGACTGGTTACGAATTGACTTCTTAAAAATTAGGATGGGTACGAATTGACCGAAATGTGGGTTACGAATTAGCGAAAAAAGGGTGGGTACGAATTGGTTTGGGTACGAATTGACCGGGAAGCGTTAAAAAGAACCATCAGTGTTTCAAAGCAGGCTAGACCTGTGAAACAGTTGACTTTCACATCATTTCCCTGAAAGGCCTCCTTTGAGATCTTCCTGCTCACTGAAACTGATTTCAGATACTCTATTTCAGTCCTGAGTTAAGTCAGTTCACTTTGCATGCCTTACATGTATCTACTGTCTATGTCAGTTTGAGTGCCTTGTGTGGTTGTACTACAATCATTTTGTTGTATGTAGTAAAGAGGGTCGTAAATTTCATCTGTGTCCAGATCTAGCTTCCTTTTGGTCCTCTTCTGGATTCGGTTGTATCTGCCCAGTTGTGGGGAAACGAAATCAGGCCCTGGTGTCGTCACTGTCTGGCTTCCAAAGTTCAGACTAGGTACCCAGTCTGGGTTGTCACTGTCATAGAGCTCTGCCTTTTTACCTGAAAAGAAAAAATTATAATTGAATTAATTTCACTTTAAATATCATTTCTTGCAAATAATAACTTTGTGCTAGGACAAACATAGACCAGAGTAGTGGAAAGTATTTATTAATATTAACATCCATAGTAACTAACTTGGTGTACTGTGTAACTATTTTTAAATGCCAAGTACGTCCTTTAAAATAGAATCTGTCAAAAGTAAACAGAATTTCTTGGTCACTTTGTGATGATTTTGTGTTAGTGACTAGTTAATTACATACTAGTTATGAAGTGTTCAGAGCAGATTCTGGGGTTTCCCAGGTTTTAATCTGAAGGTTTGGTTGAGTTTTACAAGCCATTGATGCCTACGCTCAGTGCTCAGTTTCTCTGCTAATGGGCCTTGATTCTTAATGATTGCAGGTAATCTGAAATATTGTAAGTCTTCATCTCAGTCTGCTTTGTTGGAGCAGCCACAAACTCCACACTTTAACACCATTGTTGTCAAAATTGACAGGTTAATTGGTTAAATATTCCGATTAGTCAATAGGCTTTGTGTGCTTTGTTTAGTGCAACCGGTGCGAGGGTAAAATAACCTAGCCTCCAGCAGTTTGAGCGGCAGGTCCATTACGTAATCTGAAATACCTCTATTGTGCCAAATGTTGATTAATGACAGGTCACACTCTGGACATCGCTTCTCACAGGTATCAAGCTGACAAACCATATGTCAGGCATCAAAGCTGTACCAAGAACCATCATCAAACACTACATTGTTCTAGAACTTAGAATCATCTCTCAATTTGAAATGTGTTTTGCAAATAAAGCTAACCATATTTTGGTTTTAAACCTCAAGACTATCACCATGCTTTCCTATTTTACCTCTGTCTGAAAGAACAAAAATGTCTGGGCTTCGTAGCATTTTACATTAAATGGTCATTCACCAATTGAGCTGAGACAGTTAGTTGAATATTCTCCAAAACTAAAACAGTAACATGGTCTTCCCCAGGATTTTTTTTCAGGCACTGGGGTTGCTTGATGCTGTGGGAGAGATGTACAGCATAATAGCTGGTACGGCCTTCCCCTGTCAATTTCTCTTTAAATATGCATCCCAAAGTTTTCAATAGAAAGAAAAAAATCACTGTTTTTAAACCAAATCAATTGTATCAAACAATGTTAGAAGCAAGAAGGCTGCCTGCAGGACAAATTTTAAGGTGCTGTGGACAAATAACGGTGCTGTGGACAAATTACGGTGCTGGAGGATCGCTGATCTTAAAATTCAGGCACTGGGGCCCCACAGCGCTTAAAAGTCCAGGGGGAGACCCTGAGTCATAACGAACCAACCTGTTTAAGATGCTAAAATTGATTAAGAAGAACCCTCCATACCACTTTGTATTTCAAGGTTAAATTTATTCTGATGATTATTAGGTTCCACAACAAATAAAATGACTTATTGAGTCTACTTTTTCTATTTACAGAGTGCATCAGCATCAGAGATCAAGAAGGCCTATCGGAAGAAAACACTCATACTCCACCCAGACAAGAATGAGGCTGCTGATGCTGAGGAGCAGTTTAGGAAGGTATGGCTTACTCTTTTCTTCATAGGTACATACTTTAATGCATTATATATTGAAAAGCCTATGACAGCATCTTGATTTTTTATGAAAGGTTGTCTCTTGACTAACTTACGGAATTATGATATTTCTGCCCGACTTAACCAGCCCTAATGGGCAGTAGAGTTTGGGGTCTTCCTCCATGATTGTGAGTTTGGCATCACAACATAACTAAGATAATGTTGATGTGATGCAAAACCAAAATAAATGAATACATTCAATGGATTGGGTTAAAAGAAGGCTACTTGGTCAAATTGTATTAAAATATTGTTACCATGGCATACAGGCCTCTGTGGTACCCTGCCTCCGTAGAATTGCCTCAATCTTGATCAAAGTTACCATGAATGTCTGAGTCAAGTTCACTGATTTCCATATGATGAAGTGGGCCTTGTATCAAAAGTTTGAAAATGGTTAGTTCAGGGCTTTTTTCCATGTATTGGGAAGAGGCCCAAGCCTGTTGAAGTTGGGAAATTTTATCGCTGAAATCGCTGAGTTGGGAAGCTAAAACGCTGGTATGACTTTGAATTTTTGGGGAAACTGCATGATTTTAAAGAAATTTCCAATTGGGAAGTAGCCTTTTATAGGCCCCTGTTATATAACGTGAAAAGGCCTTGAGTTGTCTTATTTTTTTATTTCTTCCATATATAGCTTGTTGCAGTTTACGATGTGTTAAAAGACAAAGAGAAGAGAGAGAGGTAAGAATTTTGTATGGATCATCTTTTGTTATTTGATTTAATGAAATTGAATGATGTATATAAATGATTACATGACTGCACTACTGTTGAAAATAACTTTAAACCTCAATCCAACCAACCAAAATATATGCCTTTAAGATTAAGCTCATGAAAAGCTGTATAGTTACCAACTATAGTCTCTCTCTCCATGAGTTGTTAGCATGTCCAAATTAGAAAATACAGACACAAAGTTTGAGTCTTAATTGTCTTGACTAGACGATTCTGATTTTAACTCGAGCCTCCATGGCCTAGTGGTTAGAATACAGAACTTGATAAAACATAGCCCCTCTCCGCATAGATACAAATCCATTTGAAAGCATATAGATCTTCATGAGAGGTAGTCTCTTGACTGACTTACAGAATGCAGATGGTTGTACCTGGCTTGATTGGCTCTTATAAGCGGTTGAGTATGGGGTCTTCCTCCATCATAAAGATTGGAATCTTGCAACATAAATGGAATCATGTTGACGCCATGTAAAACCCATATAAAAGAAATCTACTACATGTACTTACTCACAAAATAAGATTTGTCAAATATGTTTTGTATTACTATAAGTGAAACATTAAACCTTTCCCAAACACTTACGACATTTGACCTGTTTGTTGCAGACGACTCTGGAAAACATTGTGGGAAAAGGAGAAATTGCTCTTTATGAACAATTTCTCCTCTTCCCACTATGTTTTCTGCCTAATCAGAAGATTACCTTTCATTTTCATCACATTTTGAAACATCGTCTGCAAACTCTTTCAATTTGGCACGGTTGAAAATTTGGTGTTTGGTGAAGGGTTATGGAGATGTCTGTATGTCTTGAACTTTATATGAAAGGTATGATGCTGTACTGGAGAATGGGCTACCTGACTGGAGACAGCCCGTGTACTACTATAGGAAGGCCAGAAAGCTTGGGCTCCTGGAATCCGCCCTCATCCTTGGTCTCGTCATCACCATTGGGCAGTATTTTGTTCTGTGGGCTTCCTATCTGGAGAAGCGTCTGAGTCTAGTAAGTCTATCTAGCTTCCTACTTTACTGGTTTTTTTTTACTCATAACTATATGTGGGAGGTTTAGTGCTCAACAATAGCATTCAAGAAAGTGATGGTCTCATTACATTGTCATGCATTGAACCCTCAATATATCCAGTGATTTTTTCCTTATATGTTTGATACCGTAAAACGAACCCATTTCCAATCAAATTGACCAACTATTTTTCCCAATTTCCCAACAAAGCTTATGATTGGATTTAGTTACCAGTAGTCCTGAAAAATTCCCATCACACCATGATTTTTCCCAATTTGTCGGGTACTTGGAAAAAATTGCTGGTATTTATAAATACACTCCTTCATTTAAAGAATACGAAATCACTTTTCTGGACATTTTGTTCTTTCATGTTTACCCAATTTTTTCGCCCACCATGGTAGTGGGGAATTCTCTTGATTTCCTAGGTCTGTACGTCTATCTGTCTGTCCATCTGTTGCGAAGATTTTCCACGACTGGGGGTGTATTATTTTGGCATTTTTCTTTAAGTCACCTCTCACAGAGATCTAGAACACAAATGATCTGTCTTGGTATGGGCTGAAATTGTTAAGGTATTTGCACTTTTGTGAAAGGCAATTTCCTTGTTGACTTCCTTAATACCGACACTATGATGAACAAGGCATAGTAGTTTTAACTGAAGATTTTTTTTTTTGATGCAATGTTAACCTTTGACAAACTAGAAACAAACAAATCACATTTCTCATTTGATTCCTTGCTTCAAATAAGGTTTAAGTAGGCATGCGTATTTCCTGAATTGTTTCTTGTTTAAGGTTGATTATGTACTGATTTACTTCTCTTTTTCATTGAATAGGAGTCATTCTTCGAATCAAAGTTGAAGAAATTGCTCGTGACGAGGTTTAAGTAGGCATGCGTATTTCCTGAATTGTTTCTTGTTTAAGGTTGATTATGTACTGATTTACTTCTCTTTTTCATTGAATAGGAGTCATTCTTCGAATCAAAGTTGAAGAAAAGTGGGAGGAAAGCAGATGCGTTTAATGAGCAGGTTGAGACGGACATGCAGGAGGAGTTGAAGGCCATTCCAAAACCCAAATTGACAGGTCTTTGGCCGTTTACCATTACACTGTGGGTCATATCTATACCTGCTTACATCCGTGAGGTAAAGGCATGCAGGCAGGCAGCTAAAGAAAGAGAGGAGATGAAAATTGCAATGGAAAAGGAACTTGAGTTAGAGAAAATTAGATTGAAGGAAGAGATAGGTGAGTGCTCTATATTTATGATAGGGGAGATAACTTGTCTAATATTCTGTGTTATGGTTATTTGTCATGTGCACCAAAGTGATATGTTGTCTCCCTTGAATTGGCAACCTATTGATACAGCAAGTAAATTTGGAAAGAACATGTATTTAAAACTCTTCTTTTATAAAAGTACAGTAAAGCCTCGTTTATCCGGACCCCGATTATCCGAATGTCTCACAATCCGAACGAAATTGTAAGGGAGAGGAAATATTTGACCAGTTTGTTGCAGACGACTTTTGAAAACATTGAGGGTAAAGGAGAAATTGCTCGTGACGAGCAATTTCTCCTTTTCCCACAATGTTTTCTGCCATATCAGAAGATTGTTTTTGAATTTCATCACGCTTTGAAATGTCGTCTGCAACCTCTTTCAATTTGGGTCGGTCAACAATTTGGTGTTTGCTAAAGTGTTGTAAGTATACACATGCATACTGACCATTTATGTCTTAATGTGTATAAGAACATGCTCTGCTTCATCAGTCTGGATGATTCGATAATCCGAACATTTTGTTGGGAACGGACGTGTTCTGATTAACGAGACATCACTGTACATTATAAAATACGTATCGGTATAACCCTACTACATAAATCTGAGTGTCAAGAGAGATCAGTCAAAGCCTTTTGGATTTAGTGTTGATATTATACTTGTATATATGAAATCAAATATCAATTTTGAATTCTGCGTGGATTTTTTTTATTTTTCATTAAATCAACATTTCTTCAGTTATTTTTTCATGATGGATGCAGTCAGAAATCCTAACTTGGCTCAAGCTGAGTAGAACCATTGGCATTCCACTGGTCAGCTGGGAGACTAACTCTCATAGAAATTGACCTGTGTTCCACTGGTCAGCTGGGAGACTAACTCTCATAGAAATTGACCTGTGTTCCACTGGTCAGCTGGGAGACTAACTCTCATAGAAATTGGTCAGCTGGGAGACTAACTCTCATAGAAATTGACCTGTGTTCCACTGGTCAGCTGGGAGACTAACTCTCATAGAAATTGACCTGTGTTCCACTGGTCAGCTGGGAGACTAACTCTCATAGAAATTGACCTGTGTTCCACTGGTCAGCTGGGAGACTAACTCTCATAGAAATTGACCTGTGTTCCACTGGTCAGCTGGGAGACTAACTCTCATAGAAATTGACCTGTGTTCCACTGGTCAGCTGGGAGGCTAACTCTCATAGAAATTGACCTGTGTTAGGATTAGAACCATTGGCATTCCACTGGTCAGCTGGGAGACTAACTCTCATAGAAATTGACCTGTGTTCCACTGGTCAGCTGGGAGACTAACTCTCATAGAAATTGACCTGTGTTCCACTGGTCAGCTGGGAGACTAACTCTCATAGAAATTGACCTGTGTTCCACTGGTCAGCTGGGAGGCTAACTCTCATAGAAATTGACCTGTGTTCCACTGGTCAGCTGGGAGACTAACTCTCATAGAAATTGACCTGTGTTCCACTGGTCAGCTGGGAGACTAACTCTCATAGAAATTGACCTGTGTTCCACTGGTCAGCTGGGAGACTAACTCTCATAGAAATTGACCTGAACCATTGGTTCCACTGGTCAGCTGGGAGACTAACTCTCATAGAAATTGACCTGTGTTCCACTGGTCAGCTGGGAGACTAACTCTCATAGAAATTGACCTGTGTTAGGATTAGAACCATTGACATTCCACTGGTCAGCTGGGAGACTAACTCTCATAGAAATTGACCTGTGTAAGGATTCAAAGACATGCAAGTTGTTTCAAGTTCAATTCTATAATCATTCAGGTATAACGCATCTGTGATTGATTCCGAAGGAATTTACTGGAATAAATTTTGAATTCATTTATTTCAGAACAGAAAAAGCAGAGAAAGAAGAATCGTCCAACAGAAATAGAACCAGTTTATGTGAAGGAGGCGGATGTTACTCCGGTGTTTTATGGATCAGTCATACAGTCTAGTGATGCTGATGAAGAGCCTACTAAATACATCCAAAGGGTAATTGTTACATTGTTTATCTGATTGGTTTGATGTGTTCATTAGGATCAACAACACTTTAATGATTAGTAGCTTAGTACTGGTGATTCCTAGTTAAAAGGACTGTCTCACTGATTGAGATTTTAAGCCATAATACAACTGAAACATGTTTGTACAGCATTGGCAAAGAGGACACATATGGGACCTGCGTCAGAAATAAACTTAACTTAACTTTAATCTTTTAAGTAGGGATGGGAACGAATATTCGAATATTCGAATATTCGAATAGCGGTAGAATATTCGAATAGCAAAATAGTATTCGAATATTCGATTTTAATGAACCCATATTACTATATGTTTACCATAAATTTTATTCAAAATAATGTTGTTTTATTTTCATTTTCTTCCTCTAAACCGATCCCAAATATCGAAGAACGTGCCTAGCTCCCAGGTGCAGTTACAATGTTTTTAACAACGTATGTCACACAGTAAAACACCTGTGACATATTACCACATCTTTTGACAGTTTGCAAAACGATTAATTCCTAAGTGTGAAAATAGTCGATTTTAAGCCGCTAAATCTAACACCTTAATGATCTGCACTTGCTCTTTATTATCCAAAACAAGTCAATCACGCTAATTGACAATTGTCAGTGTCAACCAATCACGTATTTTGTTTGTCGTGAAATTAAACAATTACTCTTTCAATGACCAATCGTATTCATGATTGCATATGCACGACGACCAATCAAATAATGTGTTAGAAAGTATATTTTTCTTCAGAATAATTTGTCAAACTTATCTTCATTCTAATTTCTACATCTACTTGATAGACATCACAATGTCTCCAGCACGTGTCTGGAATTACTTTACTCGTTCTGCCGACAAGTCGAAGGCGACCTGTAACCTGTGTAACCAGGACTTTGTATTCAAGAATACAACATCCAACCTACTGAATCACTTGAATGGCAAGCATCCATCCGTTTTGACGTCAGAGACATCAACAACTATTTAAGTTTCTGATGGACCAACTCTGTAAGAAACTGGAAAAGTTGTCTGTTGATAAAAAGCGAAATAATGGTTATTACTGCTTTGATATTGCATGCACATACATGTGTACAGATATCGGCTATACACAAACGGTTTGAACAGAGGATTAGTGTACTAGTATTCGGACATGCAGACATTCGGACATCAAAACGAATTCTAAAATCGAATATTCGAATATATTCGAATAGTTCTAGTCGAATATTCGAATAGTGATTTCACTATTCGTTCCCATCCCTACTTTTAAGTAATAAGTTGTTTTCTATTGATGAAATGCCTTAAAAAACTATAAAGACACAAAAAACTTAATTATACAGTTTCCACCCTTTCTTTATAACTGTGTGGTAAAGATTTAGGGCATTTATGTTGCAAACTGAGTAAACAGTTTAAATGGTTATTTTGTAAACAGTGATCTAAATTTTTATACGATTTCCAGTGTTCTCATTAAGAACAGGCAGCAAGCCAAACTTTCCGCTTAAAATTATGTTCTGGCTGGTTCAAGTTTGCAGAGATGTTAACAATCACCTTGGACCCCCTCCAAGTGGCCTGTTCAGATTTTGTTTTGGCCTGTCCAACCAATTCTTATCGATAACACTTGATTTCCTCAAGGTTTAGCATTGAAAATTTATATGATTAACAATGATAAATTGTTTTTCTTCAGACAGGAGAATGGACGGATGAAGATTATGTGAATTTATCCAAGGCCTATATTAAATTCCCTGGGGGAACAGCAAAGAGATGGGAAAAAATTGCTGAAATGGTGGGACGCCCGTTAGCTGAGGTTTGTACATCCTTACATATATACTTTTAGATTTAAGGTTTAGTACATCACTGAAGCATTAACACTTAACCAAACGCCAAATTTTCAGCTGTCCCAAATTGAGAGAGTTTGCAAATGACACTTCAAAATGTGATGAAATTGAAATATAATCTTATTATAGGGCAAAAAACAATGTGGGAAAAGGAGAAATTGCTGGTTAAGAGCAATTTCTCCTTTCCCACAATGTTTTCTAGAATCATCTGCATAAACTGGTCAAATGTCGTTATTGTTTGGTTATGGGGCAACATGCTTTAAGTCTTTGTTTTCACATCAATATCTTTTGTTTGTTTATATTCAGTGTTTGTGGTACTTTATGATTCAATTTCTTTGAGTAAATAGATGTGATTATGAGGTAAACCACTGTATATTGAAATACCAAACTCATTGGGGATGGAGTTAGATCCCTTAATTGATTTCCATAAGACTTTTCAAGACAGGTAGAGCCATGTGCATTTCTTTAATCAGTTGGGGAGGGCCACCTTAACGAACATGAAATCTTGCACTAATGTGATTAGAACCTGCACCAAATGTGTGGTTTTAACTTCAGTACTCTAACCACAAGGCAGATGAGGCTTTACTCTAGTTTACCCTTTACCAAACGCCAAATTTTAGACAGTCCCAAATTGAAAGAGTTTGCAGACGACATTTCAAAATGTGATGAAATTGGACAATAATCTTCTGATAGGGTAGAAAACATTGTGGGAAAAGGAGAAATTGCTTGCTAAGAGCAATTTTTTCCTTTCTCACAATGTTTTCCAGAGTCGTTTGTTTGGTAAAGGGTTAAACTGAATCCTCCGTATATGATTGTTTCAATACAGCTCCATCAGCAGTTTTCATTCGAACTCGAAAGAAGACTACACTCAAATGAAGCAAATTATTTTCACAGCATTTTCGTTTTTTATTTTTTCAACTGTCAATTTTTGATAAAACACAATTCTTCTCAATGAAGTCTCAATTTGGTCAATTGCTGAATTCCATATTGAGGGATTAATGCAAGTCATAAGCATGTCATTACCAAAAGAAAATGCCTTACTCTAGTATTGTATACATGGATGACTCTTGGCTTCGATATACCAGCACTTCTTTCTCAGATGCACAGAATATATTGATGACTTTGTTATTTCAGCTATGCAATGATTTTTTGTTTTGTGTACAGGTGACAAAAAGAAGTAAAGAGATGAAGGGGAATATGCAAATGAATCTGAGTTCCACAGTTCAAGGTGAGTTTATTAATTTTAATTGGTCTTTTACATTAGAATATGGGATGTTAAGTCCATAAGGGATGTAAGAAAACCCGAACTAAGATGCTTTTAAAGGCTGAGTGATGCACCTGAACAGAATCATTGGATTTCAGTGAGGTTCAAAAAGGAAACATATCATATTGAATTAGTTATTCTGTACCCAAATATATAATATATTTGTCCTGATTTAAAGTCATTTTATGCGTGAAATCTTATCAAGTTGACTAGAAATAACTGTCTGAAAAGGAGAAAATATTATTTTGTTATAAGCATGTTTTGCATTAAATTTTTTTCCAAATTTATTTCTTTTCTTTTTTTCTTATTTTGTTTATTTCTAGACCCTTTAATCTAGTGGAGGGGCCTCCGTGGCCTAGTGGTTAGAGTACATATCTTGAAATCACATGGCCCCTCTCCGTGTGGGTTCAAATCCTGAAAAGGATATGAATTTTCATGAGAGGCAGTCTCCCGACTGACTTTCAGAATGCCGATGGTTCTACCCGCCTTGACCAGCCCTTATGGGCAGTTGAGTATGTGGTCTTCCTCCATCATTAAGAGTTGGGCATCGCTACATAACTGAAATAATGTTGATGTGATGTAAAACCCATATAATAATAATAAATAATACTTGATCTAGTGGACTCACTAGGGTTGTTTCAAATTTCCATTTGTAACAATGAACTTTTTGCTAAATAGATTTCCTCTAGATATTATACATATTATCTTGACCTGTAGGGTTTGACTATGTACAACATTAAAATAATTATAATTCTGATGTTATTTACATTGCAGGAAGCACAAAGAGCACAAAAAAGCCTTTGGATATTAAAGATGAAATAATGTCGACTGCTGAGTGTGAGACCATAACTTCCACTACAACTCATTCAGACAGTGGTAGTAACCTGCGAAAACGCAACAAGCCTACCCCAAAAGACAGCAATAGTACGGATAATATAAAGTCAGACTCTACTAGTGGCAAAAAATTAGAATCTCATGTTGTAAATGGAAAGAATTCTAGTCAGAAAACCAGTCAAGTAGCCTTAGAAAAAAATTCTGATAACAAGACAGCTACCCAGTCTGGTAAACTTGTGATAAAGAAAACTGTTGATAAAACAGAGTCTAAGGCAGTGTCAAACGGAACTTCCACTGCGCAGAAATCAGCAGATGGGGATTCCAAAATGGCGGACAGTGAAAGCTGGTCACAAAACCAGCAGGTGGTTTTAGAATGGGCGCTGAAGCAGTATCCAAAGGGTACAGAGCAGCGATGGGAGAAAATAGCTGATCAGATTCCGGGCAAAAAAAAGGTATGCATTTATGATGTGTGCATGGCACAGTGGTTAAGATGATGGAATTGTAACTTTAAAGTCCTGGCCCTAGTCTAGTACAGGGGAACTCATGGAAAGCCATAAAATCACTGAAAATTTGTTGACAATTGTTGGTAATCATAAACCCTTTTTTCAGAAACCCGATTGCTTAAGATAAATCACTAATCTTCCTGACAAATCTTTGATGAAATTGATTGTCAGCCTTGCTCAGATTACTTTAGGTGACTTGCAAATAGAGTTTATTTCTTGA
Source organism: Cerastoderma edule (assembly GCA_947846245.1). NCBI lineage: Eukaryota > Metazoa > Mollusca > Bivalvia > Cardiida > Cardiidae > Cerastoderma > Cerastoderma edule. The sequence goes on from OX401414.1 coordinate 10,313,316, forward strand.
AAAGAATGAGTAATCCGTAACTCATTTAATGGCATTCAATGTTGAGGGAAAATAGTATTTCTCAATTAAGTTAAAGTTACAAAAATTTTGGTGGTTGTTGTCTGATTATATACATGTATATGTTTGTTTGCACAAATGTGTAAGTCCATGAAGGTAAGAGAGTTGATTCTTATTTAATTATTTGTATTGGGTCCTGTGTGGCCCACTGGTTTAGGTGGTGGACTAAGACCATGGGGATCACAGGTTCGAGCCCCACTGACACTCTGGTGTTGTTTGAGTGACCTTTAGAGCCATAGCCTTGTACTGGTGGATCCAAGAATGCTGTTAAATTACTGAAAATTTGTTGATACAGTGTTTAACACCATACGAAAAAGCAAATGTATGTTTGTAGAAACCAATGTACACATTATGAGTAGAGGAAAGAGAGTTGATTCTTGTCTCTTTGTTTTTTTGTTACAGGAAGAATGCATAGCCAGGTTCAAGCATTTAGCTGAGTTGGTAAAACAGAAGAAACAGTCTAGCCAATCTTGATGAAGAACCCATTTTATTGCTGTGAATCTGCTGTATAGGGACTAACATGTCTTCTCTGCGAATCTGATAATATTCTTTAACAGTTGAATATGTAATTTACGATGCCAAAACAATAGTTGAATTCTGAAATCAACATCTTTTTTTCTTAATTTGGGAAAGAAACCTTAGACTGTTTATTTCAGGAGGAAATGCAACAATGTTGACAACTGTTGAATTGCCTTCTGTGTGAAAGTTGTTATAATATGGAGGCTTAATATGTAAACCCTTATGCCAAAATATGTTGAAAACTGAATATGTAAATTATGATGGCAAAAAACGTTTCATGAAAAATCAACGTTTCATGAAAAATCAAAGTCTTATTTTCTTTATTTGTGAAGGAAGCCCAGACTGATTATTTCAGAAGGAAAAATGTTGACAACTGATAAATCGACCACTATGTGAAACTTGTTTTATCATGATGGGCTTGGTATGTAAACTTTGATGCCAAAAGATGTTGAAAACTGATGTCAGTATTTTGTTTTCTTTATTTAATAAGTATAGTCATAATGAAACAACTCTCACAAAACAGAACTGACAAGATAGGAATAAAAAAACGAATTGTGGAAATACAGGGACTGCTATTAGGATCAAAGTGCACATATCTACTTAGCTGAGAGTGGCGCCCACATGATTAGCCTATTGTTCTGATGAGTGGGCATAAGTGTTTCCTTTTCTTATACAGTTTTGACTCTGGTCAAATATGAAGTTGATATTTTGCTATGATCTGGTTCATGAAGCGAGTGTCCTAGATAAACCAATTACCAAACAATAATGATATGTGTTGCAGATGACTCTAGAAAATATTTTTGGGAAAAGATTAATTGCTCTTAATGATCAATTTCTTCTTTTCCCAACAATGTTTTCTGCCCTATCAGAAGAATATTTTATCAATTTCATCACATTTTGAAATGTCGTCTGCAATCTCTTTCAATTTGGGACAGTTGAAAATTTGGTGTTCGGTAAAGGAGAGCGTGTGTAGGAGAATGTTGCTTTTTGCATAACATCTGTATAACTTATATAAGTGACCAGATCCCATGTTACCTAATACTGGTCCAAATAAAAAGCAGCACCAGTTGACAAAATAAGAAAGAAAATATACATCTTCAAAATATTATTTGGTAGAAACCATTGTGAGATAATTAGTAATTGCCCATTATCAAATGGAGCTGAGAGTCTTTTTATCAGAGTGGTTTAAAATTTGGCAGTATGAAGAGCTATTATGGACTAAAGGATTAACCCTAGGCCTGCAGTAAACATGATTAAAAAGAAAGCAGAGAATATAATGATCTTGATACAATGTTTTTTTTAGTAAGACAAGACAATAGATTTTGATCGTAAAACTAATATTTTGTTTAGGTTTTGGCTTTATTTTTTTTCTTTTATAAGGACATATCTCTGCATACCAATGACTTTTGTAAAGATTTACATGTTTATATATAAATTAATATTTATGTTCAAAAGTAAAGCATATACATTAAACAAACATGTTTCTTCTTGATTTTTCGAGGCGTGTGTAATTTCTACCTGCAACCTTTGACAAAACTTTCATATAAGTTTGTAAATGAAGGCATATTAATGTTTAAAAGTAGAGCATTTACACATAACAAACACGTTTTTTCGTGATTCATAATATTTATTTTTTGAGGAGCGTTTTATTTCTACATGTAACCATATACAAAACTTTTGTGGAAGTTTCACTTGGCAAGACATTTAGAGCCCTAGCCAGTGAATCTCAGGAGAGCAGTTATGTAACTGAAACATTATTGACAATGTTGTATTATCGTACAATATAACCATATTTGGATTCATGTATTACTCTGCGCATGTCAAAGCTCCGCGAAAAGATTCACAGATGTATCATACCTCAGTCATTAAATTTGGTTCTTATGATACACGCATGGTGAACTATGTATTCATCACTTGACATATCCCAATAATCTCAACATTAACCCAAACAACAAATGTTCGACTGTCCTAAATTTTGAAAGAGTGTGCAGACGACATTTAAAAATGTGATGAAATTGGAAAATAATCTTCTGGTAGGCCAGAAAACATTGTGGGAAAAGGAAAAATTGCTCGTCACGAGCAATTTCTCCTTTTCCCCCGATGTTTTCTAAAGTCGTCTGCAACAAACTGGTCAAATGTCGCTATTGTTTGGGAAAGGGTTAAACCCGATGAAGATAACCCCTTAGTAATAGGTAGTTTCCTTCGTGTCCTGACAGTCCCGTAGGTACAATCGGTTCATCTTGTATTTGATTGTAGACTCTTCAACGTCGAGAAGTCCAACAGCACCTTCGTACATAGTGAAGGTTATGATGCTCCCATCGAGCTCCGTTACTATAGCTTGGACCGCTCTGTAAAGACGAAAATGGAACCAATTAAATGATAAAAATGGTGTCAATTGAGTATGGGAAGTATATTGAAGACGAATACCATTTTCTTTTGAAGTGTCCACAGCATGAATCTAAAAGAATAAGAAAATATTTAAATGAGTTTTTATACAAAAACCTTCAAAAGATACTTAAAACTACTAAAACCGAGCGATAAAACCCGATTAGTTACAATTGTGTTAGATTGTGACTAGTAAGGTGACCTACCTGCACTGGTCGCTGTTTGTACACTTTTCCAGGGCGTAGTTCACCGCCTCGGCGCTTGTACTGAAGGTGGACCTGGCGAGTGTTTCCTGATTGGTGGTGAGATCCACCCCGTGTAGCATCACGTAATTATAATACTCCTGGTATGTCGAACCGTACGCTGGATAGGGACAGTCTGTTTGGGAGAGATGCGATAGATCAAAAGTATTTAATAATTCAATTTAAAAGCACACAAGCGATCAGAAAAATTGTAAAAAAAAATAGATGTAAAATGAGTTATGAATTATGATATGATATGTTGAAGCATAGCGAATAACCACATGATCCTGACAATATAATGCTAGTAGTATTCATTATCTATGTTTCAAAGTGCTATTTTCATAAATTATTTAACCACCAATTTAACTTCATTGTTTACGTTCGAGTTACATCTAAAATAGCGAGGGGCGCTCGGATTAACGAATGGCGATCACCTGGTTAGACAAATCACACGAAACACATAAAAAAGATACTGTCATTTATCCAATACCAACAACTTGAACGTTCAAAATGTAGAATTTCTCGGATTTCATTTGTTCCCGACGTTTCTTGGCTGACGTTGTTATATCGCTAATTTTACGTAAACCTTGTTATATTCACTCTTCTAAAAGCATCATGCGAACGTGTTACCGTCTGCGTTGCTCTAAGAAAAGGGATTTTTAAGTAATTCTAAAGTCCCCGGACGTCGAATGATTATTTTTTTTAGGAATTTACGAAAGTAAAGGAATACACATTGATCTAATATTTCAGCAGAGAAACCAATTAAACATTAGCTAAATTTGGGCATTTTTCATTTTATACAAATCCGGTGACAAGATGACAGCATCTAAATAAACCGCGCATAATTTGTCAAACCATAGATAACCGGTCACGTGATACTCAGAATACACACCGAAATCAAACATACACACTCTTGCATTGAAGTGTATACGTCGATCTAGCCGGAAAAGCATACGGTTGGCTGTGTAGAACTTACACAGAACGAACAAAAGGGTATACGGGTAACTAATTACCATACAGTGGATGTATCATCAAGTTAGTGATACCGTGGGTATTTCCGTCATTATCTACATTTTTAAGCGATTTCGATGACTTTATTTTTATGAGTATTTGTTTGGAGCATAGTTGAATACCATATGCCAATTCCACATTTTACATATATATTTTATGGTATGACGTCCGGGAACTTTAAGTTAATTGTCAATTGTTATAGAATGTTCACAATTTAAGTGTAATGAGTGTTTGGATTTAACCCAATTTCATTTGGCATTCGGCAATATGAAATGTCAATGAATATCTACAATTCATTATACAATATTGGGAATGACAATAACGAGAAATCATATTCGTTCAATAAAAAGGAGATGCGCATGCAGAAAATCCTTCATATACAACGCAAGACATAACATATAAAGTATTACAAAAGTACCTGGAGGTCGACGGACCTACTAGTAAGAGTTTGCTTGAAATCTCACCATCTTTTTCAGTGTTTTGATTTAAAAAATTACGAAGTATCCCAATTGATCAACAAAATACCGATAGTACAACAAGGCTTGGTCAGCACTTATAAATACGCCGTTAAATATGTGGCCGATTGTGATCATGGAATGCAAATAATTGAAATACTGTTGTAGCGATGTAAATATCCATAAAGAAACACAAACAAACAAAAGGTATTTGGGTACAAGGATAATGAGTAAATATGTCGACGGAGGAATATTCTAACCAAAAGGATGTACATTTACCATAGGTGCCACTACGCTGTCAATGTACAAGCTGATGGTACCATACATAATGTTGCAATTAGTTGGTAAGTAGGATCTGTAACACGTTCTTCATTTATTTTGGCTGGGAGAAAACGTCGGGTGTTGTAACATTATTATTAAGAAAAAGATATGGTACCTGCTTATCTCCTGCTAGAATATGTTTGTTACTGACATGCTTGGTTCATTGTTCAATGTGTACCCTTTTCATATCTCGAATTAGGCGATAACTCTTTTAAACTAGCCGGCTTCCTCCTATCACCAGAAAGACATCGTTATATATCACAAATAATAGTAGACAGCTATTATTTATCTATTTAATTTGAACCGACATAAAAAGGGTTAAAAGAAAAGGGGTCAAAGAAACGCTGGTCCAGGTGTAAAGTATCGGCACGCAGTATTGGTTTCGATGCTAGGAAGTTGGGTCCACTTTGCGACTTTTCAGTTATCCTCATTTGGCATGAATTTCGGATTTGTATCCAGGAAGCATTATTGAGAGTGGTTGGTTCAAACAGTAAGGACTTGTTCCACAATCAATGTTAAAAAACACGACTATTTTTAACTTTTTTATTTAATATCGATTGTGACAGAAGCTTGATGCTTATGAAATTCACTTTCGATGACTGCTTTATGGATACTAAACAAGAAATCTAGCCGATTTGCGGATAGTTCCTGGCAATTTACAACTCGTCTTAAGGGGACCGAATAGAACCTGGGATTCTTGGTACATGAGTCCGACGCCAAGATTAAACTTACTAAGAAATGCTGACTTACCGGTTACACAGGACCCGGATGACGAATCGTAGATTAAAGTCCGAAGACATTGACATGTGTTTCGTCGACACTCCACGTAAAACTCAGAAGTATCACATACGTCGCCTTCAACACATGCCTGGAGATAGAGGTCGTGAAAACTCGCTGGTTCCGTTGTCGAAGCCGGTTGCGTTGTCGTGGTTGGTTGCCATGGTGAAGTGGGTTGTGTTGTCGTGGTTGGTTGCCATTGTGAAGTGGGTTGTGTTGTCGTGGTTGGTTGCCATGGTGGAGTGGGTTGTGTTGTCGTGTCTTGTTTCCATGGGGACGTGGTCGATTTGTAAGGCGATGATACAGGTGTTGTCGACGTGATTCCTTTAATCGTCGTAATCAAAGGTTGGAACGGTGTGGTTTGTTCGATTGTTGTCAAAGGTTGGAATGGTGTGGTTTGTTTAATTGTTGTCATAGGCTGGAACGGTGTGGTTTGTTCGATTGTTGTCAAAGGTTGAAATGGTGTGGTTTGTTTAATTGTTGTCATAGGTTGGAATGGGGTGGTTTGTTTGATTGTTGTCAAAGGTTGGAATTGTGTGGTTTGTTTAATTGTTGTCATAGGTTGGAATGGGGTGGTTTGTTTGATTGTTGTCAAAGGTTGGAATGGTGTGGTTTGTTTAATTGTTGTAATAGGTTGGAATGGGGTGGTTTGTTTGATTGTTGTCAAAGGTTGGAATGGTTTGGTTTGTTTGATTGTTGTCCTAGTTTGGAATGGTGTGGTTTGTTTGATTGTTGTCATAGGTTGAGAAGATGTGGATGGTTTTTCTGTGTGCAGTGGTTGGGAAGACGTGGTTCTTGACTTAGTTGTCAAAGCTGTCGACAAACCAGGCTCTATAAAATGAGAGAATTCGATTTCATTATTTTCTGAGGTTGTCATTGACATAATGACACCAATCTCTCTCAGACGGCCAATCTGAACTCATCGGGGGCATCCAATTAAAACTCCTCTGAGTTGATAAGGATGCCGCCATATTGTTTCTCGCGAGACACTTCGAGACTTCCTGCATTGTGCTTCCGCTTCCAAATATAGATCTCAAATGTAAAATCTAAATAGTCATTTAATTAGTTAAAGGTAACAGAGGTTTATCACAACTTATGATTTTTATATAACATTTGAGTTACCGATAAAAAAGAATGATTAAAAATGATGTTCAATACCTCCTTATACATTAAACAACATGAATGAACATAGGAAATGTATTATTTGCCGGGTACGATTAACTCAAACTATTGAGTGTAATCCTACACTAACGTACGATGTGAATTTCTCAGCTCACGGAAATGCCCGAGTAGTTACGATTGCCAGACGGTGCAGGACAACACCCGGATGTGACCGTACCTGCACATGTTACTGGATCCCCGCTCCAGTCGCCATCTTCTAAACATGTCCGGTACCGGATATTGCCGAGTGCATTGTGGGAAGAGTCACAAACGTACACCACCTGTTGGCCGACCTGCCGGCCATTTCCGAGTAGTTTACCAAAGGCTGGAGCTGCCAAACGAGGACATCCTAAATAAGAAACGAATACAATTTGGTTTGTTGCTTAACAATTTGCGTCACATGGTGACATAGATCAAAATGTATTTGTTGCGTTTTTGGACAGTAAACTGTTTTTGTATTTCTTTTTTCGGACTACGTTTTATTTCCCTTTACCCAGAGTAACGTGGATGTAAACCATGACTGATATCAGTTGCGTGACGGTGTGATGTAGATTAGACTACGCCAGCCCCTTTACCCAAAGTAACGTGGATGTAAACCATGACTGATATCAGTTGCGTGACGGTGTGATGTAGATTAGACTACGCCAGACCCTTTACACAAAGTGCCATGGAGAAGACATACGAGTACTTGATTTCAAATGGATCATGATCTGACTTAAAGACAAACGAGACTGACTATTTTTGGAACTTGTGTTGGATTGACTTTACCCGGATGGATATAGACATGGAGGAAAACCATTGCCACCATTGGCGTTTTTTTTTCCTTTTTCGTTTGAGTTTGCGGTATGAACTGCTGAACTGCTTGCTATCGAAATGAAGACCTAAAATTGGACAACTTCTTAAAAAGGAAAAGTTCTTACTTCTTTTAGGACATATTCGCATTGTTTATGAGTTTCTGAGTAAGGACATTTCCACATTTGAAAGGTACCGCTGAGAATGTTTCCATTTTTCATGTTGTATTTTATCTTTATCGGTTCAGTTTGACAAAGTTTTGTTCTCCTACTATACCCCTGTCTTTAGACACGTTATGATGAACCTGTAGAAGAGGAATTCCTATAAGGAAGCAGTAAACAAAGTTACGAGTAATTCCTACTTTCTTTTACAAAGGTTACTATTCAATATCACTGGGAAAATGTAGATTTCTTCAATTGTGTCCAATTTTGATGAATCACGGTATTCAACATGAGAGACAAATCAATTACATTGTAATTGTTTAACAAAAATAAGACTTTTAATGGTTTATTGCTCTACCTTCTACAGCACAAGAGCAATCTGGCATCATCTTGACATTTTCTCCGGATTCACACTTTGATGGTGTACACAACGATCGCTAAAAAAGGAAAACGAAAAACACATTAAACGCAAATTAACAAATAACTTAGCACCAATATCAATATTATTTTCTTCATCACATTTATCAAGTAATCTATTTTTGCGTAGTAAGTTCTATAACGCCGCATCATGAGAGATCAAAACAGCAGGTCTGCAAATAGATATACTAAATTGTACACCAGACAATGACCATAACTTACTCTCAATTCAACGCAATCGCAAAGACCATTGTTTTATGTCGTTTACTTTGATATTAAGAGTTTGTTGTATAGAAATGCCTTATAAAAACAAAACATATCTGCTAATTTTTAAGCCAATCAGAAGATAAATCAATATTGACTTGAATTGGAGCATAACCCTAAAACTCTATGACACCTCACGTTTACGAATCTGCTGCAGAATCCTTTAGAAACAACTGTAACGAAATGTTCAATTGATGAGAAATAAAACCCTTAGTACCAACGGTTTCTACTCAATACCATTCTTAAAGTATACCTTTTTCGCTATAGCTTTGTCATCTGATGTTGCTTTCAATTACAGTTTAGCTTAAACGTATTTATTCTACAACTATTGTGAAACAAGTAGTTACAACCTAGATTAATCACTCTTGATTCTGCTTCCTGGATCATAACCAGTACTCGCGCTCCTGGATCATAACCAGTACTCGCGCTCCTGGATCATAACCAGTACTCGCGCTCCTGGATCATAACCAGTACTCGCGCTCCTGGATCATAACCAGTACTCGCGCTGAATGAGGAATAATGTCGCTAGGTGAAGCCCGCTTCTCATGGGATCCGAACCCATAACCCTCATGTTCGGAGGCCGACGCTCTACCTCTGGACCACTGTCCTCCACTATTTTCTTTCAATAAGAATCAGTTACAAATTTTCACATGGTATAATGAGATGGTGCGATAAAAGGAAGGTCTTTTCTATATGTACCTGTTTCCAGCCAGACTTGTCCGAGTACACGAACGACGCACAGTCGTCTACCGGCTGTTCTGCGTCAAAATTGAGCCGACAAATCCCTAGTTTCGTATTCACGCTAACGGAAGTACAAAGTGCGCGTGCGCGGCACTCTTCTAGGCACTGCCAATACGCCGTCTTCCAGAGAACCAGGTCAGTGGCTCCTGACTTACATTTTCCTGCGATGAAATTTTCCATTTCGACCGCGACAGGTGTTGCGCTGGTGAGAATTGCGTACAAGATGAAGAGTTTGAACCAAACTGCCATGGCTATCACAATGAATTCACTGAGTGTATGATGTGAGAATGGCCGGCTACGTATGTTTCTTAAGTTCTATATTTTAGACTCCAAAAGCGCAATTTCTAACCTTTCGAGCCAAATTTATAAACTGTAAAAACAAACTTCTTTCGAGAAAAACATTGAAACATAAATGTTATCTCCAATAGATCTTTTTAATATAAAAGTACATGTACAGTGATCTCTCGTTAATCCGAACATGTCCGTTCACAACAAAATGTCCGGATTACCGATTCATCCGGACTAATGAAGTAGCGCATGTTCTTATACACATTAAGACATAAACGGTCTGTATGCACGTGTATACTTATAACACTTTAGCAAACGTCAAATTGTCGACCGTCCCAAAAATAATCTTCTGATATGGCAGAAAACATTGTGGGAAAAGGAGAAATTGCTCGTCACGAACAATTTCTCTTTTCCCCACAATGTTTTCAAAAGTTGTCTGCAACAAACTGGCCAAATAATTCCGTTCCCTTACAATTTCGTTCGGATTGCGAGACATTCGGATAATCGGGGTCCGGATAAACGAGGCTTCACTGTACCTCTTTCATAACAAAGGAATATCGTTTGATTTATATGATTTGAAGTCTCATTTTTTCCTTATTGGTTTAAGCATGTAAGCATCTACATAAAACAAAACACAGCACACTGTTCAAAATAACGCGTTCAGGATCACGTTTATAAAGCCACCATCGAATTAAACCTTTTGCATACAATACACGTATTCGTAAGAAATCGTTTGGATATCACCACTTCTAATCAACAATCCTCTATTGTCCACGGTCAACATTGACCATTATCATATCAAACGTAGCATGCTCAGAGGTTAAGGTTGAAGCACTGAATAGATGCAAATGGATTTCTGCTGACTATTGGATGTTCTAGGATTCTTCTTATTTAACCCTTTCCCAAACAATAACGACATTTGACCACTTTGTTGCAGACGACTATATAAAACATTGTGGGAAAAGGAGAAATTGCTCGTAACGAGCAATTTTTCGTTTTCCCACAATGTTTTCTGCCCTATCATGTGATTATTTCCCAATTTCATCACATTTTGAAATATCGTCTGCAAACTCTTTCAATTTTGGACCGTCAATAACTTGTTGTTTGGGAAAGGGTTAAGAACAAATTGTTGTAAATCAATTCCCTCGAATGAGCTTTTGTCATTGGTCCACATGGAAATATCCATATCAACACTGGACGGCAATGATCAAGTATCGAATTAAAGCTTATCCTTCGATATATATTATAGATTGCTTTATTGCAAAAGAGTAATTTGTTATTAACCATGAGCAGTTTCTCTTACTTTTGCTACAAGTTCCTTTGAAACATGTTTTAAAACAAGTTGATATGAAGGAAAGGGTTGTCTTCTGCGTATGAAAAGCTCCACCCAAACCAGCCCAGGTAATTCAAACGACTATACAATAGAACTCCTCCATTTTTCATTGATTTTAGTAGATCAAGCACAATTTTAAATTTCTGTCCAATATAATGCGAGCGCGAAATTTTGCCATGGATTAGCAGAGGGTAAATTGCGAATAATTGCTTATTCTTTGCGGCAATTTACGAAAATTCTTTGATTGTATTATATTTGGGGACGTTACATTTAGGGACGTTTTCGGTTGCCTTACTATCGATATATGTTCGAGATTTGACATATCGATAAGTGCCGGCCATCTCCCAGATGGGTAGTTAACTGATATTGAAACTTGAAAAACTACTGATGGTTTATTCGATAATGTTAAAAATCGATGGTTAACCCCTTCCGCTATTTCGGATGTGGTTGCTTACTAAAAATTGAAGAATTGCACACGAAGCTTTGTCTATGTTAAACTTTTTATTACAATAGTTGGTGGTTATCATTATGCAATTCGAATTAGGATAGCAATCCCTGAGCATCATATGTAAGCTTGTTTCTATACAATAGCCGTTGTTGTCTAATAGACATTATTTTTGTCATGAAGAGGTGGAAATGGTTGTAAAATTCAATTCCCGTTGAGTAGAATACGCAGCAACAATTCAACGCCAGAATTTCGTGGGCTTGTCAAGTCGCAAGAAGCGATATATGTCGATTTCACAGTCTTGGAAATGATAATTGCATTGTAAAACAAGATGGAAAACATCCATTCTTGTAGAAAGTGCACCCGAAAGCATTCATTGTCGTTACACATTTCAATACTGATAGGTAATACATGATAAAAGTTATTTACACTTTACATTGTATAATTCGAATCCTCCAAAACCGGTATTAGAACAATAACAGGGGAATGCTTGTGATTTCATAATTAGAACAATAACAGGGGAATGCTTGTGATTTCATAATTAGAACAATAACAGGGGAATGCTTGTGATTTCATAATTAGAACAATAACAGGGGAATGCTTGTGATTTCATAATTAGAACAATAACAGGGGAATGCTTGTGATTTCATAATTAGAGCAATAACAGGGGAATGCTTGTGATTTCATAATTAGAACAATAACAGGGGAATGCTTGTGATTTCATGAAATATTCTAACAAGTACCACTAACCCATTAAGGCTCGATATGGGTTTAATAGGAAAACGTTTGGTACCGTATGTAGCTGCGTACAATCGCTTACAATGGTAATTAACGTATTCCCATCTCGAGACACAACTCATGCCGACTAACAACTCGTTTGTGACCAGGTATTTTAGAACTATGACAGATGTATGGAATGTCCACGCTAACAAATCATCCGTAAAGGTAACTCACTCAAATTATTTCCCTAAGAAGATTTGACTATTGATGTATCACGACGTATCCATACTGTATCGAGGGTTCAGTGTAATACTATAGTAAGTGATGCACGTATGTGAAGCACTTACTATAGTCTTGCATAGAACCCTCGATATGTTGGTTTTCCGGAATTTTGTTTTTGTAATTAAAGGTCTGTTTCGGTTTCATTGGTTTCAAAACCAATACTGTATTTCTTCCATTCTGGCATTGTAGTATCAGTTCTTATGCTATTTCTATTATTACACAGAATGTCTTGGAGTTAGGCCATTGTTAACTATCATTATTTGACTCTCACTAAGATGGTTAATGAGTCCATTCATTTTTCTAGACCAACAGAATGACACTTACTAACATTGGTTTTCGGTCATTACAATATTTCATTTAACGCACGTTAAGAAGGTGTCAATTAAATCAGATGTGACAAAAATGGAATTTGCTCATTAAGTTTTCAACTCAATAATATTTATGAGACCAATATCTTTCATAGTATTAAAAGTACTATCTCAAAAGCTGGGATTTTAAATTGTGTTCTAACGATAAAATGCCAACATAGATTTCTAAAGTAACATAATACTAGATTATTGTAGAATATTTGTATTGTAAACAGTTTAAACGTTTTTTCGTAAACAACGACCTAGCCTTAGAATAAGAAGAGCTAATTTGAGAAACCGTCGTTCCATTGGTCTTCGGAAACGCTTAACCGCTATTGTCACGTGACATTAGCAAGGTCCACGAAAACTAGTTTCAGGGTTTATTGTAAACCGGCTTTCCCATAGACGCGCTTACAGTTACAAAAGCTAACTTCACTTTATTAGCATCTTAGAAGTAAAGACATTGAAAGCTGTCTGTGTGTTAGTGACAAGGATTGTTAGCATAATGTTTCAATGCTTATTTCTCTCGGGGCACACCTCTCTGAGTAAGTCCCTTTAACGCCGTCTGCTGTTTCATTCAATTTAGACCAGTCAAACTATCCGCTATTACAGAGGGAACGGTTTTGAAATGTTATTGAAGTTTGTGTCGTAAATTAGACCGATTTACCTGTTAAACTTACTGCGTAGAATATATAGTATACATATTTTCTTTCAAACACTTATCGACTTAAAACGAAGTGTCGTCGGATCTTCCAATGACTAAACGAAAGATGCCACCGACGTTTCCATATTGTAAATACAATAGAAACCGGTGCATTCAGAAACGGCATGGCGATAAGATGGTGTTCTATTTATATTGTTCCACTATCAACATTTCCTACTCCTTCTGATTTAGACTCCCATGAATTGTATTTATGAATTCATGGTGTAATTGGAAATGAGATCTAAATATACTATCTTTTTAAATACTCCACATTCCTTCCTTTGTAATCGAACGCGTCGAAAGGTTCATCACACGAAAAGGGGTATGTTATATAACTTGATAAACTCGATATACATATATCGATATGTCGCCATCTTGTTTTGAAGGAACGTTCAAACGACGAGTTTAAAGAAGCTTACAGTCATGGGACAATTTCATGTTGGGCATTTGTTGGAGCTTTTATATAATATTTGTCCTATTTAACGATTTCAATATGTTGCAGAGCCATTTATACTTTTCAATGGTGTTTGCTTGTGACACACTTAAAGATGTATGTGTTCATAATGTTCGTCACGATCGACACTGAAACTGCAGAAAGTTTAAGCTGTTTGTTCACAGATATGAGGAAATGTAGAAGTAGATTTTTTTTGTCTTCAAAAATGTACAACAGCTATTCTGTTGTATGGTATCCACGGGAGATTATCCAGTGGAAGCAAAATTAATTGCGTCTTTAAGTTTTCTAAAGCCTATATTCTTTGCGAAAATACATATTAAGATCGAAAAGCATTTCAGCGGTTTATGGATCAATCGCATAAAGACTGTAACACTTAATCATATTGATACAATCTGAATTGATATTTGAATTGTGCAGTGGTTATCTTTCATATGATATACCGAGTATTATACCGCAATACAAAACGAAACTGTATTGTATCAACAACATTTCATTTTCATTTGCAAATTTTCTCATGTTTGAATAAATACCTTCAAAACCAAGGTGGACAATCTTATTTAAGCAATGTCTACAACAAACCGAAGGTAGACCAGCCGCCAATTGTGGACAAAACAAACCGGCCTGGGACCATTGCCTCGTGTAGCGGTTTATTATATTCGGTATTTTCTTTCAAAAATAGTACTTTAGCCAAGTTGAATACTATCAACGCACGGGGTGATACTATACGACTGGCCATACACGACAAAAGTGACTGGATACTTTCTCATTATTATATAGGGTTCCAAATGATTGGCGTTAGATAACGCATCTACACCAGTTTGAAATAAAATAGAAATGATACAAAACGGGTGACTTGTCATAAGCGTAAAATGGTGAATGACGAAGACGACACGATTTGGACCTGTGTCAGAAACTTACTATGACTCATTCGGAACACCTCGGCCATTTCTTAAAATAACCTCGGAGGTAATGGGGAGCCATTTTTGAAAGTAGGTCAGCAACGAAGGGCCAATCGTATCAACTCGGCAATCCCCGTCACAAGCCGGGGATTGCCGAAATGAGCTGATTGCCAAAATATGAAACAAAGATGTGTTGATATGATCATCTTTAATGAAAAGGGTACAAAAACCCATTCAATTGTGATATATAACTAATTCGTGTGTATTTAAATACATATTTAGTGCCCGTATGCATTTTGCGTTATCCGCCGGAAATAAGGCAAATTACCCCAGGATTTCTGGTGTATTCATGTACGACCTACGAGGTATATCGACTTGTTACGGGGATTGCCGAGTAGATACGATTGACTATGACTATACGTCGAAGAAAATCCAGAAATTCCGAACCATTCGTTCTCTGTCTTTGTCTTTATATTTCAGACATATAGAGAATAGATGGTTGGTGTCGTGAATCGGAAATGTTATCGGGCAAGGCTTAGGAATATTATCCGGTGAGCCGAAGGCGAAACGGATAATAATCCGAAGCCGAGCCCGATAACATTTCCCATTCAAAGACACCAACTATCTATTCTATTTATCCTGTTACCTTTATGTATTCTTTAAAAGAAAAAAGATGAAAATAAAAAACACGAGAAAAAAGGACAAAAATAAGTAGAGAATGATGTAAACATGACGTCATTTCGTTCTTATGACGTCATGATTCGTCACGTGCATGTGACATATGGCTACTGCCGGAAATTCCGAACCATTCGTTCTCTGTCTTTGTCCTCATATTTCAGACATACGTCTAAAACTCCCTCTGTGTGTCGAACATTTTCATTAGGTCCCTCGACCTTCGATGTATAGAGAATCAGATGCTACTGCATTGTTATGGAGGTCTTCATTGATAAGGACTTGTTTCCTTGATCTGTTGAAAATATCCACAAATACAGACAACGCAGTTTATCTTTGATCTGTCTGCTGACTAGAAATACAATATATCAGAAAATATGCACAAGATATAGTTTTTTAAGGTAGAATTATGTTGTTATACCAGCGTAATCAAATATCTCGCTCTGAATGCCGATCTCAGACTAAACTGTTTGTATAATACTGATAAAGTTTCACTTTGATTGAGCACCAAGTTCAAACAACTTAGATTGACAAATCTTGATTTTTCTTCCTTGATACATAGCCACCACTGGTGCCAATTGAGGATCAATGAAATGTCGCAAAGTGGATCAAGGCTCTCACAGTATTGATTCAAATAGCCTATGCGGTATTACACTAACGACATACATGTAGTGTGAGTACGTTTGTAAATTGTAATAAAGTGTTCGTATCGTATTACCTGTATTGTGTACCCTCACCCCTTCTTCTGCGAGTCGGCACGCCACAGGGACTATAGGTTTACGTTGATGATGCAATGTTTACTATTATTTACTACCGACGAAAGGTGATCCTTAATGTAAACGACCTTTATGTAAATAATTGAAATCTTGTACAAGTTGTAGTGGTACGGTTTTTTATGTTAAGGGGACGATGGGTATCAAAGTTATGATACTTTGTTCGTATTTGTTTTCTTTTCCGACAGAGAAGGCTCCCTAGCGAGCTTCACTTCCCATAGGTTCTATCTGAAATAGAGGAAAACAATCGACAATCAGTTCGACAGAAGTAAGACAACCTTTTCTGAAAATCCAAGCTTTCTGTATAGGCTCTATGGTACCGTTTTTAAACGTTATGTTAAAAAATTTGCGTAAGTTCAAAAACAGCCCTCTTATTTCAATATTGGGCAAAGCAATATTGCAAAGAAACACATTATTGGAATCGTCTCTCCGAGACGCTTCCAATGACGTGTCACATTGCAATAATGTATTATCATTTGATATACTATCCATGTTCTTCAGTTTTGACTAACGATAATAGTTTCCTTAGTAAAGCGGTACCCTGGGTTTTTAAGAGTGTAGCAAATGAACGGTCCTAATGACATACATGCGCAATCTTTTAATACACAACATTCAAACCAATCCTTCGTGGATCAAACGAGAAATCCTATTCGTACATTCATGGAGACAAAACAATGCCATAAAACAAAAACAAATCGTACGTATTTCATTCATAGAATATTGATCAGTTTGGAGAAGCAATCTACAGTTACGATGGAAAAAGGGAGTTTTCAAAGGCTCTCTCACGGTTATAGACATACAAATGTACATAGATCGACCTTTTCTTCTCCTCCGTCTGTGTGTCAGACTGCATGAAAACGGTCTTTAATTAACCCTTAGAATGCTGAATAATGGTTTAAAAATAGATTTTGTGTCGTCTGCTTTCCCAAACCTTTACTATCTGATTTCACTATGAAGCACTTATGAAAGATGGAGACCATTATGTTTGTGTGAAATAATTGGCGAGTGCGTGTGCCCCAACCTAATTCAATCTTGTCTGCTTCGGCTGCATTGTTAAGCAGCAAACGAAAAAATTTGCGTCATGATGAACATTTTGTTCTAGTCAATTCTCATTCCCGAAAATGTAGCCTACATATACAAGTATATACAAATCTAGTCATATAAGACAGTCTAACTTTCTATGGTTTGGTTTGTTTTCGTTCGTTTGTTTGGGATTTGTACACCTAGTCAACAATTCAGTTCAAGTTATATTGAATGCAGGCTCTATAAAAATTGACGAAGACTTTATGCTGACCATTAGAACCGGTCAGGACTGGTGGAAACATCTCTTTTTCCGGTTTGGAAGGAGAAGCCTCCATCTATGAGAATCATTTTGTAGGTTTTCCGTGTTTTGGTTTCAGTGTTTGTAAACAACTCCAACCTTACCTAACTTCGCTGTGTGTCCATTTATAACAGCCGATCTGTGTCAAAGGGTCATTTGACCACCCGTTTAAAAACAGTTTGAAAGAAAACACCGAGGAGAGCTTAAGTCATTAAATTCACTGAGACGTGAAAAGCAGACAATTCGGATATCTGAATACAATCCATAGAACGGTCACACTTGACCAACAATGGGAAATCGTAAAATGGACCAAAATGAAAACAACAACAACAATTCGAACCCTTTACTTGTTATAGTCCTAATTCGTACATAATCTGCAGGTTGTCAAATGTTGGTAGATGTAAAATTATCGCCCATAAGTGTTCAAAATATACGTCGTAAATATCATCACTAAAATAACTTCTATATGCAGACATAGTTATAGCATGACATTGTTGATGTTTTAATAGTGACCCAGTTAGAGTTAACCATATTAAAGGGCGGAGAAAGAGAAATAGATTAACATTGTATTTTTTAGTTATGGATTTACATCGCGTCAACATACGAGTAATTTCAGCAGTGTGTACCGTTTTCGATAAATCCCAACAGTAACTGAATTAACATATACCATGGGTAGGAAGCATAATGAACAGGTTTAACAGTTTTATACGTATTAATCTCAGAATAGTGACCAATGATCATTGTATGACGCGATGCGGGATTTGTTGGAAACAATAGGATACGACATCAATTTTCTTGAATCATGAAGAATGGTGTTTGGAAAAAAGACGTAGAGACAGTTTTTTTCTTTTCCAGCGATAATTTCACAAACGATCTGTCAGTACGACTCAGTACACAAACATATTTTGAGTTCGATATATTGCGATGATGACAGGTGGTTTTCCTGTAGACTCCTCTTAACCACCCCCTATCCATTTGAAAGTACATTCATGCGAAAATTCGTCCATTTGAAAGTTAATTCATTCCAAAGTTCATTCATTCCAAAGTTCACAGCTACTTCAAAATTTGTTTATAATCACTGTCTGAAGTTGTCATTTTTATGGCGGGATGCAACCCTTTATCTCGGTTGTCCACGATTTTGTTTAACCCTTTCCCAAACCACAAATTTTGGACTGTCCCAAATTGAAAGAGTTTGCAGACGACATTTCAAAATGTGATGAAAGATAGAGCAGAAAACATTGTTGGAAAAGGAAAAATTTCCCACAATTTTTTTCTAATGTCGTCGCAAAAAAATAGTCAAATGTCGTCATTGTTTGGGAAAGGGTTAAACTAATGGCTGGTTAGAATATTTAAAGAAACGCCTCCTAATTAACTTATAAAGCCGATTACGTTAAAGCAATCTCGTTACGTAACGATGAGGAATATGGATATCTTTTTCTCAACGACAATTAAGAAAAGTTCTGTTTGGACCAAACACGTAAAATGCAGAAACTATTGCTTATTTCTCAGACTTATCAAGGCCTTTCGTAAGCTTTGTTTCTTTTTTTTTTCTTATAAACAATCAAACATGAAGTTAACACAATTAAACAGTAGCACAAATGTAGTAAATACAGAGTACATGCAATGGGCTTCGGTCAAAGTTTATCCCAACCCAAAAAAGGCAAGTCACCTTTGGCACTTGTATGTCTTCAGTTTAGTTCCAAACATATTAACAAAGACATGCCGGGTTGTAGTGAGAAGCATGTCTGTATGACTCTGGTATGGTTTAACATTTTATGCTAAGAATTTGCGATAGATCAGAGCAGCATTCCATCACATTTCAATGTTGATAGAAGCTTCCAATGACATGTTACACTGCATTATCGTACGTTTGTTTAACCCTTTACCAAACAATGACGACATTTAACCACATTGTTGCAGACGACTCTGGAAAACAGTGTGGAAAAAGGAGAAATTGCTCGCTTAGAGCAATTTCTTCTCTTCCCACAAGGTTTTCTGCTCTTACTGAAGAATATTTTTTCAATTGTATCACATTTTGAAATGTCGTCTGCAAACTCTTTCAATTTGGGACAGTCGAAAACTTGAAAAGGGTTAAGATACTATCGATGTTTATCTGATTTGACTTACACAATTATTTCCCGTAAGTCGTTAAGTAAGACACCTGAAAACATGTCAGATACATATATTCGGATATATAGTATTAAACATCTTATTCGAAGATCTTTCGAAAGTTCGAAACAACATTCCTTCTCATTGCAAAATTGATATAAAAAAGATGCAAAGTAACTCGTTATTGGGATTGTCTCTTTAAGGTGAAACCACAGTTGAAAGGTAAGAATGGAATCGTCCAGATCGTTAAACCAGAGAATCTTGATACTGTGCATAACATTTCAGAGTCGGTCCAAATCACAGAAAAGGGTTTCCCATCTATCAAAGATAAGGAGGAGTGCAATATCATGAAACATTAGGGTTTGTTAGTTATATGATTAAACGTGGACTGAATGTTCTGTACCCTTACATCTTATTCTTCCTTTTGATGTACAGGACTCATTTTTGAGTGTTATCGTACATGTTCCCTAGATTCCTACCAGTTCTAAGCTAGGAAATGTGTCAAGCCCAATGTGAAATAATTGGCCGCCTTCGGGGATCGTACCCGGATTGACTGGTCTCTGATTCCTGACGCTAATAACTTCACCACCTCAGAACTAACTGAGCTGTAAAACTTATGAGTACGTTTCAACACGAAATAAGACAGTGTGATGATATATATTTCCAGTGTTGTACATAAAGAGTGTCTATAACCCATCGACACGCTAGACGAAATAATGCCCATGCGCCCAGAAGAGCGTCACGGTACATTGGTCGCATTTTCTTCGGTGCCTCATTTACTGTGTAGCACTGAGACGGGACGGACACAATAAAAGGTAATATTTCATTTGATTTATTTGGAGGTTTATCCCCGGAGGGATGAACGATTTGACTTACTTTATTTGATCCGGTTTTTTTTTTCTTCAGATTGTTAAGTCGTCTAGATTATTATTTATTGTTTTTAGTAACATTAAATACGACATATGTATTGATAAAATAAAGAACACGATTGTGTGAAACAAAATATAAAAAACCTGATATATAGATAAATATGATTAGATCGTTTGCTAAGAAATCCATATATGAGAAGATAGATATATAAATAGATGATTAACAAATTAGTAGACAAACAAACAAATGTAAAACTTAAAGCCATACTTGCGCTCATTTACACTAAAATTGTAAAAGTTCTAGGATAATTGAAAATTAACACAAACGTACTTAAAATTCCTTTTTACAGAGGAATTGAGACTGTTACACTTTCACACGATGCGTTTAAAAGACTGAATACAATAGGGTTTGTTTACAACTAGCGATAAAACAAGGACAGTCAAGAAACGTTGGAAACCAATAAACCAAGAAATTATTCATGTTGAATGTCACGTTGTTCATATTGAATAAATGACAGTATTTATATGTGTTTCATGTGATTTTTCTATCCAGGTGATAGACACTCATCAATCCAAGCTCTCATTGCTATTTTAGATGTTACTTGATTGTAAACAATGAAGTTAAATTGGTAGGCACCCAATTTGTGAAATTAACACCTTGAAAAATAGATAATAGATAGTGCAGGCTTTATATTGTCATGATCCTGTGGTTTTCGCTATATGTTCAAACATATTTTGTCTTGATTTAAAACTCACATTACCCTGTTTTGCAGTTTTTCTGAGCGCTAGTATGCTTTTAAATAGTAAATAAGTAAAACAGTAGTAGTAATGATAAGCAGTGGCAGAGCGTCTGCCTCTTGTACCGAGGGTTCCGGGTTCGAATCCCCGTTAAGCGAGGTAAAAATTCCCGATTAGTAAGATTAGATAAATCCACTTTCGGTCAACTTATTGGCAGTGTATCCAGGAAGCAGAATCAATCCATCTTGTAAAAACTTGTTTAAAAACCGGTGTAAATATATTTAAACTAAACTAATAGATATGGTGTTAAAGGTTCTTCTTTGCAGACTCTTGGGTTCAAATACGTATTATTTCACTCTAAAGACTTCAACTAGTTTTGCTTCAAAGAATCATTCTCGAGTGCGTATCATAAAACAGAACGGCAGCTGTACAGTTTTAAAGAAATCAAGTTTTAACTTTCGCATTTCCTCACAAACCCCTTTAAGGTGATACGATTTAATAGCCTTCATATATATTCCTTAACCCATAGAGTCCTGGGTAATGTTCTAAAAGTAGATTTCTGTGTCGTCTGCTTTCCAAAACCTTAAATATATGCTTTATTTTGATGAGAAAAGATACTCAACTCAGAGAAGCAAACAGGTTAGATCACAGGCCAGCCGTCAATTTACTTGGCGGCTGGCCTGTGATCTAATAAGTTTGCATAAGCATGAAGTCGGTTCAAGCGCTCTAAGGGTTAAGGACGGCCGTTTAAGACAAGACAATACAATGTGTGAAAGAGGAATATAAGTAAAACAAGAAAGTATCATGGGTGCAGAAAAGGATCGCTTAACGCATTGCCTTATCTTCGACTGAGTTAACGCAGATACATTGTATCCACGTTATGCGACGTAGTTGTCCAATGATTGTGTTACCAAGATTATCATAGGGATATCTATTGGCCAATAAATCTTATAAAAGTATGAGACTATGAGCTTTCACCGAAAAAAGGGTATATCTGTTTTAAATAAAGAGTGGCTTTCATTTCGGTAGGGAAGTACATGTAATTAAATGGAAAACATAATGTCAAACAACTGATAGTTTATTTATTTTAAAAAAACTTATATATTTTAATAAACGATTTATTCAAAATGGCATTTGTCTTTTTCAGTTGTGTTCATAAACACCTGGTACAACTTTTAGAATACAAATCTTATCTCTGCCATTGAGTCGGGCCATGCTTATCTCTGCCATTGAGTCGGGTCATGCTTATCTCTGCCATTGAGTCGGGCCATGCTTATCTCTGCCATTGAGTCGGGCCATGCTTATCTCTGCCATTGAGTCGGGCCATGCTTATCTCTGCCATTGAGTCGGGCCATGCTTATCTCTGCCATTGAGTCGGGCCATGTTTATCTCTGCCATTGAGTCGGGCCATGTTTATCTCTGCCATTGAGTCGGGCCATGCTTATCTCTGCCATTGAGTCGGGCCATGCTTATCTCTGCCATTGAGTCGGGCCATGTTTATCTCTGCCATTGAGTCGAGCCATGCTTATCTATGCCATTGAGTCGGGCCATGTTTATCTCTGCCATTGAGTCGAGCCATGCTTATCTATGCCATTGAGTCGAGCCATGCTTATCTCTGCCATTGAGTCGGGCCATGCTTATCTCTGCCATTGAGTCGGGCCATGTTTATCTCTGCCATTGAGTCGGGCCATGTTTATCTCTGCCATTGAGTCGGGCCATGCTTATCTCTGCCATTGAGTCGGGCCATGCTTATCTATGCCATTTTGTCGGGCCATGCTTATCTCTGCCATTGAGTCGGGCCATGCTTATCTCTGCCATTGAGTCGGGCCATGCTTATCTCTGCCATTGAGTCGGGCCATGTTTATCTCTGCCATTGAGTCGGGCCATGCTTATCTCTGCCATTGAGTCGAGCCATGTTTATGAGGCATATTTAACTATATCTACGTTCGTCAAATGTTAACTTTGTGTAACTGTCTATAGAATTGCTATGCTTAGCTCTCGATAGAGACATACATTTAAGTTTGACATTTCGAATTTACCACGCTATCATGGGTAATATATTTAATGACACTAAACTGCCAACGAAGCATCAGTTTAAATTAAGTCATAGCTATTATAATGTAAGGTCGTATATCGTTGACTTCTTCTGATACAGATCCCTGCAAAATATTCGTTATCATACATTGTTCACATGAGATTCGGGGTCGCATATACTTCTAATAAACACATGATATTCAGGAACAAAATGTCCGAAGGTGTATTTCTTTATATATGCTACAAGCGATCTATGGAGACACATCCCATGTTGTTCTTTTCGCGTTTGGTAACATTTACTCGTATGAAAAAAGAAGTTGTCCACATTTACATTATCCAGCTTTTTTTGTCCTTATTGGTTATGAATGAAAATGTTTGACGCTTTAAATGTCTATTTCTTGTGTCTTAATTCAGTAGTTATTGAAAATCATGACGTCAGAAACGAGCAAAAAACCATCAGTTATCTAATATCGAGTTGGGTTGGTTTAATTTTTACAATTTTTGCCTCATTTTAAAGATGTTAACCCCCTAGATGGCAAAAGCCTATGCTAGCGACAAATGAATGTACTCTTTAAAAGTCATTGCAGGGAAAGGTCATACAGTGGTATCATTTCGTAATTTAGAATAATAGCACATCCTATGACGACAAAATACCCCTTATTATCACTAACCATCGATAAAGACCATTTGCAAAAGATATGCTACATCTTTGTATTTGACGAACCAACATGTTTTATAAACTTTTGTTTTGTTCGAAACATTGACACAAAAAGAGAAATTCCAGTCTGTTAGAAAATTTCAACTTGCCACCATGCCCCTTTCCTCAATACAGATAAGGGCGTGATACAAAATCAAAAGCAAGAGATGGTGGGTGTCAGTGGTGCAGTGGTAGAGCGTCGGCCTATTGTACCCATGGTTCTGGGTACTGTTTTACTAAACAACTAAAGGACAATGATTGCGTAAGTCAAAACTGATACACATGGATAGTATCTTTAATGGAAGTACAATATTGCAATGTGACACGTAATTGGAAGCATCTCGAGAAGACGACTCCAATGATGTGTTACTTTGCAATATTGCTTAACCCAATATTGAAATAAGAGGAATTGTTGTTTTAGACTTAACGCAAATCTTAAGCGTAAACTGTTTAGTAAAACGGTACCCTGGGTTTGATCTCCGTTAGCGGTGATATTCGCCAGGACTAGCCCACAAATCGGCGCGAGTATTGGTTAAGTATCAAGGAATCAGTCGTTGTCATTGAGTTTGATAAGTCTCATGCATTTGTCACGATCGATGTAAAATAAATTAGTTTGAACAAAAAGCAAATGACAAATGCTTTAGAAAGAAGTCGGCCAATAATCGTGTAATTACGATGACAAAAGTACCCGATAAATGGCTAGCAATGATCAGGATAAATTGCTAGCAATGATCAGGATAAATAGCTGGCAATGATCAGGATAAATGGCTAGCAATGCTCAGGATAAATAGCTGGCAATGACCAGGATAAATGGCTAGCAATGATCAGGATAAATGGCTGGCAATGATCAGGATAAATGGCTGGCAATGATCAGGATAAATGGCTGGCAATGACCAGGAGACCCAATTACCATGTACTCACACAAGATCCGGACAGATGCGCATTGAAAACGCAGAGACCAACGTTGTTGTTATTCTTGCAAAATTCCTTCTTGCTCTTTTAATGCAATTTGTAAGGTTGGTTAAGAAAAGTAAGCAAATTGTCACGAAAGGAATTCTAACCAGGTCCATAAACCGAGCCGCCATTCAAACGATACCAAATGTATCTTGACATGGACTAATAAACATTGTCATTTTTTTTTTCATTGCCACTCGGTTTTATTGAGCCCTCACTCCAAATAGTTTTAAACGATCACCTTTATTTGTAAACCAACAATTGATTCTGTTAGGCCTTTTTGCAGTTCAACAAATGTTTCGCGAGATAAAACTGTCACTTCTGTATGACTTATGACCGTTTATAACTACTCTTTAAAAAGTTTCCCAATGCTAAATATACAATAAAAAAAAATCTTATAAGGAAGTGTAGATAGCCTGCATATCTCTCTAAAAATAGGTTGTTCAATTTCTTATTTTTCAGTATTTGGTTATTCTGCAATTACCGACTAAGTTATGCGCACCTGGATTAATAAGATTGGCATTCGTAGTTTAGGAAATGATGTTAGATATATAGAGAATAGATGGTTGGTGTCGTGAATCGGAAATGTTATCGGGCAAGGCTTAGGAATATTATCCGGTGAGCCGAAGGCGAAACGGATAATAATCCGAAGCCGAGCCCGATAACATTTCCCATTCAAAGACACCAACTATCTATTCTATTTATCCGGTTACCTTTATGTATTCTTTAAAAGAACAAAGATGAAAATAAAACACGAGAAAAAAGGACAAAAAAATAAAAAATAGAGAATGATGTAAATATGACATAATGTCATTCTTATGACGTCATGAATCGTCACGTGCATGTATTATATGGCTAGTGCCGGATATCACAAATGTTATACGGCACCTAGTTATCGGTCCCAAAATGGCACTAGTGACAGGATAATGTTAAAAGCATGGACGCCTTATAAACCAACCAAAGTCCATATGCAAATAAATTCAGTAATGAATTACTGAAAATGTATTGATTTTATTAGACTACTCCTGTTTCAGAGAAGATTAAACAGACCAAAACAAGGAATAGAAATGAGACCTAAACTGTCAGGAGCAACGTTCATCTCTTTTCTCTCGTTGGTTGCCATAGTTACTAGTACCCATGACAACCCACAGCGATTCGAGCCTGAAATCGTTCACCAATGGAACACAGTCGAGTACGAATGGCCGAATATCACGATGAGGGACGATGAGATAAGCAGCGGTAGATATATCAGAAAGAACAGCGCAATCAACGGAATAAAGATATACAAGAAGAATATCTACGTCACGATCCCGCGCCTAAAGGGAGGTGTTCCCTGCACGCTGGGTCTGGTCGTCGAGAACCAGGACCGTAAAATGGCCGACGTGGATTACGTCATCAGACCGGTTCCCAGCTGGGACATGCAGACGCTTGGAGACTGTAACGCGCTCCAGCGCGTCCAGAGCATGGAGATCGACCCGCAGACTGGTTACATGTGGATAGTAGACACAGGTTGGTCAAAAATGAAATGTATTTATTATACGCTTTGTTTGATTATATAAACATTACAATAGGAGGATGGGGATACGATAAGAGCGAAAAAGAAAAACAAACAACATACAATGTATCTCAATGCCATTAGAAATTTTTGCTACAAAAGAAAATTGTTTGTCATGATCAGTATTGAAGCGGATTCTATATATTCCTTTACAGCATGTGTTTTAAAAGTGTATGTACAACCAAAGGGGTTTATAATAAGATTTTATTGCCAATCAAGTTTTATCTCTAAAACTCTATACATATGTGTCAAATAAGCGTATCAAAACCCGATCTGATAAATACACATATCGTCGTATGCTGTACATAAAACATTTGAATGAATGAATGGTGTTTTAAGGCGCATAAAACATTTGGACACCAGTCTCATTACATTACATATGCATCACGCGTCCAATTGATGGCGTAATGATATTACGATACAGTAGAAAACAAACACACATATCGCCTGCTTGTGCCAAAGACCTAATAAACATGTTTATTAGGTCTTTGCTTGTGCTAAACGTGTAAATATTACAACATCGAAAGAAGTAAGCAAACTCATCCAAATGCATTCGTCTTTACATTCGTTTGGTGATTTATAGTACACAAACTCACTTTCCACATTTACATTTGCAGGTTACATCCCCAACATGGATAGCGTAGAAATACAGCCACTAGACGCGTGTCCAGCCAAGATGATCATTTACGACCTGGTCAACCACCGCGAAATACACCGTTACGAGTTCCCGCCATCGGTCGTAGGTCAAGGTCTCTTCTATCTGAACGACGTCGTTCTTCAGTACGTTGGTGGGAAGGCGCGTTACGCCTACATGTCGGACACGCTGGCGTATAAGTTGGTCGTCTATGACTACCAAGGGGACACGTCGTACGCCTTCACCCACCCGTCAATGCGTGCCGACCCGGTCTATCAGAACATCACTATCGCCAACATGACTCTGTCTGGAATCATCACCGGAATTAACGGAATCGGCATGTCCCCGGACTTCCGGTACTTGTACTACAGCTCCGTGGCCGGGGTGGGACTGCACCAGATCGAGACTTCCGTTCTGACGAGCAGTCGCGGGAACGACGAGACTTTCGCGAGATCTGTACGGACTCTAGGGAAGAAGGTATCGCCTGGTGACGGAATGGCGTATGGGGCGAAGCACAACCTGTATTACTCCGCGCTAGAACTCGACGGCGTCCATAAGTGGGACATAAACAGCGATCTGAACATCGATAAAGATTTCAGTTCTGTGCGGCTTGTGACACAGTCCTTACTGACGTCAGATGCCCGGATGCAGTGGGTGGACACGTTCACGATCGACGACTGCGGATATCTTTGGTTCACGACAAGCAGGCTGCAGAAGTTCTTCAGCTCCGGAAGCATAGTGCACACTGAGCCGAACTTCTTCATCTGGAAAATATATGTGGACGATTATAATTACTTGGATTCGCGATACCATGGCAGCGGCGGTGACACGCTTGGCGCTAGCTCCGTCAAATCCTCACTGGCACTTATGGCGACAATGTTGGCGGTGATGGTCACATTATGCAAATGAGGAATGACAAGGATGCAGTGGAAGGACATGGTCATTGGATTGTTTCTAAGAACTGTTTCTAAGAACTGTTCAACCCATTACCAAAAAATAACGATATTTTCCAAGCTTGTTGCAGACAACACTGGAAAACATTGTGGGAAAGGGGAAATTCCTCTTAACAAACAATATCTCCTTTTCCAACAATGTTTGCTGCCCTATCAGATGATTATCTTTCAATTTCATCACATTTTGAAATGTGGTCTGCAAACTCTTTCAATTTGGGACTGTCGAAAATTTGGTGTTTGGTAAAGGGTTTGGTATGATGCATAAAACGTTATGCGGTATGTTGTTCCGTTACGTTAGTTTCATCGTTGCGAATCGAAACCACCTTATATATTGGTAACGACGACTGTCTTCATTTAATCATATTACCTAATAAAACATTTGTTTATCGAAGTTTTCGGAAACATTGTTCTAAAACCCATCAACTTATGACAGATATTTGTATAAACATGTGTAAACTAAAATAAAATGTCAATGTTTAAAGAAATTCCTTTACATTAGCCTATCCCCCTGGTCTGTATGAAGTTTTAGCCATTTCATAAAACATATCAAAGAGACCTCGTAACATGACAATTTGTCAAGGGTGTTTGTATGAAATTGCTGTTTCAATTTATGGCAGGACAGTCCAAAAGGACTAGTATAATGCGATAATAAAGGGGTATATCAGTACACTGAAAACCGCATTGCAATATAATGCAAATGGAAAAAACCGTATTGCAATATAATGCAAAATGGAAAAAACCGTATTGCAATATAAAAAGCGGAAATATATATTGGATTAAGAGTTACGATTGTCATTTAAAGTTTAATGGCTGCCAAAAATAAGCAACCAACATAGGAAAGGAAGGTCAGTCTTAGAAATCATTCAAGTCAAATATTTTTTCTCAAAAACAAAAGTATGTCAACCTTTTCACTGCCTAAAGCAAACTCCTCTTACATCGGGCATGGATGAAGCTCATATCGCATCGATGCGTTGCTGGGTAGAGCCGTGACCTAAACAACTTTGCGGATACGGAGGTTTGAATGGAATCTTGAGTATTACTAAAGTAGTACTAAACAATAAAGTGGTGTATATTGGTTTGATGGAATCTAAATACGGTGCAACAATATTCCTCTTACACCACAGAATATCGGTGCACCGTCGTATTGTTACAGGCCTGGGAGATATTATGAAACAATGTTACGTTTATCTTATGTGTCACAGAAACATTGAGGTACAGTGTTTCAATCCATGGAGGAAAACACTCGGAATAATGGTCAGAATTCTTACAGAATACTGACCATTATTCCAAGTGTTTCCTCCATGGTTGTTCGTCTGGAGACTATCTCTCAAGAAAATCCAAAACTACTGTTCAAGGTATTGAAATCCATGCACTATTTATTCTATAAACTTATAAGTTTTTACATCGCGTCAACATTATTTCAGTTATGTTGTGATGCCCGACATTTAATGATGGAGGAAGATCCCCATACTCAACTGCACATAAGGGCTGGTCAAGACGGGTAGAACCATCGGCATTGCTCAAGTCAGTCAGGAGACCATTTCTCATGAAAACTGTTACCAGAGTTTAAACCCACAAACACAGGGGCCATGTGATTTCAAGCTCTGTACACTTACCACTAGGCCCTGAAACCCATGCAGAAAGGTACTTTCAGAAACATTGCTCCCTACAGACCCATCAAACGATAGACTGTATGTCGCAAGCTCTGTGTACATCGGGATCATGAAACAAATTATATGGGACTCTGATATAATAAAATGGATGGAGAAGAAATAACAAAAGATTCAGTTATAAATAAGCTTCAAGTATTTTGTATGGATTCAAACATCAGGAGTTGGAACATATTTAGATAAGAAACGAACACAATGTACATCACTTTAATTTAAAGCATTGTAGAAGAAATTGCAGAAGTCATCATACAAATCAATAGAAATAATTCATAAAAGAAACTCTCCCTCAATATCTGAATCTTTGTAAAAGCAATAGACGTCATACAAATGCCAAACTGGCTTCATTCACTTTGAAATTATAAATTTCTACAATGTCACCATTTAATTTCTTTTAATCATACCCTATGCTATTGTTACTCAATAAATTCATCCTAAAGAAACACTTTTAATGAGAATCAACAGTCGAGAGTCCCCGGAGGCATAATCCAGCAATCATTGTGTAAAGTATCAGTTACTTCCCTTTAACAGGAAAGAATCTCTGGCAATCTTTTTTTTCTCATTCTCATAAAGGGGGTCTGTCTGTATTTTTGAGATTTCAAGACGAGGTTGAAGAAGATGGCGAGGGCGAGTGTGATTTTCGCAGATCGTTTAACCTCTGTTGTTGTTGTTCTGTGTCCTTTATGTGTTTTTGTATCTGAAGTCGATCAAAACATAGAGAATCAAACAAGAGTATTCCAACACTAATCAAACTATAACAACACAGTCCTATGAAAGGACAGGATAGCGTTTTACTAATTATCTTGTGGAAAATATTTGCATCACTCAAAACCAATAAGCATTGATATTATTGAATAGAATAGAACAACACTTTTAAGAGGAGATTTTTCAAATATTTTGGGGAAAAATGTACTCTAGAGATGGGGGAATTAAATTGAAAAACACCAAATATTTCATATAAAAACCCCAAAAAAACATTGCATTACAAAGCAGTTCTTTGATACAACTGCGTAGCATTTTACTTAACATCTAGCAGAACTTTCATTTGTTAAAACCAATATGCATGGATATCTTTTTTAACAAAAGTAAAGCATGCAATGTGACACATCATTGGGGGCAACTCAGAGAGACACTGTTATGTTGCAATGTTGCTTATCTAAAAAAACAGAAAAAGAAATGATGTTTTGATCATACCCACATTCTTAGCATAGGATGCTTAGTAATATGCTACCAAATGAGTCTTCTAAAGAT
Organism: Cerastoderma edule; assembly: GCA_947846245.1. Classification (NCBI taxonomy): domain Eukaryota; kingdom Metazoa; phylum Mollusca; class Bivalvia; order Cardiida; family Cardiidae; genus Cerastoderma; species Cerastoderma edule. Next base: position 10,344,317 of record OX401414.1, read on the forward strand.
GTCTTGGAAACAGGAATTGTAAAGAAAGGAGAGATTTTGTACATTAACATTTTCTTCTTTTCCTATGGGAAGAATACCATTATATTTGATTTTAGTTTCAATCTGGCGACCTTTCCAATAAAAAATTGCCATCTGGATGTTAAATCTCTCCCTAAGATGAATCTTGTAGTGATAAAGTGTAAAATTTGCGTATGGTATTCAGCTATGCTTCTAACAAATATTCATTAAAGAGAAATCTCTGAAATCGCAGTATAAATAAAGATATTGACGGCAAACCCCCACGGCCAGGACTTTTGTATGTTACTACAGCTATAGGGTAATTAGTTACGTCACGTTGGCTGTCACGTGACAATGTACACCTAACTTAGAAGATACTAGCATCAGCGTCCACTTTTGTTTTCAGCGAGTAGTCTTAGTATCACGTGACCGGGTGTTCATAGCTTGACGCTATATTTGGATTATGTCAGATTTCCTTCAGATTTTTATAAAATGAAAAATGTCAAAATTCATCTTATATGCTATTGGTTTCTCTGCTGAAATGTTAAATTAATCTTTATTCCTTTATTTTCGAAAGTTTAACAAAAATACTTTAACAGAAAAGTGAATAATAACTTACTAAAACTAACTATATAAACATTATATGGACAAGTGCAGAACAAGGTATGGCATTTATGAACAAGTGAATCAAAATAAGATTTTGGCACCCAAGGTGGCAGATTTGAAGGCCAAATCATTTATAGAGAATAGACGGATGGTGTTGTGACTCGTAAATGTGAATCGTAAATGTTATCCGGCAAGGCATAGAAATATAATATGTGAGCAGAAGGATGGATGGAAGAAGACTCCTAACAAATCTGCCCACAAGGGAAAGGAAGAACCATATGGATTCTGTTAGAAAAGCTACCTCTCATGAAAATTACTAAAGTCACTTGAACCCGCACAGAAAAAGGTTTGTTTTTTCAACTGGCCCATTGGTCCAATTAGAAAGCAACATCAATCTTGAAAAAGAATCATGAACAAACAAAATTTCTTTAAGGTAATGGATAAATTACTCTCATGTGTGGCGAAATCTGATTTTGATATACTTGTCCATAAGATGCCAATTCTTTTTCTGCACTTGTTTATATAATGGTTATACAGTTAACTTCAGTCAAAATTCCCTTCTGTTAAGGCTTTTGGACAAGCTGGGCAATACAGACAATTGTTTTTGCCACCCATGTCTGGACTACCACAGAGGTTTCTTCAGACCTTTTTGTAAGAAAGGCATGGTATTACCGAGACAGGGGTTTTATACTTGGTACTCACAATTTTCTTTACATGGTCCAAGGCTTTACTCCCCTCTTTTCCCCTACACTCCATCAGACCATATGGTGGCTTAATGGTGACTTCTTCCAGGACTATTATATTTTGGCGGTCCCATTTTACATCAGAAATTCTGTGGATAGAATAACTAACATTATACACTTGTTTATATGAACATAGTTTTATGGAATCATTCAAGCATGTGGAAATATAACATGCTTTAAGAAATGACAATTCTTTCAGGACTTATATCACTTTGAAGCTTCTATTTTAGATCAGAAGTTCATTGCGGCTATACTGTCATGTAAATATACATAAACACACTAGAACGGTTTGGTCTAAAAACATCAGAATGGTTTGGCCCAAAAAAGGTACCTATTTTCATTACATAAAACTTACCTACCTTTATATTACCTAAAAAATTCTCAGGAGAGCAATTCAATAAGATTAAAACTCCCATCCTAATCCAATTGTAAAAAAGTATTTTACAATAAAATACATTTAAACTAAAATCTAAAAAACACTACCTATACCTACCTATTTGCGCTCTATGGACATTACCCACATTTACACATAAAACAAATTGTTTGTAACATTACTACAATCAAAATATTGGTGATAATCATGACTTTAGTAATGGCGACTTTTTACATGCTTTGATAACACTATTTTACAACAGAAACACGTTTATGAGAATCAAATTTATATGTTAATGTCCCACAATCCAACTTTATTTTGACAGTGCAATATTTCATCAGAAATTCTTGAAAATTTATTCTAAGAACATCACTACATCGAACAATTGTAGCGATCATATATTATAGGTGTTTAATGCAAGTTAGTTAATTGTAAGTTTGAGGCTGGATTTAGATATCAATATACTATTACTATTCAACCTCTCAAAACACTTTTTCAATATTTAGATTAAGAAATATGACAATCGGTTAAATGTTGCCTGCATCAATTCACTTTGAAAAGGCAATAGTTAAAACCTCTATCATTGTCACATCTACTCTGGAAAGTGAAAACAGGTTGACATAAAATCTTTTTTAAGTAGTATTTCACGATTATTGAATAAAATCACCCCTAGAGAATACTTAGAAGTATTTTCGACATTTTGTTACAATCCTAATGAACACCCACAATACAGGGTTTAGTGAAAAATTAAAAATTTGGCAAGAGAAATATACATGTATGTCAGAGCTATATTACGTTCTTGAATTCTAGATAGATAGACAGCGAAGCCTCGTTTATCCGGACCCCGATTATCCGGATGTCTCGTAATCCGAACGAAATTGTAAGGGAACGGAATTATTTGACCAGTTTGTTGCAGACGTCTTTTGAAAACATTGTGGGTAAAGGAGAAATTGCTCGTGACGAGCAATTTCTCCTTTTCCCACAATGTTTTCTGCCATATCAGAAGAAAATTTTTGAATTCCATCACGTTTTGAAATGTTGTCTTCAAACTCTTTCAATTTGGGACGGTCGACAATTTGGCGTTTGCTAAAGGGTTATAAATGTACACCTGCATACAGACCGTTTATGACTTAATGTGTATAAGAACATGCTCTGCTTCATTAGTCCGGATGAATCGGTAATCCGGACATTTTGTTGGGACCAGACGTGTTCGGATTAACGAGACATCACTGTATTTACAAATCCAAAACTCACGTTTTTACAATGGCATTAAAAACTTTCTGTCCCTCAGGGGAAACGCCCACACCAATGTAGTTCAACTGCCGCCTCTTGTCTTCTAGACTCTGGCGCAACCTTGCATTGATCTGTAAATATAACTCACAATGAACAATCTCAAGGTTGGATGAACTTCTTACCATATTTCTGCGACGAATTGATCGTTACTGATATTGCTTCCTTTTTGAACGATCCACAAAATTAAACATTTAACAACTGATCCAGACTGAAAGCAATAGCAGAAACAATTATCAAGCAAGAAAATGATACATATTTTGCCATTGCATTTGGAAGAGAATATAGTGATTTAAGAGAAATAAGTAACTTGTTCAATTTCACAAGATGAAAATGAAAAAAAAAAAAAAAAAGATATCAGTAATATGTACTATGAAAATTCATGAATGTGTCTTTCTTGAGAAGATTTCTCCAGGCCTTTACTATATGTTTTTATTAAGCCCTGCCTTAATCCATATATGCATATTCTATATATTCTAACACATATTATGCAGTTAAACTTCTTTATTATAAATAAAATGAAACTGTAACTTTTCCCAATATTTCACTCTTAATTGACAGTGTACACTTTATCATTCAAAAGAGACTCATTTAGATTTTTGTTGATTTTTTCAAATGCAATATTGCTGGGAGCATAAAGGAAAAGTGACACAAGATTATTGATTGAAAAGCATTGATTAATCTAACAAATGAGAGCTTTTTAGTTATTTCAATGTATGTTAAATGCCCTTTATTACAAAGAGTATATAAAGCATAGATCTCCTTTCTATGGATTATTTATACCTGTATGCTGTTTCTACAGATATACAACTGTATGCTACAAGCCATTCAAATAACTTGAAGGGGTTCAGAAAAGAGGCTATTAAGAGATTATGCCTTCAGTATAGATAGCTTGTAAATCACTTCTTTAAATTTTTGTTATATACTCATTGAACTGGCTTGATGAGATGATTCTCATAACGATGGTTCAGTTCAAGACTATATAGTAAGTGCTTCATATTTATGAAGCACTTACTATGGTCTTGCATTGAACCCTCGATAAGTGCCAACAAAAATGGATAAAAATTATATACATGTATATAGTGTGCAAAAGACACATAACACGCCCCCACCCCCTTTATTTAGAGCCCTATCCTTCAATTCCCTTACCTTCTGTATGTTCAAATTTGTGAGAGGAGGTGGAGAGGCATCGCGGTCTGCTTCTTTGATCACATTAACCTCACTTACATATGACAGGTTGACAAGTTTAACATCATGTACATTGGCTTTTCCGCTGACTGGTTGTGACTCTGAGATGCTAGGTTAAGGTCACATAAATTATAATCATCATCTCTGTTCAACAATTTGATGAGCAAGTTAGTATCTCCTCTGATTCTAATAAGGTCCAGATTTTAGCCTCATTAGTTTGGCTTACATAACTATGTTTCTAGTCCAAATCCTAAATTGTGCGTATTTTCTAAATCTGTCTCAGCAAAACAATTCTTATATCTGGTCTGGTCCTCTGTTTGAGTTGGGAGAGGAACCAAATAAATATACTTATTTGATTAGGAGGCAAATAAGACTTTTTCTATTTCTATTTTTCCTCACTTCTTTGGAGAAATCATCTTATGACTAACCAATTGAAATTTCTTTTATTCATACAGTTTTTTAAATTGTGTAAATATTACTGACAGAATTGATCTAGCCAAACTAATTTGACGCTATCAGAAAAAATTCAGAAATTTTAGTTTCGGGCAAAATCTCACGTCATGTCAAACTCAAACTTTCGAACCATTCATTTAATGGAGGACAAATGCGACAAAAATTTTGTCGCAACCTATGAAAACCCATATTGCCATTGTTATTGAAAATTATAAAATCATTTTACTAACAGTTGTAAATTATCCTTTCTTTTATCAACCCATGCACTTAACATATCTGTATTACGCCTATCAACTTTGTAAATTTTTTGTATCAGGCAATATCTCCCGTCACATCAAATTTTCGAACCATTCACTTAATGATGGCCACTTGTGCCAAATATTTTGTCCCACTGTTTGAAGACCCACATTTCCATAGTTATTAGAAATTATCGAATTATTTTACTCACAGTTGTGGATTAATCTTTTTTCAATCAATCCCTGCAATTTGCATGTCTGTATTCCGCATATTAACTTTGTAGCAACAGTTTAATTAATGTTAGTTGATGATTTTTTGCACCTGATAATTTTTTTCTGCGCATGCATTGGAATGGGAAAAACCTATTCAGCGGTTTTTTTAATTGTTTAACGGTAATTGATGCCATTGTTTGGTGGTATATAAGTTTATTAAACATATCTTGTCATATCAATTGACTGTGAATGGCCATTTGTGCTTTAAATCCGAAAATTAGAATAAAAAAAAACATTATTTGCATTGTTCGAGATTGCCCCATCAGAAAATAGAAAGCAATCTTCACATTGAATTATTTTGACCATTGATTGACTGTCTATCAAAATAAATCTGAAAGCAGCGACTGGGATTTGAACATGCATAGAAAAGGGCAATGCAATTTAACCTTCTGCATTTCTAGTCTCTTTCTGAACACCACCCACCACCGAGGCCCTGAAAGAACCAACGGTGTATCATTAAAGCCATAATAATTTGGAGAGCTCAAATTAATTGCATTACATGCTATGATCGATTAAGACAAACTTTTTAAAGATACAAGGAGATGCCTTTGTAAATGTTAATCTCAAGTACGCGTGCAACGTATCAAACCGGAGTGACATATAGGCCGAAAATTTGGAGTTGGTGAAAGCTCTGTGTTTTGGTCGAGTATTTACAATGGAAAGGATACTGATTGCCAACATCTTCGTGTCGATGTCGAAAGCTAATACTTCTCCCTGTATTTTCTGTTGGTAGCATGTTGTGCAGGCTACAATACTGCCGATACTAAAGTATTCATGTTCAGCCATATTCTTAATCTTCATTTTTCACAACACAGACATTAGTTTGTGTAAGGAAAACATCCGAGTCTTCCGTATCGGGTCTCCCTTTTCCGGGAAGGTGTAATCCCCGGCAATCCGGCCATTTCCCGGCCATACTAGACAAAGAACAAAAAAGACCACAAACACGGCCATGGCATCTAGATCCTTTATTTCTCGCTAGATTTTCTTCGGACTAGTTTTAAATCAAAGATGTAGTTCTAAATATTCAATTGTTTATATCAGTAGAGATATGATAAGTTAAAAATGACCCTATTTTGTTGAACTTCTGAAAATGACGTCGTAAAACCCGGCCATCACGGCCATATCATAAAACCTTTTTGTTCCTCACTCGATTTCATTAAAAGTTTTACCATTAGGAAGGTGACATTTTTTTCTTTAAAATGATATATTGATATGTTGTTTTTGAACGTGCATTCTTAAAGCCTTATTTCGGTGAAAAACACGCATTTTACGATAAAATCCCCCCGGACGTTGCGATTACCTCTCATCAAATCTCTATCACTTAATCTCTTTTATAAACACATAATAACCTGAAACGTGTTCCATTGCCAAGGTGGTGTTCTTTGCTCTTATCTGATATAAACAATTATTTTATCAATCCATAACTCCGTAACTTTAAAATCGATTAGTTGACTCTATTTGTTTTTGTTGAAAAATCGAAATGATTGACGCCCGACCACCATGCTTCATGGTCACGGGAATTACATGATGATTTCGCAACAGATCTTTATCAGACTTATGTAATTGTGAAGTTTACACTAATGGTTTAATAGTGGCTTAAACGCATCATGATCCATCCAGTATAAGAGCAGTTGATTATCGTTGAAAAACGCTAAATTTCGGATGGAAAATTACAATGACGCCACAAATATTGGCCTCCACGGCCATGTCGATTATTGTTTAAAATTCCGAAATATCTCCATCATAACCCTATCTTCACAAAGCTACTGTATCAATGTAAAATTTGTTTCAATCATACTTGTTATGTATTTTTTGAGAAATTAATTGTTAAATATCTTTATTTTTCTGACGGAAAATAAAGTTGACGTTACGGATACCGGCCTACACGAATATAGGGTTTCTTTTCTCAATCTTTCCCAAATAAAAACAATATATGTACCTTTAATATATCGATGCAATGGCTTTATGTTGGTACTTCATACGGCATCCCTTTCATTATAATACGGTGATTGTTAGAGGAGAATTACTTCTTGGCGTTAGTAACACAAATTGAATTGACGTTACGAATGCCTGTCTATACGGCCATTAAAATATATCCAGTTTATCGAAAGAGTTCCACAAAACTTATATTGTTAAAACTTTATTCAAATGCTTAATACTAATGTTTTAGTTCTCTTAATCTACCTTCCATTATGGGAGAAATCACTCGTTGAAAAAGTATACTTGTATGGTATGCAAACTCATAACTAAATCATTAATGAACATCAACAGAGAATACTCTTGGTTCAATATTCATTTGATATATGTTTCTCTTATTGCGCTATACGAATATGACGATCGATTTCCCACAATTTTATGCAAATTCAAACAAACCGCAATTAACTGATAAGCCAAATTCAATAACTAAATAATCGTAAATACTTCATAGCTTAATCACAAGATAAGCAATTATATAATTCTGGACTGAAACGAAGCTGGAGCAAGTTCAGTAATCTGCAGTTTAACGATTTACAAAATAAATATCATTGTCATTAAAAAGTGGGCATTTTCACCAGTTCTAAAATGGGGTTTTGTGTTTTTGTTCCAAATTATATCATAGAAGATTCAAATCATGTTCGTATGTATCTCTGTTTTAACAAAAAACATTCCAAAAGAGAATCGCCAAAAGAATGAAATTCTAAAAATCAATCCAACACGTTTACCTCAAAAGAGTTATACCCCAGTAATATAAGACATATAAATTGAAAATAATTTCTTAACATTAGTACAACATCTTAAGACTTACGAAAAGGTATTTTAAAATTATCATTAGTCCTTTTCCGTTGTCCGGACGACCACCTACAATCCATTTTTCAATTTACCAGAAACCTGGTCAAAGACAATCTTTCGTATGGACAGACAAACAAAGATATGGTAATATATCGCATATCATCGTCTTTTGAAAGGGTTCGTATAACAGAATATATAAACGTTTTAGGAGAACAAGCCTAATAATTGTCTAATAAGGGTGTCGAACATACGTCAAATACCACACTTTTACCGACATTTCAAGTCTTTAAGGCGGGAAAATAGGGGTCACAAATAACGCCTCATACAGACAGACAGACGAACACACTGTCACAAAAAGACATTTTCCTTATTCATATTGAATTAGACTTTACAAGGAAAGTAGTCGTAAGTCTTTATTTTACCTACCTTTCCCCCAAACACTTTTCCGAACTTGGTCAGCATTACCACACTGGCGCTACCCGACCAAGTACGGACACGCGTACAGACAGACGGGCGATTGGAAGAACTATTCTTGCATAGAATCGTTAAATTAGGACAAAATTATATTATTTTGAAACAATTCTAGGAGAATCAGCCTTTTTTTTAATCCTGACACCCTGTATAACTAACCAAATAATTGGTGTATTTTCAACAGATTTATGGACTGAAAATAAAGGTATGCTGCTTACTGCTTATACAGACAGACAAGCACACCTTCCTGAACTTTCATTCATTATTATGCAATATAATGCACTAACAATACAATAAGATTTATATTCAATATACTCGCTCATTATTCACAATATTCTACCATTTAAAGAAAACTTCGTGAAAAGCACTTTTATAGTAAGTAAAGTCTTGACTTAGACCGCACCTATGGGGCGTTCCTATGGGGCGTTTTAGACTGATATTTTGAAGGACGTACGGATTGATATGTGAAGACATAGAATACCGACTAGGCACGGGGTTTAAACTTCTTCATTCTAAAACCGGACATTTAAATGTTGTATCGAACGAAAATTCCAATGCGATTTCTGCAGTAAAATAGATTCGACAACATTTTGGATATATAAAAAGGCCCAAACCTATTTTCTTGAAAATCTGCGTGTTTCGCGATTTTGTACATTATTTTTTTTTTCAAAAGACAGACGGACAAGCGAACGAGATAGCAATTAAGTACATGTATATTTCGTTAGCCGGAATCCATGGGTAAAATTTAGGTTCAGTTTCAGACTCAAAAGAAGTAAATTTAGTTTTTATTAGTAGCCACGCATCCTGCTAAGTTTTCTACGTCATCAGTAACGATATGGGTGAGTTAAGCATTGACCTAACTAATCTGATTCGTAAAGAAATGATTTCTTACGAAAACATCCGTTAAAAGCAGCACGTCAATTAAATCCGTCAAAAATAAGAAATAGAGTTCACAAGTTATTCCCGCCACTTCAAAGTCTAAAATCGAAAATAAATACATCATTAGAACGTGGCAATAAAAAATTCACCTTTTCAAACCGCCTAGAATAAAATGAAATACTATAACAGATATCCCTTCGTACATTATGTTGCGTAAGAAGGTGAAGTATTGCACTTGTTCTTCGATTCACGTGTTACTTATTTTCCCGCGTAAACTGGAGCATGCACGTGTGTAATTCAATGCTCTTTACAGCTGTACGGTAAACTCATATCCATCTTATTTGTCTATTTGAGACAGTTCAGGTCCTTCACGACATTTTTTTGATCTATGGTGACACTATGCGTCATATTCAACGCAATATAATCTAAATTGCCCTCAATAGGAAATGTACGAAAATCGAAACTTTTGGTTGATTCTGGCAGGCGTGGCCCGGGAATTCCATCGATTTGTTCACAATCGACAGTTGTAACCTGGATGATCCAGACGTAGCAGTTACAGTTTCGATCATCCGACTTTGTGACTTTTTTTGAAAATATCATCGTTAAAATAAACTGAAATGTACACACTTTAGTTACATGTGTTTTTGATAAAAAAGATTCGTCAATTAGCTTATATTTGTAAAAACAGAAGCAGATAAAGCATATACAGTCTAACTTGTGTTAAGCAGCCACCCTTTTAAGCAGCCAACCTGCCTTAAACAACCACTACAGAAAGTCCCATTGTTAGATCTATAGTGTACATCAATTTGTGTTAAGCGGCCAACCTGTCTTAAACAGCCAATTTACTCTGTCCCATAGGCTGCCCTCTTAACACAAGTTTGATTGTATCCTTAACTGTATAAATAAAATAATTAGTTTTAAAATAGTATTCCATTTTAATTTGTGTTACCTTACATGTTCTCGATAATTTTTTCCTTAAGATGGAACAATATTTGGAGAGTGAATGGGAAAAGAGATTGCGATACCGAATCGAGCAAAATTTGTACCGCCATTACATGCATTACATTACTTTATATATTTTTGATTGCCATGATTCTTACAGTATATTGCAGAAAAACAAGATATACAAGGTATGGCAAAAGGGTCCGGCAACAATTTCTCACACCATTAGGTTTGGCCATATCCTAATAGGAAACTTACCTAGGAATGAGTTTTCATTTGTACCAATTCTTAATCTTAAGACCGATCCCAATAAAGGACCGACTTTGTTACATATCTGTAAAAAGGAAACGTATGTCTTTCTTGAGCTTTTTTATTGATCTTAATATTGAGCTGTTTAATAAAACTTTTTGATGATATAAGAACCGTGAAAATCTTACAGAAACTTAACTATGAATCGATATGGCTACGAAGGCAAGACAGCGCAACGTCAATACAATTTCCTGTGTAGTTTTTCTCCGTTTGATAACTATCTTAGTCAAGACGGATAATAATGAATTAAAAGTCATTATTTAGCCGTGAGCTTCTGCTTACTTATGATATAAGTTTGGTTGAAATACATCGTGTATTATTCAAGTAAATTGTGTGATCATGTATCATGATATTTGAGACTTCGTTTTGAAATTTAGGAAAACGTATGATGTTATTCAAGCAACATTTTATTAACGAGTGTGTGCTTGATTAAAAAAACAATATATACCAAATAGAAACAAGAAATAATATCTTGAACATAATATAGGTCTTATCCTATTCTGATGTTTTTGATATATAATTATATATATTATTAAGACGGTGTTAGGCGGTAATCGCAACGTTGGGGTAATAATGTATCGTAAAGTGCGTGTTTTTCACCGAAGTAAGGCTATAAGAATGCACGTTCAGAAACAACATATCAATATATCATTAATGTCACCTTTCTAATGGTAAAACTTTTAATGAAGTCGAATGAGAAACAAAAATGTTTTAAGATATGGCCGTGATGGCCGGGTTTTTCGACGTTATTTTCAGAAGTTCAACAAAATTGAGTCATATTAATCGATTTCAAAATTACCGAATTCGGACTTGATGAAAATAATTGTTTATATCAGATAAGAGCAAAGAACATCACCTTGGCAATGGTACAAAATTCATGTTAATTCTGAGTTTTTAAAACAGATTATTTGACAGAGATTTGAAGAACAGTTATCGCAACGTCGGGGTAAGAATTTATCGTAAAATGCGTGTTTTTCACCGAAGTAATGCTATAAGAATACAAATTCAGAAACATCATGTCAATATATCATTTTAAAGGAAAAAATGTCACCTTTCTAATGGTAAATTTTCTTATGAAATCAAATGAGAAACAAAAAGGTTTTTGATATAGCCGTGATGGCCGGGTTTTACGACGTCATTTTCAGAAGTTCAACAAAATAGGGTCACTTTTAACTCATCATATCTCTACAAATATATACAATGGAATAATCATTTTTGTATCATAATAAACCTTAGGATTTCATCTTTGATTTAAAACTAGTCCGAAGAAAATCTAGTGAGAAATAAAGGATCTAGATGCCATGGCCGTGAATGTGGTCTTTTTTGTTCTTTGTCTAGTATGGCCGGGGAATACACTCTGCCCTTTTTCCTATACTTGGCCTATGCTAAACGTGCACTATAGACCTATAGGGTAAGACTATACCAAATATTTCGAAATCTGTTTATCATACAATATTACAAAGTAAATGCTTTATTTCTATACGGGCGAAATTGTGTCCTAGCCTTGCTGCTGTGAATTGTTATAAAAAGGTCCTTTGTGTGTTTAATTCGTCATGTACTTTAAGTACATGTCAACAATATTTTAGTTATATTGCGACAATAGTAGGCTTCTCAATTATCTTTCTATGCATTGAACCAGGGTAAAAATTGGATGGGCGACCTTATCCTGTTTAAACAAGTAATTGTTAGTTTAACTCGTTATATACTTAGAACATATGTCAACAATATTGCAGTTCCCAATTATCTTTCTAAGTATTGAACCAGGATTAACATTAGATAGAGGAATGAACCCCGTTAAACAAGTTATTGTCAGTTAAACTTGTTATGTACTTTAAGTACATGTCAACAATATTTTAGTTTATTGCGACAATAGTAGGCTTCTCAATTATCTTTCTACGCATTGAACAAGTGTAAACATTGGAGGAACCAAAGCAAAGACCTTATAAAAATGTTGATCATGTCTTTGGATGGACGAACTTACCCAGTTTAAACAAGTTATTGTTAGTTTAACTCGTTATATAATTTAAGTACATGTCAACAATATTTCAGTTTTATTGCGACAATAGGTTTACTTTTCATTTATCTTTCTAATCAAGTTATTTATTTGAATATAATGAGACCAACAACAATAAGACTCATTGTTTAAGAAAAAAAAGATGAAATGATCATGTTTTACAAATGGCGTTTTTGCGGTTCGCTTGCACTTAAAAAGCAGGTATTAAACGTCCAAGAAGGACAGTGTTGCTCATTACGCCGCCGAATTGCACATAGTGATATTTATCTCAATGCACATTGTTTAATATAGATGAATCTTATTGACAAATTCAATTTTATTTTTTGAGGAAGCCTTTTTTATACTTAGAAAATATTCAAAATTATGCATTTTTATCGTAAGTAGGACGCAAACTGGTTTACGGACACAATATGTTGCTATAAAGAATGCAAAGAAGATCATTTACTTATTCTATGTCATTCATTCAAAATTGAATCTCTAATTCAGTAAAGTATAGACTTGGTTGAAGAAATGGGTAGTGAAAGTAGTCTAACTAAAGAACCAAGAATTATAACAAAGCTATCCGTGACAATCCGCACACGAAATATGAATGATACACTAGCACCAAGTCAAGATTTACAATAAAGCAATCTGTCACTAACCTCAAACGCAATATGAATGGTATACCAGCACCAAGTCAGGATTTATCATGTACATATCCGTGACTACCCTCACACGAAATATAAATGTAATACCAGCACCGGGTCAAGAATTATTGTGTACCTTTCCGTGAATATCCTCACGCGAAATATGAATGTTATAACAGCACCAAGTCAAGAAGTATCATGAAACTAGCCATGACTTCCCTCACGCGAAATATGAATGTAATACCAGCACCACGTGAAGAAATATCACGTAGATATCCGTGACTACCCTTACACGATACATAAATGTGATACGAGCACCAAGTCAGTTTTATCATGTAGCTTTCCGTGACTATCCTTAGATGAAATATGAAGGTTAAACGAGCACCGAGTCAAGATTAATCATGTAGCTATCCGTGCCTACACTCACACTAAGTCAGGATTAATCATGTTGCTATTCGTGAGTACCCTCACACAAAATATGAATGCAATATCAGCACCAAATCAAAAGTTATCATGTAGCTATCCGTGACTACCCTCACACGAAATATGAATGTTATACCAGCAAAAAGTCAAGAGTTATCATGTAACTATCCGTTAATACACTCACACGAAATATAAATGTAATACTAGCAACAAATCAAGATTTATCATGTTGCTATCCGTGACTACCCTCACACGAAGTATGAATGAAATATCAGCATCAGGTCAAGAGCTATCATGTAGCTATCCGTGACTACCCCCACACGAAATATGAATGTTATATCAGCATTAAGTCAGGATTTATCATGTAGCAATCCGTGACTACCCTCACACAAAGTATGAATATTATATCAGCATTAAGTCAGGATTTATCATGTAGCTATCCGTGACTACCCTCACACACAGTATGAATGTTATATCAGCATTAAGTCAGGATTTATCATGTAGCTATCCGTGACTACCCTCACACACAGTATTTATGTTATATCAGCATTAAGTCAGGATTTATCATGTAGCAATCCGTGACTACCCTCACACCCAGTATTTATGTTATATCAGCATTAAGTCAGGATTTATCATGTAGCTATCCGTGACTACCCTCACTTACAGTATGAATGTTATTTCAGCATTAAGTCAGGGTTTATCATGTAGCTATCCGTGACTACCCTCACACACAGTACTTATGTTATATCAGCATTAAGTCAGGATTTATCATGTAGCTATCCGTGACTACCCTCACACACAGTATTTATGTTATATCAGCATTAAGTCAGGATTAATCATGTAGCTATCCGTGACTACCCTCACACACAGTATGAATGTTATATCAGCATTAAGTCAGGATTTATCATGTAGCTATCCGTGACTACCCTCACACACAGTATGAATGTTATATCAGCATTAAGTCAGGATTTATCATGTAGCTATCCGTGACTACCCTCACACATATCATTAAGTCGTAGCAATCCTACCCTCACACGAAATATGAATGTTATATCAGCATTAAGTCAGGATTTATCATGTAGCAATCCGTGACTACCCTCACACGAAATATGAATGTTATATCAGCATTAAGTCAGGATTTATCATGTAGCAATCCATAATTACTCTCACACGAAATATGAATTTTATATCAGCATTAAGTCTGGATTTATCATGTAGCAATCCGTGACTACCCTCACACAAAATATGAATGTTATATCAGCATAAAGTCAGGATTAATCATGTAGCAATCCGTGACTACCCTCACACACAGTATCTTTGTTATGTCAGCATTAAGTCAGGATTTATCATGTAACTATCCGTGACTACCCTCACACACAGTATGAATGTTATATCAGCATTAAGTCAGGATTTATCATGTAGCTATCCGTAACTACCCTCACACGAAATATGAATGTTATATCAGCATTAAGTCAGGATTTATCATGTAGCTATCCGTGACTACCCTCACACAATGTATGAATACAATATCAGCATCAGGTCAAGAGTTATCATGTAGCTATCCGTGACTACCATCACACAAAGTATGAATGCAATATCAGCAACAAGTCAAGAGTTATCATGTAGCTATCCGTGACTACCCTCACACAAAGTTTGAATGCAATATCAGCATCAGGTCAAGAGTTATCATGTAGCTATCCGTGACTACCCTCACACAATGTATGAATGCAATATCAGCATCAGGTCAAGAGTTATCATGTAGCTATCCGTGACTACCCTCACACAAAGTATGAATGTTATATCAGCATTAAGTTAGGATTTATCATGTAGCTATCCGTGACTACCCTCACACAATGTATGAATGCAATATCAGCACCAAGTGAAGAGTTATCATGTAGCTATCATTGACTACCCTCACACAAAGTATGAATGTAATAGTAGCAACAAGTCAAGAGTCATCATGTAGCAATCCGTGACTACCCTCACACACAGTATGAATGCAATATCAGCAACAAGTCAAGAATTATCATGTAGCTATCCGTGACTACCCTCACACGAAGTATGAATATAATACCGGCACTGAGTCAAGAGTTATCATGTTGCTATCCGTGACTACCCTCACACACGAAATATGAATGTTATATCAGCATTAAGTCAGGATTTATCATGTAGCAATCCGTGATTACCCTCACACGAAGTATGAATGCAATATCAGCATCAGGTCAAGAGTTATCATGTAGCTATCATTGACTACCCTCACACGGAGTATGAACGTAATACCAGCATAAAGTGAAGATTTATCATGTAGCTATCCGTGACTACCCTCACACAATGCATGAATGCACTATCAGCACCAAGTGAAGAGTTATCATGTAGCTATCATTGACTACCCTCACACGAAGTATGAACGTAATACCAGCATAAATTGAAGATCTATCATGTAGCTATCCGTGACTACCCTCACACAATGTATGAATGCAATATCAGCATCAGGTCAAGAGATATCATGTAGCTATCCGTGACTACCCTCACACAAAGTATGAATGTTATACCAGCATTGAATTAGGATTTATCATGTAGCTATCCGTGACTACCCTCACACGAAGTTTGAATGCAATATCAGCATCAGGTCAAGAGTTATCATGTAGTTATCTGTGACTACTCTTACACAAAGTTTGAATGTAATATCAACAACAGGTCAAGAGTTATCATGTAACTATCAGTTACTACCCTTACACGAAATATGAATGTAATACCAGCAACAAATCAAGAGGAATCATGTAGCTATCCGTGACTACCATCACACGAAGTTTGAATGCAATATCAGCATCAGGTCAAGAGTCATCATGTAGTTATCCGTGACTACTCTCACACAAAGTTTGAATGCAATATCAACAACAGGTCAAGAGTTATCATGTAGCTATCCGTGACTACTCTCACACGAAATATGAATGTTAAACCAGCAACAAGTCAAGAGTTATCATGTAGCTATCCGTGACAACCCTCACACAAAGTATGAATGTTATATCAGCATTAACTTAGGATTTATCATGTAGCTATCCGGGAATACCCTCACACGAAGTATGAATGCAATATCAGCATCAGGTCAAGAGTTATCATGTAACTATCTGTGACTACCCTCACACGAATTATGAATGCAATATCAGCATCATGTCAATAGTTATCATGTAGCTATCCGTGACTACCCTCACACGAAGTATGAATGCAATATCAGCATCAGGTCAATAGTTATCATGTAGCTATCCGTGAATACCCTCACACGAAGTATGAATGCAATATCAGCATCAGGTCAAGAGTTATCATGTTACTATCCGTGACAACCCTCACACGAATTATGAATGCAATATCAGCATCAGGTCAATAGTTATCATGTAGCTATCCGTGAATACCCTCACACGAAGTATGAATGCAATATTAGCATCAGGTCAAGAGTTGTCATGTAGCTATCCGTGACTACCCTCACACGAAGTATGAACGTAATACCAGCATAAAGTGAAGATTTATCATGTAGCTATCCGTGACTACCCTCACACAATGCATGAATGCACTATCAGCACCAAGTGAAGAGTTATCATGTAGCTATCATTGACTACCCTCACACGAAGTATGAACGTAATACCAGCATAAATTGAAGATTTATCATGTAGCTATCCGTGATTACCCTCACACGAAGTATGAATGCAATATCAGCATCAGGTCAAGAGTTATCATGTAGCTATCATTGACTACCCTCACACGAAGTATGAACGTAATACCAGCATAAAGTGAAGATTTATCATGTAGCTATCCGTGACTACCCTCACACAATGCATGAATGCACTATCAGCACCAAGTGAAGAGTTATCATGTAGCTATCATTGACTACCCTCACACGAAGTATGAACGTAATACCAGCATAAATTGAAGATTTATCATGTAGCTATCCGTGACTACCCTCACACAATGTATGAATGCAATATCAGCATCAGGTCAAGAGATATCATGTAGCTATCCGTGACTACCCTCACACAAAGTATGAATGTTATACCAGCATTAAATTAGGATTTATCATGTAGCTATCCGTGACTACCCTCACACGAAGTTTGAATGCAATATCAGCATCAGGTCAAGAGTTATCATGTAGTTATCTGTGACTACTCTTACACAAAGTTTGAATGCAATATCAACAACAGGTCAAGAGTTATCATGTAACTATCAGTTACTACCCTTACACGAAATATGAATGTAATACCAGCAACAAATCAAGAGGAATCATGTAGCTATCCGTGACTACCATCACACGAAGTTTGAATGCAATATCAGCATCAGGTCAAGAGTCATCATGTAGTTATCCGTGACTACTCTCACACAAAGTTTGAATGCAATATCAACAACAGGTCAAGAGTTATCATGTAGCTATCCGTGACTACTCTCACACGAAATATGAATGTTAAACCAGCAACAAGTCAAGAGTTATCATGTAGCTATCCGTGACAACCCTCACACAAAGTATGAATGTTATATCAGCATTAACTTAGGATTTATCATGTAGCTATCCGGGAATACCCTCACACGAAGTATGAATGCAATATCAGCATCAGGTCAAGAGTTATCATGTAACTATCTGTGACTACCCTCACACGAATTATGAATGCAATATCAGCATCATGTCAATAGTTATCATGTAGCTATCCGTGACTACCCTCACACGAAGTATGAATGCAATATCAGCATCAGGTCAATAGTTATCATGTAGCTATCCGTGAATACCCTCACACGAAGTATGAATGCAATATCAGCATCAGGTCAAGAGTTATCATGTTACTATCCGTGACAACCCTCACACGAATTATGAATGCAATATCAGCATCAGGTCAATAGTTATCATGTAGCTATCCGTGAATACCCTCACACGAAGTATGAATGCAATATTAGCATCAGGTCAAGAGTTGTCATGTAGCTATCCGTGACTACCCTCACACAAAGTTTGAATGCAATATCAGCATCAGGTCAAGAGTTATCATGTAGCTATCCGTGACTACCCTCACACGAAGTTTGAATGTTATACCAGCAACATGTCAATAGTTATCATGTTACTATCCGTTACTTCCCTTACACGAAATATGAATGTAATTCCAGCAACAAATCAAGATTTATCATGTAGCTATCCGTGACTACCCACACGCGAAGTATGAATGTAATACCAGCATCGAGTCAGGATTTATCATGTAGTTATCCGTGACTATCCTCACACAAAGTATGAATGCAATACCAGCAATACGTCAAGAGTTATCATGTAGCTATCCGTGACTACCCTTACCCGAAATATAAATGTAATACCAGCATTAAGTCAGGATTTATCATGTAGCTATCCGTAACTACTCTCACACGAAATATAAATGTAATACCAGCACCAAGCCTTCGGGTCACCCAATAAATTCCTACGCCTTGCCCGAAAGACTTAACCCATTAACGTCACTTACCTATTATTCTCTATTTAGACCGACGTTTTATTTAGGAAATAAGCACATATTCGAATAAACGTAGAGCTAGACGAGCGAGTGTACATGGATTTCTGTTGGGTCCAGTGGTCAATGTTGCAGGGGTTGTCCCTAAAGGGCACGGATTCGATCCTTTTCTGTACCTCTGAGTTTGAGAATATTTCCTTTAGCGAGACACTTAAGAGCAAAAACCCAGTATTAACAAGTTAGAGGAAATCAGTAATATGCCTGAAAATTTGTAAACGATGCGTTGAACACCAAACAGTTACAAGACTGTCCGATCGGATAATTAGAAAAAAGTTGAGATCGTGTATGAAAAAACGTGTGAACATTGACTTATCATAGTTTCGAAAGATAGGCCTATGTTTTCTATAGTGATTGAAACTGCCTAATAACTGTGTATAGATTCAAAATTTAATAAGGTGTTTATGCGTGAATATCAATTGAAACAAATGTAAAATCCAAATGGAAATTATTTAGAATAACATATTTTCACGTTATATCTTATTTTCAAGT